>JARQOC010000010.1:86910324-88110324 GCA_033576535.1 Allobates femoralis
GAAGGGGAAGCGAGTGCAGTGAGGTGGTCAGGCTTGGGGGACCCAGAAGAAAACAGTGTGCATCCCAGCTGACACACAAAGGGAGATAAAGGCCATGTTGGCATCCTCCTGCAAGGATCACTGTCCGATGTGTGTAAAGTGAGTCCAATTCAGCTGCCTAGTAAAGAATTGTCCAGAAGTAAAATACCATCACCAGTAACCATAAAGATTGCACCTCTGTATCACACAGAAGATGAAAACACTACTGCCTGCTGTTTAATGTTAATCCAAGCTGTTCACGGTGAAGGAAAAATTAGATCATCAGCACCTACACACACCAGGGGCTGGGGCCATTTCCCGTATGACAAATTATATTCAATTGTGGGGAAAACATGTGAATATTAAGGTTGAAGACAGCCTGGTATCCAGGCAGGAGAATCCCTAAAATGGTGGATGTCACTGTGGCGGTAGCACGTGGCAAAAGAGATCATCATACAGCTCATCCTGGGCAGAGAAGGCACCAAAGCGTGCAAAAGTGTACCTGGCTGAGAGGTGTGCCGTGTTTCAAGAGGGAAAGCGCAGTGGTTGGAGTCCATCATAAAAAGGGAGGAATGTTTTGGAGGGGCATCCAGTGGAAGAAGAATGTCCAGCCCAGAGAAGGCGGTATCAGCGAGTGGAGGGCACGGTGTACTGAAGAGACGTGGGCTAGTGAGTGCAGACTATCGTGTGCGAGTGGTGCGGCTGTGGGCACCGCCAGTGAGACAGATGGGCAATGCGAGAGGAAGAGGTGGGACCTGCGATACAGGAAGGAAGTGTCACCGTCCTGGATGGTGCAACAACTGAGAATTGATGCAACAGCGTGGAGACCTCCGGTGTTGACTGTGAGAAAGAGCGGCCAGAGAGAGTTTGCTGCAGGAACTCTGGCAATGTCAGCTGGAGTATCCAGAGGCCAGGATGTCAGCTATGCAGCATTCAGGGACCTGCCGGTCCTGGAACCCAAAGACATGGAGCTAGATGGAGATGAGTCAGAGTCTGCAGAGGTGGTAGGCTTGATCATGTCAGTTGCCCTGGCCCAAGAGTATCTGAGGGAGCCCAATAGAGCTGAATGTGAGCGGCAATGTACTAAGGCTGCATGGAGGACTTTAATTAGATGAGCCTGTGACTGTGTAAACGTAAGAGGGGTTATGGGTGCACCACAATAGAATGGGTATAAGGGGTACTCACCATGCCAGGTAAGTCAATAGTGCAAGATATGAACAACCAACAGTAGGGCAGTGTCACGCTTCCAGGGGAAGGCGCCCTAGAGTGGACCCACTGGACCCTGGTACCGAACTCCCCTTGGGTGAGCTGAACCTAGTTTACCCAACCCCTATACAGGGATTGTCAGGGGCAAGCCCAGGGGGTCTAAGTACCACAGCAGCTAGTACCAGGGGGGCAGCTCGTAAGGTTAGCCTATACGATGGCACAGCTAAGGATTCCAAGTAACAGAGCACAAAGAGGGCCTGACCAACAGCCAGCAAAGCAGAAGCTCAACTAACTCAATAATCAGGCACCTCCCATCAGTGGAGGTGGCATGATATACCAGAGGAAGAGCAGCTATTGGTCAAGGGGGGTGTCAGGTTGGACCGTGCCAAAGGGGAGGAGTGCACCTAGTGCACCGCTGATTGTTCACATGAATACGACCATTGTAATGTGCTCATGTGTGAGCCCAGTGGTCAGCTGACAGGAAGGGAACCCGGCGACGGCTCCGAGACACAGTATGCCTGGACGCCGGATGCTTAGTCAGCAGAGGAGTAGAGGATGCAGACCCAGGAGAGGTGAGCTGGGAAGCAGTGCCAGGGGACCTAACAGGCAGTATGACCATATGTGAAATTCAGTATCAAATTTAGGCATAATACAAATATGAGTACCCATAGGCCACAGATATATATGCATAGACCACAGCTTGTGAACACAATTTAAGTAGGCAGTATTATAAACACATTGTAAGCGTGGTAATGCAGGGGTTAATAAGGACCGGTGTGGATACACGTGCCGTGCCTGAGCCCCCTATGTGGCACCCTGTACCAGGTGGCCACAGGCTTCTCTAGAACACTGAAGGATACTGCCCTACTGTTGGTTGTTCATATCTTGTTGTTGCTTTATATATGTTGTTGCCCCTGGTGGGCTAATAAAGCCACCCCCTGGTTCCCCAGCTGGCTGTTGCATACAGGCATGTTCCTCTAGCAGTACTACTGGAACACTTCTATGTGCCATTTTTTCTATTGCATTACCTCATAACTCGTATTATCTGCTATCTGACAGGCCATACTGTAACGGATTCCCCCATATGGGTTCGGGGTCACCCCCAACAGCTGTTTTCACATCTGGGTAAACTAAAGGGCTCCAGCCACTCTTGGACACATCACTGAGTACAGGGTCTGGGCTGTCTGGCACCCGGCAGGTTCAGTATATACCCCACCCCTACTAACTGTTGTATGAGTGCTTCTCCAGATGCACCATCTGCTAGCGGACACTCCACGCCCTGTACCACTATTCTGCTTTTACAGATATAATTATAATAAACATACAATTGTTATTGTCCTAGTTGAGTGTCACCTGTCGGCTTACTAACTTCTGACCCAAGCACAACTGTCCTTTGGACAATTATCATCTCTGTGCATATTACCCATTCTAATATTTCATGCCTGCTGCCACCTGCTACTATTAACATACAGGTTTTTGTTCACACTGTGTATATGTTCCATACTGTTACTAAGGATTGACCATTAAACCTTGGTCCATATGTGACTACTTTATATACTGTATGCCTACAATTACACATGTGTCAGGTACCCCATTATAATATTGCCATAGTACATACTCCTGTGATTGTTCTATATGCGGTCCATGACCATGGGAGCGCCCCATGGTTTTAAATGTTTTTATTCCTCCCCACATTGTGCATTAATAAAGTTTTTCCTTTTATACATTTTTTGACTCAGTGTTGTGGTGTTGCTCCCTTATGTGCCACGTCTTTTCTGTTTCTGTGACTGTGTAAACGGGGTTAGTTCTGTAAGTCAAAGTTCAGTTTTACTGTATGCAGATAGTTAGTCAGGGTGTCCGCTCTGAGCGCTCAGAAAGTCAGTGCACTGTGTAAATATTGTTTTAGTTTAAAAGGATCCTGTCACCTCCAAAACGCCTCCTAAGCTAGCAAAACATGTCCCTGCAGCATCCCATCACTAATCTCACACTTCTTTTGTCTCCTAAAAGCATCCTGTGAAAGTGCATAAAAATGTTTTAATACTCACTCATTAGTGATTATAATTAGCAGTGACTATATTCTTTAGTCACCAGGGCAGGCTGTTTTGCAGCTCCAGGATCCACCCTGTCTCTGTGTGTTCTGCTGTGATGTGCAGGCATTGCCCTCCCCCCCTCTATCACTCACAGAATGCAAATCATTAGTCCTGCCTTCAGTTTCAGTTTCACTTGAAGTGATCCTGACCTCACAAACTGAACCCCCGCATCTTTCTACCTGTCCCTGCACCCCCTATTATCATTTCTAGCCATCCCTTTTGCAGAAAAAATCTATTTTGTAAAGTAGAGAAAACTTTATATTTACCTCGTCCTGTGTGGGTTCTCTGTTTCTGAGGAAGCCGCAATAGGCGTACCTGTCTGCTGCTCCCTTGTAATTATGCACGCCCCTCTCAGCTTGCTAAGAGCCTGGCCGCGTCATGAAAGGGGGCGGGGCTCCGGTATGACGAGGTTTTAGCCCCGCCCCTTTCATGACGTGGCAGGCTCTTAGCAGACAGAGAGGGGCGTGCATAATTACAAGGGAGCAGCAGACAGGCCCGCCTATTGCGGCTTCTTCAGAAACAGAGAACTCACACAGGACGAGGTGAATATAAACTTTTCTCTACTTTACAAAATCGATTTTTTTCTGCAAAAGGGATGGCTAGAAATGATAAGAGGGGGTGCAGGGACAGGTCGAAAGATGCAGGTCAGGTTTGTGAGGTCAGGATCACTTTAAGCACAGACAGAGAGAGGGCTGGATGGAGAGGCCACCCATAAGAAGACAAACCGGAAGAGAAGGACAGAATGAACTAGGCTCCTTCGTATCCGGCTTGAGAAGCAAACCCGAGCCGCGCAGGGCGAACTGGCAGCGGCATACCTCCTGACCTTAGAGGGGGATGCTGACTACTGGAGGGATGCTTTTGGACGGCTCCGCCAGGAGATGGAGGAGACCCTGACATGGGTGTGCCGGTGGTGGACTGCAGAGCGGACATATGAACTATCCTCCATGAGAGCAGACCGCGAAGCGCAAGAGGAAGCAGTAGCCGAACGCGCAGTTGTGGAGTATTGCGCCTCTCTACCACCCGTACCACCATCCTTCGAGACCCGGGAGACGGGAGTTCAAACAGAACCCCCGACTTCACCATCGTCCCGGGCCAGCAGTTGTCTCCGGCTGAAGGCAGCGCGGACATCCCCCACTGCACCAGATATCAAAGTCGAGGAGGAGTATGGCGACGACACCGACGACGAGGAACCGGAGGACGCAGAGGGAGCCTCAGGAGGGAGCACCCCAGAAGCTGCGTGGTGGACCGCGTGGCAGCGGCAGCAGCAAGGAGCCCCGCCATATTGAGCTCAGCGGAGACACGAGTTGTACCCAGAGTCCCAACCGGCAACTCACCACCCCCACAGTACCAGTCACTACAGCGTTCCTGGCCAGCTTTGGATGAGAGGGACCAAGTGGCAAGGCAGAGAAGAAGAGAAGAATGGTATCAACAAGAAAAGGCAACAAGGCGACTTCGGGATGAAGCAAGATCTCAGCCCCGGCTTCCATTGAACTCCGCCGTTTAGGAACTGTCGTCTCCGTTTACCAGGAAGACGGTTGGGTATTTTTATGTGAACCCGGACTTACGGACGACGTATTTTTCGCCCGACGAGATGTGGAGTCATACCTGCGCAGAAGACACCCGGACAGAGACCTATATAGAGGTGAGCAGGTCACGTATGAGCGGTACCCTGGCCCCTTAGGCTGGTTCGCAATACGGATCTCCCACTGTGCAGATAACCCCGCTAAAAACAATAGACTCCTGTGCAGAGACATTGTATTTGCAAGAGACTCCCGTGCATAGACATTGCCCTGTATATAGCCCCTTCCAGTAACCATGCCCCTTTGTTTTGCTTTCCCAATTTTGTAAGTTTCCAAGAATAATGAGTGTGTCCCTTTTAATTTATGTCTTCGGCTGAAGACTCAGTGACTTTTTATTTTGGACTTTACTTTTTCTACTGTTTGATGATGTGTGCTGAGTGATAACATACACTGGACTGTGCTGGACAATGCATTACCGCTGGGCCCGCGTAGTTAGTACCGGTCCCCGTTGGGCCAAGTAAATAGTGCCTTTTGTGCAGATCGTCATAGCCGGAGGGTTACAGCTTTGGCAACAGGTGACCCGAGGACTGTGAAGTCTAATATACTAACTACTGCAATGTCTGTGTGTATACGTGTAACGTTATAAGTAATGTGCCTCCCAGCAATGGGAAGAGAATCTAAATATACTTAAATGTATATAGTTACCCGTTGATGTTGCTGAATATAAAATGCTTTTCACTGCCCGGTAAACAGGTACAGATACTCGCGGATGAGTATGTTCCATCAAGGGGGTATGTGGCGCTCCACTAAGCAGGCGTCACAGACAGATACTGCACCCGTAAAAGAGGTGCAGATACTCCAGCTGCAGGTGGATCATAGGATGGTGGGTGACACTCATTAACCAACACTCCCACACTAGATTACACGGTGGGAGGTTACCCAGGAGGGAATAAAACCACCTCTAGGGGGAACAAGGAGGGTTTTTACCTCTAGGTCTTGGACCTTTGGGTCTTTGGCCGAAGGCCTTTGACCGAGGAGCTCAGGAGTTAAGGAAGGAAAGATCCCAGGAGCAGACAGTCAGAAAGGGAGTTAGAAAGAACTTGAGAAGGTTCAACCCTGAAAACTTACCGGGCACCGAAGCCCGCACCTGTGGGATACTTTAGGACCACAGAAAATCCGGAGACCTGCGGAGTCTACAATTCTCCCGGGCACCTGAGCGACCGAAAGAGGGTACCATGCACCGCTTGATGAGCGAGCAGTCAGCCAGCAGAAGGTTATCCGACAGGAGCAAAGGAGAGAGAAAGAAGGAGGTCAGGTTGGCTTTAAGGAACCAGACTTCATATCACCACTGGGAAGCAGGAAAGGAGCAGGCGAGCTAGAGCACGAAGGCACACACCAGGGGTCCACCATACCACCTAAGATCTGCCTGCAGTTACCCGTTCAGCTACCTGTCCTCATACCATCAGGAGTGCTGCACTGTAACTTTGTATGCCACTAATACAAATGCCAGTAAAGTACCCGGAGGAACAGTGACTTTGGACTCAGCTTGCTTACTTTGCATGAACTTGTTTCTTTATAGGAACGCTGCCCAGGAGGTCCAGTCCTACCTATGGAGGACTTCACCATCCTAGCCGCGATACCATCTACCTCCAGCGGACTGTGGCGGCGCTGGTGGGACATCACCAGAAACTATAGGTAGCGTCACGACAACAAACTTTGTACATAGTCCCCTATAAATATCACTCCTTTTTTGAAAGATATCCCAGGACACGGGATCAGGCGCGGCCACCACTCCCCGTGACAACAGGAGCTTTAAACCTTGTCGCCTGATACCAGAGTACCTCAAAGCCTGGGCGCTACACAATGTATTCAGTTCCCTGAGTCAGTACTTTGTGGGATCACCTTTCTCTGTCTTGCATATGTATTCAGCCCTCTGACTCAGAACTTTGTAGGACCACCTTTCTCTGTCTTGTGGCACCCCACGGATCGGTTGCCACAGGAACACCTGGAGCAGGGAAGGATTTCCACATCAGGTAAGCCCACACACAACACCTTCCACCCCAGACCTGAAGGGGGAGCTCTACCTGCCGACTTCAGGCAAGGTCCCCTATAAATTCAGGTCTGGGGGCCGAGTTAGGCAGTTCAGTACGGAGCAGTACTGAGGAAGACATCCTGGTGGACAGTGCCGCAGTAGGCCCGTGCCAGTAAGAGAGCCTGACCAGATGAGGGACCCAAGAGTGAGGATCGGAGGCGAGGCGAGTTAGCCAGGGGATGCGGTGCCGTACCGGTTCGCCCCAGAAGAGCTACATCAACAACCCGGATACCGGAGTCCGAGACTGCACGGGTCCAGTCAGCCCAGCAGAAAAGACCGGAGGCCAGGGAGATTTCAAGTCTTCTGGCCCAGCAGTGTGGCACCCCGCAACGAGTGCATCACAGGAGGGTATTGCATCCCTGACTGAAGATGCAATATTCTCCGTCTCAGTGATGAACAAGTTAAATCCAAGGCTCCATGCACCACATTCCACATTCAGAGGTAGAGGACCAATTGGGTCCTGGTGGGAGGAGTGTAAGATGTTTAGTGTGGGGAAAGGGCAGAAAAGCAAGGAGACAGTGGAAGGAACAAGTACAAGGAGGAAGTGAAAACAACAGAGCTAACAGGGAGGGCACCGAGAAGTGACCCAGACGTGAAGGGGGCCAAGTAGCAAAGCAAGGGGTCCAAAGACACCCACGCCCAGTACCACCGGAGACCGGTTCCGAGGTAGACAGCTGTCCATCACTGTACTACAAACCGGAGTGATAGAGGAGCTTCATAGGAGCGCATCACTACAGTCACCACTTCCGCAGCCGTACCAGAGGGGTACCCACCATTGGGGTTTAGGACCCTTTGCAGCTGGCTTGAATAATCCGGATCAGGCAATCCATAGAGGAACCCCAGTATCCTGACCTGGTGCAGAAAGGCCGCGACGAGCAACAAAGGGGCAGTTAGTAAAGAAAGGAACATTGTGGAGCTTTGGACAGAGACTGTTCATCACTGGGACCACCCGGTCCGTTACCTAAGAACTGTATACCGTGTACCGTGCACAACGTCAGTAAAGACCCATTGCAGAGGAGCACCGTGTCCGTGCCTTCTTTCAAACTGTTCTAACACAGGCTTTGCTAAACCGACCGACCACCCTTACAGATCCTGACTCCGGGGACTCCCACTCGTCCTGTGGGGAGCGTTTCCCATCTTGCTGCCTCACATTCCCCGGAGGTCCAAGCAGCGCCGGTGCAATCACCGGACACCCACAGGTGGCGTCATGAGACAAACATTATTCCCAAACTACCCTTCCCTTTTCATTGACCACTGGGCCCTTCTAGCCTCCAGCACCGAACCGTGACAGTAACAAGTGCCTGAGGCCTGAGCACCCGGCTACGGTGAGTCAGCAGCACTTGAGGCACAGCCACACAGCAGAGCCCGGGACCGCAGTGGATACAGTGGTGCCCGCATCAGAGCTTTCACCGCCTGCCATACAAGTGAGGACTCAAGAGAATGTCAGGGTCTAGCTTCAGACAGCCCAAGACAGCCCACGGCCCTGGGTCGAGTCACTTGCATTAATATTCTGCCCCCCCCGAGAGACAGTACTTTGTAGGACCACTTTCCTCTGTCTTGCATTAGAATTCAGTCCCCTTAATCAGTAATTTGTAGGACCATGTTCCTCTGTCCTCCTGCATAAGTATTCAGCCTCCGGAGTCAGCACTTTGTAGGGCCACCTCCTTCTGTCCTACATTAGTCTTCAACCCCCATAGTCAGTACTTTGTAGGAGCCCCTTTCTCTGTCTTGCATTAGTATTCTGATTTCTGAGTCAGTACTTTGTTGGACCACCTCTCTCTATCTTTTGGGGTCTGTCTCTCCAGCTTTGCCCATCTAGAGCTGATATTTTCTCTGTCCTTCAGTGAGATTGGATGGAGACATCTGTGATGTCACAGATTCTCGGTGAATTTGGTCCAGATGGTGACTGAGCTGCTCACACACACACAGTAATATGCTCTGATCTAAACCCTCCAGTGTAGATCTGCAGGATATTTATGGTCGTTGTCCTGCTGGAAGATGAACCTACACCCCAGTCTCAGGTTTTCTGCAGCCTCTAACAGGTTTTCCCCCAGAATTGTCCTGTATTTAGCTCCATCCATCTTCCCATTACCCTAACCAGCTTCCCTGTCCCTGCTGATGAAAAGCCTCCCCACAGCAGGATGCTGCCTCCACCATGGTGTGACAGTGAGGATGGAGGTTTTCATGGTAAGGTGCAGGTTTAAGTTCCACCACACAGAGTGTTTTGTATTTAGCCCGGTTCATCTCTGACCAGAGCCCCTTCCACTGCTTGCTGTGCACCCTAGATTGCTTCTTCTTGCTGCTCTAACATGAAGGTCAGATTTGTTGAGTCTACGACTAATAGTCATCCTGTGGACAGGTTCTCCTCTGAGCTGTGATCTCTGTGGCTCCTCCATGGGCCTCTCAGCTTTTTCATTAGTGTTCTCCTTGGGATGTCAGTCTCAGTGGATGGCCAGAGGAAGCAAAAACCCCATGAGGCCGACACTAAGTGCCATATTGGGGGAAAAACTCCTTCACGATTCTGCATATACTGTATACAGTATATGCCTGAGCAACGAGTAAAGGATTGCCGGACACTTTTTCTCTTTTCATCGAGAGTATTTGTATGTTACTTTGTTAGAAAATCTGGTCCCATAGGGGTTTGTTCACAGAGTTTTTTTATTAGCCTGAAAAGATTGCTAAATATATGCTCAAAAGACTTTTCCTATTCAGTCTCTTTAGCATATTTTTCTGCTTCACGTCTTAAGAAAAATCCTGGTGAAAAAAATAATAAAGTGCATGTGTCTTCTTTCTACATGCACTTGCCCGGGTGCGCCGGGTGCTGGCGCTGGCCCTGCTTCCGTAGTTTCAATTAAAAAAACTCATTGTGTTTGATTATCTCAAAGAAACCTCAGTGTGCACATGCCCTAACTGCAAATGGAAATGGTTATCATTATTACTAGTGACGGCAAAAAAACTACATTTGTGCGGCAAACAATCTTTACGTGTTAAATCCATGTCATGAGTTCACTTCTTAAAATTACAAGCAATGAGGGGGATAATCAACAATTGTCTAATAACAAAACTGGCTTCCTTGCCCATAGAAACCAATCAGAGCCCATCTTTCACTTCTCACACTGCTCTGGTAAATGGAAGCTGCACTCTGATTGGTTGCTCTGGGAAACTAAGCCAGTTTTGCTATTACACAGTTTTTGATTAGCTCCTTCAAATAATCAGAAGAGCTTAAAATGGAAGAGAAATCCCGCAGCCTGACTGCTGGAGAAGGGAGATTTGGTGATTGCTGTAGCTGGAAATCTGGAGGTGTTGAGACAGGCAATTTATCATCTGAAGCTGTAGATGAAGTCATTGCCTCCGGAATGGTCTCGCAGAGGACGTCCAGCTTTGGCGCACCTAGGAAGACTTCATCAAGGACTGAGAAGCTTTGAAGCACAACGTGATATCAAATCCTTCTATAACCACCGTTGAACTAAAAAACAATGACATTCACTAGGTCTTCGCCTAATAACTCCTCACTATTTCATTTTCCTAAAATTACATACGATGGCAGGTGGACAAGCGACACATACTATCAGGATGACAGCTGTTTCGTGTCAGCCCGACACTTCTTCAGATTGTACAGTGTTGAGCTGACACGAAACAGCTGTCATCCTGATAGTATGTTGCGCTTGTCCACCTGCCTCGTATGTAATTTTAAGAAGATGAAATAAGGGGATTTTATGAGGCAAAGACCTGGTGAGCGCCCTTTTTTCTTTAATTCTAGAAATAGATATATTATCTTGAATGAGCACCACCAGTACGCCTGTTTTTTCACACACAACACTCTAAAATTCCATGCCTGTATGCCCAGAATAGCATTTTCTTAAAACAGATTGGTGCAGAACTTTTTTCTTCTTTTTTTGCTGTGTTGAACTAAAAAACAAGCACCTTACGCTCCTCCAGAACGTTGCAACTAGGACCAAGTCGCAATACTGCAAAGAAGCCCCTGTTTACAGCAGCAATGAAGAAGAAAAGGCTTGTAAGAAATGGCAAGATTAGATATATGAAAAGTGTAAGAACGTGTTGGGTAGTGATCATAGCACTTTTTATGTCAGGGAAAGCTCGAAGATTGGGCACCATCCGAGTACCGAGTCACGGCATGATACAAAATATACGTTTGAGACTGATAAACCCCCTGACGGTGTCAAGGTGTGGGGAGCATTCAGTGAACCATGGGTAGGGCAGGATTGTATGTCCTTCCCAAGAATGAAAGTATGAAAGCAAGCAGTTTTATTAATGTATAGGAAGATCATTTGCTTTATTTTTGGGTCATTCTTCAGTTTGATTACTATACGCATGATAGAGCCCATGCTGCCAAAGCCAAGGCCATAACAGCGCTACTCAATGACCATAAGATTAACATTTTAGAGTGGCCAGGCAATTCTTCTGACCTTAACCCTATAGGAAATGCCTGGAATTTTATGAAAATCTAGGTTCAAGAGACACAATCCGGCAAAATCAAAGATCTAAAGGAGGCGCTGAAGATACTGTGGATGACCACGGACTTCCATATACTTCACAAACATGGCTGAATCCAGGCCTAAATGACTGCAGAGGATGACAAAATGTAAGGGTGACATGATGAGATACTAATTGTAACAAAATATCCACAATGAAACACTTGAATGTTAAGATTTTGTGGTTTAGTTGAACGTTGTAAAGATTTTTTTTGCCAGCATTGTATTATTTAGTTTTAGAGTGCTATTCATTCCATTATGCTGTATAGGTTAAAAGAATTTACATAAAAAAACAAATAAGAAAAGTTTCAGGAAATGTCAGATTTCGTTCATCTGCTTATTTCTAACCCCAACAGCTAATTGTCGTGAACAATGTCTTTGGTCATTTCTTTAGGCGTTTGCAGCTTCTCTTGCACCATATGGTTTACTTACAACGGAGATCATCCGTATGTAAGAGATCCTTCTGTTTCCACTACTCAATCAATCATTTATGGGACATCCCAGGAAGACGTCTCACTTATAGTTTGTTGTTCCATTAGTCTGTGCAAAATAAGATTTCCAGAAATGGTGAAAATCACATCCTCAAAACTAGGGCAGGTAGCATATGGCCGGCAGGGAGACAATCGGCATTCAGTGCATCAATGTGAGGGCGCTCGACTGCTGTTGTAAACTACATCTCTCAGCATGCACTGAGAAGCTGTTGATTTCAATAGGCAGGTTGTAATGCTTCAGATTTCCTGCAGTGGTGCTGATCTCTTGCTGCCACATGTTCTGGATTAGAGTTGATCACTAGTGATGAGTGAGCGTGCTTTCTGCCCTGCAATAAGGATCGAGCATCGGGTGCTCAGGTACGCTCGTTACCTGATCGAGGATCAATGGGTGTTTAAGTGCCATGTCAGAGACCCCGCCCCACATGTTAAACAGCCAATCAACATATGAGGATTGCCTGCCATTTACAGTAATGCTGTGGCCATGTTGGCTCCTGGCGTTACTGTGATTGATTGGCTGCACTGCATCATCAGATTGAATATAAGATGCCGGGGGCTGGGAGGCTTATCACTCTGCAGTTCAGGAGGAGTTGATCGAGTGGGCAAACCTTAGATTAGAGCAGGTATATAGGCAGGTTTATTGCCTTTCAGTCCTATACTTATACTGCAACCTAAAAACAAAATTCCTTTCAGGGCCAAATACTGTCCTTTCTGCTAGTAAAACTGCTGTTAACTGCATTCACTGTAGAGATAGCTGAAGCAGAAGGGATAGTTTTGGATTAGAGGACATATAGGCAGCATTTACTGCCTTACTGTCCTGCTACACATACTGCTGCAGTATAAAGGCCTTTTCAATTTGCCACTGTGCGCGAGGCGTCCGGTAAGGGACAGAAAAGTGGACGTGTTGCTGATGGTGCACACAGAAGCTGAGACTGTGAGCCAGGTGAAACTGTACCTGCTGTAGGAGCACATCCAACACGCTCATCCATGAGGCCTACCTTCATGCCCCACTTTGTAAGGGGCACAGGACCCCACTGTTGAAGCCAGAACATTGCAAACAGGTGGTGGTTTGGATGGAAGAAAATGCTTTCAGTATGTTTCTCATCACCGTAAAAGTGGTACAATACTCTGACAACATTGTTCCCAGCAGTGACCTGTGAGTCAGGGATGCAACCAGGTGTCTTCCCCATGTTGTTCCCATTCTATTTGAGTGCTGTGTCTATCCATTTCATCGATTTTCCTGCCCTGTCGGACCTCCTGGTAGGGTCAAATACTCAAATTTCCCATTGGCTTCCATTATACTTGGTACTCGAGCCGAGCCTGTCCAAGCATTCAGCTTGCTCAATTCCAATATCAAGTGGTCAAGCATTTCATCACTATTGATCACTCATTGTGGGTTCTTTAACAAAAATGGTTAAAGTTGAACAATTTCATTAATCTAGCAATATATACATTTTTTCTCACTCTCTCCTATAGGATTGTTGTACTACTCTTAGTCCTTTCTCATTCTTGGGTCGTCTACCAGAGGAATGCTGGAATCACTGTTGCCTTCACCTTCCACATCTTCTCCAG
Organism: Allobates femoralis; assembly: GCA_033576535.1. Taxonomy (NCBI): domain Eukaryota; kingdom Metazoa; phylum Chordata; class Amphibia; order Anura; family Aromobatidae; genus Allobates; species Allobates femoralis. Next base: position 86,923,804 of record JARQOC010000010.1, read on the forward strand.
TTGTTCTTTCTGGTATTTCTCCAGCTTCCCATATTCCTTCTTTCTACCACATCTATTATCATTGCTGTCTTCTGCTCCTTGTCTACTATCCCAATATCTGTTTGATTAGCCAACACCTGCTTATAAGTCTGGATCCTGAAGTCCCACAGGATTTTAGCCCTTTCATTCTCTACCACTTTTTCTGGGGTCTCCCACCTGGACGTAGGGGGACTGAACCCATACATTATACAGATGTTCCTGTATGCATTTCATGCTACTTGGTATATTTTAGTATATTTATGCTCCCCTCCCATTACATTGATCATATTTATTTTTCTTGACACTCGCCTTATTACTTTGTGAATATATCTGGTTATTCTGCTGCTTTTCAGAGCTAACTGTTTATTTTCGATGCCCTTGGTTATGTTGTCTGTGGATACATTTGTGTTGATTGAAAGAGAACGTAAGCTGTGTCCTAGAGCAAGAGAACTGAATGCACGGATTCAATGTCGGAAAGATAAAATATGCATTTAGCAGAGGTTATTCCTGGACATTTACTTAGAAAACTCCTTTCTATGTGTTCAGCTCCACTGCAGACATCAGATTTAGTCGATGCTACTTTTTATTAGGTCATCAGTATAAATAGGAGATGATGGGGCAGGATAATAATGAAGGCAGACGAGTGACAATGGCCAGGTCTGGACTCTTTGCTGCATAGCGCTTGTCCATCAGCTCCTGTATTGTGATGTCTGTCTGAGGCTACAGCTTTACAACGGCTATCTTGGAGAGACTTGGCATAAGCCATTCTATTTGGCAGACTCCCAAGAAACCCTGGCATCCTTTAACCCCTATTCAGAGATCTGGATTTACAATGGGGTCCAGGAGATTGTTGCTTATGGAAGGCAGCAGTCCAGAGACAAGAATGGTCGACAGGCAGAGTCAAAGTAAGGAGGTCATGAAAAAAACAAAATCAGTATCGTTAGAGTAGTCAGGGAGCTGGGTCAAAACCAAGAGATGGCAGCAAGGTACAGAATCGTCAGGCAGGAGAAGGGTCCAAAGGAGAAATCCCAGTACAAAGCAGCAGCAGGACAATAGCCAGGGAAGCACAAGCTATATCTGGCAGTTTCCAGCAGACAGCTGAAGGCTTTTTGCATGTGGAAGCCAGGAGCTGATGACTTTGGCTGGACAGCACACACATCCACTCTGTCAGACTGTAAAAGACTGCAGGTCTCAGCCACTCTAATCTTAGTGGATGGGCAGAGCCTGTGCTGATCAGATAATAGGGAAGGGGAATGGTAAGCTCACCCCTGCCTTCAGTGTTGATCCGAGTCACCTTACCTGACTCGCCAGCTGGCATCCACCCACATCAAGGGATTCTATAGTGAAGAAGAGCCGTCACCCGATCCAATTCCAGTGAATTAACGTTACTTTCTTACTAAGATCACATTTAATTAAAAGGCATCTTAGTAGGCACAAGGTCTAGTCAAGGGGTGCTGTCAGGCGCCGGCTGCTTGATGAGTGGGAAGGGGGGGGTGCTGTCGGGCGGCTGGGAGATCCTGTGCACCAGGCAGTGGGCGGCATGCAGTGGACAGCAGTCCCCATATAGCTCCGCCCCCTCTGCATATGTTCCGGTTCGCCGTCTTGGCACGTACCCCCACAAAATAAGCACTGGATTTTTGTAAGAAAATAAAATTAATTCGATGGAATTGGATCAGGTGCCGCCTCTTTTTCACTATAGAATTCCTGTGCTGATCAGAGTTTCTGGCTCTATTACGAGCACCACCGACAGATGGTGCCTGATGACAAAGGCAGATGTCGCAGGTGCAGTCTCCGGTAGAGATGTGACAAGTATTAGGGTATAAGCACCCATAGACCTTTTGATAGTGCCAGTCAAACACTCATTCTTTTGACAGCTATTACAAATAGACTCATATCCACGCATACTCAATTTGGCCAAGCATGCATGTTTTTTCAATAGAGAGAGTGGAATAAGCTGGTATCAGACAATTTTGGTGGCAAAACTCCACCAGACACAAAAGGAATGGGCTCTAAAATGATGCACCAGTGACAAAGAAATCATGGGGCCTTATGGCAAAATTCCTAACTGGACACCACCTTACACTCCTCCCTCCAAAGAACTCTCCAAGACAGTAGTAGTGTAGGCGCCAGGGGTGTAACTACAATAGGTGCAGGGGTCGCAATCTTACCCAGGCCCTGGTGCCTTGTGGTCCCAAAAGTCCTTTTGAATATGCAAATAGAGTCTGTGGAGCCTCGGTTAGGAGTCTCAAACACAGAACTAGCCAGATATCCCTCCAGGGAAGGACACAGTCATGGGGTGGCTCCTTGCTACCTTTTGACCTACAGAAAAAGACTACTGCTATTACAGATTTGCAATACTCGGGGGCCCTTTTAGAGCTTTCGCATTGGGGACTGTGAGTTTCAAGTTATGCCACAGTTAGGTGGGTCACAGAGTATGAGTGCAGTCATGGAGCTTGCTTCTGATCTTTTAAAGAGAGAAAGCAGAACAAGTATTGCGGCACTTACACCTTGAGCTTTGCATTGTACCTCAAAAGCAGTTTTCCATCATATATGGGATATCCGTGTACTCAAGAGAAATTGCACAAGAATTTGTACAGTCCACTCTCTCCTGTTACCCTTGTGAAAATGAAACGTTTTGGGCTAAATTAACATTTTTATTCTAAACAGTACACATATGATTGCTTATTTTCATGGCTCAAATATTATAAAATTCTGTGAAGCACCTGGGGTTCAAGGTTCTCACCACACATCTAGATCAATCCTGTGAGGGGTGCATTTGCCAAGATAGGGTCACCTGTGGGGGTTTCCACTGTTTAGCCACATAGAAGGCCTCTAGAAATGCAATCTATTTCAGCCAAACTTGCGTTTGAACAGTCAAATGGCGCTCCTTCCCTTCTGAGCCCTGCCGTGCGCCCAAACAGTGGTTTTCCACCTCGTATGGAGTAGCAGCGTACTCAGGAGAAATTGCACAAAAAATTGTACTTATTCTCTCCTGTTACCCTTGCTAAATGAAAAACCTAAGGCAAAAGCAACATTTTTTTGTAGGCAAAAGTAAGATTTTCATTTTTCCTTCCACATTGCTTTAATTCCTGTGAAACACCTGAAGGGTTAATAAGCTTTGTTAATAAGGTTGCAAGAACTTTGATGGGTGCAGTTTTTGGAATGGTGTCACTTTTGGGTATTTTCTGTCATGTAGGCCACTCAAAGTTACTTCAAATGTGATGTGGTCTGTAAACAATATTGGCTTTGTAAATTTTATTGGAAAAATTGGAAAATGCTGATAAATTTTGAACCCTTCTAACCCCGCCCAACTAAAAAAATGAAGTTTCAAAAAATGTGCAAATGTAAAGTAGACTTGTGGAAAATATTATTTATTAACTATTTTTTTTCTTTTTGTGTGGTATTACTCTCTGGTTTAAGGGCATAAAAATTAAAAGTTTTAAAACTATGAAATGTTCTATTTTTTTTTGTAAAATGTTCAATATTGTCACAAATAAACGTAAATCATATTGATCAAAATTTACCACTAATGTGAACTACACTATCATGAAAAAACAATCTCCGAATCACTTGGATATGTTTAAAGAGATATCTGGGATTTTAATAAAAAAAATAATGTGTCTAAGCACTAACAAGCTGCCACCTACCTGCCTGTTGTACCCACCACCGTTCACTACTGTTCACCCCGCAAAAGAGAGGTCACAGCCCGCTCCTGTCAGAGACAGCATGGTTAGGTAAACAGACCAGAGGAGGCTTTTCCACTCTGCTTTTTTGAAGGGGCGCATAGCTGACGTCACTCTGATAGACAGCCGGCTCCCTTCTGCCTTATTGGACATTCAAATCTGCATAGGAGAAATGGGAAAAGGAGTGTGCTCCCGCCAAGGAATCCAATGATTGAGGCTGTTAGAAATACAGATGGTGGTTCATTACGCGTTTCAGGGTCAAGCCTCTTCCTCAGATAACATCGATACACATCTTATTTTGTGTGGTGTTATCAGGCTTGACCCTGAAACACGTAATAAACCACCATCTGTATTACTAACAACCTGAATCATTGGATTCCTTGGAGCGGGAGTGCGGTCCTTATTCCCATTTCTCCTATGCACATTTGAATGTTCAACCCCGGGAGGACTGCTGCAGACCAAAAAGCTTGACATCTACAGTTGTCACTGGTTCATGAGGGGGTTTTGATGTCTCTCAACCCAAACATTGAGAGGTTTCAACAACTTGCTGCAGTAACATAATCCTATGGATAAACACTATTGTGCGCCCTTTCCTTTTTAGTGCTTTATTCCTGCTACCTGATTGGGGGAGCCAGTTGTCAATCAGCATGACATCGGCTATGCACCCTTCAACAGAGGTGAGAAGCCGCCCCTCTTTTAACCTGACATCAGCAAAATCACTGACTGGAGTGGTCAGTGACCACTCTATGTTGGCGGGGAACTATGCCAGGCACAACAGGCAAGGTAAGTGGCAGCTACCTGCCTGTTAGTGCTTAGGCACAATTTTTTTTTATACATCCCAGATAACCCATTTAAGGGTTCCAGAGTTATTACAGCATAAAGTGATGCTGATCAGAATAGTACGATTTACCCTTGTCAGGAAAGTAACACTTTGTGCCTCAAGGTTTTGTAGAACTGTCGCACCTGCAAGAGACTGGGTACTCAGAGCCAGGCCATTCTGTCTCTGGGTGCCACGGCGAAGTGGCCGGTTCCGTGGTCCCAGGCTCGGCAATGCAAAAAGAAAAGGGGAAAAATATAATAAAGTTTATGGGGATATTCGTGACACCAGCGTGGGTCGTGGCCAATGTGGGCTACTGCTGCCGGTCAGACCGCTGGGGATGATGGTGAAGGGGGCAGCCGGGATGGTGAGCTCTCCACGGGTAGGGCTTGGTTCCCCAGGCAGATGTAGAATAGGTGTAGAACACAAGTGTGCAGCTCCGCAGGCGAGCCACTGCAGTCTCTGTACCAACACGTCTCAGACACAGACCTTGTGTTCACCGGGTACTTTACTTTTCCTTGTCACTTAACACACAGTTTTTTGCAAACCAGCTGTGGACCGAGTCCACACAACATGCAAAAACCTGTTGGCCTGCAGCACCTCAGCAATTAATGGGTCAAATTACCCTCATATGTGGCGCTCGTCTGTCCCGTGAGTCCTTCCTGGTCCAAATATAGCAATAAATTCCCAAAGACAGCATCTCACAACAGCGGTGGTAAGTTTCAACTTGCCTTTATTTCTTTCCCCATGCGACGTTTTGGACCATGTATGTCCTTTATCAAGCACCACATACACTGAAATCGTCAGCCTTAAAAAGTGTTACTCTGTAGGGAAGGAATCTGGGCACTAGAGGGCTTTTGGTGTTTTTCCTAGGCTTGTATGTGCTGCCAGCAATATGGTGTTGCACAGGTCTGCACAAGGTACAGTCACAAAAATGTCCAAAGATTTAGAAGAAACAGACGGCACTCACCATTAGATGAAGGTTCTTTTAATCCAAGTGCTCCGTTAGGAGGTGCGGGTTACATTGGACCCGTGGAAGCCTAACCAGGTGAAATGTGCGCCCGTCGTCCTCCCCGCACCTCCCTCCCCACCCCATAATGTTTGTAACCCGCACCTCCTAACAGAGCACTTGGATTAAAAGAACCTTCATCTAATGGTGAGTGCCGTCTGTTTCTTCTAAATCTTTGGACCTTAAAAAGTGTTATCCACACCCCCTCAATTAACAAACAACCAATACAATTCCATTATACAAATTGACAGAAAATACAAAATTACAAAAGGTTAAAATACCCCATAGAAACATGTTCACCAAAAGTTAAGCATTCCCTCACCGGCACAATGTAAATATATTTTAAATATATTCCAGAAGTCCGTGACTGCGTCGCAATCGTTCGCATACTATATGCGTCCATAGAGTCCATTACAAACATGTCCACCAATCGGATTCTTCGTGTATCATGTTGTCCTGGCGACCTTCCACCAATCAGAATTCAGGATGCATAAGGTTTCACTATCCGCCAATCGCAATTATTTCCATACCGCACATGCGTAGAGATCCACGCTCCCATTAGTTGAGAGCAGTCCGCGCACTGCGCATGTGTGGAGATCCACATTCCTATTGGTTAAGTGCAATCTGCGCACTGCGCATGCATCGGCGTCCGTGTTTGATAGGACAGTGGACAGGCGTTCCTCCCCTCAGTGCTGTGCATCAATTAAAGCATTCCCACACAATTTAACCCCCTATCCTCTCTATGTATCAATAAAAGTTGATTACGTTTTTACTTTACAGGAATTTTAGCAAGAAAAAAAACAAAAAACGGCGGACATCATAGATTTCCAATCAATCTGTTAATGAAGTGGAATCACAATCTTACAGTTATACTTTCCATTTTCGATTCTGAGCCCCTGCAGCTCATCTGTGGGACATGAAGATTACTGACTGCTTCATGACTGGATCTTTCCATCATATCTGTATAAATTATACTGCATAAATCACCTCCCAGCATGTTATACAATGCAGTGTTACAGATATCCCTTCGCCCATCACACCATCCAGTCATGTGATTTCCTCACCTCTCAAGTGTAACACCGAGGCTGCGGAGAAGCTACAATTGTGCCACAACAAACACCCACATCTTCTCACCCGACCTTCCTATCCCAATTCCTAGGGGACTGCAGCACACTACTATAAAACCTAGAATAGTGTCAAAAAGTTGCCCACATTTTTGAACAGCCACGGTCGCATGAATGCAATGGTGAGAGAGTGTCACAAGAGGTGGATGATGATAAAACACAATTGCCAGAAAGTCAGGAGGAGGACCAGGGTGCGGAAGTGGAAGACGATGTGGTGAATGATATATTAACTTACCCAACCTGGAAGGAGGACATGCAGAGCGAGGACAGCAGTGCACAGGGGAAGGGAGGCGTAGCACCCCAGCAGGTAGGAAGAAGCAGTCAGGTGGCCGCAGACAGAAGGCGGGCTACCGTTCCCCTTAACACCACACAACGGAAGTTGCCAGTGAAACTGTTAGGTCTTCCTGAGTTTGCCGATAATTCCAAAAAGGCCATTTGTACCACCTGCCATGCCATCATCAGCAGGGGTAGCAAAACTATGAGCCCTGACCACCATCAGCATGATCAGGCACATGGCAGCAAAGCATGCAGGGCTGCCAAAAATTGGGAGGCACACCAATGCCCCTTGGAAGAGATGTGGAGGAGGGCCTCATAAAATAATGTTCCCATTATGAGGAACTGGGTCTCCCATGGTGTTGCCCTATGCAGGGCTGCCAAAAATTGGGAGGCACTCCAATACCCCTAGGACGAGACGTGGAGGAGGGCCTCATAAACACAATGTTCCCATTACAAAGGAGCAGGTCTCCTATAGTTGTAATACCCATGCATTAACTATGGACTGCAAACATTTACCCTAGGGGGTATACATGAATATACTGTATAACTTTTTTTGTGTTACAAGCATCGTAAACACCCTTTAAAAATAGTATGTTGGTGTTGCATCATGGACCACGGTCACTCTGGTGATATGGTGGTGGAGGATGAGGAGAAGGAGGAGGACTAGAGCAAATAGCCTAAATCAGAAAGCGTATACCCATGTGTGGGGGTGAAGAGGAGTATGGGAATATACCACCCCAAAAAAAGACACTGGCTTTGAGTATATATTACGCTGCTATCATTTGATGGTTTTGAGAAGTCTGGCCCAATCAAGCCCTTGTTCATTTTGATAAGAGTCAGCCTGTCAGCATTTTCAGTTGACAGGCGGGTGCGCTTTTCAGTAATAAATCCCTCTGCGGCACTAAAACCCGCTTTGACAAAATGCTAGCGGCAGTGCAGGCCAGGACTTCCATAGCATAGAGAGCCAGTTCATGTCATGTGTCCAACTTGGATACCCAATAATTATAAGTCACAGAGGAATCACAGATTATTTTGGTACGGTTGACAAGGTACTCCTTCAGCATCTTCCCAACTTTGCACTCCTTGCGAGAGTACCCCGCGCCTCAGTGCCTGTGCCATGGGAGGGTCTGAGAAAACTCTCCCAGAAATTTGACAGTGTTCCCCTGCCTCTGCTGGATTGGAGTTGTGTCTCTCTCGCCTGTATTCCTTGATTGTCCACCGAACTGTGACCTCTTCCATCAGCGTTTTCAGATGGGAATTTTAAAATAATTCTGCAACAAGTGCCTTTTGGTACTGCCCCATTTTTGTAGACCTCACCGCCTCGGAATAAGAGATATAAAGTTCTCCTTGTAGCGTGGGTCTAAAAGTGTCACCAGCCAGTAATGAGTGTCACTCAAAATTTTGATAACGCGAGGGTCACGGGACAGGCAGCATAACATCAAGTCAGTCATGCGCGCCAAACTGGTAACAGTAAATATGGACAGGTATGATCATCACTGCTGAGAATAAAAATGAAGGACGTCCGAGGTAAAATTGGATAGATGTCTTTATTCTATGCCCTACGCATTTCAAGGCCATCTCAGCCTCTTCCTCAGGAGAAACCCCATTGATTATTGATGCTCCTGAGGCTGGGACGGCCTTGAAACGCGTAGGACATGGAAAAAAGACACCTATCCAATTTTACCTCAGACATCCTTCATTTTTATTCTCAGCAGCGTGGACCATACCTGTCCATATTTACTGTACTTTCACCGCCTCGAGCGGGGGTCCTGCAGCAGCTGATACCAGGCTCTGATACTAGTTGTGGGTCTCACAACTGTATAAGGTGAGCAGTTTAATTATTTGGCTTTAAATTAATTTTGGGAGATTCGACCCATTGCACCCTTGTCTACCCCATTTCTTAGACGGGTAACAGGCAAGACTTCCATGTCCTCATCAAGAGGATGGATGACTGACCATGCTCTCCTCCTCCTCCTCCTGTCCTCTGGCCATCCACGCTGAACAGACAGTATGACAGTTGTGCAGATAGTACCGTCTGTAGCTCATGAAACTAGCTCCTGTTCTTCTTCCTCCTCCTCATTGTCCCCCAACCCACGTTGGGATGAGATGAGGCTGGACTGTGTATAATCACCCTGTATGGTTCCTTGCTCCATCTCATCGTGCTCCGCCTGCAATGCATTCTCTTTGGTTTTGAGCAGAGAGCATTTCAGAAGACAGATAAGTGGGATGTTGACACTAATGATGGCGTCATTGCTGCTCACCATCTTGGTGGAGTCCTCAAAGTTTTGGAGGATGGTACATATGTCGGACATCCATATCCAAACCTGAGGTCTTAGGTGTGGAGTCTGAACCGAATACCAATGGCATTGTTGATGCTGGTAGTCAACAACTGCCCTCTTCTGCTCACAAATCCTGACCAATATCAGCAGTGTTGAATTCCAACCCATGAAGACATCACAGTCTGTGTGCCGGAAGCTGCAAACACTGCTAAAATGCGGCAAGGGCAGCCGAAGCAGTAGGTGACTTTCTAAAATGGGCACACAGGTGGTATACTTTGGCGACCAGATCCAGCAGCTCCGGGTAGGATTTAAGAAACCGCTGAACAATGGGGTTGAGCACATGGGCCAGGCATGGTACATGTGTGAGCTCACCTCGCCTCAGAGCCGCCACCAGTTTTCAGCAATTTTCACACACGACCATGCCTGGCTGTAGTTTCAGCGGTGTGAGCCACAGATCTGCCTGGTTTTCATAGCTGTCCACAACTCTTCAGCATTGTGCGGTTTGTCACCTATGCATATTAGCGTCAGCACAGCCTGTTGGCACTTGGCCAAGGCAGTGCTGCAGTGCTTCCTGCTTGTGACTGATGTGGAGGCTGAAGAGAGGGAGGCTGAGGAGGATGACATGCAGGAGCTGTAGACTGTGGGGCAAGCCTGATTGAGTTAGGGCCCACAATCCTTGGCGTCGGGAGGATGTGTTCTGTCCCAAGGTCCGACTGGGTCCCGGCTTACACTATGTTAACCAGTGTGCCGTCAGTGAGATGTACCGTCCCTGCCCACAAGCTCTTGTCCACATGTCTGTGGTTTGGTGGACTTTCCCAGTAACTGCATTGTTGAGGGTACGGCTAATGTTTTGGGGCACATGCTTGTGTAATGCGGGGACGGCACACCGGGAGGAATAGTGTTGGCTGGGGACTGAGTGACGAGGGACGGCCGCCGCCATCAGTTTGCAGAATGCTTCCATCTCCACTAGCCTAAAAGACAACATTTCGAGTGCAAGCAGTCGTGAAATGTGCAAATTCAGTAGTGTGGCCTGTGAGGAGTTGGCTGCGTATTTGCGTTTGCATTCTAAGGACTGGGGAATAGACAACTGAACAATGTGCTGGGACAAGGACGAGGTTGCAGATGGTGATATTTCAGATTGTGCAATGACAGGTGCAGGAAAGGAGCATCTTTGAATGCACTATGGACAGGGATTGGCTTGCACTCACAAGAGTGGAAGAAGCAGTGGTGTCACCCACAGACACTGCTCCTAGACCCTGGGGTTTGACCCACAACTCTGGGGTGGGAGACCCACTTCCTAATAATGGGAACATTATTTAAAGAGGCCCACGTCTCTTCCAAGAGGCATTGCAGTGCCATCCAATTCTTGGCAGCCCTGCATAAGGCAACACTATGGGAGACACACTGCCTAATAATGTGAACATTATTTAAAGAGGCCCTCTTCCATGTCTCTTCCAAGAGGCATCGCAGTGCCTCCCAATTTTTGGCAGCACTGCATAAGGCAACACTATGGGAGACTCACTTCCTTCCTAATAATGGGAACATTATTTAAGAGGCCTCCTCATCTTAAGGGAATAAAATGCCCATTTGCGTCCTGCATAAGCAACTATGGGAGAGACCATTCTAATATGGATTTTAAGAGCCTCCTCCACTTGTTCAGGAGAATCAGAATGCCTACCAATTTTTGTCAGCCTGCATAAGGCAACACTACGGGAGACCCATTCCTAATAATGGGAACATTATTTAAAAGGCCCTCTCCAGTCTCTTCAAGAGCATCGGAGTGCCTCCATTTTGGCCACTGCATAAGGCAACACTTGGGATCATTCTTTCAAATGGGAATATATTTAAATGGCCTCCTCCAGTCTCTTTCATGGAATAGATGCTCCAGTTTTGGCAGCCCTGATAAGCCAACAATATGGGAGACCCACCTCCCAATAATGGAAACATTACTTAAAAAAGAGGCCTTCCTCCACATCTCTTCCAAGGAGCAGTGGAGTGCCTCCAAATTTTTTTTTCTTTTTTTAAATCTTTAATGTAATAAAAAAAAAATAATACACCAACACTGTGTCACAAGTGAGTATGAGCCCTTAATATTTTCCCCAGGAAAATCCATCTTGGTTTCGTTTTTGGAGGAATTGTTGTGAGTCAGTAAAAATGACGTAATACTCAGATAACATTGTTCACAGCAGTGACCTGGGAGTCAAAACTGCTTAAAGGGGTCTTCCCCATGCTGTTCCCATGTCATTTGAGCACTGTTCTTATACATTTGTGACATTTTTAGGGTTTATGCCGGGGTGCCGCTGGAAAAATGCTTGTTTCCCATAGGTTAACATTGCGCTCGGTGTTCGGATTGAGCACACAAGCAACTCGATATGCTCGACCCGAGCATCGAGCAACCGAGCATTTTACTGCTCGCTCATCAGTATTCTTCACATTTACCTTCAGAAGGGAGCTAGGGGTCAGCATTCACAAAAAAATGTGACCTGAACCAGAACATAAGATCTTCAGGGTGATTTTTAATCTTGGTGAAGAGATGGTGGTGGGAGTAGAGTAAGGAAATGGTGGAATTGTTGCTGCAGGGGCCTGAAGAATATCACTCTGTTATTCCCATCAGAGATTACAGGGACAACCAAGAAGCCATTCTGGATAAAGTCATTAAGCAATGTAGAAAGAGTGGACCATGTACAGTTGTGGCCAAAAGTATTGACACCCCTGCAATTCTGTCAGATAATACTCAGTTTCTTCCTGAAAATGATTGCAATCACAAATTCTTTGGTATTATTATCTTCATTTAATTTGTCTTCAATGAAAAAAACAAAAGAGAATGAAGCAAAAAGCAAAACATTGATCATTTCACACAAAACTCCAAAAATGGGCCAGACAAAAGTATTGGCACCCCCCAGCCGAATACTTGGCAGCACAAGCTTTAGCCAAAATAACTGCGATCAACCGCTTCCGCTAACCATCAATGAGTTTCTTACAATGCTCTGCTGGAATTTTAGACCACTCTTCTTTGGCAAACTGCTCCAGGTCCCTTGATATTTGAAGGGTGCCTTCTCCAAACTGCCATTTTTAGATCTCTCCACAGGTGTTCTATGGGATTAGGTCTGGACTCATTGCTGCCACCTTAGAAGTCTCCAGTGCTTTCTCTCAAACCATTTTCTAGTGCTTTTTGAAGTGTGTTTTGGGTCATTGTCCTGCTGGAAGACCTATGACCTCTGAGGGAGACCCAGCTTTCTACACTGGGACCTACATTATGCTGCAAAATTTGTTGGTGGTCTTCAGACTTCATAATGCCATGCACACGGTCAAGCAGTCCAGTGCCAGAGGCAGCAAAGCAACCCCAAAACATCAGGGAACCTCCGCCATGTTTGACTGTAGGGACGTGTTCTTTTCTTTGAATGCCTCTTTTTTTTTTCCTGTAAAGTCTATGTTGATGCCTTTGCCCAAAAAGCTCTACTTTTGTCTCCTCTGACCAGAGAACATTCTTCCAAAACGTTTTAGGCTTTCTCAGGTAAGTTTTGGCAAACTCCAGCCATGGCTTTTTTATGTCTCTGGGTAAGAAGTGGGGTCTTCCTGGATCTCCTACCATACAGTCCCTTTTCATTCAGACGCCGTCGATAGTACGGGTTGACACTGTTGTACCCTCGGACTGCAGGGCAGCTTGAACTTGTTTGGATGTTAGTCGAGGTTCCTTATCACCATCCGCACAATCTTGCGTTGAAATCTCTCGTCAATTTTTCTTTTCCGTCCACATCTAGGGAGGTTAGCCACAGTGCCATGGGCTTTAAACTTCTTGATGACATGCGCACGGTAGACACAGGAACATTCAGGTCTTTGGAGATGGACTTGTAGCCTTGAGATTACTCATGCTTCCTCACAATTTGGTTTCTCAAATCCTCAGACAGTTCTTTGGTCTTCTTTCTTTTCTCCATGCTCAATGTGGTACACACAAGGACAGAGGTTGAGTCAACTTTAATCCATGTCAACTAGCTGCAAGTGATTTAGTAATTGCCAACACCTGTTAGGTGCCACAGGTAAGTTACAGGTGCTGTTAATTACACAAATTAGAGAAGCATCACATGATTTTTCTAAGGCCAATACTTTTGTCCACCCCTTTTTTATGTTTCGTGTGGAATTAGATCCAATTTGGCTTTAGGACAATTCTTTTTGTGTTTTCATTGAAGACAAATTAAATGAAGATAATAATACCAAAGAATTTGTGATTGCAATCATTTTCAGGAAGAAACTGAGTATTATCTGACAGAATTGCAGGGGTGTCAATACTTTTGGCCACAACTGTACACTAAAATGAGACTTGTCATTGGAAAAAATGTAAAAAAACTAATTTAGGCTTTAAAAAATATTTCAAAACATACCAGACATAGTATTAAGATATTTAGATTGTGAGCTCCAGTGGGGAAAGTATTGCTGATTTACAGATGAAACCAGACGTTTACATACACTAAATAAAAACACACACATGCATGTTTTTCTCACTATCTGACATGAAATCAGAATAAACCTTTCCTGTTTTAGGTCAATTAGGATTACCATAATATTTGTCAAAAGGCAAGAATAATGAGAGAGAGAATGTTTTAAGAAATGTTTACAACATTTTTATTACTGTGCAAAGTCACAAGTTTACATACACTAAAATTACTATGCTTTTAAAGGGAACCAACCACCTCAGATGACGACTATAAGCAGTTAATACATGTCCCTGCACCCTACCTACACCGTTCCAGCTATGTTTTTGCTAAGAATATTGATAAATGCAAACCGAAATATACACTTTGTAAACTTACATTCCTGCGTACTTGAGGGCGTCTCCCTGTGTGTGCTGGCACTTGTGGGCTGTGCTCATCATGTCTGCTCTCCCCCTCCCTTATGCACGCCCCCTCTCAGCCTGCTATAGTGATGTGAGGCTGATTGCGTCATAAAGGGGCGGGGCTACCGGGATGCCGCGATTTAGCCCCACCCCCTTAATGACGCAATCAGCCTCACACAGTATAGCAGGCTGAGAGGGGGCGTGCATAAGGGAGGGGGAGAGCAGGCATGATGAGCACAGCCCTCTAGTACGAGAGCCCGAGGGAGACGCCCTCAAGTACGCAGGAATGTAAGTTTACAAAGTGTATATTTCGGTTTGCATTTATCAATATTCTTAGCAAAAACATAGCTGGAACGGTGTAGGTAGGGTGCAGGGACATGTATTAACTGCTTATAGTCGTCATCTGAGGTGGTTGGTTCCCTTTAAACAATTTGAGACAGCCCATATGATGATGTCATGTGTTTGGAAGCTTATGATAGGTTTGCTGGCAATATCTGAGTTAATTAGAAACACACCTGAGGATGTATTTTAATGCACACATGAAACACACTGCTTCTTTGTGTAGCATAATGGGAAAGTCTAAAGAAATCAGCCAAGATGAAAGGAAGAGAATTGTAGAATTGCACAAGTCTGGTTAATCCTTAGGTGCAATTTCCAGATACCTGAAGGTGCCTCGTTCATCTATACAAACAATTATACGCAAGTACAAACAAGTTGGGTATGTCCAGCCATCATACCACTCAGGAAGGAGATGGGTTCTGTGTCCCAGAGATGAACGTGTTTTGGTTCGCCTTGCATATCAGAACAAAAGCAAAATACCTTCTGAAGATGATGATGGAAGCTGGTAAGATTGTGTCATTATCCACAGTGAAACGTGTATTGTATTGTATTGGCTAAAAGGCCACTCTGCCAGGAAACAGCCATTACTCCAAAAGAAAAATAAAAAAGCCAGATTAATTTTTGCAAATGAACACAGGAACAAAGGCCTACATTTTTGGAGATATGTCCTGTGGTCTGACGAAACTAAAATTGAACTGTTTGGCCATAATGACTATTGTTACATTGAGGAAAAATGGAGAAACTTGGAAGCCTCTGAACACCTGGTCTTCCAAATGGACAATGACTCAAAGCATACTGCTAAACTGGTTACAAAGTAGCTTAAGGATAACAAAGTCAATGTTTTGGAGTGGCCATCACAAAGCCCTGATCTCAATCCTATTGAAAATGTATGGGCAAAGCTGAAAAAGCAGGTGCGAGCAAAGCGACTTATAAACATGGCTCAGTTACACCAGTCCTGTCAGGAGGAATGGGCCCAAATTCCTACCAACTATTGTGAGAATTCTGTGGGAGGAAATTCAAATGATGTGACCCAAGTCATACAGTTTAAGGGCATTGGTACCAAATACTAATGAAATGTATATCAACTTGTGACTTTACAGAGAGTAATAGTAATGTCTTAAAACATCCCCCTCTCATTATTCTGGCATTCGGCAAATATTAATAATTATGGTAATCCTAATTGACCTAAAACAGGAAAGATTTATTCTGATTTCATGTCAGACTGTGAGAAAAACATACATATGTTTGCCTATATAGTGTATGTGAATCGCTGTGAAATTAATAGCCCTATATAAGTGAATTGAATGAGCGAAATGTGAGCCGTGTGCACGTTGGAGGTAACAAGTAGTGATGAGCGAACCTTTTAGTGTTTGGATTAGGTTGCCGATCGAACGCGTGGTTGTTTGGGTTCGATGTTGCTGTTCGGGACCAAACTTGACCCGAGCCGTCTCTGATAAGCGAAAGATAAGATAAAGATAAGAAGTGAGGTATACACTTTGAAATGCGAAGAATAAAGCCACCTGTCTTGAAAATACGATTTGAGTCTTTCGCTTATTCTACAGGAGCGCAGGTTTTTTTCACCATTGTATCCAGTCTCCATCTATTGGCCATTGGTACGTGGATCCTGCAACAGCTGTTTGATGCTTTTTTCACTGGTTGTGTGTCACACAACCACATAAGGTGAATGAACCACCACGATTTCATCTAATCCTATTACTTGGGTAAGACCCTATTGTGCTTTATTATATCCACAGCATTTCTTTAGATCCCCAATTTACGGAAACCAATAAGATCTCATTAACATAGACTGCACCTTAAAATTACATTTCAAGTTCCTAGAGTTGAACCAACCTTGGTCACAAGCTTCATTTTTTTTATGTCCGATTAGCATTAATTATGGTGTTGGTGCAGGCTTCATTCAGAGACAATAATATTTCCGAATACTTGTATCTTATTAGAACAATAGTTCATTTTTAGCAGACTAAGTAAACAGGAACATGAGGGATTATGCTGGCTGCACCAATTTACCAAATATCAGCACTCATCAGACCGGCTTATCGAGAAAGTACAATTTATCTGCTATAGCTGCAAGCATATTATTATTATTATTATAGTTGTTACTGCAAGAGGAAAATGTCATTATTTCTTGTAATTAAATTGAAGTCAGGGATGATTGTCTAGAAGAGATAACTCCCAGCAGGCAGTGGAACTTGTTATTCACTAAGGGGGCCGTCACACGGAACGATATCTTGCCCGATATCGTTTAAGCGATCTCCTTTTTGATCGCTTAAGCGATATCGGGCAAGATATCGTTGCATGTAATCAAGCGATTTACGATGGTAAATCGCTTGATCGTGACATCGCTGATCTGAGGTTCGGTTCTCAGATCTAGCGATGAACGATGCAACGATCTGCATCATCGTGGTGTATGACACCACGATGATCCATCTCCCAGCGACCGCGCCTATGCTGGGAGATGGTAACTATGGTACACGTCGGGTAACTAAGCGACGCGCGGCGCCTAGTTACCCGATGTGTACCATAGTAACGAGCGAGATCGCGGATCCACATCACTGGTGAGTCTGCCTGTGTGACAGCTCACCAGCGATGTGAGCGATATTGTAAGCGATTGCGCGTGCACGTGATCGCTTACAATATCGCTAAAGATATCTCACCGTGTGACGGCTGCCTTACATAGATTTATATACATGTAATGCAGGTTCTTCAAGATTAAATGCTGGGCAAATTACAAAGATGCCTTATCAATGAATGTATGAAACACAACATGGCAATAATACATGGCACCAAAACATGGAAGTTTTTAGTCTTTTGGAAATCATTAAATTGATTATAAAAAGCTTAAAGAGATGTCCTAGTTTCTAAAAATTGAAGGTAATTATACAATAGTTATAAAAATTTTAAAACACCTCTGGGAACCACATTTAGTCCAATAATGGGGCCCCATGTGAATGAAGAGGTGTCATGGCATGCAAATCTCTATGGTACAGTGGCAAGAACCAGGCACCAGGACAATATGCTAAGCTGGAAAGCAAGCAAGCAGAGCTGGACACAACAGAGGCTAGAGGAGTTTGTAGAAATGATTTGCATGCAGTATGAAAAGTCTTTTAATACCAATTCTTAATGCTTACAGCAATTGATGGGTTAACTAGCTGATCTGAGGAGCAGTAGATACACATTGAAATAATTACAGGAGTTGGTAGAGATGGTTGCTGCATAATATAAAAAGTATCTAAATAACGATTCCTAATGCTTACAGTAAATGATGGATTAACCAGTAGATCTGAGAAGCAGTAGATGCGAGTTGTATAAATTACAGGGGTTTGTAGAGATGGTTGCTGCTTAATATGAAAACTATCTAAATAACAATTCCTAATGCTTATAGTAAATGATAAGTTATCCAGCAGATCTGAGGAGCAGTGGATATAAGTTGTAGAAATTATAGAAGTCTGTAGAGATGATTACTGCATGGTATGAAAAATTACTAAATAATTCCTAATGCCTACAACAGATGATGGGTTAACCAGCAGATCTGAGGATCAGTAGATGTAAATTGTAGAAATTACAAAAGTCTGTAGAGATTATTGCTGCATGATATGAAAAGTTACTAAATAATTCCTAATGCCTACAGCAAATGATGGGTTAAACAGCAGATCTGAGGAGCAGTAGATGCATGTTGTAGAAATTACCCAAGTTGGAATTGATGGTTGCAGCTGAAGGAACAGGATGATGGCAACACTCCAGGACAAATGGAATTAACAGATAACAACAATGACTGAATACTCAGACACTACATGTCTAAGGCTATGTTCACGTGTTCAGTTTTTGGTCAGTTTTTCCCGCATCAGTTTTTGTAAGTCAAAACCAGGAGTGGATGAGAAATATGGTGATCTCTTTCTAATAGGCCATGTTCACACACTGAGTATTTATTGAGTTTTTTTAACTCAGTATTTACAAGCCAAATCCAGGAGTGGAGAGGAGAAGAAAGATGTCACCACTTCTGTATTTTTCATCCACTTTTTCATCCATTTTTCATCCACTCCTGGTTTTGACTTACAAAAACTGATGTGAAAAATTGATCAAAAACTGAATAAGTGAATGTAGCCTAAGTTGACCTTAAAAGGCCTTGGCTGGTAATATCAAAGAGATTCGCTGAGCATATGTGGTTTGTACAGGACAATGGAAGGATGATACCATTACAGGAGATGCTGGGAAGGCAAATGTCCATCTACAACCACAGGTGCCAATTGCAATAGGCAATGTATTAGGCCAGTATATTTTGATTGCAAGTTTCAGTCTGACTTTGGGTGCAAGGACTCAAATTGACAACCAGGGGCTTAACTATAGTGGATATAGTTGTTGCAGTCACACTTAGTCCTTGGAGCCTAGGGGAGCTTAGAAGGTTCTTTTGGCTATATGAAAAAAACATACAATAAACCCACGATAGTTGATGGCCCTGTTGATTGTGCATTGGGGGTCTACAAGCTTCAATTTATGCCACTGCTGGCACCAGCATCAGTCAAGCAGGAACTTGCATCAAAAATACAGACACAAAAATACTCAAATGCCCTCTTTTAACTCTTGGAGATGAAGATAGAAAGAAATTCGGCTTCCTGGATCACGCTGTTCTTAATCGTCATCCAAGGAGTTAATCCACGGAGACCATAGATCATAGAACAATCTTTTATCCCTCTTAAAACTCTACGCGTTTCGTGTACCCACTGTACACTTCCTCAGAAGTTGGAATTACACCGCCATCACATATCACACTTATTAACCCCATAACGACGGCCTAACGCCCAGAGACGTCGGAAAAAATGGGTACTTATGCCTGGCCGACGTCTGTAGACGTTGGCCAGGGAAAGTGCTCTAGCGCCCCCCAGTGGTCAAAAATCTCCGGGGTTTCAGCTACCGGGGGTAGCTGAGACCCCCAAGATTATGAATCGGGGGCTTTTTTACCATCACCGGTAATGTGATGACCGGTAAGCACCGTTTACCGGTCATCACATTACAAAAAATGAGACTGCCGGTAAAAAATGCTTTCACTTTCATCCGACGTGAAAACACACGTCGGATGACAGTGAAGCATTAACCCCTAAGTGTCCTAAGACCCCCGGTACCGGGGATCTTCCTCCCACCCCCACCCCTCCCCCGATCTGTCTCAAAATGGCGGCGGCGGGCGCTAAAACCCGCCACCGCTGCTGCATCTCCATGCGATCTGACATGTCATACATGTCAGATCGCATGGAAATGTCAGTGCTGGTGCCCGACAGCCTCCTCCTGTGCCCATCAGCCTCATTCTGTGCCCAATGCCTATCAGCCCCCTCCGGTTCCCCCCACGTTCCTCCTGCCCAGCTCGCTCCTTCGTCCTCCCTCCTCCTCCTCCCCCTCTCTAAAACAGAGCCGCAGCGCTCAGGAACCGCCGGCTGCCCCCTCCTGCACAATCCTCCCCGATGTGACATGTCACACATGTCACATCGGGGAGAGATCTAATGCACCCTGGCCCCCTGCCCCCTGTTTCTAAGAGCCCCCTTCCCCCCGGTCATCCCCCGATCTCACCTGTCTTCATCTCCCTGGAGCGGCTCCTTCTTCTCCTGGCTCCCTGTGCTGTCTGCCGGCTTCATGCGCAGACAGAGCAGATAATGCTCTGTCTGCTAATAGACAGTTCATGACCTCAGTGAGGTCATGGCTGGTCAGGATCCTTTGTTCACAAAGGGTCAATTGTGATCCCATGATGGGATCACAATTGACCCTTTGTGAACAAAGGATCCTGACCTAACATGACCTCATTGAGATCATGAGCTGTCAGTCTAATCACAGACAGTGCAGTCTCTGCATAGACTGACAGCTCATGATCGCAGTGAGGTCATGTCAGGTCAGGATCCTTTGTTCACAAAGGGTCAATTTTGATCCCATGATGGGATCACAATTGACCCTTTGTGAACAAAGGATCCTGACCTGACATGACCTCACTGTGATCATGAGCTGTCAGTCTAATGACAGACAGTGCAGTCTCTGCATAGACTGACAGCTCATGATCGCAGTGAGGTCATGTCAGGTCAGGATCCTTTGTTCACAAAGGGTCAATTGTGATTTCATGATGGGATCACAATTGACCCTTTGTGAACAAAGGATCCTGACCTGACATGACCTCACTGCGATCATGAGCTGTCAGTCTATGCAGAGACTGCACTGTCTGTGATTAGACTGACAGCTCATGATCGCAGTGAGGTCATGTCAGGTCAGAATCCTTATTTCACAAAGGGTCAATTGTGATCCCATGATGGGACCACAATTGACCCCTGTGTGAACCAAAGATCCTGACCTGCCATGACCTCACTGAGGTCATGAACTGTCAGTCTGTTAGCAGACAGAGCAGTCTCTGCATAGACTGATAGCTCATGATCTCAGTGAGGTCATGTCAGGTCAGGATCCTTGGTTCACAAAGGGTCAATTGTGATCCCATGATGGGATTACAATTGACGCTTTGTGAACCAAGGATCCTGACCTGATATCATCCTACTGAGGTCATGACCTGTCATTCTCCTGGAAGAATGCCAGATTTTATAGCATATGGGGGACGCCCCCATATGCTGTAAAAGACTGAAAATCATCGAGGGACCTCCCACTGGACTACGTCGGACCTTCCTGCTGGACTACGTCGGACCTTCCTACTGGACTACGTCGGATGCCAAAGAATAATAAAGATGGGGTCTAAATAGTGTCTGTGTGTTTTTTCTAATAAAAATATTTTTTTCTGTCTTGTGTCTTCTTTACAATTTACTAGGGATTCTTAATGGCCCGGTCTAATATTGGCCAGACATTAAGAATCTCGGGCTTAGTACCAGCTGCAAAAAAAGCTGGCATTAACCCCTTATTACCCAGTCTGCCACCGCTACACGGCAGCTGGAAGAGCTGGATACAGCGCCAGAAAATGGCGCTTCTATGAATGCGCCATTTTCTGGGGCGGCTGCGGACTGCAATTCGCAGCGGGGGGGGCCCAGAAAGCTTGGGCCTCCCTACGCTGAGGATTCCAGCCCCCAGCTGCCTAGTTGTACCTGGCTGGCCCAAAAATGTGGCGAAGCCCACGCCATTTTTTTTTTTATTATTTCAAGAAATAATTAAAAAAACAATAGGGCTTCCCTATATTTTTGGTTTCCAGCCAGGTAAAACTAGGCAGAAGGGGTTGGTGGCAGCCCGTAGCTGCATGCTGTACCTGGCTGGACCAAAAATATGGCGAAGCCCCACGTCGTTTTTTTTTTTAAATGTAATAAAGAAATACTAAAAAAAAAGCAGGAGAGGAGACGACCAGGACACGGTGTCTCCGTATCTTGTGCACATGCTCTAAAAGTGAGAAATTGTGTGAAAAAAAGAAAATGTTCAATATGACTTTATCAAATTTTGTGAAGTAGCTGTAAGTTCTAAATGCTCACTATACTCCTAGATATAATCCTTGAGGCGTCTAGTTTCCAAAATGGGGTGACTTGTGCGGAAGCTCCAATGTTTAGGCACATAGGAGCCCCCCATATGCGACATGGTGTCCGCTAACTATTGGAGCTAATTTTCCATACAAATTGTTAGCAGACACCATGCCGCATATGGAGAGCCCCTGTGTGCCTAAACATTGGAGCTCCCCCACAAATGACCCCATTTTGGAAACTAGACCCACCAAGGAACATATCTAGATGCATAATGAGCACTTTCAACCCCCAGGTGCTTCACAAATTAGTCCGTAAAAAGGAAAAAAAAGAAGATTTTGTGGAAAAAAGTACTTTTTCATTTTTACGGATCAGTTTGTGAAGCACCTGGGGGTTCAAAATGCTCACTATGCATCTAGATAAGTTCCTTGGGGCGTCTAGTTTACAAAATGGGGTCACTTGTGGGGGAGCCCCAATGTTTAGGCACATAGAGTCTCTTCATACGTGACATGGTGTCAACTAACAATTGGAATTGTAAGCGCATACCATGTCATGTATGGAGAGCCCCTGTGTGCCTAAACATTGGAGCTCCCGCACAAGTGACCCCATTTTGGAAACTAGACCCCCCAAGGAACTTATTCAGATGCATAGTGAACGCTTTGAAACCCCAGGTGCTTCACAAATTGATCCGTAAAAATGAAAAAGTACTTTTTTTTTTTCACAAAAATCTTTTTTTCCTTTTTACGGACTAATTTGTGAAGCACCAGGGGGTTGAAAGTGCTCACTGTGCATCTAGATATGTTCCTTGGGGGGTCTTGTTTCCAAAATGGGGTCACTTGTGGGGAAGCTCCAATGTTTAGGCACGCAGGGGCTCTCCATACGTGACTTGGTGTCCGCTAACAATTGGAGCTAATTTTCCATTCAAATTGTTAGCGGACACCATGTCGCGTTTTGAGAGCCCCTGTGTGCCCAAACTTTGGAGCTCCCCCACAAGTGACCCCATTTTGGAAACTAGACCCCCAAGGAACCTATCTAGATGCATAGTGAGCACGTTGAACCTTCTGGTGCTTTACAAATTGATCCGTAAAATTTAAAAAGTACTTTCTATTCCACAAAAATGTTCTTTTTTCATTTTTACGGATTCATTTGTGAAGCACCTTGGGGTTCAAAGTGCTCACCACCCATCTAGATAAGTTCCTTGGGGGGTCTAGTCTCCAAAATGGGGTCACTTGTGGGGAAGCTCCAATGTTTAGGCACACAGGGGCTCTCCATACGTGACTTGGTGTCCGCTAACAATTGGAGCTAATTTTCCATTCAAATTGTTAGCGGACACCATGTCGCGTTTTGAGAGCCCCTGTGTGCCCAAACTTTGGAGCTCCCCCACAAGTGACCCCATTTTGGAAACTAGACCCCCCAAGGAACCTATCTAGATGCATAGTGAGCACGTTGAACCTTCTGGTGCTTTACAAATTGATCCGTAAAATTTAAAAAGTACTTTCTATTCCACAAAAATGTTCTTTTTTCATTTTTACGGATTCATTTGTGAAGCACCTTGGGGTTCAAAGTGCTCACCACCCATCTAGATAAGTTCCTTGGGGGGTCTAGTCTCCAAAATGGGGTCACTTGTGGGGAAGCTCCAATGTTTAGGCACACAGGGGCTCTCCATACGTGACTTGGTGTCCGCTAACAATTGGAGCTAATTTTCCATTCAAATTGTTAGCGGACACCATGTCGCGTTTTGAGAGCCCTGTGTGCCCAAACTTTGGAGCTCCCCCACAAGTGACCCCATTTTGGAAACTAGACCCCCAAGGAACCTATCTAGATGCATAGTGAGCACGTTGAACCTTCTGGTGCTTTACAAATTGATCCGTAAAATTTAAAAAGTACTTTCTATTCCACAAAAATTTTTTTGTCCTCAATTTTTTCATTTTCACATGAGCAACAGGATAAATTTCATCCTAAAATTTGTTGGGCAATTTCTCCTGAGTACACCGATACCTCATATGCAGTCATAAACCACTGTTTGGGCGCACGGCAGGGCTCAGAAGGGAAGGAGCGCCATTTGACTTTTTGAATGGTAAATTAGCTCCAAAAGTTAAACTGCGCTCCCTCCCTTCTGAGCCCTGCCGTGCGCCCAAACAGTGGTTTATGACCACATATGATGTATCGGTGTACTCAGGAGAAATTGCCCAACAAATTTTAGGATCCATTTTATCCTGTTGCCCATGTGAAAATGAAAAATTTAGGCTAAAGGGACATTTTTGTTGGAAAAATTAAAATGTCCATTTTTTATTTCCACTTTGCTTTAGCTGCTGTGAAGCACCTGAAGGGTTAATAATCTTCTTGAATGTAGTTTTGAGTAGCTTGAGGGGTGCAGTTTTTGGAATGGTGTCACTTTTGGGTGTTTTCTGTCATGTACACCCTCAAAGTGACTTCAAATGTGATGTGGTCACAAAAAAAATGGTTTTGTAAATTTTGCTGGAAAAATGAAAAATTGCTGATGAACTTTGAACCTTATAACTTCCTAACAAATTTTTTTTTTTTTTTCCAAAATTGTGCTAATGTAAAGTAGACATGTGGAAATATTATTTCATAACTATTTTGTGTCATATAACTCTCTGGTTTACCAGAATAAAAATTCAAAATTTGAAAATTGCTAAATTTTCAAAATTTTCGCCAAATTTTTTATTTTTTCACAAATAAACGCAAAAATTATTAACCTAAATTTACCACTAACATGAAGCCCAATATGTCACGAAAAAACAATCTCAGAATCGCTAGGATCCGTTGAAGAGTTCCAGAGATATAACCTCATAAAGGGACAATGGTAAGAATTACAAAAAACGGTCTGGTCATTAAGGTGGAAATTGGCTCAGTCACTAAGGGGTTAAATATGGCCATTCTCCCGATATAAGGTGGGTACTACGTCACAGGACCCAAAACAACACACAAATGTAAAAACGTATATCATGTTATGCCAGTACTAATACATAAACCATCTAAAAAACAACCATAAAAAATCAATAAAAATCAGCATTCGTCAAGAAAACCATAACAACATAGTCATATTTAAAACACTTACTGGTATATAAATAATTTCTCATGGCAAGATCTCATAGCCGGATTTCTCATAGCAGCTATCTCTATACATCAATCTTTCACTATCTTTTTTTAGGGGGACTCGATCCCAGAACTAATACATGAGCTGCACAGTCAGGATCACATTCTATTACGCTCAGCCAAAGGAGCCATTTCACCATTCCAAGCACTAGGCTACTCTTCAGGACACACAAAGAGTGCATTCCCCTCGGAGTTCATGATATCAGCGACACTATCATCTATTTGAAGAGGTCGGCTACTTCTTTGAGACCATACGGTTGAAAGTTTGCAGTCTATGGATCCAATAGATCTCCTTCATCATCAAGCTAGTATCTCTATTAGGAGTGCCCTCAGGTACATGATCGATCGGGACCACCTTGATACATGTTTTTTTTACCATGTTTAATAACACAATGTTTTGATGTAGGAAGGATAGGCATCGGGCACCAACAGGTACATCTATGGTCGTCCGCCGACCCCCACTCCCTCTCCCTGCCTGATCTGTCTACGCTAAAGAGAGATGAAATAAAGGATTTTTTGGCATCTAAAAGAGTGAGTGCCGCTTTTCTTTTTCTACTTGTGGATAAAACAATGTTTTGATACCCCATGGAACAAAAAACCCTCCTTAATATTATGTATATGAGAGTTCATGCAGTTATGCAGTTCTTGTGACTTTTTTTGTGAGTCCTGAAGAGTGAGAAATGATTTTTATAAGTATTTTAAATATGACTATGTTGTTATGGTTTTCTTGACGAATGCTGATTTTTATAGATTTTTTTATGGTTGTTTTTTAGATGGTTTTTATATTAGGAATGGCATAACATGATATATATTTTTACATTTGTGTGTTGTTTTGGGTCCTGTGACGTGGTACCCACCTCATTTCCGGGGAATGGCTATATTTTATAAGTGTGATATGTGATGGCGGGGTAATTCCATCTCCTGAGGAAGTGTACCGTGGGTACACGAAATGCAATAAAAGATTGTTCTATGATCTATGGGCTCGGTGGATTAACTCTTGGATGACGACTAAGAACAGCGCGATCCAGGAAGCCGGATTTCTTCCTATCTTCATCTCCATATAATCTCACCGGCGGATTGCTGCTGTTCAGTGGATCCTACTTTTGTGTGCTTACGGTTGTTGTGTCTCACACAACCGTACTAGGTGAGTAGGTCCATATTAGAGATTTACTTCCAATCATTTGGATAAGACCCTATGGTGCGCTTTTTTCCCCCCTTTTCTCTTTTAACTCTAACACCCAGTATGGCTTGATGTAAAGTGATTTCAGTGCATGTTGACATGAGATTCCTCTGCCGAACACTTGCAGAGATTTTGTAATCAGGCTTCTCATAATCTTCTCATAGATGTCTGTAACATTGTTGTCTGTTGGGTAACAGATTGTGTGTTCCACCACTTCCATACCAAACCATGTATTCTGCTAGTTACTGGAATAGAAAGATCCAGAAAGTGAAAAGAAAACAGTTGCGTGTTTCTGTGAACCCATTGGCCTCCACTATCCCGGGTGGACACGCTCACACACAACATTACTGCCCACTCCAGAGATCCCGATGGTCAGGGAATCAGCCTTTCATATAGAAGCTGAGCTGATTAGTTGCCGTGAATGAGGCCCGATGGGCATCATCATGATCCATCGCGTCCTCCAATATCAAAAATGTTAGCATCACTAAAGCCTTGTCCATATAAAGCTAAAGCCTCAGTGCTTATTAATACATTTTGTAAGATTATACATTTATACTGGATTGTTATATGTTAAGTAATGTCATGACGATGTGTTCTCTGCCTTCTGAACAAGTCTGCTCCTGTTTTCCTTGGAGAGCAATCGTCTGTCTTTTCCACAAATATGTTATAAGCAGAGCGTCCCGGGAATCGGGCGGCTTCTCTGCGGATCACTGGCTGTTAGTGCACAGACTAATCTGAGGGTTTGTTCTCACACATAAATCAAATTGCACGCCTTCTGCGATATGGATCGCTAATGACCTATGGAGCCCACTTATTCTGATCTTTGGTATATATTGTATGCAGTGGCGTAACTTGAGGCTCATGGGCCCTGATGCAAAAGCTCCAACAGGGCCTCCAATAATTGCAAATCTTTAATGGGAATACTCTTTTTCTATAGGTCAAAGGGACTTTTGGGGCCCCCCAGACTCCAGGGACCAGGTGTGATTGCAACCCCTGCACCTGTTGTAGTTACGCCCACTCTACACCACCAGCAGCTCAGTCTCATGGTAGTAATGGCAGACGGCATGGTGATGGGTGGTAAACTATACAATCGAGGGGGCAGAGGTTATAGACTTATTGCATGTAAAAAAGCTGAATTTAATGATTAAAACATGCGCTATTCTTCTCTGTGAAGGATTCGATTGAGTGTGTGCTTCTATCAGTGAAGACACTTCCACTCTTATAACTTTTAAAAACTACTACCGGTAGGTGTAAGATATTCTGGTGCACTTTGCCTTTCATTTCTCACACAAATGATATTTTGCATATTTGAAAACCATCTAAAATAAAAATGGTCTTTGTTGCTTGCAGCAGACAAAATGCAGTTTTCAAGAGCAAATAATGTAATGAAAGGAATGACTGGTTACTATCAGCAGCAAAGACCAAGAAAAGAAGAGCGAATATTGCATGTGCCGGGGACTAAGTCTGTGAGTTTATAGAAGATATTGCAAATTTTTAGGTTCAGAAAAGAATAAAATCCTTCCAGAAGATGTCACAATGTTCCCCAAGAGTGATCCAATGGCAAGAAGCTCCAGATGTCCAATGTAATAACTCCACTCTGTAGAGCAATATAAAAAGAAAGACACATCATGGATGGTTTTTAGTCTTATAAGACAACTCTAAAGGTACCTTTACACGCCGCAACTACGGTGTAGCAACTGAGAGGCAATCGTGATTTCTGTCACCGTTGCCTTGAAATTGCAATGAAATTGTGGCGTGTAATTGGGGAAAGTGATGGTGATTTTCAAAGTTGCTCCCGATTGCGGTTACAGAGCATTGTTCAAAAAACAGAGGCATCCCTGAAGGTGTATTGCCCTGGTTTTGGCATGTGAATGGGTGATAGGGATGGAATCTGTGTCGCCTAGTGATTTCCCAGAGGCGTGCCACAGCGTGGTGGATACCGCGCCTCATCAGCGATGATTGGTGGGGGCTACTGTGTTTCCGTTGGCTGTCCCTTCACAGGGCGCCATATTTAAAGAGCTGTCCATACACACTACACAATTGCAATGGCGTCATGTATTAGCCAGCCTTCCTGCGCAGGCTGGCCAATTATGACGCTATTGTGTTGTCTAATCAGCGTGTTTGGGGTGCGGAATACACAACTCTAACACGCCTATGTTCTTGCGGTGCTGAACATTTACGCCCACATTCCTTTGGGGATTGCGGCGTGTGAAGTGGAGTCGGGAGGCAACCGGATGTTTCCCGCAGGTTCTGTGGCAACTTCGGGGAGGCACATTCCCTGGGGTTGAGGGCGCAATTGCGGCGTGTACTTGCGGCATCGGCGATCAGTATCAACCGTCAAAAATGTGCACGCGCACGTTCGGTTGTCACCAATCGCCGGCGTGTAAACGTACCTTTACTCCTAAGGAGGAGCTGTCTATGTCGAGAAAAACAACAGCTTGTTGATATCAGGATGATGCAGGGTATAAGCAGGACTGGAGAAATCTGAAGTTTTGAGCTACAAAGTTCAAACAGGTCCAAAAATTTGCACCCTTACAAGCAAGATCCTGAGAAAAGAAAGTTCTTGTTAAACTGCACAGTTCAGACACGTCCACAAATTTGCTCCCTTATATGCAAGATCCTAAGAGAAGAAAGTTCTTGGCGAATTGCTGGTAATAACTAGGCAAGTGAATCTTTGAAAAGTGTTGAGGTCCCAGGTTTTTCTGAAACCTTACAGAAGAAATAGTACAGTAGTCCCTCTCTATATTGCGGTTCACTAATCGCAGCCTCACTGTATCGCGGGATTGGCTGAGTGATCGAAGGCGACCTACCAGAGCATTGTCTTGTGTATCCTGGGCGCTGATTGGCTCAGTAATCATAGCATCAGTCTGTCTGCTGTCCCACACTGTGCGCATACATTCAGCATCTCACCTCGTCCACTTCATTCCCACCTTGGATCGCTAGGCGCAGTTTTGCTCTGCGGTGTTGCAATCCATACGATGCCACCCAAACGTTCTGCATCTTCTAAGGATTCAGAGGGTGAACCTAAGCACAGATGATTACCATAACAGAGAGGGTGGAACTTCTCGACATGTTGAAAGATGGGAGAGGCTGTGCATCCATTGGCCGCCATTACAGGAGTGTGGAAAAGGTTAATAAGGGACTGGGAACAGTTTGTAACTGTGTGGGAAGGGTTTATAAAGCCTTAAAATAAAAATGAATACTAAAATAAATGTAAAGATCCTACTTCACAGATTTTCATCTATTGCAGGGTGGTCTACAACATAATACCCATGATAAGTGAGGGATCACTGTATATACTAAAAACATAATAAAAGAATTCTGTAGAAAGATTTGGCGCAATAGGATTTATCTGATAATAGGAAAATAAATAGTGTGCTCACCTTGGTGGGTTGAGACCACACAACATGAGATGCCTTTAAATATGTTCGGCTGCTTCAGATGCGCAATGTACAGCAAGGTAGAGCGGGAATCCAAGAGAGGAGAAAAGTGTCTAAGGCTGTGCTGCCGTGGAGCTGGTCCCAATAGATCCAGAAAGCTTCAAAGGTGCAATGCAGTTTTTATTCAACGCGTTTTGAAGCCAACCTTGCTCCTTCAACAAGAAACAATAATCACGAAGTGGCACTATAGTGACATCCAGCTTATAAAGCTTTGAGATCTGAATTTGGGTGCCAAAAAGGGTACATGACGTGTCAGAGCTCAGGGAGGATAGTATTACAAGCAGGAGATTGGGTTTTCTATAAAAAACTGATGTTCTGTTACATAAAGCGACCTCATCCAGATGGCTAACCAAACTATTACATGGTATAACAATGATAGGTAAGAAATGTATTTGAAACAATTGGTTATCACCAGAGGTTCCAACAGACAAAGAGGTGTGGAACCATTTAAAATTATTAATGCACTTAGAAAAAGTGGAAAAAGAAAGTAACAAGGGGAAACTGGTAAAAAACCATCTTCAACAAATGTGGAGAATTTATTGAAAAATTGTTGCACAGATATAAGACACGTTGTATGGCTTTTTGCAGGTACTGAGTGGTATCTATTGGAGGAACTCCAAAACCAACTTGGGAAACATACGGTAATTTAAGGTAGAGCTGGTTTGGGTAATTCTGCAGGAAATAAGGCAAAGAATGGTTTGGAAAGACAAATAATTACACTGTTATAAGCCAATGGTGACCTGGCTCAATTGCAGGGGCGTAACTATAAGAAGTGAAGGGGTTGCAATCGCACCTGGGCCCTTGAGCCTACGGGGCCCCAAAGATCCTTTGGCCTAAATAAAAAGACTATTGTTATTAAAGATTTGCAATAATTGGGGGCCCCGTTGGACCTTTCGCACCGAGGCCCATGACCTTAAAGTTATGCCACTGCTCAATTGTATTGGTTTGCTTCTGGATACATTGGAATGATACGTCTCTACTTTTATGTTATAAAGTTATTGTATTATAATATGCTTATGTAAAGTTGTTCAATATTCAATAAAAAAAATACAACAAAAAATACTATTCGTTTGAAAATGATGTGTTATTTGTGTTAATTATCAACAAGATGGATGAGAATGAAAAATGTGAAAATAGAAAATGTAAAAAAATAAATAAATAAAAATAATAATAATTTAATAAAAATCTCTCTTTTATAGGCCCGGTACAAACTTTGCTGGCTTTGGCTCTCCACAAGACCGAGCACTTTTTCTACTCTCCGATATCCTAAAAATGGCATTTCCTGACATAGTCTCTATAAAACAGAGTGGACCTACTGACGGTGATCAGTGTCATGGAAATGTTATCCAGGGATAAAAACATTCAGAACATTCATATACACAGAGATGGAGCATTGCGGAAACCAAATGCTCATGACTAGACAATAGGGGCACATGCTACACCACTGCTAGAAGGTCAGAATGGCGATCCGCTGTGAGGAATGACATCTTCCACTCCTGCCCTTCCTTAAAACAAAATCAATCTAAAGGCTCTGCAATCGATCAAGCTTTGTAAAAATGGGGGATCTTTCCATCTGGTCAAACTGTACAGAAATGAGGGAAATATATACTGGCAATTTGTTGCTCATATGTATTAGGAGGCATGTGTCATGCTAGGTATGGGGAGGTACCTTGTGTACAGCAACAGGGAAGGGAAAGGAATCGCTGAGTCTAAGGAATGGGGAGATGGTGATCCCTGACCAAACGTTCCGCTGGTCCCTGGCTCACCTGACCACCCTTGATAGGTTCTACATGTATGAGCCAAGCAGGATACCTGGCCCTAGCTGACCTTAAACTGGACCCTAGGTAGGAAACGGTGGGGTGAATGCGAAGTCAACCCCAATAAGTACTAAAGAACACAAAGGGAAGGTATACAAACAACGAAGATTCTTCAGATGTATACAAGCCAACTGCTTACATCCAAGGCCTGAAAAGGAATAAACACTATCACCGGCAAACATCAAGGGGAAGAGTGAGTATTTAAGGAAACAAGGGGAAGTGATGATGATTAACAGCTGAAAGGTGTCAGGATCTTATAGGGAAACACATAACCTCATTGCAGAGAAGAATAAAGGATACTATTTACACCACAGCAGGAGGAATAGAATATTAGGGAGCAGTTTATATAGCCAAACACTGCGACCTTGACACACCCATGACAGCTCCTCAAATCCAAGAATATCCAGGCACACCTAATAGTACAATTATTGGGAAAAAACGGATAATGCCAAATTTGGGGTGAAAACAAAAAGAGTCCTTTAATTGTCACACACAGTTCACATTAGATGTTAGATTAATGTTTTGGCCTATCTCGGCCTTCTTCACGAATCTGGTATATATGAATATAAGCTAACAAACAATACAATGTATGAGTATCAAACAAAGACAATATTCAACAAAACATGATACACTCTACAATGAATGGTGACAACCGGACAAATTCTTTTGAAAGTGATTAACCCATCTCACATAGGGAGGGGAGATAAAGTATATGGGCAGGAGGAAAGAAATGAGAAGCAAAAGTAAAAGAATTTCTAAAAGAGGGATACACAAGAACAGAAACAAAGTACATAGCTTATTGATAATTGGATGGAATCCTGTAATGGCAACATAACTTACCTTAATTTAATGTGAAACTGCAGACAGATCACATGTGGAGCTCAAGGCCAAATGTAGCATATCCTATATGAAAATGAGAGGTTCTCTTATGATAAAAAGTAAAATATAGACTAACTAGAAGGTAATAGTACAAATAGATTCTTAATTCCAAAGTCACTCTCAATATCTTAAGAAAAATCTCCAAGCATTGTAAAAGGCTGAAAAATAACATTAGATAGCATAATGAGCAAGCTGTGTATTACTAGAGGTATAATATGATTAGAGTTTGAAGTAAGGGAAATAATGGACTGTACCTTTAAGAATCATGTGACCCATGCGGCTGTTTATGATCACTATATTATGCTCATGTAGTGGTCAGCAATAAATCTTGATCATAAGGTATTCTGTTGTTTCCATATAATAAAACATATGTATGGTTGAACCCATTAATAGTAAATGTAATTAGCAATGTGGCAATTAAGAAATCAAAGGCTAGTACCTGTATAGTTAGTTTTCAATCACTCAATGGAGGATGAATATATATGAATCTGGAATGAAAAAGAACTAGTCTAGCAGTGCCTCTAATCACTAAAGGTATTTTGTATGCAGGCAAATCAATGTGCCATATTTTTTGCATTATAAGACGCACTTTTGTTCCCCCAAATTTTGGGGGAAAGTAGGGGGTGCGTTTTATAATCCGAATATACAGATTATATACTGCAGGGCTCAGGGGAGGTGGGGGCAGCTCTGGAGCAGTGTTGGGGCTGGTGGAGGCTGCAGGAAGAAGCGGAAGGTCTCTTGTTCCCGCTCACATAATATGCACTGCCGCTCTCCATCACCGTGGTGCTGAAATCGCACCGCGGTGATGGGCTGGGGGAGCGGCGCATATTATATGTGCCTGCTCCCCCCTGTGATGGCACATGCCCCCCCCTGTGTTCGATATGGCCCCCATGCTGCTGCCCATAGTAAAATAAAAAAGCTTTACTTACCTCCTCCAGCGCTGTCCTCCCGGTGTCTCCCCGGTCTCCCTGCTGCCGCTGTGATCAGGCACGCAGAGATGATGTCACTTTCTGCTGTGCCGATCACATGACCGGCACTGATAATCAGGAAGTGGAGGAGCTCAGCATCGCGGGGGAGACACCGGGAGATAAGCGCTGGAGGAGGTAAGTAAAGAGTTTTATTTTATATTTTTCTATGGGCAGCAGCATGGGGGCCATATCAAACACAAGGGGAGGTGTGCCATCCATGGGGGGCTATGGGCAGCACAGGGGGACATGTTCATCCATAGGGGGCCATGGGCAGCACAGGGGGATGTGTGCCATCCATAGGGAGCCATGGGCAGCATAGGGGGATGTGTGCCATCCATAGGGGGCCATGGGCAGCATAGGGGGATGTGTGCTATCCATAGGGGGCCATAGCCAGCACAGGGGGACATGTGCCATCCATAGGAGACCTGTGCCAGCTCTAGGAGACATGTGCTGTTCATAGGAGACCTGTGCCAGCTGTAGGAGATGTCTGCCATCCATAGGAGACCTGTACCAGATGTAGGAGATGTGTGCCATCTATAGGTGACCTGTGCCAGCTGTATGAGATGTGTGCCATCCATAGGAGACCTGTGCCAGCTGTAGGAGACGTGTGCCATCCATAGGAAACATTTGCCAGCTGTAGGAGACATTTGCCAGCTGTAGGGTACGTGTGCCAGCTGTAGGGGATGTGTGCTAGCTATAGGGGATGTGTGCCAGCTATAGGAGACGTGTGCCATCAATAACGAACGTGTGCCAGCAATAGGGGACATGTGCCAGCACAGGGAGACATGTGCCATCAATAGGAGACGTGCGCCATCAATAGGAGACATGTGCCATCAATGGGGGACATGTGGCATTACTGGGGATATGTGGCATCACTGGGGGACATGCGCCAGCACAAGGGGGCAATATCCAATACAAGGGGGCCATATCCAGATTAAGGGAGCTAATTTTAGGATGGGGGGATATGAGGGACATATACCCTATATGATTTGTTAGACGGACACTGGCATTATAAAACTGACCCCATTTAACATTAAAAAAAAAATTATCTTTTCCTCCACCAAATTTGGGGGTGCATCTTATAATCAAGTGCGTTTTATAAAGCGAAAAGTACAGTAAATTCCAATTGAATCAAGAGTAAGGCTCAAAGGAAAAAGTGCCTAAAAAGAGAAGACAGAGCGCAAAATCACACAAGAGTCATAGGAATGAGAGTACCAGAGCGCAGAGTTACCTGGTGTGGGCCAGACAGCGTGTAATCACGGTGTGCGCCGCTGCTTAGCCGGTGCTTCTATTTATGGGAGGAGAGGAGAAATCACTTCTGCCGAGTGGAACACATGGAAGTGTGGAGACTCACAAGCGCACTTCTAATTTAGTAATAAAGTGAGAACACCGATGATAATGATCATGGAGAGAGGAGAATACGACAAATCGGTCATATAACAAAAGATATGCTTGGAGGCTGCATCACGATGTCATTGGAGAGGTCCCAATCAATACATCTGTAATATAAACAGCTGAAAGTAGTGCACCATCTGTGAAAATCTTCTACCTCAATTCTATAGAAAACATGGTCGTAATGGAAACTACAAACTATGAAATGGGAAATCTAAATAAAAGCTTATTAATCAAAATGAGATAAAACGTGGTGGACGTCTATGAATAGCCTAGTAGATTTATATAGGTTGTGGTAGGTTGGCCAGCCGTGGACAGAATGGCTTGTATACATTGCAGAGGTCTGATGCAATGTGAATGTTTCACTGTGTCTTGCAGCAGTAGAAGGAGTTAATCCAAGTATATGTGTGTAGGAGTTAACACACCTCCTCGAGGGGTGTGGTGAGGGCTGACATCATGTGGCTTCTGACTGGTCACAGGATGTGATGTCAGCTCAGGTCCCGGAGGCTGGCAAAGCCTGCTGCTAAGCACATGTTGGGGCTGCAGTAGGCTCTGATGACGGACAAGCCCCGGTAGGTAACCTCAGGAAATGGGGCTTGTGTACTGACAGAGGTCAGTGAATAAACTGTGCAGATGAACCCCACGTGTAAAGTGATGGATTGTGTACAGTACTTGTTTATATCAAGTGGTTTATGTGGCTAAATAAACCAACTGGACTTGAATTACATATGAATGATTGCTGTGGGCTTGAATTACGCTGTCAAGTGAGTGAATCCCAACCCGCTTAGTGATCGCTACGTCACAAGGTGAATAGCATAAGCATAATGGTTAAACATCAATCACCATAGTGGTCCCATTATGATGTACATTGATATTTTCTAGAAAACTAGACGGTATTTACTTGTATACTCCTATATAAGGATATACACATTAACTAGTGAGCAATGTGAGATCACTATTAGAACAGAAAAAGAGTGAATAAATTCTAGACCAAAGTGTCTATACCTATAGTGACCGAGGTGCTGGTGTATCAGAGTAGTGCTAAAAAAAATGAATGAAAGGATTCATATTCACGATTAAGACTGGCCCGTTCCAGTGTTTGCAGGGCATGCATCCAGTAGGCCTCTCTCTCCTTTAAACCCTGAATCCTGTTACTGCCTCTCTGTAAAGGAGGTACGCTCTTAATCAATCACTTGAAAGCGTAATTGTGATACATTATGATTGTGTTGCACAAAATGATACGGTACCGGCAATAAAGTGTGTTTGCACCGAAATGTGGACTTGTGCTTGCTAATATGGTAACGTATGTGTTGGGTGGCTTCACCTACATACATGTGACCGCACGGGTATTTAATGATATAGACTACATAGGTGGAATCACACATAAAAAAAACATGGATCAGAAACCGCTTGCCAGTACGAGGGTGTGTGAAAAATTCACCCTTTATTACATAGTTGCACTGATTGCAACTAAGGCATGGAAAAGTCCCCCACCGAGTCGATGTGAAGGCGGTCTGTTGAAGAGTCCTCTTGGTGGTTCCAATATCAGCTTTAGCAAGACTTTGTCTAATATTAGGAGCTTTTTTATAACAAAAAAGTGGACTTGTACCAAACTCGGATCGTTGGATAACTTTTTTGAAGTACAGACCAATGTCTCAAGATCGTAGACCTGATTAAAGGATGAAAAAGATGATATGTAGATTGTAGATACAAATGGCATTTTCCTATCTGTTGAAACTTTGGTGCTGGATGTTTGTTTCCTCCGTCCTAAGGTCACCTGTGATGGGTAGCCACAATCCACGAATTTGGCAGTCATCTCAAAATGTCAATTCTGGCGGATGGTCTGGTCTGATACAATACGATCAATGCGAACATGCTGAGAGATTGGAAGGGACTTCTTTATATGACGAAGGTGACAGCTTTGATAATGCAAAAGATGATTTTTATCAGTTGTTTTAATGAAGAGATCAGTAGGCAGGGAACCATCAGTGTCCACCAAAACCATGGTATCCAAAAAGTAAATTTTCTGAGGATCGTAGTGAAGAGTGAACATGAGTTTTGATACCCGGGAATTAATATCCTGAAGAAAACGTCTCAAGTTGTTCAACGATACCATGCCAGATTATTAAAATATCATCTATGTAGCGGCACCACATTATGACATGCGTCGCTACTAGAGGATGATTGTAGGTGTGTTCTTCTTCGAATTTCCCCAATAAATATGTTAGCGTATGGAGCCACCATATTGGATCCCATCGCTGTCCCTTATTTTTTAATATAAAAGGTATCCTCAAATAAGAAAAAATTCCTCTGGAGTACAATCTGCAAAAGTTTGATGCAAAATTCTTTTTGGGAAATGGATAATGACCTGTGTAAATCAAGAAACCATTAGACAGCTGAGATACCATGGAGTGATTGATGTTAGTATAAAGACTGTTGACGTCCATAGTGACCAAAAGACAGTCAGTTGGGATACTCTTTAATTCCCTGATGACATTCAAAAAAGCATTTGTGTCCTTAATGAAAGGTACCAGGGAACTCAGTATTAGTGATGGGCGAATCCTAAATTACTCGGAATCGCTTGACTCTAGCGAGTCCAAGCCCAGGACTCGCTACTCGTTGCGAGTCTAGCGAGTCCAATGTTAATGAATGGGGAAGCGAGTAATAGCGAGTAGTGTGAGATTTACAAATCGCAGATGTGTGTCGGAAGCTTCAGCCTGAAGCAATCCTAGTTGTGTCATTTATTTGCATTGCTCGTTTACTTTGTAAGTAATCGCTGACTCGCACAGATAAGATCCTGTCTCCTCTGTACAGGCTGCCAGCTCCAGGGTCCTAGAGCCTGCCTGCTGCCTGATGTAGCAGAGCTGAGATTGTTCTCAGTCTGCTCATTCCCTGTGTACAGACATGAATGTCTGTGCACAGAGATGATGTAGCAGAGCTGAGATTGTTCTCAGTCTGCTCATTCCCTGTGTACAGACATGAATGTCTGTGCACAGAGATGATGTAGCAGAGCTGAGATTGTTCTCAGTCTGCTTATTCCCTGTGCATAGACATCTATATTTATGCACAAGGGATGTAGCAGAGAGGACATCGCGTTTTGGACTGCGTCGGACGGAAGAGGATTTTTTTAATTAAAGATGGAGTCCCTAATGGCTTTTTTTTTTATTTCTAATAAAAAATTTTCCTTGTGTTGTGTTTTTTTTTAAAACAATTTAATAGAAATTCATGGTGGTCATGTCTAATATTGGCGTGACCGCCATAAATTTCGGGCTTAGGGCCAGCTGATAATACAAAGCTGGCCCTAACCTCTTTATTACCCAGCGTGCCACCGCCACCAGGGCCGCTGGAAGAGCGGGGTTCAGCGCCAGAGGATGGCGCTTCAATGAACGCGCCATCTTCTGGGGCGGCTGCGGGCTGCAATTTGCAGCGGGGGGTGCCCAGAAAGCTTGGGCATCCCTGCGCTGCGGATTCCAGCCCCCAGCTGCTTAGCTGTACCTGGCTAGACATAGAAATTGCGCGGAGCCCCACGCATTTTTTTTTAATTATTTCATGAAATTCTGAGATTCTGACTCTGAGACTCTGACTCTGAGACTCTGACTCTGAAATTCATGAAATAATTAAAAAAAAATGCGTGGGGCTCCGCGCAATTTCTATGTCTAGCCAGGTACAGCTAAGCAGCTGGGGGCTGGAATCCGCAGCGCAGGGATGCCCAAGCTTTCTGGGCACCCCCCGCTGCAAATTGCAGCCCGCAGCCGCCCCAGAAGATGGCGCGTTCATTGAAGCGCCATCCTCTGGCGCTGAACCCCGCTCTTCCAGCGGCCCTGGTAGCGGTGGCACGCTGGGTAATAAAGAGGTTAGGGCCAGCTTTGTATTATCAGCTGGCCCTAAGCCCGAAATTTATGGCGGTCACGCCAATATTAGACATGACCACCATGAATTTCTATTAAATTGTTTTAAAAAAAAACACAACACAAGGAAAATTTTTTATTAGAAATAAAAAAAAAAGCCATTAGGGACTCCATCTTTAATTAAAAAAATCCTCTTCCGTCCGACGCAGTCCAAAACGCGATGTCCTCTCTGCTACATCCCCTGTGCATAAATATAGATGTCTATGCACAGGGAATAAGCAGACTGAGAACAATCTCAGCTCTGCTACATCATCTCTGTGCACAGACATTCATGTCTGTACACAGGGAATGAGCAGACTGAGAACAATCTCAGCTCTGCTACATCATCTCTGTGCACGGACATTCATGTCTGTACACAGGGAATGAGCAGACTGAGAACAATCTCAGCTCTGCTACATCATCTCTGTGCACGGACATTCATGTCTGTACACAGGGAATGAGCAGACTGAGAACAATCTCAGCTCTGCTACATCATCTCTGTGCACGGACATTCATGTCTGTACACAGGGAATGAGCAGACTGAGAACAATCTCAGCACTGCTACATCATCTCTGTGCACGGACATTCATGTCTGTACACAGGGAATGAGCAGACTGAGAACAATCTCAGCACTGCTACATCATCTCTGTGCACAGACATTCATGTCTGTACACAGGGAATGAGCAGACTGAGAACAATCTCAGCACTGCTACATCATCTCTGTGCACAGACATTCATGTCTGTACACAGGGAATGAGCAGACTGAGAACAATCTCAGCACTGCTACATCAGGCAGCAGGCGGGCTCTAGGACCCTGGAGCTGCACAGAGAAGACAGCTGGACTCGGCTCGCAAAGAAACAGCAGTTATCTGCGAGTTTCCCTGCTATCACTGGCACAGTAGCCAGTGATTACTCGCGAGTCTAATGCAAACAATGGCAATCGTAGTTTTGTCAGCGTTTCTGACAAAACTAGGATTGATATTGATTTGCATTAGACTCGCGAGTAATCACTGGGAAACTCGCAGAGTACCGAGTCCTGCGAGTCCCTTACTACTCGCCGAGTAACGAGTCCTAGCGAGTAGATTCGCCCATCCCTACTCAGTATCTTTTCTAGGGTAATTGCTAACGGTGATAATATGGATTAACTTGACGCTACAATTGGACGTCCAGGTGGTTTGGTTAAATTCTTGTGCACCTTGGGTAAGGTGTACAAGACAGGAGTCACAGGATGTTCATTCACAAGGAAATTGGCCAACGTTTGATCGATGACCTTGTGTAGAAGGTGAAAGTCAATGAGTGTTCTAATCTCTTTTCTGATGTCAGATGTTGGGTCCCTTGGTACCGGCTGGTAAGTAGTCGAGTCGAACAATTGTGAGTAGATCTCAGAGAGATAAAAGGATTTGTCCATGACACCTGTAGTTCCGCCAGTTTTATGATTATCGACTTGTTATTCCTCAGTAATTTTATGGCCCTTGATTCTTCAGGGGTCAGATTATGTCTTAAATGTAATTCACCATGCTCAATTTGCCCCTGGATCATCTGAATATCCCGGTTTACCAATGAGATATAAGCCTCCGCGGATCTGCCGCATATCGGCTGACTTCCGGCACCAATACAGCAAGATGGGGCTTGCGGTCAGGTGCAGTATTGCTGAACCCAGCACTTGCGGCTGTGCAAAAAACACTGCTAGCAGTGTTTTTTTGTGGGGCCGCAACTGCCGGATTCAGCAATACCGAACTTGCTGCACCTGACCGCAAGCCGCATAGAGAATCAATGGGGCTTGCCATATTGGTGCCACAAGTCAGCCGTTACGCGGCAGATCCGGCAGATGCGGAGACATCTGCCGGATCTGCCAGGAATTACACCTTCCGGCAAATGTAAAAGCAGCCTTAGTAATCCATTTGTTCTATAAGACAAAGGTCCTGACATCCACCTTAGTAGTAATTGGGATAATGGAAGGGTAGGATCTGTGTGAGCATAAGGCTTAGAAGGAATATATGTGTGAAAATAGAAAAAAATATTATGTTATATAAAGTAATGCAGATGTAAAAAAGAACCTACTGTTTCCCTGTTGGGGCATTTACTAGTAACAGATCCATCCCTTAGTTAGTAAGATAGATCTGGTGTCAGGATCAAATCTGCTAAAAAGTTATACATCTGATTAGCCTGGTTAAGTATTAGATTTTTAGAAGGTAATAGAAGTGTTACTCACATAGATCCTGCCAGGATGCCCTCCCAAGGTGGAGTGCAAGGACAATTGCTTGCAATTCCCACCCTTTTATAGGGTAAAAACAATCAAGGTAAATAGCACACACATGTGCCTCGCCCCAAGCGGGATCTTACAGCATATTGGTTATGGTTGCTAGGAAACCGGAGATAACCTCCGGATCCAATAACCAGATATAGCGCTCCCATGCCCGGATGTGACAGTGGTTACTTAGAGACTGGGGGGAGCCTAAAGGTCCCGTGACCGGATGTAATCACCCACCCAGTCACGTGATCGGGAAACTCCCTAAGTCTGCGCAATTACCTAAAGATAATGTAACAGGACGTCGTCATCCAACCGGTCATGTGACCGGAAGTGACGACACCGAGATTGCGTAGTGGGACCGTCAATAAGAAGTAGGCGGGCCATCCTCATATGACGACATCGGTAACATGGCGCAGGCTCCATCTGAACCCCTCATCTACCTCACATACAAGGATAAGGTATATTTATTTCAATTACTCTGTGTTAGTTATGCATGATTTATCTATTCCACCTGCAATATTAGAAATATGTTCTCTAAAATGCTATTGGGGATCTGATTTTATATCTTTTGTCTGTAGTGTAGGCAAATTGACTAAAGATCTCCCTCTTCTGATGAACCCCATAACATAAGACAGGGAGAAAAGTGAGAAGCTTGAAGACATTTTAATCTTTCTTCTTTGGATGTGACCTGGAACCTCTCCTGATGTACTTATTTTCCACTGACGCCCTGGTTAACCTTGGAGATAAGTCACTTGTAGGACTAAATCTACCTTGAATGTACCTTGTTGCTTGTCTTCTGATAAAGGGTCAGCTAAGGGAAAGCCGCTGAGGAATGGGAGCACCTGAAAATTTAGGATGAATATATCACAATTGTTAGGCAGGTCTCAAGTGGTGCAAGGATTTTTAGGATTTTCATATATTTTGGTCCTGATTACCTGTGTTTGTCTACGACATGTACTTTGAACCTTGACTTTTTAGCCTTTGTTTAATAAAGATGTAATTTTTTATCATTGAGGTTGGTATTTCCACTTCTAGAATAACATACTGTCTGTCCCTTCCTGCCCTAATAGCCCTAAGCGGGTTCTTCCCTACATCACTGTCACGTATCTACACTGTGTGCAGAATTATTAGGCAAGTTCTATTTTAGAGGATTATTTTTATTATTGATCAACAACTATGTTCTCAATCAACCCAAAACACTCATAAATATCAAAGCTTAATATTTTTGGAAGTTGGAGTGGGTTTTTATAGATTTGGCTATCTTAGGAGGATATCTGATTGTGCAGGTATCTATTACTGTGCAGAATTATTAGGCAACTTAATAAAAACCAAATATAATCCCATCTCACTTGTTTAATTTCATCAGGTAAACTAATATAACTTCACAAAGTTTAGAAAAAAACATTTCTGACATGCAAAACCAACACAAAAAAATGAGTGATCAATATAGCCACCTTTCTTTATGATGACACTCAACAGCCTTCCATCCATAGATTCTTTCAGTTGCTTGATCCCAGACACTGTTCCCAGAGGTGTACTGTTCTCCCTCACTGTAGAGCTCACATTTTATGAGGGACCACAGGTTCTCTATGGGGTTCAGATCAGGTGATCAAGGGGGCCATGGCATTATTTTTTCTTCTTTTAGACCTTTACTGGCCAGCCACGCTGTGGAGTAGTTGGATGCATGTGATGGAGCATTGTCCTGCATAAAAATCATGTTTTTCTTGAATGATACTGACTTCTTCCTGTACCACTGCTTGAAGAAGTTGTCCTCCAGAAACTGACAGTAGGTCCGGGAGTTGAGCTTCACTCCATCCTCAACCTGAAAAGGTCCCACAAGTTCATCTTTGATGATACCAGCCCATACCAGTACCCCACTTCCACCTTGCTGGCGTCTGAGTCGGAGTGGAGCTGTCTGCCCTTTACTGATCCAACCTCTGGCCCATCCATCTGGCACATCAAGAATCACTCTCATTTCATCAGTCCATAAAACCTTTGAAAAATCAGCCTTAAGATATTTCTTGGCCCAGTCTTGACATTTTATCTTATGTTTCTTGTTCAAAGGTGGTCTTTTGTCTGCCTTCCTTACCTTGGCCATGTCCCTGAGTATAGCACACCTCGTGCTTTTTGATACTCCAGTAACGTTGCAGCTCTTAAATATGGCAAAACTGGTGGCAAATGGCATCTTGGCAGCTTCACACTTGATTTTCCTCAATTAATGGGCAGTTATTTTGCATCTTTTTTCCCAACACGCTTCTTGCGACCTTG
The DNA here is from genome assembly GCA_033576535.1 of Allobates femoralis. Taxonomy (NCBI): domain Eukaryota; kingdom Metazoa; phylum Chordata; class Amphibia; order Anura; family Aromobatidae; genus Allobates; species Allobates femoralis. Next base: position 86,966,818 of record JARQOC010000010.1, read on the forward strand.
TTGGCTATTTGCCATGAAACGCTTGGTTGTTCGATTATCACGCTTCGAAAGTTTGGCAATTTCAAGACTGCTGCATCCCTCTGCAAGATATCTTACAATTTTGGACTTTTCAGAGCCCGTCAAATCTCTCTTCTGACCCATTTTGCCTAAGGAAAGGCATTTGCCTAATAATTAAGCACACCTTATATAGGGTGTTGATATCATTACACCACACCCCTCCTCATTACAGAGATGCACATCACCTGATTTACTTAATTGGTAGTTGGCTCTCAAGCCTATACAGCTTGGAGTAGGACAATATGTATAAAAAGTATCATGTGATCAAAATACTAATTTGCCTAATAATCTGTACACAGTGTAGACCCTAGTTGTCACCTAGTATAACCCTGGCTAGTCCACTGGCCAGTGAAGACGCTAGCCTTGCCACTGCAGATATAACAACACAGGGAAGGTGACAACAGACAGGGGAAAAAACAATAAAGGGATTTTTGTGTACTCACCGTAAAATCCTTTTCTCTGAGCCATCATTGGGGGACACAGGACCATGGTTATGCTGCTATCCCTAGGAAGCTTGACACTAAGTGAAATCTGAAAGAAACAGAACAGATTGGCTCCTCCCCCACAGCATACACCCCCTGGCTGGGCCAGGCCCTGAACAGTTTAGTGACCAAGCAGTAGGAGAATAGATATAAACAATGGAGTGAAAAACAAAAGGAGCCAGCACAGCCAGACAAAATACTGAAAAATACATTGTGTAAATACACATATTACTTCCATACTGTAAAAAATGAGACATTTGGCAAAAGATGAAATAATCTTTTGAGCCACCCTGCCAACGTCAAGGCATATCTCAAATAGGGTGATCCTACTCTATAACTTTTAATTTGTATTGTGCCACGCGACCTCAAGCATGAACATAAAGTGGACCATATAAAACTAGCACTCACCTTATACATCTCAGACCTGCTTCCAAGGTGCCCTGTCAGTACAAGTGAATTTAGGCAACTCAGGCCCCTACACTTGCAGCCTACACCACAAATGTCTAGGCTTTTCACAGTTAACCCTCACTGCACCAGACTATCACTCATGGATGAAAGCAGGTTAATTTCAGGTGAATGAAGCTGAAATAAACTGAGCCTGAGGGCAGGGTGTGGTAACCGTGTGTGAACAGTTACCAAGAATGCTACCGTCAATACAGATGGAAACAGGCAGAATCTGATATGCACAGCAAAGTGGTGGTCAGTCACTGAACTATTCAAGTGAAAAATAAAAAGGGTCAGCACAGCCAGACAAAATACTGAAAAATAAATTGCGTAAATACACATATTACTTCCATACTGTAAAAAATGAGACATTTGGCAAAAGATTAAATAATCTTTTGAGCCACCCTGCCAACGTCAAGGCATATCTCAAATAGGGTTGTCCTACTCTATAATTTTTTATTTTTATTGTGTCATGCGACCTCAAACATGAACATAAAGTGGACCATATAAAACTAGAACTCACCTTATACATTTTAGACCTACTTCCAAGGTGCCATGTCAGTGCAAGTGAATTAAGGCAACTCAGGCCCCTACACCTGCAGCCTACACCACAATGGAGTACAACCAAAGTTAACATGCCAAACTCAGAAATAAAGAACCAGAAGAAAACAATGCCCGAAATGGGCAACAGGATGGGTGCTGTGTCCCCCAATAATGGCTCAGAGAAACGGATTTTATGGTGAGTACACAAATATTTTTCTCTTGCACCTCATTAGGGGACACAGGACCATGGGACGTCCTAAAGCAGTCCCTGGGTAGGAAAATAAAACCCCTAACCCAAGGAATGAGACACCCCTGCACATGAAAAAAAAACTCTTAAGTGGAGAGGTGCGCCACAGCCGCCTGTAGCACACATCTGCCAAGGCTTGCGTCCACAGAAGCCTGAGTATGAACCTTATAGTGTTTGACGAAAGTATGTAGGCTGGACCAGGTAGCCGCCTTACACACTTATTCCGCTTATGCCTAGTGCCAAATAGCCCAAGACGCTTCCACTGCATGAGTGGAGTGTGCTTTTAGACTGCTAGGAATGGGTAAGTTCTACAGCCGATACGCTTCTTGGATGGTAGAACGTATCCACCTAGCCAAGGTGGCTTTAGACACTGCCATGCCCTTTCTGTGACCTTCCAAAAGGACAAAAACATTGTCCGTCTTACGGAAGGGGGTTGTTCTTGAAATGTAGTATCTAAGGCAGAGGTCCCCAATGTCAGTCCTCGAGGGCCGATCTAGTGCAGGTTTTCAGGATCTCCTTAGTATTGCACAGCAGGCAATGATTCCAATCCCTGTGCAATAGTAAGGAAATCCTGAAAACCTGCACTGGTTCGGCCCTCGAGGACTGACATTGGGGACCTCTGATCTAAGGGCTCTCACTAGATCCAGGGTATGCAGAGCTCTCTCTACTTGGTGCACCGGAACCGGACAGAAAGATGTTAGGATGATATCTTTGTTGAGGTGGATGGAGGAGACCACCTTTGGAAGAAAAGAGGAAACTGGACGCAGTACTCCCTTATCTTGTTGAAAGGAAAGGCTCTCGTCACAAGAGTGCCGCCAATTCGGAAGCACAACGGATGGATCTGATTGCCACAAGGAAGACCACCTTCCAGGACAGGAGAGTGAGAGAAATCTCTTTCAGAGGCTCAAAAGGCGATCTCTGGAGTGCATCCAAGACCAAGTTAAGGTCTCATGGCTCTAACGGTCTTCAGTAAGGGGGAACCAACCGAGACACCCCTTGAATAAAGGTTCTAACTTGTGGACTTGTCACAAGTTTGCGCTGGTAAAGGACTGAAAGAGACCAAATCTGGCCTTTCAGGGAACTAAGGGCCAACCCAGAGTCTAGTCCCGACTGCAGAAAACTGAGGATCACCGGGACTGAAAAAGTAAAAGCAGGGACCCTAGCAGGGACCCTAGATCTCTATGTGGCCATTTAGGCCTTTGAGTTTTTTTAAACAGTGTGCATTGTTGGTGGTTTTTTGTACAACAAGTAATTTAATAAAGATATTGTGATTTTCAATCTGGTGATCGCCCTACGTGCTTGTTATCTTTCTTCTAAATCATTGTACTCTTATAAACATGTGTGGCGGATCCATTTTAGAATTAGCGGTGCCTCCGGTTCTTCTTCTAAAAGTAAAAGGGGGGTGACCGTGGTTTTTGCACCATGAAAAGAAAATCTTCCATGTACGATAGTAGATACGTGCAGAAGCTGGTTTTCGAGCTCTAATCATGATACCAATGACATCAGGTGAAAAACCAGCCTGAGTCAGCTCCCAGGTCTCAAGTGCCATGCCATCAAATTCAGAGCCCTCGAATCCTGGTGGCAAATTGGACCCTGAGATAGAAGGTCTGGGCGATCTGGTAAGTGCCAGGGGGACGTCTGCGATTAGCTGAACTAGGTCGGTGTACCAGGCCCATCTGGGCCAATCTGGAGCTATGGGGATGACAGGGACTCATTCCGATTTGATTTTCCTCAATGCCTTCAGAATTTAGGGTAATGGAGGAAAAATGAACGGGAGACGGAACTGGCGCCACGATTGCTCCCGTGCGTCCGCTCCGATTGAAGTCGAATTGTGAGAGCAGGCCATGAACACCGGGACCTTGGTATTTATTTGAGAAGCCATGAGGTCCATGTCCGGTGTCCCCCAGCGTCGGCAAATCTGTTGAAACACTTCTGGGAGCAGGGAACATTTTCCTGGGGTGAGGCCCTGGTGACCAAGAAAGTTCGCTGCCCAATTGTCCACTCCCGGGATGTGCACTGCCAAGATGACGGACCCGATCGACTTGGTGAGAATGCTGTCTACTTTACAGAGAGCCCTTCTGCCACCCTGGTGATTGATGTAGGCCACTGCTATCACATTGTCCGATTGGACACAGATGTGATGACCCGCGAGGAGGCTGTGAAAACAATGTAGAGATAGGGCTATGTCCCGTATCGCCAGTAGGTTGATTGGAAGCGTTGACTCGTGTTCGGACCAGCGACCCTGGGCAGTATAAAGACGATAAACCGCCCCCCAACCCAGGAGACTGGCATCGGTGGTGAGGACTTCCAAATCGACCGGAAGGAAGGACTGGCCCTTGGATAGAGTCATCGGGCACATCCACCATCGTAGTGACCTCTGGACAGAAGGGGTCAGGGAGAATACCCTGTCCAGTGAGAAGGGACTCCTGTCCCAGGTTGTCAGCAGGGCCATCTGTAGTGGGCAAAGGTGAAATTGAGTGAATGGGACTGCTTCTATTGCAGCCACCATTTTGCCGAGAACCCTCGTCCTGTAACGGATGGAGTGCGGGTATGATCGGAGCAGGTTGCGTATTCCCCGACGTAGGGCTTACACTTTGTCTCGAGGAAGATTGACTAACCCTCGAGATGTGTTGAAGACCATGCCCAGGAAGGTGATAGACTGGGCAGGAATCAGAGAGGACTTTTCGAGATTGACTAACCAACCCAGGATTGAAAGAGTGTCCATGGTTATATGGACACTCCTCGCAGGCTGTGAAGGAGTGGCCTTTGACGAGGAGGTCGTCCAGATAGGGCAGGATGACAATTCCTCTGGAATGAAGGATGGTCATAGCAGCAGCCTTGACCTTCGTGAATACTCTTGGTGCCCTGGTGAGACCAAAGGGTAAAGCAACGAATTGGAAGTGCTCCTCGTGGACAGCAAATTGTAAAAAACATTGATGCACCTGAGCTATCGGGATGTGAAGGTACGCATCCCTTATGTCGATGGAGGCGAGAAACTTGCCTTCTTCCATAGATGTGACGACGGAACGCAGGGACTTCATCTTGAAACGACAGAGAGCGACAAATCTGTTTAGATATTTTAGGTCCAGGATGGGACGTACCGACTAGGGATGGGCGAATCTACTCGCTAGGACTCGTTACTCGGCGAGTAGTAAGGGACTCGCAGGACTCGGTACTCTGCAAGTTTCCCAGTGATTACTCGCACGAGTCCAATGCAAATCAATATCAATCCTAGTTTTGTCAGAAACGCTGACAAAACTAGGATTGCCATTGTTTGCATTAGACTCGTGCGAGTAATCACTGGCTACTGTGCCAGTGATAGCAGGGAAACTCGCAAAGTAACTGCTGTTACATTGCGAGCCGAGTCCAGCTGTCTTCTCTGTGCAGCTCCAGGGTCCTAGAGCCCGCCTGCTGCCTGATGTAGCAGTGCTGAGATTGTTCTCAGTCTGCTCATTTCCTGTGCATAGACATCTATATTTATGCACAGGGGATGTAGCAGAGAGGACATCGCGTTTTGGACTGCGTCGGACGGAAGAGGATTTTTTAAATTAAAGATGGAGTCCCTAATGGCTTTTTTTTTTTATTTCAAATAAAAAATTTTCTCTGTGTTGTGTTTTTTTAACCCTTTATTGGAGATTCTTAGTGGCTGGGTCAAACGTGGCCTGACATTAAGAATCTTGGGCTTAATACCAGCTTGTATAACAAAGCTGGTATTAACCCCTTTATTACCCAGCGTGCCACCGCCACCAGGGCCGCTGGAAGAGCGGGGTTCAGCGCCAGAGGATGGCGCTTCAATGAATGCGCCATCTTCTGGGGCGGCTGTGGGCTGCAATTTGCAGCGGGGGGTGCCCAGAAAGCTTGGGCATCCCTGCGCTGCGGATTCCAGCCCCCAGCTGCTTAGCTGTACCTGGCTAGACATAGAAATTGCGCGGAGCCCCACGCATTTTTTTTTTATTATTTAATGAATTTCAGAGTCAGAGGCTCAGAGTCAGAGTCTCGGAGTCGGAGTCTCCTCAGAGTCGGAGTCTCAGAGTCGGAGTCTCAGAGTCGGAGTCGCCTCAGAGTCGGAGTCGCCTCGGAGTCGGAGTCGTCTCGGAGTCGCCTCGGAGTCGGAGTCGTCTCGGAGTCGGAGTCGTCTCGGAGTCGAGTCGGAGTCGTCTCTGAGTCGGAGTCGTCTCGGAGTCGAGTCGGAGTCGGAGTCGTCTCGGAGTCGGAGTCGTCTCGGAGTCGCCTCGAAGTCGGAGTCGTCTCGGAGTCGGAGTCGTCTCGGAGTCGAGTCGGAGTCGTCTCTGAGTCGGAGTCGTCTCGGAGTCGAGTCGGAGTCGGAGTCGTCTCGGAGTCGGAGTCGTCTCGGAGTCTAGTCGGAGTCGGAGTCGTCTCGGAGTCGGAGTCGTCTCGGAGTCGGAGTCGTCTCGGAGTCGAGTCGGAGTCGGAGTCGTCTCGGAGTCGGAGTCGTCTCGGAGTCGGAGTCATCTCGGAGTCGAGTCGGAGTCGTCTCGGAGTCGGAGTCGGAGTCGTCTCGGAGTCGTAGTCGTCTCGGAGTCGAGTCGGAGTCGGAGTCGTCTCGGAGTCGGAGTCGTCTCGGAGTCGGAGTCGTCTCGGAGTCGTCTGAGTCGGAGTCGTCTCGGAGTCGGAGTCGTCTCGGAGTCGGAGTCGTCTCGGAGTCGGAGTCGTCTCGGAGTCGGAGTCGTCTCGGAGTCGAGTCGGAGTCGTCTCGGAGTCGTCTCGGAGTCGGAGTCGTCTCGGAGTCGGAGTCGTCTCGGAGTCGAGTCGGAGTCATCTCGGAGTCGGAGTCGTCTCGGAGTCGGAGTCGTCTCGGAGTCGTCTGAGTCGGAGTCGTCTCGGAGTCGGAGTCGTCTCGGAGTCGGAGTCGGAGTCGTCTCGGAGTCGGAGTCGGAGTCGTCTCGGAGTCAGAGTCGTCTCGGAGTCGAGTCGGAGTCGGAGTCGTCTCGGAGTCGGAGTCGTCTCGGAGTCGGAGTCAAAAAAATGCGTGGGGCTCCGCGCAATTTCTATGTCTAGCCAGGTACAGCTAAGCAGCTGGGGGCTGGAATCCGCAGCGCAGGGATGCCCAAGCTTTCTGGGCACCCCCCGCTGCAAATTGCAGCCCGCAGCCGCCCCAGAAGATGGCGCGTTCATTGAAGCGCCATCCTCTGGCGCTGAACCCCGCTCTTCCAGCGGCCCTGGTAGCGGTGGCACACTGGGTAATAAAGAGGTTAGGGCCAGCTTTGTATTATCAGCTGGCCCTAAGCCCGAAATTTATGGCGGTCACGCCAATATTAGACATGACCGCCATGAATTTCTATTAAATTGTTTTAAAAAAAACACAACACAGAGAAATTTTTTTATTAGAAATAAAAAAAAAAGCCATTAGGGAGTCCATCTTTAATTAAAAAAATCCTCTTCCGTCCGACGCAGTCCAAAACGCGATGTCCTCTCTGCTACATCCCCTGTGTATAGATATAGATGTCTATGCACAGGGAATGAGCAGACTGAGAACAATCTCAGCACTGCTACATCAGGCAGCAGGCAGGCTCTAGGACCCTGGAGCTTCACAGAGCAAACAGGACTCTTCTCTTATCTGTGCAAGTTTCCCAGCGATTACTTACAAAGTAAACGAGTCCAATGCAAATAAATGACAAAACTAGGATTGCTTCAGGCTGAAGCTTCCGAGACACATCTGCGATTTGTAAATCTCACACTACTCGCTATTACTCGCTTCCCCATTCATTAACATTGGACTCGCTAGACTCGCAACGAGTAGCGAGTCCTGGGCTCGGACTTGCTAGAGTCAAGCGATTCCGAGTAATTTAGGATTCGCCCATCACTAGTACCGACCCCTCCTTCTTGGGAACAACAAAAATTTTTGAGTAAAAACCTTTGAAACGTTTAGAGTCCGGCACGGGAACGATTACCCCGGCGAGCCGCAGCAAGGATATTGCGTGGAAAAAAATTGCGAGCTCGTATCGGTGACTTTGGTGGATTGGAGGGAAAGAAACGGTTTGGAAGGTTGGCTATGAATTCTATGTAGTAACTGGAAGACATGAGATTTTTGACCCATGTGTTGTGGGTGATGGATTGCCATGCGCGATGAAATAAGCATAGATGACCGCTGATGGTGGGAGTGTCTTCCAGGAATAAATGCGAGTCATGACGAGGAGAAGCGATTGGATCTGGACCCCTTGGATCTTGATTGCTTTGGCCTATTTTGATTCAACTTGTAAGATGACTGGTTGCTCCTCTCTGTACGTGGAGAAAGGCTTGCGGATGTAGGCGTTCGAGAGGATGTCCAGCTGAATGAGGAAAGAGAGGACCGAAAACGTAGTTGTGGTCTTTTAAAAGAAGGGCATTTCGGTTTGTGCTGGGGAAGAGAGGTACTTTTTCCACCAGTCGCGTCCGAAATCAGTTTATCTAATCGTTCGCCGAAAAGTCGCTCGCTTTGATAAGGAAGGCTGGTTAAGGACTTTTTCTACGCTGAATCCGTTCACCATTGCCTGAGCCAAAGGGCTCTGCGAATGGCAATCGCGTTAGAACCTGTGAGGGCAGCACAAGTGGCTGAGTCCAAAGAAGCATGGATTAAGTAATTTCCGGCCATAATGATTTGAGACGACAGATCCACCAGCTCTGGGTCTGAACGTTTGAGGGATTTTTGTAAAGTTTCCGTCCAAACTACAATTGCCTTGGCCACCCAGTCCGAGGCGAACAAAGGCGATAGAGCCGATCCCGCTGATTCAAAGGCTGACTGTGCTAAATGCTCGACCTGCCTGTCTGTCAGGTCTTCACAGAAAAGAAAAGAGCGGAACACATGGTGGGCAGGGCCAGGAGCTGAGGATCGGATTCACGCCCAATGTGATATCACATCGGGGGTGTGTGCGGGAAGCCCGCATCATCAAGGAGGCGGGCCACAAGCAAGAGCTAGGCCGAAGCCGGGGCCTAAATTTATTGCCGCGACCGGGCATCTGAGGTGAAGAAGCGGATCGGTGGTCCGGAAGACTAATATGTATGGTGGATTGTTAGGGAGCCCTCCGCGGTATAGACAATGGTGTTGGGAGCTACACCGGCACCGGGTGTCGACTTACCCTGGAGGTCTGTCACCGTCTCACAAAATGAAATGACTGCTAGCAGCGCTGTTTGTGTGCAGCAGTGATACCTCACGCAGGGGAATATGCTGCTGAGCGAGACCTCAGTGTGACTGTGGGCTGTGCTTTTAATCCTGTGACTCAGGCCCTTTTATATAGGAGGCTGAGGAGGCCTATAGCGTCCCAGAGGACTGAGATGATGGGTATATGCCAGGTGCAGAGGGGGATACGAGGAGGCAACACTCCTCTTTCCCTTCTGTTGATGATTGGGAAATCAGCTCCTTTAACCCCTTCCCGACCTATGACGTTATAGAGACGTCATGAAAGTTGGTGCGTTCCCAACCTATGACGTCTCTATAACATCATGAGTTGTTTGTGGTCCTGCAGCTCCGGTGACCGGCTCAGTGACAAGTCACCGTAGCTGTAGGATCGCAAGGACACATACTTTAGCTCAGGGGGGGTGGCTTAGCCCCCCCATGGCTAAAGTCACCCTGATTAGCAGTTGAAATTGAGACTGCCAATCAGAGTGAGTAACCACTCCAGATCTGATTGGAGCTCTCCAATCAAATCTGGAGGGGCGGGTCGGCAGGTGCCCTCCCCCTCCCGGGCTGACGAGTTCCCCCCCCGATCCCTTTCCTACCCCCCCACCTGGCAGTAACACTCATCGGATGACTGTTACTGCCGGCGGACTGCAACCGCCAGTCAGCTTCCTCAGCCCCCTCCTGGGGTGATCACGGAGGGGGCTGAGGAAGCTGACACCCGCCACTCTGTGCACCGTGTCCCCCCCTCGCCTGCCGCTGCACCCGCCGGCCAGCTCCGGTGTGGACCCTCCTCCTCTCCTGGGCTACTCTTCCTGGATGAGGTAACTATGAATGAATGAATGGATGAATGAGTGGGTGCATGCATGCATGGTTGGATGGATGGGTGAGTGGGTGCATGCATGCATGCATGCATGGGTGGGTGCATGCATGCATGGATGGATGGGTACATGCATGGATATTGCATGGATGGATGTGTGAATGCATGGATATTACATGGATGGAAGTGTGTGTGCATGGATGGATGTGTGCATGCATGGATATTGCATGGATGGATGTGTGCATGCATGTGTGGATGTGTGCATAAATGGATGTGTGCGTGGATGTGTGGATGCGTGCATGGGTGTGTGGATATGTGAGTGCATGGATGGATGTGTGTGTGTGCATATATGGATGTGTGCATGCATGGAGGGATTTGTGCATGCGTGGATGGATGTGTGTGTGCATTCATGGATGCGTGCATGCGCGGATGGGTGCATGGATGGATGTGTGTGTACCTGGATATGTGCATGCGTGGAGGGATGTGTGCACGCGTGGATGTGTGCATGGATGGATGTGTGTGTGCATGCGTGGATGGGTGCATGCGTGGATGATGAGTGCATGAGTGGATGGATGGATGCATGGATGGATGCAACAAGGGAGCAAGCGTCCTCTTGTTGTAGTCTCTGGGATCATAGTCATGGTGCACTGCATGACAGATCATTGCCATACAGTGCATCATAACTCTGACCCCAGAGACTGTAGGAAGAGGACACTTGATCCCTTGCTGCAGTCTCTGGATTGAGCGTAGTGGGACCTTTGTTGTGGACTACGTCGGAGGCGATCGAGCGTCGTGGGACCTTTGTTGTGGACTACATCGGATCTTTATAATAAAGATGGAGTTTGAATTTTGTTTGTGTTTTTTTCCAAATAAAAAGATTTTTCTCTGTGTGGTGTATTTTTTGACTATTTACTAGAGATTCCTAATGGCCGGGTCTAACATTGGCCCGACATTATGAATCTCGGGCTTAGTACCATCTGCCAATAAAAAGCTGGCATTAACCCCTTTATTACCCAGTTTGCCACCAGCACCAGGGCAACTGGAAAAGCCTGGGTACAGCGCAAAAAAATGTCGCTTCAATGAATGCGCCATTTTCTGGGGTGGATGCGGGCTGCAATTCGCAGCATGGGGGGCCCAGTACGCTTGGGCCTCTTTATGCTGAGGATTCCAGCCCCCAGCTGCCTAGTTGTACCTGGCTGGGCAAAAAATATGGCGGAGCCTCACGTTAGGGATGGGCGAGTCTACTCGCTAGGACTCGGGACTCGGCGATTCTGAAGGTACTCGCAGGACTCGTTACTCGGCGAATCTCCCAGCTTGGACTCGCACAGTGACGAGTCCAATGGAATTCAATGTCAATAAGCTTGACTCTTCACAGATACCCGCTGTCAGCAGCGAGTCTGAGCGAGTCTACGATTCCGAGTCCTACGAGTCTACGATTCCGAGTCCTGTATACTGTATTCGGGAGTCAGACTCTCGAATACAGAATCTGTTATGTTCCGAGTCAGCACAGCGTGCGTGTTAGGTCAGAAAACTTGTGAAGATAGCCAATCATAGTCAGTAATGGCATAGCAAAGTTGGTTGTGTCAGGACTATGATTGGCTGCTGTCCATCGTGATGCCTATGTCATCTATGACAGGCAAGGCAGTATATAAGGCTTGTCCCCGCCATTTTGGCCACATTCCTGAGACGATCTGACCTAGTATAGGGAGAGAGAGATATATGCTGGAGCAGATCAGGGATTGTCAGTGTAGGGAAGATTCCTTATATTAACCCAAAAAGCTCTTCTGAGAGCTAGGAGGAGGACGGAGTAGTGCTGTGTAGGCAGGCAGGCAGGGAGGGAAGGAAGGAGAAGCCTTAGAGTGCACACAGGACGGACCTCATAGCTTAGCTTACTCACTCAGCTTTGCTAACAGCTGCAGTCAGAGGCTTAGCTGAGGTGCTGTTTCCTTTTTGTTTTTGCACCAGATCGATTTTTGTTCCTAATAAGCCATAGAGCGTTATTTTTTCTGTGGCAGACCAGTGCGTTGCTGCTAGCACGTACACCACCTTAGGGAGTGTAGTGTGCGGCTTCACTGCCAAGTGTGAGCGCGCACACTTACCCCGCCAGCAAGTGACGCATTCAGCAACACCTAACCACATCTCGGTGGCTGTGCGCACTTCAAACTAATTTTTTTAGGGAGTGTAGTGTGCGGCTTCACTGCCAAGTGTGAGCGCGCACACTTACCCCGCCAGCAAGTGACGCATTCAGCAACACCTAACCACATCTCGGTGGCTGTGCGCACTTCAAACTAATTTTTTTAGGGAGTGTAGTGTGCGGCTTCACTGCCAAGTGTGAGCGCGCACACTTACCCCGCCAGCAAGTGACGCATTCAGCAACACCTAACCACATCTCGGTGGCTGTGCGCACTTCAAACTAATTTTTTTAGGGAGTGTAGTGTGCGGCTTCACTGCCAAGTGTGAGTGCGCACACTTACCCCGCCAGCAAGTGACGCATTCAGCAACACCTAACCACATCTCGGTGGCTGTGCGCACTTCAAACTAATTTTTTTAGGGAGTGTAGTGTGCGGCTTCACTGCCAAGTGTGAGCGCGCACACTTACCCCTCCAGCAAGTGACGCATTCAGCGACACCTAACCACATCTCGGTGGCTGTGCGCACTTCAAACTAATTTTTTTAGGGAGTGTAGTGTGCGGCTTCACTGCCAAGTGTGAGCGCGCACACTTATCCCGCCAGCAAGTGACGCATTCAGCAACACCTAACCACATCTCGGTGGCTGTGCGCACTTGAAACTAATTTTTTTAGGGAGTGTAGTGTGCGGCTTCACTGCCAAGTGTGAGCGCGCACACTTACCCCGCCAGCAAGTGACGCATTCAGCAACACCTAACCACATCTCGGTGGCTGTGCGCACTTCAAACTAAATTTTTTAGGGAGTGTACTGTGCGGCTTCACTGCCAAGTGTGAGCGCGCACACTTACCCCGCCAGCAAGTGATGCATACAGCAACACCTAACTCCAACTCGGTGACTGTGCATTCGTCAACAATGTCTCAAAAAAAACAATAAACAAAAAGGATGTTGCAAAGGGACAGGGACGAGGTCGTGGCCGCAGCAGTCTTGCCCAAGAAGGCACTGGTACAAGTACACAGCCTAGGATTGATAGAACGTCCTTTTTTCTACCTAGAAATCCCAGTACTCAAAGAAAACGTGTGTTGAGGCCGGATGAGCATGACAAGATAACATCTTGGATGGCTCAGACGCCCTCGACCACTGGTTCTTGCAGTACGCAATCATCCGTGGCAAGACATTCTAGTGTCGCTACAGACAATGCAGCGCCATCCAATCCTCAAAGTCTTCATATTGCCTCAACCCATCGGCAGCCAGAGGAAAATTTGGATATGGACCTTGGTCACTCGGATGACTTATTCGGTTCTTATCAAGGGGTTTCTTTGTCACTGCCTGACGAGATACTTGAAGTAGACGAAATGTCTACTCATGGCCAAAGTTTGGAAGTACCCGCGGTCCTGCAGAAAGACACTTTCACGAAATGCAAACAGTATCTCAGGAGGTGGATGATGATGAGGATGATGAGACACACATCTCATCTGGCCAGCCTGCTCAGTCAGTTTATCCAGAATCCTTTGAACTGGAAGGGGTGGATGATGACACCACAGATCCTACCTGGATTGCTGAATTGCATAGCCAAGAGAGCAGCCAGGAGGACGAAAGTGGCTATGTACCACTGGCAAAATCACAAAGGCGTACTGTCTCCAGAACACAAACTGTGAGAATAGTTGCCCAAATAGCGTCAACTGTGGCACAAACTGTGCCAACTGTTGCACAAACTGCAAACACAGTTGCCCAAAATGTGTCCACAGTTGGTGTTGAACAGAGTCATCCTCCTCTTCCTCCAATTAAAAATAAAGGACGAACAGCCAGTGTGTGGCAATTTTTTAAGGATAGCCCAACAGTACCAAATATGGTTATCTGTAAGATGTGCCAGGCAAGGCTTAGCAGAGGCACGGTAAAAGGAAACCAGAGCACCAGCAGTATGCGCAAGCATATGTCTCTTAAGCACCCAATTCAGTGGGCACCCTATCAGGGTTCAAAATCAGTGCCTTCTGATCCAAACACTTCCAGGCCACCTCAGATCCATCCTTCACCAGCAAGTGTTCAGGCTTCAGCTCCTGCTCAAGCGTACTCCTCCCAAGGTGCTTTACAAGACAGACATGACAGTAGTCAATCCTCTTGTCAGTCTGGTCCAAACGTGCAGTTGTCTGTGCCACAGCTGTATGAAAGACAGCGGAAGTTCCAACCGACACACCCATATTCCCAAAAAGTGACTGCGAAAATAGCCAAGTTGTTAGCTGTGGAAATGCTGCCGTTTAGGCTTGTGGGTACAGAGTCTTTTCGGGAGTTGATGGCTGAGGCAGCACCACGATACTCTGTACCCAGCCGCTACTTTTTCTCACGTAGTGCCGTTCCCGCCTTACACCAGCACGTGGTTAACAACTTAAAACGTGCTTTAACAAATGCTGTCACCGCAAAAGTCCACCTAACAACGGACACGTGGACAAGTAGTTGTGGACAGGGCAGATACATTTCACTAACGGCTCACTGGATCAACCTGGTGGAGAGTGTCCCAACTTCTAAAACTGTACCATCTGACATACTTCCAACTCCACGAATAGCGGGCCCAACATCATTCCGGGTGTCTGCCTCCTCATATATGTCCAGTGCCCAATCTGCTTCTGCCACTTCCTTGTCCACTGCTGAGCCTCACGCACCATCACGTCCGAGTTGGGAGCTTTGCAGTACTGCTTCTGCAAGGCGACAACAGGCTCTTCTGAAGCTTATCTGCCTAGGTGACACACGTCACACTGCAACAGAGTTGTGGAAAGGTCTCAAGCAACAGACCGATGAGTGGCTGGCCCCACTGGAACTACAACCAGGTCTAGTTGTGAGCGATAATGGTGCAAACCTTGTGGCGGCAATAAAGCACGGTAAACTTGTACATGTGCCTTGCATGGCTCACGTCCTGGACCTGGTAGTTCAGAAATTCCTCAAAATATACCCAGAGTTATCTGAGCTACTGGATAAGGTGAGGCGAATTTGCGCCAACTTTAGACATTCGTCCACAGCAGCTGCAAGTCTTTCAGCCCTTCAAATCCAATTTAACTTGCCGAAACACAGGCTAATTTGCGACATGCCTACGCGATGGAACTCCACCTTCCATATGCTGTCAAGGTTTAATGAGCAGCAGAAGGCAATAGCGGAATTTCAGCTGCAACATGCCCGTCAACCTGGAAGTCATACCACACACATCAGTACTTTCGAGTGGGTCTGGATCGCTGACCTTTGCGAGTTGCTGGATAACTTCGAATACTGTACCAAACTTGTCAGTGGGGATCAGTCGATTATAAGTCTCACCATCCCCATGCTCTGCCTGCTCCAAGAATCCCTATTGAATCTCAAAACAGATGCTTTGAGAGCACAGCGGATGGCTATGGAGCCAGAATTGAACATCGCTGATCCTAGCCACCCAAGCCAATATCAGCAGGCTACATTGGTTCAGGAAGATGGTGATGAGGGTGATGATGAAGAAGATTTATTTTTCTCTGGTACTGATGTGAACCCTGATGGGACTCCCAACCCTACGTTTATGTCGGTACAGCATGGGTGGGCTGAAGAGGAGGAGGCGGACACCGATTTAGAGGCCACGACGCGTAGTGATCTTCATTCTGTTGTAACCGAGGAGATGAGTCTTTGCAGCTTAGCACACATGGCTGAAGTAATGTGTCAATGTGTCTCCAAAGATCCACGCGTCATACACATCTATGACAGCGACCTCTACTGGTTGTCAACGTTTTTGGACCCACGGTACAAAGACAAATTTCAGTCGCTGCTGTCGCACTCATCCAGGGGCTTAACGATGGATCATGTAAAGAGGGTTCTTCTTGATATTTTGCTGGCAATATCACTGTCTGAATCCGCTATACATCGAAGAACCAGCTCTTTCCAACAGCAGCCTTTGGTTGGGACACAAACGCCATCAATGACAAGAAGAGGTGGGGGTAAGATGTCCGCCAACTGGGCGATGTTCAACAGACCTTCCAATCAAGAACGGAATTTGCCTACGGTGACCTTGAGTAGGAGACAACAATTGTCCAACATGGTGCAGCAGTATCTCAGTGACAGTACCAGCTTCCTAACCGGCCCTTCTGTACCCTTTAATTACTGGGTTTCCAAGCTGCACACTTGGACTGAGCTGTCATTGTATGCCTTGGAGGTGCTGGCATGCCCAGCTGCTAGTGTGACATCAGAGCGTGTTTTCAGTGCCGCTGGGGTATAGTCACTGATAGAAGGTCCCGCCTCACCACAGAAAATGCCGACAGGCTCACTCTAATTAAATTCAACAAGGATTGGATATCATCACAGTTCCTAAGCCCTCCTGACGACAGTACACAATCCTAGATTAACCTAATCATAATTTATATGATTGGGATATTGCGCTGTTAACAATATGCCCATTTTGGACAGGAATTAATGACATGTCCCTTAGCTCTGTTGATTTCATTCGGCACCCAGTCCAAGCAATAATATGCTATGGGCCAAGCGCCCTGCTTTATGTAAAAAAATACTTTATTAAGCCCTTTGGGCTAATTTTTTGAGGCACCAAGCCTAGGCCTGCATAGTTGGCCTTGCTTGTTCTATGCTCCTAGTCCAAGCAATAATATGCTATGGGCCAAGCGCCCTGCTTTATTTAAAAATAGACTTTATTAAGCCCTTTGGGCTAATTTTTTGAGCCACCCAGGCTAACAAGCTTATCATGGTTTGGGAGACACCCTGGCTAACAAGCTTTTTATGGCCCTTAGGCCTACATTTATACCAAAAATGGGAAACAGCCCCTTGGGGTAATTTTTTGAGCCACCAAGGCTAACAAGCTTATCATGGTTTGGGAGACACCCTGGCTAACAAGCTTTTTATGGCCCTTAGGCCTACATTTATACCAAAAATGGGAAACAGCCCCTTGGGCTAATTTTTTGAGCCACCCAGGCTAACAAGCTTATCATGGTTTGGGAGACACCCTGGCTAACAAGCTTTTTATGGCCCTTAGGCCTACATTGATACAAAAAAAATGGCAAACAGCCCCTTGGGCTAATTTTTTGAGCCACCAAGGCTAACAAGCTTATCATGGTTTGGGAGACACCCTGGCTAACAAGCTTTTTATGGCCCTTAGGCCTACATTGATACAAAAAAAATGGCAAACAGCCCCTTGGGCTAATTTTTTGAGCCACCCAGGCTAACAAGCTTATCATGGTTTGGGAGACACCCTGGCTAACAAGCTTTTTATGGCCCTTAGGCCTACATTTATACAAAAAATGGGAAACAGCCCCTTGGGGTAATTTTTTGAGCCACCCAGGCTAACAAGCTTATCATGGTTTGGGAGACACCCTGGCTAACAAGCTTTTTATGGCCCTTAGGCCTACATTTATACAAAAAAAATGGCAAACAGCCCCTTGGGCTAATTTTTGGAGCCACCAAGGCTAACAAGCTTATCATGGTTTGGGAGACACCCTGGCTAACAAGCTTTTTATGGCCCTTAGGCCTACATTTATACCAAAAATGGGAAACAGCCCCTTGGGCTAATTTTTGGAGCCACCCAGGCTAACAAGCTTATCATGGTTTGGGAGACACCCTGGCTAACAAGCTTTTTATGGCCCTTAGGCCTACATTGATACAAAAAAAATGGCAAACAGCCCCTTGGGCCAATTTTTTGAGCCACACAGGCTAACAAGCTTATCATGGTTTGGGAGACACCCTGGCTAACAAGCTTTTCATGGCCCTTAGGCCTACATTTATACCAAAAATGGCAAACAGCCCCTTGGGCTAATTTTTCCAGGCACCAATCCTATGCCTGCATCGTGGGCGTTGCTTGGACTATCATCCTGCTGGAGCCTGTTGAAGGGTCCCACTGTACGCTCCATACAAAACGCGTAGACGCGATGTGTAGCATGTAGACGTCCCAGCCTCTCACATGTGTGTTCATAGTCTTGTTGCCATAGCGAGGCATAAAGTAACCCCCCAAACACAGGCACTGTTTGTCAGCAACAGTTGTATGTGGAGTCATGATTTGACACTTAGTAACCAAGGTGACTTCATGCGCCATGCGGGCCGTAAAGTACTTGCTAATGATGCTCTCTCCCCTGTCCCCCACGCCAAATGTCTCGGGGTAATCCTTGACTCCTCCCTCTCCTTCAAGCCCCACCTGTAGTCCCTAACCAAGTCCCTGTGACTCCAACTCAAAAATATTTAACCAATTCGGTCGTTCCTCAATCCTGACACTGCTGAAACACTCATAAATGCCCTCATCATCTCCCGCCTTGACTACTGCAACCTCCTTCGCATAGGTCTCCCTGCCAACTCTCTTGCACCTCTCCAATCTATACTAAACTCTGCTGCCCGACTAATCCATCTGTCCTCACGCTACTCCCCTGCCTACCCCCTCTGCCAAGCCGTTCACTGGCCCCTCCGGCCCACAGAGAGCTCACTTTAAAACACTGACCATGACATTCAAAGCCTTACACAACCTATCCCCACCATACATCTCCGACATGATCTCCCGATACCATCCCTCACGCAACCTGCGTTCATCCCAAGAACTTGTCCTACAGTCCACCCTCATCTCCTCTTCCCACAACCGCATACAGGATTTCTCCCGGTCATCCGCCATGCTATGGAACTCCCTGCCCCACCTCATCAGTCAGTCGCCTACCCTCTGAACCTTAAAGATACTTCTAAAGACTCACCTCTTCCGACAGGCCTACAACCTGCCATGAGACCCCGCTACACGCCCCAGGACCGACACCTTCCCCACCCTATTGTATCCCCACCCACCCCTCGTAGAATGTGAGCCCACGCGTACAGGGTCCTCTACTATTGTACCTGTATGACCTTATTGTCTATGTTTATTGTACTTGTCCTTGTCTACCTTTTCCTCATGTAAAGCGCCATGGAACCTATGGGCGCTATATAAATAAATAATTATAATAATTATGATGACTTGAAGCCCAACCACAAAAAAAACTCCACATTCATTCCTTGAAAAAAGACAGACACAAAGCTGGTTTTTAAAACTGTGTTTCAAAAACAAAATGGCAGCACTGTTTGGACATTCCCAAAAATACTACCTTTTACAATTAAGGTATAAAACAACAAATGGAGCCCTACAGGTCCTGGTAGGTGGGCTGTCCGTCTTGCAAAAGGTCAAGGGCCCCACGTATGGCCTGGCCGAACCCTTCAGGGTGGATCCTCTGAACAGGTGTAGGGAACGGTGGTAGGTCCCTGTTAGCTGGCCACTGGCAGTGAGGCAAAGCCCTGTGGGGTGGCACCTGGCTGTCCCGTGTTGTGGGCCTGCCTAGCCTGTTAGAGGCCGATATTTTCCACCCATCCAAATATTGGAACACATCACCTGGGTCGTTATTGGGCTGACAGGCTTCCAGCACTATCTGTAATGCTGACCTTGCCCGCAGTAGCCTGTCAAATGGAATATTATCCATGAATGGTATAATACTGCGGGCAAAGTCAGCATTACTCTGTTGAACACTTAAATGTGCTGACCCCGGGATCGGACCATAAGCTGGGCCTGCCGCTGGTGGCGGCGGTGGTGGTGCTGGCCCTGCCGCTGGTGGTGGCGGTGGTGGTGCTGGCCCTGCCGCTGGTGGTGGCGGTGGTGGTGCTGGCCCTGCCGCTGGTGGGGGCGGTGGTGGTGCTGACCCTGCTGCTGGTGGCGGTGGTGGTGGTGGTGGCGGCGACGGCGGTGGTGGTGTTGATGGCCCTGCCGCTGGTGGTGGCGGTGGTGGTGCTGGCCCGGCCGCTGGTGGCTGGGTGCTGTGGCGTGCTGGTGGTGCTGGCCTGCGCGCTGCTGGCTGCGATGCTGGTGGTGGTGGTGGCGGCGGCGCGGCGGTTGTTGTGCGCCGCCGTGGGGTGGTCTGTTTTCTCCCGGCCTTGTTTGGCGTGGAGGGTTAACAGCACGTCGCCCTCTGTAGTAAGCTTCTCTGTGGGTAAAGTAAAAAAAAATTTGGTGAATGCATTGCATTTGGAAACAAAAACATAGGTCAAACATTAAGTTGCACGCTTTTTAGACTCTGTGTATCTGTGTATTCTTAATCAGATATTTGTTATTATTATGAAAGAATAACCAACTGTACATAACATAAAGGAATACGTGACTTTCTTTGCTAATTCCATACTAATACATAATTTTTCACCCCCTGATTACCACACCCCCCCCCCCCCATCCCATCTAATCTAGACGATCAATAACACCAATGGTTCACATGAAAAAAAAAAGTCCCCCTGACTTCACTTTTAACTTGACATACTTAATTCACAAAACTTTTAGCTTATATCATCTATATAAAGCAGGGAAGGGGTTGAAAGGTATACAATATATATATATATAATCTATTTATATAATCGGGAGTTTGAAATTCCGGCACTGTAGCCGAATCCCAAACTCCTTAGCGTCACTGCGAGCGGAGACGCGTATGCGCCTTCGCGAGCCGCAGACGCTTAACTCACACAGCCGCTATAGCGTTTTCTCAAGCGGCCTCGCGCCCTCCGCTCACAGCAAGACCTGCGCCCCTCACAGCGCCCCATCCGCCCCGGCATGCTGGCATTTGTACTTCCCCCGTCTGTGCACCCACAGGTCTTAGCAGATCACTGATGCTGACAGCGGGGGGGGACAACACAGACAATCAAATCAGGAGGAGGTCAGTGTCAGGAGGAGATGACAGCCGCCCGCCGGGGCCTGTGACACTGCAGAGGTCACAGCGGGGCTGTGTGTGCGGACAACGGGGAGGCCGGGGGCTACGGACGTACCGGACACGTCCTCTGCTCCTGGAGATGTGCCGCGGGTCCGCGCTCGCAGCGTATCTGACGCAGGAGCCGCGCTCACCACGCCCACACCACGCCCTCTGCCAAACAACCCACACCTCTCACTAACCTCCTGCAGCTAACCACACCCCATGTTTACCTTTGCCATGATGTCATTTAGCTGCGGCCGCTATCTTTAATAAGGTCAGTAATGATGGCAGTAATCGGATCTCTGCTCCCTCTAGCACGCCCCAACACTGTAGCACCATCTATTAACCCTATTCTCATCACCTATATACTCTGCTACCCACTGAGCCGCCTGTATACTCTGCTACCCACAGACCCGCCTGTATACTCTGCTACCCACAGACCCGCCTGTATACTCTGCTACCCACAGAGCCGCCTGTATACTCTGCTACCCACAGAGCCGTCTTTATACTCTGCTACCTCAGACCCGCCTGTATACTCTGCTACCCACAGACCCGCCTGTATACTCTGCTACCCACAGACCCGCCTGTATACTCTGCTACCCACAGACCCGCCTGTATACTCTGCTACCCACAGAGCCGCCTGTATACTCTGCTACCCACAGACCCGCCTGTATACTCTGCTACCCACAGAGCCGTCTGTATACTCTGCTACCCACAGACCCGCCTGTATACTCTGCTACCCACAGAGCCGTCTTTATACTCTGCTACCTCAGACCCGCCTGTATACTCTGCTACCCACAGACCCGCCTGTATACTCTGCTACCCACAGAGACGCCTGTATACTCTGCTACCCACAGACCCGCCTGTATACTCTGCTACCCACAGAGACGCCTGTATACTCTGCTACCTCAGACCCGCCTGTATACTCTGCTACCCACAGAGCCGTCTTTATACTCTGCTACCTCAGACCCGCCTGTATACTCTGCTACCCACCGACCCGCCTGTATACTCTGCTACCCACAGAGCCGCCTGTATACTCTGCTACCCACAGAGCCGCCTGTATACTCTGCTACCCACAGAGCCACGTGTATACTCTGCTACCCACAGAGCCGAATTGGAACCTAATGTATATATTAATAAATAATACTAAATGTACACAACAGTGCTGCAGACACATACCTTGGCATACGGGCCACCGGGTGAAGGAAGGACAGCCGGTCGTAAAAGTGGTAGTGGTTCAGCAATGGAGCGGCTCCCGGTTCTCTCTCTGAGTACTGCCGGTACTGCTTCTTATGCTGGTCCCGGCAGCTCCTCCACCGTTTTTTAAGATGGTCAACTGTGAAATGATTTCAAACCGGGTTTAGAGATGTGTAATATTTGAAACAACAAAAGTATGTGTACAAATCAACAATAACATTTTATTCATTTTGTGTGTGTAATGTGTATACAAGGCACAGTGACACGACAGTGTGGAACATCATCAACAGCATTACGGACATTGAGCTCACGTGGCCACAATCACAAATAAAGCAGGACACATGTCAACGCATAGAGAATGTAATAGTGCGGGCACCAGACTCTGGTCATTAGTGGTATTTATATACACCCAACCCCTTGGCCGAAAGAGCCAGGAGGATCAGACCTTAAACTAAGTGTACTGTTGTGACCCCATCCAAATATAGGCAACTATGCGGTGGAGCATGATAACACATTCAGGGTCCTGTATACCCTGCTATGGGGGCCCTGTATTCCCACTGCTGGGGGCCCTGTAAACCCACTGGGCCACTGTCTACCCACTGCTGGTGGCCCTGTATACCCACTGCTGGGGGGGCCTGTACACACACTGAGGGCCCTGTATACAGGGACTGACTGGCACCCTACAGTTTGGGTCGCAACCCTCCCTCACCGGCCCGACACAGGTGAGGACAGGGGGGGTGATGACTGGCGGCTGCCTCACAGTCACCGCAGCTCCCGCCTTCTCCTATGGCTCGCTCCCAGCCGCAGCCTCGCGCTCCTCACAGCCGCTCGCTAACAGTCGCAGCCGCACGCCACTCACAGACGCTCACTCCCGGACGCAGCCGCGCGCTGATGACGTCATCGCGCGGCCAGGAGCTTCCGTTTCCGCCTGCTGCTTCAGGGACATGCGGATTATTCATGCTCCTGCAGCCGCATGACCCGTGGCACCTGGGCCAGTCCGCCCCTGCCTGTATACCACAATATGGGGGCATGTATACCCATCTGGGGGCCTGTATACTCTGCAGGGGGAGGTGTATACTCTGCTGGGGGCTGTCTACCAGTGATAGCCGCTGTATACCAGGATGGCGGTCAATATGTTTTCACAGTTTTTGGGGGCAAAAATAGGGGGGTCGGCTTATACACGGGTCGGCTTATACACGAGTATATATACAGTAAATGCAATATATAACTTACTTAGATTGCTCTGTTCCTCATGGTCACTCCGATGGAACGCAGGGAACATCTCTTGGGCGATCTCTCTCCAGGCTGTATTAATTTGGGTCGTATCCCCATAGTCAGGATCTGTAGGGAGCCATAGAAATGGACGAGCCTCCACAAGTGCAATAAGACGCAGTGTGTTCACCGTGCCACGGCCTGCTGCCATGATTGCAATGATGAATGGATTGCTCTGTGTGTGCGCCTGTCAGCGCGACTCGTTTCCTGTTTCCTTAAAGCATGGTGTGTGCTGGAGAATCGCTTCCCTCGCATCATCGGCTCCAAGCCTCAAAATAAGAGAAAAACCAGCGAGTTTGGACTCGCACACTTTCAGAGACACATCAGCGAGTTGTAAATGTCATTATTCGCTATTACTCGGTTCCCTATTCATTAACATTGGACTCGCTGGACTCGCAACGAGTCCCGAGTCCTTGACTCGGACTCGTTGGGGTCTTGCGATTCCGAGTCTTTTAGGACTCGCCCATCTCTACCTCACGTCATTTTTCTTTCCTAGAATTAGTTCTAGAAATACAAATAAAATAAGCTTTGCTGTAATTTTGGTTGCCAGCCAGGTACAACGAGGCAGCTAGGGTTGATGGCAGTCCATAGCTGCCAAGTTGTACCTGGTTGGACCAAAAATATGGCGGAGCCCCACGTCATTTTTTCTTTCTAGAATTAGTTCTAGAAATAATAAAAAAAAAAGCTTTGCCAGCCAGGTACAACGAGGCAGCTGGGGGTTGGTGGCAGTCCATAGCTGCCAAGTTGTACCTGGCTGCACCAACAATATGGCGAAGCACCACAACATTTTTTTTTCTAAAATCAGTTCTAGAAATATAAATAAAACTCCTTTATACTGTATTTTTGGCAGCTGGGGGGCTGGAATCATCAGCGTGGAGAGACCCAAACGTGGGCCCCCACGCTGCAAATTGCAACCCACAGCCACCCCAGATAATAGCGCATTCATTAGAGGTGCCATTTTCTGGTGCTGTACCCCAACTGTACCAGTAGCCCTTGTGCTGGTGGCAAACATGTTCTCCATACGCGGCATGGTGTCCGCTAACAATTTCAATGGAAAAATTAGCTCCAATTGTTAGCGGAAACCATGTCGTGTATGGAGAGCCCCTCCCTGTGTGCCTGAACATTGGAGCTCCCCCACAAGTGACCCCATTTTGGAAACTAGTCCTCCCAAGGAACTTATGTAGATGCATAGTGAGCACTTTGAACCCCCAGGTGCTTCACAAATTAATCCGTAAAAATGAAAAAAGAAAATATTTGTGGAAAAAAAAAGTACTTTTCCATTTTTATGGATCAATTTGTGAAGCACCTGGGGTTCAAAGTGCTCACTATGCATCTAGAAAAGTTCCTTGGGGTGGTCTAGTTTCCAAAATGGGGTCACTTATGGGGTAGCTCCAATGTTAGGGCACACAGAGGTTCCCAAAACGTGACATGGTGTCCGCTAACAATTTGAATGGAAAATTAGCTCAAATTGTTAGCGGAAACCATGTTGCGTTTGTAGCGCCCCTGTGTGCCTAAACATTGGAGCTCCCCCAGAAGTGACCCCATTTTGGTAACTAGACCCCCCCATGGAACTTATCTAGACGGGTGGTGAGCACTTTAAAACCCCCAGATGTTTCACAAATTGATCCGTAATAATGAAAAAGTCCTTTTTTTTTTTTCCCCCACATAAATTTTCTTTTAGCCTAACATTTTTCATTTTCACATGGGCAACAGGATAAAATGCATCCTAAAATTTGTTAGGCAATTTCTCCTGAGTACATTGATACCTCATATGTGGACATAAACCACTATTCGGGCGCACTGCAGGGCTCAGAAGTGAAGGAGTGCCATTTCACTTTTTGAATGGAAAATTAGCTCTAAAAGTCAAATTGCGCTCCTTCCATTCGGAGTCCTGCCGTGCGCCCAAACAGTGGTTTATGACCTCATATGAGGTATTGGTGTACTCAGGAGAAATTGCCCAACAAATTTTAGGATGCATTTTATCCTGTTGCCCATGTGAAAATGAAAGAATTGAGGCTAAAAGAACATTTTTGTTAGAAAAATTAAAATGTCCATTTTGTCCTTCCACGTTGCTTTCGTTCCTGTGAAGCACCTGATGAGTTAATAATGTTCTTGAATGTAGTTTTGAGTAGCTTGAGGGGTGCAGTTTTTGGAATGGTGTAATTTTTGGGGGGTTTCTGTCATGTACACCCATCAAAGGGACTTCAAATGTGATTTGGTCATTAAAAAATGAGTTTTGTAAATTTTGCTGGAAAAATGAAAAATTGCTGATGAACTTTGAACCCTTATAACTTCCTAACAAAAAAAATGTTTTTTCCCAAAATTGTGCTGATGTAAAGTAGACATGTGGTAAATGTTATTTATGAACTATTTTGTGTCACATAACTCTCTGCTTTAGCAGAATAAAAATTAAAAATGTGAAAATTGCGAAATTTTCACACTTTTTGCCAAATTCTTTATTTTTTCACAAATAAACGCAAAAATTATCGACCTAAATTTAATACTAACATGAAGCCCAATATGTCACGAAAAAAACAATCTCAGAATCGCTAGGATCTGTTGAAGCGTTACAGAGTTATTACCTCATAAAGGGACACTGGTCAGAATTGACAAAAATGCCAAGGTCTTTAGGGTCAAAGTAGGCTGGGTCCTGAAGGGTTTAAAGGAAACCATCGCCCTTGATATCCATGAAAAAAATAAAAAATGGTGTATCTCTAAGCCTCCGTCACACCAGGCGACGGGGCTGGGGATGTCGGCGGCGACTGGCGGGTGAGCGCACGTTTTTGGCACCCCGCCAGCATCGCCGTCCCCAGTTTACACGGGTTGACACCTCCAGCCCCGCGCCGGCGAGCTGTCAGGCGGCATCACCGCCGGAGTGTCTGGAAACCCCAGCGGCGATGTAGGACAATGGCTCCCATCGCCTGACAGGTCGCCGGCGCCCGGTTACATGGGACGATGTGCACACATCACCCCATGATGGTCGCCTGCTTTCAGGGCACTGCTCTGAAACCAGGCGACCGCCCGGCACCGTCATCGCCCCTGTACATGAGGCGACGTAGGCGACGTAGGGGCGATGTTGCCGCCGATAGGCCATGCTCCTACGTCGCCTCTGGTATCGGCGGCGATGTGTCCCCGTGTGACGGGGGCTTTAAGGTACCGTTACACACAGAGATATATTGCTTGCAACTCACTGGTTGCAGTGAAATCATGGACACATTGTTCTTTTTTGTGGCCGTGTACAAATGTAACAATGTGTCCATGATTTCACTGCAACCAGTGAGTTGCAAGCAATGTCTGCACAGATATCTCTGTGTGTAACGGTACCTTTAGAGATCCAACGGAGCAGAAGCGAGTTTGTGAAGATGACACTCGCCATTCCCGCCTGTTAATGGCTGGGAAAGCAGCCCTCTTAAATGGGGGCAGTCGCCCGTCTAAAAACTTCTTCTGTAGAGAGAAAAAAAAAAAATAATAAAAAAATGTGGGTCTGTAGACTGGTCGGGGCCTGGCCCAGCCAGGGAGTGTATGCTGTGGGGGAGGAGCCAATCTGTTCTGTTTCTTTCAGAATTCACTTAGTGTCAAGCCTCCTAGGGATAGCAGCATAACCCATGGTCCTGTGTTCCCCATTGAGGCGCAAGAGAAAAAGATATTTGAAATCTGCTGCCAAACTCCCAGACAGAGAAAAAGCAGCACCAGGAACAACAGTAGCTGCAGCTGAACAAGACTTCCACAAGGCACGATGGTCAGGCAGGGCACTAACTCTATCAATAACATCAGGTTATGGGTCATCTACTATATTATTGTCTAATTCTGTCTCGCTGTAACGGAAATCCCGCGTCAATGATTGGTCGCGGATGGCTGGCTGTGACCAATCAGCGACAGGCACAGTCCGGCCGCGAATTGGTGCGGGATCTGAACCATGCATGCCACCACTACCGTCGGGAGATCAGCGGCTCATCTCCTGGCTGTTCGCAGCAATAGTAGCCCGACCGGCGCTAGCGACCTCGCTCAGTGTCACATGCAGCAGCGAACAGGCCCCCGCTGTGAGATCGCTGATCGTATCAGAATGGCCTGGACCATTTTGTGATCGTTGGGAACCCGCTGGGCAGTATGCATCGGTGTGTTTCACGGGGACAACGACCAACGATCTCAATACTACGCCCTAGAGTGACAGGGTCCCAACGACCGCCATATCATTGTTGCATCGCTGGTGAGATCTGACTGTTTGACATCTCACCAGCGATCATGTAGTGACGCTCCAGCGATCCCTACCAGGTTGTATCGTTTTCGGGAACGCTGGAGCGTCACCAAGTGTGAAGGTACCTTACTGATCGCTCATTGCATTGTTCTTAAATCTTCATAAATAAACTACATACATATTCTAGAATACCCGATGCATTAGAATCAGCCCACCATCTAGTGTGACTGTAAAAAGGGTGAAGGAGTGGTCATTAACCACTGTACCTGATCAAAGCAGCAGCTTACCTGCAAGGGAAAAACTGTCATCAACCCTTTCCGATGCAAAAGAAATAAACACGTTTATATACTACAGACTCCTGAGCAGTCAACTGGAAACACAGTAGTGAAGCCAAAGATAAGGGGCACATTATATTTTGCAACAGGAAATTAAGAGGCAGAATCAGCAATTTAGAAGTCAATTATTGTGCCTCCTCTGGCACTATAAATATTAATCTTCATAACGTGAGGTGGTAAACTTTAGGCAGGTAAATGAGGGAAAGAGGGAGGGAGGCCGCTCCACCTAATTACTCCAGGTTTCCTGCACCGGTGTGACGGTATGGCTTCCGACTGGATACAGAGTTTAAAAAAAGAGAATCGGTGCATGCATCTTTCCAATTCTTTATTTCATATAGAAATTAAAATCATTAAAAGCGCCCACCAGGGCTGGCTAGACACGTTTCGAAGTGACCTTCTAAGTCAATAGCTGGTGACTAAGATCACTTTGAAAAGTCTAGACATCCCTGGTGGGCACTTTTGATGATTTTAATTTCTATATGAAATAAAGTATTGGAAAGATGCATGCACCGCTACTCTTCCTTTAAACTCTGTAAACTTTAGGATCAATCTTCCAACAAAAGGTTCGATTTTAAGCTCATTTAGTAAACGATAGAGACCGAGGTTAAAGATCCTAGAACCATCATATCCAGCAAAAGAAAAAAGATTAAATGAATGGTGAAATTAAATATCTAGCAATAATCTGGTTAGATACAGACTGTACAAACCAAGCTGGTTTTTATGGGATACAAATCGATTAGTTACAATTATCTGGACATAAAGGACAGTGATCAGTCTGAGACCCATGGAATAAAGTAAAAGCAATCATCAGTAAACTGTAAATAATACTTTATTATGCGTCCAATAAATCGGATGATGCTTTGCTCTCATATATTACAATAACGTCTGATTATCCAGGATGAGGTTTTCTTGATAGATGTTGTTAACTAAGAGTATGAATATCTTAAAGGGACCTTACACCCTTAGTACCCTCTACACCCAGGAGCGTACGGCAGAATATTATCTGGACATATTGAAACATTTTTTATCCTTCCCCATCCTGTGAAATTGCAGCTTCATAAGTACAGAACAGATCATGTTCCGGAGAATTCGGCTAATTGATCACCGGTGACATCCCATCAGTCTGATGGATTCTGGATCACGATTAGCAAGTAGTCTTTATCTGGAAGAAAATAACAGGAAAAAGATTAAACAGTGCAAACAATAAATCACTGATATTATGTTTTGTATTTCTGGATGACTTTATGCAAATTTACATCTACTGCGAAAAATGGGTCTAATACAGGACAATGGGGGAAATTTCACACCAGGGAGTGATAGAAATGTGAAATTATTCTTCAAGCAGCTGGCGGTGCGCGGGGAGGAGAGGGCGCAGGTGGTCCCGTGAGGAGGAGAGGGCGTGGGGGGAGAAGACGGTGCAGGTGGTGCGCAGGGAGGAGAGGGCGCACGTGCTCCCGTAGGGAGGAGTGGGCGCGGGGGGAGGAGATGGCGCAGGTGGTGCGTGGGGAGGAGAGGGTGCAGGTGGTCCTGTGGGGAGGAGAGGGCACGGGTGGTGCGCGAGGAGGAGAGCGGGAGGAGAAGGCGCGGATGGTGCGCGGGTAGGCGATGGCGCGGGTGGGGCGCAGAGAAGAGAGGGCGCAGGTGGTGCGTGGAGAGGAGATGGTGCGGCTGGTGCTTGGAGAGGAGAGGGCGCGGCTGGTGCGCGGAGAGGGTGCGGCTGGTGCGCGGAGAGGAGAGGGCGCAGGTGGTGCGCTGAGAGGAGAGGGCGTGGGTGGAGAAGGCGCAGGGGGTGCATGTGGAGAAGGCGCAGGGGGTGCATGTAGAGGAGAAGGCACAGGGGGTGCATGGGGAGGAGAAGGCGCAGGGGGTGCATGGGGAGGAGAAGGCGCAGGGGGCACACAGAGAGGAGAAGGGTGCAAGTAGTGCACAGATAGGAGAAAGGTGCCAGCCAGTATCGATACCCAGGGCACAATGTAAGGTGATGTCTGTACCTGGAGCCACCATAATCTCGTGCTTCTTGGAACGGATCCTGAGGAACGTCAGATCATTCTGAGGGTCGATATCACGGACCGTGCTCCTGGCCTTCATGGAGAGTTGGTGGAGGAGCCCGGCATACTGCACCGTCGTGGAGTTATCCAGTGTGGTCCTTATGGGGATGCCTGCAAAGGAAGACAAGTGTGAGGAGAAGTAATCACAGACTAAGGCCCTTTTCACATCTGTGTTTGTGCTGCGCTTGGAATACATGCGTTTTTTGACAAAACCGCATGCAAACGCTTCCTTTTTTTCTTCCCATAGACTTTTGTTGTAAAAACGCATGCAAATGCAGTAAAAACGCATCAAAAACGCATGTGCGTTTTAGATGTAAGTGTTTTTTCCCAACGCATAGGAAACGTTGCTGGAACTCTAAAGGAAAGAACAGCAAAGTGTGATTTACTGCAAACACGGCCACTGTAAGAAAAACATATGCCAGCAACGTTTCCTAGGAGTTGGGAAAAACGCATGCGTCTAATAAGCATATGCATTTTTGATGCGATTTTACCGGATGTGCATGCGTTTTTACAATAGAAGTCCATGGGAAGAAAAACGAATGCATTAAAACGCAAAACACGGCGTTAAATGTGAACTTAGCCTAAAACATTGTGACATCAAGACAAAAATTCTTCTATTTATGGATGTCCTCCTGCTCCCTCTGCTTAACTTCCTGTTTTATGTGTATTTATTTTCAATAAAGTCTCCACCCCTTTCCAATAAGGCATGACCTTCGGACAGAACCACCAGATATGGGCTGGTGTACATATTCCCCCGCATAATCGCCAACAACGAGGTGAAGTCGGTGGTGTTCTTCCCACAAAGCTGGCCAGTCGAACCGGAGTGAGGTACCAGTCCATCTGCAGGTTTTTTGCCTGTTCTAGGTGACCTATGCAGGCACTGTATACTGTAAAAAGATGCATGTTGCACAGCAGATTGCCATTCCTCCAGGGTGGCAGAGAATGAGAGACGTGTCTCCCATCTAGTCATGTATGGCAGTTTTGTAGCATGGTCGTGTCTTGTTAGTGCTTTATACAACAATGAGATACCATGATGGATAATCGTTCCCTGCTTAAAGCATGCCTGTATAATTGGGTTTTGGTCCTCTCTCCCCTCCTGAGATATCATCAATGAGGAAAGAAGGTGGCGCACTTGTAGGTATTGGAAAAAGGCTGAGTTAGGCAGAGAATATCTCGAGGTCAAGGAGTTAAATGACCGCATAACTAGATTGTCTGTTATATCAAACAGGGTATTCATGCCCTTTTCTCTCCAGGTGGCTAGGGACAAGGAGTCTATCAACTCCTCTATTGCTCGTAAGGAGACAGAGCGGTACAGGGAGCCCAGATGTGTCCTCCTTACCGGAGACCATACTCTCAGTACTGCTTGCATGGAGCGCAGTAGATCACTACGGCCAGATCCATTCAAGAGATGTATCTCTAGCAGAAGTCTGGTGGAATGCCTCGGGGCAAACGAGGATTTGATTTGTAGCCAAAGTGACGCTGTAGAGCCAGACCACCAGATCTGTGCCATTTCAAGGAGAATCGCCTGGTAATATGTCCGCACATCCGGCGCCCCAAGTCCTCCCATGTTTGCATAGTTTGCGTCCACATGCCTGGGGAAGTAGTTTGTCCAGTGTTGTTCGTATAGTTTATCTGTCCTAAGTTAGGGCATAAAGCGCAATCAGAGAGTATAAAACACTATTAATAGTACCCTTTACCATTAAGTATCGACCTTTCGGGTCAGCCAGTACTTCTTGCAATTTAAAGGCAACACGTCCATGCACAAGAATAGCGACACCTGCGTGCTTCTTAGGGGCTGAGGCAAAATATTGGTGTGGGTATGTGGGAGAAGACATTCTGTGTATGTCGCCATGTAGTAAATGTGTTTCTTGCAAGAACACAATATCACTCCTTTAGGAGATGGCGCCTGACAATAGATCTCTTTCCCTGAGAATTTAAGCCATTCACATTGAGGGAAAGTCGTGTAGTACTCATGTTAGATAAAGGGCGTACACAGTATTTAAATTACGAAGGTATCTACTATTATCAACCATCAGGTGCAGCGAGCATATGAGGGACCTGTAAAGAAAAGGAGGGGGGGGGGGGAAGGGAATGTGACCGAGAAGGAAATGGTAGGGGAATGGTCGAACATAAAGACAAGGTGCGGAAAAAATGCACCAAACAGAAAAAGTAAAAAAAAAACATAAAAATTACAAAAATTACAAATACAAACTCCTTCAGTGTTGTCAGGTGGATCAAAGTCCACCAAAGGGGGTCTGCCCAACCCCATTCTCCCAAGTATGAAAAGAGACCCCAGTTAGGGGGAAGTTCAGAAAGTTTCGGGAGTCCAAATTGGGGGGGGAAGGGCAAAAAAAGAAAAACAAAAGCGAATCCAGAAAAAGGGCCATATAGGCCTGCATTTCGCCCGGCATAGAGTTCTGGGAGTCCAGAGACTCAGCCGACCTTTTCCCATTCCCGGAGCACCGGACGGAGAGGGGTCGAGGATCCCGGACTGGAGCGTTGTGGGAACTTCTCAGCAGGTGGAACTAAGTCCCATTCCTTCAGGGCTCTACCCAGACGACTAGGAGACCGGAACAGCTGGGCCGTGCCTTTGTACCGGAATCGAATATGCACCGGTGAGCCCCAACTATATTGGATTCCTTTGTCCCTCAGCAGCTTGCAATACGGGGCAAATTCGCATCTCCGGGCCAGGGTGCCTGCTGAGAGATCCGGAAATATTGCAATCTCTGAGTATGGGGAGGATAAGTTAGGTCTCTGTCTCATAGCACGTAATGTAGCTTCAGCCGTGCTAGTTTTGGTAAAGGCAACCAGGATGTCCCTAGGGAGAGACTTATTCACATGAACTGGCTTAGGGAGCCTGAAAGCTTTATCCATAGCTAAGTCAGCATCAGAGGTGTCTGGCAGCAGCAGCTGCAGAAGTGGATGGATTGTGGAGGGCAAGTCCTCAGTGTCTTGTGGGTCAGGAATCCCTCTGATTCTAATGTTCCCCCTACGCAGCTTGTCTTCCAGATCATGAATTTTAAGGTGGGCTTGTTTGATCTCCCCCTCCATTCGCCCATAGTCTGTGGCTAGCTCATTGTGAGCTGCTGCATACTCTGACATTTTTTCCTCTATGTGGGAGGTTCTGTCTCCCAGTGAAGAAAGCTCCTGCCTGAGTTCTCCCATGAATTCTTTTATGTCCCCCTGTATAGAGCGCCTCAGGGAGCCCAGCATGTGTTTGAGGGTCCGTCTTGTGATGGGGGTCTCAGCTATATCCTCTCCCTCCTCACTCCCTTCAGGGCTGTAAGAGACACGGGCGCAGGAAAGTGAGGCTCTGGATGTCGGCAGCAAAGAAGTCTGTTACCCTCTGGACGCCCGTGCTTTTCTTGTTTCCAGCCCACGGCATACCTGGATCATCAGTGGCGTCTCCGGTCTCGGTGGAGCGATGAATGGAGGCTGGGTGAAGTCTGTAAGGTGCCGTTAACCGGGCAAGATGCAGGAACTCTGATTTAAGCAGCCAGCTCCATGTGGCGTCCTGGCCACGCCCCACCCGGCTTCTTAGATTTTGAGAAGCCGCAAAAGGAGTTGCCTTGTGCTTCTCTCCGCCGCCTGCACGCTAATTATTCACGCCCTGATGGGTGTGCTAATCAGCAGAGACCCGTCGTGTCACATTACATGGACAGTATAGCCGGTATGACGATAAACACATCATATCCGGCTATACTGACGTCAGTGGACCTCGCGACGCGCACTGCGCGATGTGTGTTCATGGCAGATTACCTGTGACGCGTTTAGCGTCATACCGGCTATACCGCCCATGTAATGTGATGCGCCGGCTCTCTGCTGATTAGCATGCCCATCGGGGCGTGAATAATTAGCGTTCAGGCGGCGGGGAGAAGCACAAGGCAACACATTTTGCGGCTTCTCAAATTCTGAGAAGCCGCAGTGGGTGCAGGTAATAAAGTCACTTTTATGAACTGTACAAATACACATTTTTAGCACAAAGAGATGGCTAGAAATGTCTAAGAATGGTGCAAGGACAGGTCTTAAGAGACAGGGGGCTAATTTGTAGGGGTCAGGTCCCCTTTAAATTTGGTCATTGCTAACAGCAGACTCAGTGGACGGACGTCCCTGGGGGGGGTCTTTCTAGGATGCCTTGGGTGATTGCACACGGTTACCCCAGTCCCTTATCAGGTCATCAGTGATGGGTGGGGTCTCCTATTTTTGATCACGCAATAGAACCTTCTGACAGAGGGTTGTGCAGTGTAGGATTAGAGGTTGCTCCGGCCCCTGCAGAGGGTGAGGCATTGCAAGGTCAGAGGTCATTCTGAGACCCCGCGGAGGGTTAGGCAGTGCACGGTCAAAGGTTGCTCCGGCCTCTGCGGAGGGTTAGGCAGTACAGGGCTAAGCAGAGAAGGGTCAGAGGTCGATCCAGTCCCTGTAGAGGGTTGGGGAATGCAGTGTCAGAAGTTGCTCCATTCCCTGAGGAGGGTTAGGCAGAGCAAAGTCAGAGGTTGATCTGGCCTCCGCGAGAATTAAGCAGTGCAGGGCCAGAGGTTGCTCCAGCACCTGCGAACACGTCCCCTATAATCAGGCCCCATAGCAGTAGCTATAAATAGCGTAGTCAGGACACCAGTGTCCCCTGGCCTCACCTTCCGCGTTCACCACGATGGTCCCGAGCACTCCCTTCTGGACCTGGATCCTCTTCAGTGTCTCTTCTACCTCTGACTGTAATGAAATGTCAATCATGTGAGTATTCCTCCGGGTATCATGAGGTGACATCACCCCACAAGCCGCACAACCCCCGGAACCCCCAAAGACTTCCGCATACCGGACAGCCCCCTGAGCACATGCTGCACAGGAGCCCACCACATGCTGTACAGCCCCTGGAGCCCACCACATACTGCACAGTTTGCCACATGCTGCACAGGAGCCCCCCAAATGCCACACAGCTCCAAAGCCCCCCAAATGCCGCACAGCTCCAGGGCCCCCCCCACATGCCGCACAGCTCCAGGGCCCCCCCACATGCCGCACAGCACCAGGGCCCCCCCACATGCCGCACAGCACCAGGGCCCCCCCACATGCCGCACAGCACCAGGGCCCCCCCACATGCCACTCAGCTCCAGGGCCCCCCACCACACTCCGGCCCCACATGCGCACAGCTCCAGGGCCCCCCCACATGCCGCACAGCTCCAGGGCCCCCCCACATGCCGCACAGCTCCAGGGCCCCCCCACATGCCGCACAGCTCCAGAGCCCCCCACATGCCGCACAGCTCCAGAGCCCCCCACATGCCGCACAGCTCCAGAGCCCCCCACATACTGCACAGCTCTCCAGAGCCCCCCACATACTGCACAGCTCTCCAGAGCCCCCCATAATTCCGCACAGCTCCAGGGCCCCCCACATGCTGAACAGCCCCAGGGCACCCCGAATGCCACACAGCCCCCACATGTGCCGCACAGCTCCAGAGCCTCCCACAAACTGCACAGCTCTCCAGAGCCCCCCACATGCCGCACAGCTCCAGAGCCCCCCCACATTACTGCACAGCTCTCCAGAGCCCCCCCACATACTGCACAGCTCTCCAGAGCCCCCCCACATACTGCACACCTCTCCAGAGCCCCCTACATGCCACACAGCCCCCCACATGCACCAAACAGCTCCAGGGGCCCCCCATGCCGCACAGCTCCAGAGCCCCCCACATACTGCACAGCTCTCAAGAGCACCCCACATGCCACACAGCCCCCCACATGCACCAAACAGCTCCAGGGGCCCCCCATGCCGCACAGCTCCAGAGCCTCCCACAAACTGCACAGCTCTCCAGAGCCCCCCACATGCGCCGCACAGCTCCAGAGCCCCCCACATACTGCACAGCTCTCCAGAGCCCCCCACATACTGCACAGCTTTCCAGAGCCCCCCACATACTGCACAGCTCTCCAGAGCCCCCCACATACTGCACAGCTTTCCAGAGCCCCCCACATACTGCACAGCTCTCCAGAGCCCCCCACATACTGCACAGCTTTCCAGAGCCCTCCACATACTGCACAGCTCTCCAGAGCCCCCCACATACTGCACAGCTCTCCAGAGCCCCCCACATACTGCACAGCTCTCCAGAGACCCCCACATACGGCACAGCTCCAGAGCTCCCCACATACTGCACAGCTCTCCAGAGCCCCCCATATGCCGCACAGCTCCAGAGCCCCCCACATACTGCACAGCTCTCCAGAGCCCCCCACATACTGCACAGCTCTCCAGAGCCCCCCATATGCCGCACAGCTCCAGAGCCCCCACATACTGCACAGCTCTCCAGAGCCCCCCACATACTGCACAGCTCTCCAGAGCTCCCCACATACTGCACAGCTCTCCAGAGCCCCCCATATGCCGCACAGCTCCAGAGCCCCCCACATACTGCACAGCTCTCCAGAGCCCCCCACATACGGCACAGCTCTCCAGAGCACCCCATATGCCGCAAAACTCCAGAGCCCCCACACATACTGCACAGTTCCCCACAGTCCCAGAGACCCCCGCATGCCGAACAGCCCCCCCGAGCCCACCAAATACCGCACAGCCCCTAGACCCCTGCCACTTATGCTGCACAGCCCCCGGAGCCCGCTCTCACCATCCTGCTCCGAAGCTGCACACAACTGACAACAAACCGCCGCGTCTCCCGTTACTATGGAGACACAGGAAATGATGTCAGGCCGCGGTGAGGAGATGGCGCAGTCTGTGCAACAAGAGGTGGTCACGTGGTGCGGCCTCATGAAGGTGGAGCTCTGCTGCCCCTGCTGGTCACTGTACAGTAGTGCAGGGATTGTCATGGTGCGACTGCGTCTGTTAAACCGGCCATTACCAGCGGGAAACTACAAAACCGAGCTATGGGCTACAGCAGATGGCTCATCTTCACCCCAACATGCGCTAAACTGGGGGAATGTGTGTACAAATGGAGGATATTCAAGACACACACGGCAAATACACAGCAACATCATTATTGAGTCCAAACTGTATTAAAGTTATTTATAGAGAACCATTGGAGAGGAGAATGGAGGAGAGGAGAAAGGAAGAGAGTGGAAAGGAGGCGAGGAGGAGAAAGGAGAGCAGGGGAGAGGCAGAGAGGGGAAAGGAGGAGAGGAAAAAGTAGGAGAGGAGAGAGGAGGTGAGAAAGGAGGAGAGAAGAGAACGTGAGAGGAGCAGGGAAAAGAGAGGAAGGGAGAGAAGCAGAGAAAGGGGAGAGGAGAGCAGGGGAGGGGAGAAGAGGGGGAGGAGAAAGGAGGAAAGGACAGGAGAGGAGAAAGGAGGAGGGGAGAGGAGAAAAGAGGAAGTGAGAGGAGGGGAGAGAAGAGCAGGGGAGAGGAGAAAGGAGGAGGGGAGAGAGGAGAGGAGGGGGAAGAGGAGAAAGGAGGAGAGGAGAAAGGAGGAGAAAAGAGGAAGTGAGAGTAGCGAAGAAAAGAGGAGAGGAAGGGAGAGGAGAGGAGCATAGAAAAGGGGAGAGGAGAGGAGGAGGGGGGAGAGAGAAGGAGGGGAGGAGAGGGAAGAGGAGAACAGAGGAGAAAGGAAAGGAGGGAGGGGAGAGGAGGTGAGAGGAGAAAGGAGGAGAGAAGCAAGGAGAGGAGAGGAGGGGAGATGAAGGGAGAGGAGAAGACAGGAGAAAGGAGGAAAGAAAGGGGGAGGATTGAAGAAAGGAGAGAGGGGAGGAGGGAAGAGGAGAGAGAGAGGAAGGGGGAGGAGCAGAGAAAGGGAGAGAGGAGAGGAAAGAAGGGAGGTGGGGAGAGGAGAAAGGAGTTGAGGAGGAGAGAGGGGAGGAGGGTAGAAGAAGGGAGAGGAGAAAGGAGGAGAGAGGAAAGGAGAGGAAGGGAGAGGAGAAAGGAGGACAGGGGACAGGACAGGAGGGGAGAGCAGAGGAAGGGAGAGGAGGGGAGAAAGAGGAGAGGAAGGGAGGGTAGAAAGAGGAGAGAATAAAGGAGGAGAGGATAGAGAAGAGGAGGGAGGGGGAAGAGAGGACAGTGTGGCACCCCAGAGTCTGGTTGCCATGATGGCATTGCCTCCCTCCGGGGGTGATGTCATGCTTGGAAGCAAGGGGAAGTATCCATACCAGGTGAACCCACCACACTCAACACCTTCCCAACTCCAGACAAGAAGGGGGAGCTCTGAAACCCGAGTTCAAGGGAGGTCCCCTATAAATTCTGGCCAGGGGGGCGGGGTTAGGCAGTTCAGTTCCTAGGAGGACTGTGAAGAGGTCCCGTGGACTGGGAGCAGAGTAAGCCTCGTCCTGGGACGGAGACTAGCCAGCGTGAGGGACCTGTAGGAGAGGGTCTGAGGAAGTGGAGGAACAGGTCTGGGTGAGTGGAGCCGGTTGCCAGGCTCACCCCAATGTAGAGCGCCTGAAGCAGACACCGGAGTCCGAGGTTGTGAGGGACTCTAGGTCCAGCAGCCAACACCAGAGGGCAGGGATTCCAAGTTGTCCGGCCACAACGAAGCCCAATAGGCACAGCAGCACCAGAGAGCTCAGGGACAGTATCCAGAGGAGTGGTACCCTGGAAGAGCTCGAGCTGCCTGGCATTCGGGTGAGAGACTGTACGCAGGAGGAGAGAGAGTTGCAGCTTAGCTACAGGCAGCCAGAACCCGCCAAGAGTAGTGTGGCGCCCCTGCGACAGGGTGGCCACAGGGAGAAACTGCAACCAGGCAGGTGGAGACAGGTTGCACACAAACCTCCTTCAAACATACACTCACCGACACAAGACCCAATCCGGAGCCCGAGATTCTAGGCGGGCAAGGGGTGGTAGGGCCAGTCACAAGTGGGTGGGACGTAGGTCAAGTGATAGACCAGGTACAAAAGGGGGAAACAAGAAGTAGTTAGTAGGCCAGAGAAGGCTGAGCAGTAAAGACAAGTAGTAGGCCAGTGGGTGCCGAGTAGCAAAGACAAGAGCAGAGAGAAAAGACAGAGAGACTTCCTGGAAGGCTTGAGGCTCCCCGGAGGCGCAGAATCCTGCGAGACACAGTTCCCTGGAGAGAAAGCCCGCTCCATAGCCTGAAGCCCAAGGGAAAGGGGAGAGACCGGACCAGTACAGCGGGGTCCGAGGAAACCGGCAGCGTTGAGAGAGCACGATTGGGAGAAGGAATCCCCTGAAGTACTCGGGTAATCACACTGGTAGGACAGAGCCCGGCGATACTTTGCAAGATAGGGACGCCCAAGGCTAGGCTGGGACCAGAGAGTCGGCTCTGGGTAACCGTAGCTACACGCCGGTACACTAACATACCGACGGTGGGTTCAGATTCCAAGTCTGAACTCCCATCACACCGTGCAGGAGGTACAGCAACAAATAGGACCTGGCTTGGCACCCACACACACAGGGGGAAGCCACAGAAGGGACCAAGTTGCCACCAGACAGCACACTGGGAAAGAGACTAGTAGAGAAAGCCTGAAAGGAACCGAGAAAGTGAAGGGTCTCAGGAGAAAAATCTGGCTGCAGAGGGTTCAGTGACTGTCCAGAGTTATTGGTGTAAAAAAACTGCACTGTAAACTGTTTGTATTGAGAAAGAACTGCTAGTAAAACCCGGTGAACCCTGCGTCAGTCTCCCGTGTGTGATTCCCTGCACATTTAACTATTTATTACATCTTTACACCCTGTCAGGAGCAGCCCTGACCCACGATGGACTCATCCATCTAGCTGCAGCACCATCCATCCATCCTCCTGGCGGGAACAGCCACAGCGGTGGTCCCGTCACTGACCACCACCCGTGGGTGGTGTCACGACACATCCCTGTAAATAACCCCTTTTACTTGTGGGCTCGGGACATGGTCCGGACCAAGGACCGCCGTGATAACTCCCGTGATACCCTGGTCCGGTACCGAGTACCCCGTCACAGTAGGCTCCACAGTAGCACAACAGGGAGGCCTCAGAACTCACTGAGTGAGGAGAACCCCAACTTTCAGGCCACCCGGACTCCTAACATCTCTTGTGGACGGTACCCTGAACAAACCTTCTACTTCTACTATGGTAAAGATAACGGAGACATCAACCCTTGTGTCTGTCGGTCATTTTGCACCCTCAGTCCTGCACCCCCAATGGCCTACCACCGATATAGACTTTCCCAGTTGCCCTGGGGATCTGCTCCACCCGTGGCAAGCGAAATCATCACCGCTGCACTCCCATCATCCCCAGAGGTCCCACACTGCAGTCACGGTCACTAATAGCCACATACCATGGGTGGCATCACTATAACCATCCCCAAACCATTAGTCCAGAACTTTTAAACTCAACCACCAGGGCCACGAGGCCGGGTCTCGACCCCCGTGACTCCCGCAGTAGAACAGGGGTCCCGGTCCCGAGTACCCCACGGCCCCGGGGTGCGTCAACAGGAGAGGAAGGGAGAGGATGGAAGGAGAGAGGAGAGGAGGGGTAGAGTGGAGGAGAGGAGAGAGAAGAGGAGGGGAGGGGAGAGGAAAGGACAAGAGAAGAGGAGTAGAGACGAAAGAAGGGGAGAGGAGAGGACAGGAAAGGAGAACACAGGAGAGGAGATGATAGGAGAGGAGAGTATAGGAGAGATAAGTAGAGGAGGGCAGAGGAGAGGAGAGGAAAGGAGGGGATAGGGGAGGGGAGATAAGAGAGGAGAGGAGGGCAGAGGAGGGGAGAGGGGAGAGGAGGGGAGGAGAGGAGGGGAAAGAAGAGGAATGGGAGAGGGGAGTAGGGGAGAGGAGAAGAGAGGAGAGAAGAGGGGAGAGCAGGGGAGGGGAGAGCAGGGGAGAGGAGAGAAGGGGAGAGAACAGGATGAGAGGAGAGGAGTGAGGAGGGGAGAGAGCAGGTGATAGGAGGGTACAGGAGAGGAGGGGAGAGGAAAGGACAGGAGGAGAGAAAAGGGGAGAGGAGAGAAGAGGGGAGGAAAGGAAAGGCTGAAAGAGGAGGGGAGAGGAGACAAACTGCTGCCCTGCCCAGTAACAGGATCCCTTTTGTTTTCCCCTTGGAAATTCATATTCTCAAAAGTAAAATATAGTACAGTGTGGAGAATTGGCCACCGAACCTGGCAGCTCTATAGCGCCTCCTGTTAAACTCCGGCCATTCAGTGTACTGCCTGAGGATAAAAGAAGGACCACAGCTGCCCTGTCAGTGCTGGTTTATCAAGGCACCTCTCAGTGAGTATGGAATATGCTTTCCAGTGCCAGGTCAAAACATATATAGTAACCACCACCCATCACTGAGCGGAGACCTTGGATAACCTCAAGCACTAATTGCTGCCACCAGTTCCTCGTTTAATTTAAGGCCGGTCCGTTAACAGGCTTATACTGGGTCAGAAACCAACCCAGGTAGTGTTAAATGAGCACACGGACGTGGGTGTTCATGATCAAGATAAAAGGACATTTCAAGATTAAATTAATATATTTAATCGCCCTATTGGCACACTAGATATTAATATATGTACAGGTATTATTAAGATATTACAAATATTACAGTCAGTTATGCAAATAAAAGATAAACGGGGTACACACAGAATTACAGATACGTGTAATCAGTTACCTTAATGACACCACAAGAGGCAGCTGGTGCCAACCGGTTCCTGGGTACACTCTGGCTTTGATGAAATTATGCCCCTCAGAAGAATACCAAGATGGAGAAAAAATGGGACATTTTTATACGTAAGAGGCCTTCCCATCTCACACCCATCACCTGTCTCTGGGCTGTCTCATAACTCCCACCCTTGAGTGGGGACATGAGATATCCAAAAGTTATTATGGGTCACAACTTTCCACCGGGGTGTGTGAGCTGAACGGCTTGGTTACCATCGGACCCAGTGGGCTCTGCACTACGATTGGAGACCAAACATGGGTTCTCTAGCTGGCTTCTACTCCCCATTCTATGTATCTGCTCAATGGGGAGTGCTAGAAAGAATCGAGAGAGATAGCTGGGTGCAGCTGGGCACCACGTTTCAAACAGTGTGGGTTATATATTGTTAACATATTTAATACATTCGTAATTTGGAACAATGATTTCAGAGTCGGGGAGTCTCCCCAGGTGGTCATCCTTATGTATAGTGGCAGGGAGATTTCATTGTCCCCTAATCTCCATATCGTATGAGCTCTATTGTGTGATTATTTGGTGTTTCCTCAGGTTGATTAACATTTTCCACTTCCCAGAGATGACTAGCCTCAGGCCAAAAGCTATCTCATTGGAGTGAGGTATGCTGACAACTTGACAAAATGGCTGCTTGTAGGAATATTGCTTTATTCCTTACAGAAATGGCTACTTGAATATTTATTTATTTCTTACATACGGTAGTAATAACAACCCTTAATTGGCCCCTATATTAATATTGTCCTCCACTTGCCACCATAAACTAATAATGTATGTTTCTCATTCTGGCCCCTATATAATCATTATGTCACACATCTTGGCACCTTCCTCCAATAATGCCCCCATCCTGTAATACTTTCCTCTATCCTAGGCTCCTTCTTGTAATAATGCTAATAATGTTCCCCATCCTGGCCCTTTATTAATTAATGTCTGCCATCTGAGGCTCTTTCTGTAATAATATCCCCTATCCTGGGCCCTCTAATTTATTAATACCCCAATCCTGGGCCCTTATGTTCACCCACAGTGTCTCTATGCTCTCCTATCCTGGGCCCCTATGGTCCATTATCCTGAGTCTCTCTGCTCCCTCCATCTTGCACCCCTATGTCACCCATTTTGAGCTCCTATGTGCCACTATCTTGGGCTGAAAATGTCCACTGTCCTTGGATCCAATGTTTTCCTTCCTAGGTTTCTATGTCCTTCATCCTGGACCCCTATTACCTACCTCCATCCTAGCCTCCTGTATCTCCCATCCAAGGTCTCCTTATACCTCCATCTAGGGCCCCTATGCGCTCTATTCTGAGCTCTTTTGTTACTCCTACTGCCCCCTATATCCCTGTCCTGGGTTCCTATGATCCACTATCTTGGACCCCATATGTCCACCATCTGTTCCTCTTCCCGGGTCCTATTTCCTTCATCCTGGGCCCCTATGATCTTCATCCTTGACTCCTATAATCCTTCTCTTGGGACCATGTATCCTCTATCCAAAGCCACTATGTTCCCAGTCCTGAGCCCCTATGTCCCATACCTGGGCCCCTATGTCCCTCATCCTGGACCCTTTTGTTCCACCATTTTGAGCACTTACATCCACTGTCCTAAGCCCCTATACCCCTTGTCCTGAGACCCTATATCCTGCATCCTGGGCCCCTA
Source organism: Allobates femoralis (assembly GCA_033576535.1). Lineage (NCBI taxonomy): Eukaryota > Metazoa > Chordata > Amphibia > Anura > Aromobatidae > Allobates > Allobates femoralis. The sequence goes on from JARQOC010000010.1 coordinate 87,009,559, forward strand.
TGTTCTCCCTTCTAGCCAACTATGTGCTCTATTCTGAGCCCCTATGTTCTCCCATTCTGGGCCCCTTTGTCCCCTGTCCTACAGCACTATGTCCCTTGTATCCTCTATCCTGGTCCCCTGTGTTCTCCCTCCTGGTCCTCTATGTGCTCTCTTCTGAGCCTCTATGTCCCTTGTCCTGAGCCCCTATGTCCTCCATCCTGACGATTCCACAGAGTGAAATAAAAGATACTTCTTACCTGCCCACTCATCGGCTGTGAGCCATGTCTTTTTGCATCTTTATATTCAGTGTGGTTGTTAAAATGTCCACCGACCTGTCAGAAATTGACAGTACTGATGTTAGGGTGCCAATCGCAGGCACTGCATGATGTCGCTGCCATGTGTAGTTTGTGACGGGTTCGCTGAAGTCAGGTATCAGACTCTAATAGGTGGCAATAATACCTCACCCATATGCAGGGGCGGACTGGCCCGGCGGGAGATCGGGAGATCCCCCGGGGGGCCCCGACACTTTTTAGCCCCGCCCACTTAGTCACGCCCCCATACCCCCCTTGGGCCCTGCAGGGAGATGTCTGTGACAGCGAGAGGCCCCCCTCCGGTATTATCACTAATCATATCGGCGCACTGCCGATATGATTAGTGATTATGTTCTTGATAGTGGTATTGCAGCAGCAAAGCACGGAGAGAGCTCTCCGTGCTTTGCCTGCTGTTGCGGTGCCGCCCAGCCTCCTCTGCGCAGCGCGACACTGCCGGCGCGTGCGCAGATGGAGACAGTCTCAGCCTGAGATGACTGCCTCCATCCAGGCTGTGTCTGCAGCGCAGGTGCCGGCAGCGTCGCTGAGGAGGAGAGGGACCGTCACCCGCCGTCGCCCCAGCAGACCCGCAGACAGTCAGGCGGCAGCCCAGGCAGGGTGACTATAAAGGCGGTTGTCCAGGGGAGGAGGCTTGGGTTAGGGGGGGCAGGGGGGTGGGCAGTGTTAGGTCGTCCTGCTGAGTGACTGAGGAGCCCATTCTTCCATAAGAGATGGGCTCCTCAGCCATCAGCCTGGGGCCTGGGGGTCCCAGACTGTGCTGCAGCCTCCACCATCCAGTCTCTCCTGCTGGGGGCCTGTAGTGCTGTGCAGCATTTAGTGTGAGGAGATTCTGCTTCTACTACTGCCCCCAGCATGGTGCCCTCAGGGAGGTCCCACAGGGCATCACAGGCCTTAGCATGAAGCAAATACTGTGGGAGCTCCCTGATGGCACCATACTGGGGTGCGGTGAGAGCCTAACCTCACAGAGCCCCATGATCTCTATGTGCACCTATGTGTAGACCCCATGATGATCCCTATGTGTGCATCTGTGTGGGCCCCGTGATCAGGGGCGGACTGGCCCGGCGGGAGATCGGGAGATCCCCCGGGGGGCCCCGACACTTTTTAGCCCCGCCCACTTAGTCACGCCCCATACCCCCCTTGGGCCCTGCAGGGAGATGTCTGTGACAGCGAGAGGCCCCCCTCCGGTATTATCACTAATCATATCGGCGCACTGCCGATATGATTAGTGATTATGTTCTTGATAGTGGTATTGCAGCAGCAAAGCACGGAGAGAGCTCTCCGTGCTTTGCCTGCTGTTGCGGTGCCGCCCAGCCTCCTCTGCGCAGTGCGACACTGCCGGCGCGTGCGCAGATGGAGACAGTCTCAGCCTGAGATGACTGCCTCCATCCAGGCTGTGTCTGCAGGCAGGTGCCGGCAGCGTCGCTGAGGAGGAGAGGGACCGTCACCCGCCGTCGCCCCAGCAGACCAGCAGACAGTCAGGCGGCAGCCCAGGCAGGGTGACTATAAAGGCGGTTGTCCAGGGGAGGAGGCTTGGGTTAGGGGGGGCAGGGGGGTGGGCAGTGTTAGGTCGTCCTGCTGAGTGACTGAGGAGCCCATTCTTCCATAAGAGATGGGCTCCTCAGCCATCAGCCTGGGGCCTGGGGGTCCCAGACTGTGCTGCAGCCTCCACCATCCAGTCTCTCTCTGCTGGGGGCCTGTAGTGCTGTGCAGCATTTAGTGTGAGGAGATGCTGCTTCTACTACTGCCCCCAGCATGGTGCCCTCAGGGAGGTCCCACAGGGCATCACAGGCCTTAGCATGAAGCAAATACTGTGGGAGCTCCCTGATGGCACCATACTGGGGTGCGGTGAGAGCCTAACCTCACAGAGCCCCATGATCTCTATGTGCACCTATGTGTAGACCCCATGATGATCCCTATGTGCGCATCTGTGTGGGCCCCGTGATCAGGGGCGGACTGGCCCGGCGGGAGATCGGGAGATCCCCCGGGGGGCCCCGACACTTTTTAGCCCCGCCCACTTAGTCACGCCCCCATACCCCCCTTGGGCCCTGCAGGGAGATGTCTGTGACAGCGAGAGGCCCCCCTCCGGTATTATCACTAATCATATCGGCGCACTGCCGATATGATTAGTGATTATGTTCTTGATAGTGGTATTGCAGCAGCAAAGCACGGAGAGAGCTCTCCGTGCTTTGCCTGCTGTTGCGGTGCCGCCCAGCCTCCTCTGCGCAGCGCGACACTGCCGGCGCGTGCGCAGATGGAGACAGTCTCAGCCTGAGATGACTGCCTCCATCCAGGCTGTGTCTGCATGCAGCGCAGGTGCCGGGCAGCGTCGCTGAGGAGGAGAGGGACCGTCACCCGCCGTCGCCCCAGCAGACCCGCAGACAGTCAGGCGGCAGCCCAGGCAGGGTGACTATAAAGGCGGTTGTCCAGGGGAGGAGGCTTGGGTTAGGGGGGCAGGGGGGTGGGCAGTGTTAGGTCGTCCTGCTGAGTGACTGAGGAGCCCATTCTTCCATAAGAGATGGGCTCCTCAGCCATCAGCCTGGGGCCTGGGGGTCCCAGACTGTGCTGCAGCCTCCACCATCCAGTCTCTCCTGCTGGGGGCCTGTAGTGCTGTGCAGCATTTAGTGTGAGGAGATGCTGCTTCTACTACTGCCCCCAGCATGGTGCCCTCAGGGAGGTCCCACAGGGCATCACAGGCCTTAGCATGAAGCAAATACTGTGGGAGCTCCCTGATGGCACCATACTGGGGTGCGGTGAGAGCCTAACCTCACAGAGCCCCATGATCTCTATGTGCACCTATGTGTAGACCCCATGATGATCCCTATGTGCGCATCTGTGTGGGCCCCGTGATCTCTATGTGCAGGGGCGGACCGTGACCCCTGGGGGCCCTGGTGCAGGCGCCGGGGGGAGGGGGGGTGCTGCCGGCCGTCGGCGCGGCCCGGGGGGGGTGCTAATAGCTGTATAGCCGTCGTCGCGGCCCGATGGAGGGGGGTGGTAGACGGTGCTGGGAGCCGCCGGCTTGAAGGGGGCCCCTAGCCGGTCGGGGCCCTGGTGCAGCTGCACCAGTGTAGTTCCGCCCCTGTCTATGTGCGCTTATGTGTGGGCCCCGTGATCTCTATGTGCGCTTATGTGTGGGCCCCATAATGATCTCTATGTACGCATCTGAGTGGGCCCCATGATGATCTCTATGTACGCATCTGAGTGGGCCCCGTGATCTCTATGTGCGCTTATGTGTGGGCCCCATGATGATCTCTGTACGCATTGGAGTGGGCCCCATGATCTCTATGTACGCTTATGTGTGGGCCCCATGATGATCTCTATGTATGCATCTGAGTGGGCCCCATGATGATCTCTATGTACGCATCTGAGTGGGCCCCGTGATCTCTATGTGCGGGCCCCATGATGATCTCTATGTACGCATCTGAGTGGGCCCCGTGATCTCTGTGCGCTTATGTGTGGGCCCCATGATGATCTCTATGTACGCATCGGAGTGGGCCCCATGATCTCTGTGCGCTTATGTGTGGGCCCCATGATGATCTCTATGTACGCATCTGAGTGGGCCCCATGATCTCTATGTGCGCCTCTGAGTGGGCCCCATGATCTCTATGTGAGCTTATGTGTGGGCCCCATGATGATCTCTATGTACGCATCTGAGTGGGCCCCATGATGATCTCTATGTACGCCCGTGATTGGGACCCATATCCGCCCTTATGTGGCCCCTGTAATCTCTGTGGTCCTGAGCCTCGCCTCCATGTGGCAGTAGTAGAAGCAGCATCTCCATAGTGTGGCATTCACACTACATGCTGCACTGTACAGGACTCCCAGCCAGCAGCAGGACGGATGAGAAGGTAACTGCCTGGGACCCTTAGCTGAGGCTAGCAGGACATACTACTAGGCAATGGCCATGATTATCATGCCCGTTGGCCAGCATGTTATGCCAGCCTCTGGTGGTACTGTCATGCATGCCCATTGCCCAATACGTCCTGTCAGCATCTGTGGTACTATCATGCCCACTCAGCATGTCCTGACAGCCACTGGTGGTAGTACTAGCATGATAGTACCACAGAGGCTGGCAGTACATACTGGGCAATGGGCATAATAGTGCCACAAAGGCTGGAAGGACATACTGGGCAATGGGTATGATAGTACCATCAGTAGACTGACTAGGGCTCTGTCTCCCCTCCTCGCAGCTGTTAACATTGCGTTTATGCTGTGCGTTGCAACGGATCAGTTGTAAAGCAGCACAAATGCAATGTACCGTAGACTTGCATTGCAAAAATGCATTCTAACGCTTGCAAAAATAGGCATATGTTTGAAAGTATGCATTGTTTGCAATGCACAGGAAATACGGTCGTTGGCTGGAGGCCAGCTGAGCGATTCTATCACTAACAGGTGTGTTCTACTGTTATTCTGTGACTGCTCATCTCTGTCAGCAGACATATTGTCTGATTGCAAAGATGTAGCAGAGCTGAAGACAGAAGACCTGTGTATTACGTCGGAGCAAGGATTTTTTTTATTTATTAAAGATGGAGTCCCTAAATGTGTTTGAGTTTTATTAAACATTTATTTTCTCTGTGTTGTGTTTTTTTTCTGTTTACTAGAAATTCATGGTGGCCATGTCTAGTTTGGTGTGATGCCATGAATTTCAGGGTTAGTACCAACTGATAATACAAAGCTGGTACTAACCCCTTTATTACCCAGCGTGCCACCCCCCCCCCACCAGGGCCACTGGAAGAGCCGAATAAAGCGCCTGGAAATGGCGCTATGATGACTACGCCAATTCCAGGATTGGCTGTGGGCTGCCGTTTTCAGCATCGGGGGCCCAGAATGCTTGGGCCTTACCATGCTGAGAATCCCAGCCCCCAGCTGCCGATCAAAATATGGCGGGAGCCCACTCATTTTTTTTTTTAATAATTTATAAAAAAAAATTGGGCTTTCCTGACTTTTGATCACCATCGAAGGTAAAGCCAGGCAGCTGGAGGTGGCAGCCCGTAGCTGTCTGCTTTATCTGCGCTGAGAATCAAAAAATCTGCAGAGCGCTACGTCATGTTTTTTTTAGTATTTATTTGTTTTCACACTTCTATATGTGTGACAGGCCCAACAGCTAATCACAGACACTAACACAGAGAATGGGCATCTGTGATTGGCTGCTTAGGTAACCTGAATGCAGCCCATACATAGTACCGTACTAGAATGTATGGGCTGGTTGTAGATTTCTCGAAAAGCCAATCACAGATGCCCATCCTCTTTGACCGCATCTGTGATTGGCTGTTGTGGTCTGTCACATATAGAAGTGTGAAAATAAATAATTTTTAAAAACATGACATAGCGCTCTGCAGAATTTTTGATTCTCACCGCAGATAAAGCGGACAGCTACGGCCTGCCACCCCCAGCTGCCTGGCTTTACCTTGGCTGGCAATCAAAAGACAGATAAGCCAAATATTTGTTTTAAACTTATGTAAAATATCTATATTTTTTTAAATGTGTGGGCTCCCGTGATATGTTGATCGCCAGCCAGATTAAACAAGGCAGCAGGGGGCTGGGATTCTCAGCATGGTAAGGCCCAAGCGTTCTTGGCCCCCACACTGAAAATCGCAACCCGCAGCCACCCCTGAAAATGGCGCATTCATCATAACACCATTTCCAGGCACTTTACCCAGCTCTTCCAGTGGCTCTGGTGGTGAGTGGCACCCTGGGTAATAAAAGGGTTAGTACCAGGCCAGCTTTGTATTATTAGCTGGTACTAAGCCCAAACTTCATGGTGTCATGACAAATTAGACATGGCCAACATGAATTTCTAGTAAACAGAAAAAAAACAGAATTTTTTTAAAAATTAAAAATAAAACACAAAACACATTTAGGGACTCCATCTTTAATTAAAAAATCCTTGTTTCGACGTAATCCACGGGTCTTTTGTCTTCAGCTCTGCTACATCTTTGCCATCAGACAAATATGTCTGCTGACAAGGATGAGCAGGCACAGAATGACACTGGAGTACTGTTACTGTGTAGTGCGGCACTATGTTTCTTTTTTTGTCATTTCATGTAGTGTAGAAATCTTGGGAAAAGTGTGGATTGTGCTCTGGAAGTGAGTCAGGTATAACTAACTATGTTATTTTCTGCAGAGATGAGTCCTACATAGAAGACGTGATATCGGTCTGCGACAGATAAAGAACTTCACCTAGAGACATCACTGGTGAGTATGTGTATAAGGCTAGGGTCACACTTGCAAAATTTTAAGTTCCCTGCGTTGGTTGCATAGAACTTAGAATTTTTTCTCACTACGCAGCCTTCACGCAGGCTGAGTAGCGGCGAACGTGGCCCCTAGCAACCCTGCGGGGAGTGCAATTTGCACCACGCACAGGGGAGCGATCGTGATGCGTTCCCCTGTGCGTGGTGCAAATCGCACTCCCTGCAGCCCGCTGTGTAGCTGGTAACCAGGAAACACAGCGGGTTGCTAGGGGCCGCGTCCGCTGCTACTCAGCCTGCGTGAAGGCTGCGTACAGGCTGCGTAGTGAGGAAAAAAAAATCTAAGTTCTATGCAAACAACGCAGGGAACTTAGAATTTTGCAAGTGTGACCTTAGCCTTACTTATACACACACACTGACACTATATACAGAGCTCCTGTGTATAATGTCAATGGTGATCATTGCATTACCTGTACACTGACACTATATGCAGAGCTTTTTTAAATTTTTATTAATTTAGTATTATTTGTCACTATGTGGTGGCATTATGTACTTTGGTCATGACATGACGGTATTTGTCCCTTGTATGTAGTATTATACAGTCGCTATGTGGTGGTAATATGAAGTCTCATGGTGTGGCAGTACTTATACCTTATATGTAGTAGTATTTGATCACTATGTGGTGGTATTATGTGCTTTGGTCATGGTGTGGCAGTATTTGTGCCTTGTATGTGGCTTTATTTGGGCACTATGTCATGGTAATATGTGATCTGGTCACAGTGTAGTGGTATGGTAATATTGGTCTTCGTAGAGTGGATTGTGGTCAGACATTTGTTTTATCTGATATCAATAAGGGGAAATGTCTTTATTTCCAAAACATATTAAATACTTGGATATTTAACCCCTCCCTGTTCTGTAACATTGCAGCGGAGATGCAGTCAGGGTGCGTGCACACGATCAGTGTACGCAGCGTTTTGGACGCAGCCTCTTGCTTCTGCATCTAAAACGCTGCGTAGTACAGTACTAGCATAGTGGATGGGAGTTCAAGAAATCCCATCCTCACTATGCGTAACCCGCCCGCAGCGTGTTTGGAGCTGTGGTGCGGATTGCCGGCAGTCCCCCCCTCAGCAGCATGTTTATTTCATGCAGCGGAGTCGGAAGCGGCTGTCATCGGGTGACTGCAGAGAGAAGCCGCCCTGCACCCGCCGCACATGGCGAGTACAGGGCGGCTGCGGTCTCCCTGCGGCCACCCTCGCCTTCACTCAGGTCCGTAGGAGCTGCGTCCAACACGCAGCTCCTCCAGACCGTGTGCACGCACCGTCACAGAGGTTCTCCAGAGAAAGCAAGCTGAGCATTTGGTGAGATTTTCACCTCAGTATTTATAAGACAAAACCAGGAGAGGGTGAGAAATGCAGAAAACATTTCCTCTGATTGCTCCACTCCTGGTATTGTCTTACAAATACAGAGGTAAAAAACTCACCAAATGCTCAAAGTGCCACATTCTTCTGATGGTGCAGATTCCACCAATAAAATTGATCACCTTCCTAACCTGTGCATCGCTGAGAACTTGTGTTCACCGAAAAATCCCTGTAGCCTCCCTGGCGGTCTGTTTAGGTCTGGTTTTTGTTGCTAAAAGCGGGCTTACCCGCGTTCGCGGCAGATGCGGTAAAAAAAACCGCATCTGCCGCACTTGCCGCACTTGCCGCATAGCTGCCGCACTTGTGCCGCACTCGCGGCGCGGTTGCGGCGCGGTTGCGGTAATCTGCATAGTAAAGGGAACCATGCAGTAGACATGAGATAATGATTGTATACACTTACATGAGGGCGTCTCCCTGTGTGTGCTGGCACTTGTGAGCTGTGTTCGTCATGCCTGCTCTCCCCCTCCCTTATGCCCGCCCCCTCTCAGCCTGCTATAGTGATGTGAGGCTGATCTCGTCATAAAGGGGCGGAGCTACCGGGATGCGCGATTTAGCCCCGCCCCTTTATGACGAGATCAGCCTCACATCACTATAGCAGGCTGAGAGGGGGCGGGCATAAGGGAGGGGGAGAGCAGGCATGACGAACACAGCTCACAAGTGCCAGCACACACAGGGAGACGCCCTCATGTAAGTGTATACAATCATTATCTCATGTCTACTGCATGGTTCCCTTTACTATGCAGATTACCGCAACCGCGCCGCAACCGCGCCGCGAGTGCGGCACAAGTGCGGCAGCTATGCGGCAAGTGCGGCAAGTGCGGCAGATGCGGTTTTTTTACCGCATCTGCCGCGAACGCGGGTAAGCCCGAGCCTGACTCGGGGTTAACGCTTCTGGTAGTGAATGTTAACCCCGAGTCAGGCTCGGGAATAACGCTAGGAAGGTTAATGCAAACTACAGTAATTGTACATCGCAATAATGGTGAGCGCACAGGGATGTGCAGGAGCCGCCTGTGTTTTACAGTCCACGCTCCACTATAATAGGCATAACAGGTATTTGCATATAGCTGAAGAATGGGTGGGCCCGGGTGGGTGGGCCCCTGGAGTCAATTTTCCTGGTGGGCCCCAGACACCCCAGTCCGGCGCTGCCCATATGCATATAATGCTGCAAAGGCACAGTGAGTTCTGGCTTGGCAGCCTGTCATCCAAATGAATAAAACAGTGAGGATCAGCTTTGATATCTCGGTCAGTGCTGTAAGTTCCTATGTAGAGTGCAGGAGTCAAGCTGGGTTTGTAGTTTGCTGCTGAGCTCTGCATAGATAGTGACAGAGATGACAAAGCTCTCAGTATAATGAAGTACATTTTGTCATCTCTGTTGTTGCCTATGCAGAGCTCAGCAACCAATGACAAACTCATGTCAACTGCTGCTCTCTGTATAGGCAGCGAATGAGATAACAGACTGCTCGGTACTCTACCACTTTTCTCTGCCTGTCCTCTTTGTCTTGTACTACAAGACACAGAGCGATGCCGGAGAGATTTCCAAGATTTAGAAGACTGCAAGATTACATAAATAAAGGTTTGGTACCGTGTGGGCCAGCTCAAAAATCTGATTGCTCTCAGTAAGACTGGCTTCACACCACAGTTTAATCCGATCCAGGGCTGTCTGGTGTAAACCGGACAGCTCCTGACCGGATTTTGGCCCCATAGGGGCTGGATGGAGCCGGATGGCAGCTCTCTGCCATCCGGTTTCCATGTGTCTGGGAGAATCCGGGAGGAATCAGATTTTTCTCCCGAACACAAAATCGGAGCATGCAGTATTTTTGTGTCTGGGGAGAAAAATCTCCCCAAGTCAGATCCTCCCGGATTCTCCTGGATTCGGGGCAATCCGGTGCTTCCTAACATGGGAGTCTATGGGACTGGATTGCCCGATCCAGGAGGATCCGGCAACCGGACACTGGCGGCTGCACGCTGCTGTAATTTCAGGACTAGCTCCCTGCTAGTCGCGATCTTGAATAATCAGCAGCTGCAGCTGCTATTAGCAGCATCCGGCTGCACACCGGACTGGAGGGCATATTTGCCCTCCGGTTCTGTTTGCAAATCCGGTCCAGGGCTGTCAGGTTCATCCCTGACAGCCCCGGATCGGTTTTCACCATGGTGTGAAGCCGGCCTAAGAGAAATTAAATAATAAACTTGTAGCTTTGATGCCTATTAATGGCAACAAACGTGCCTGATGAAGAGACCCGAGTTGTCTGGAAATCTCACTTTGAAACATTATAACTACAAGATTATTATTTTGTTTCCCTTACTGAGAGCAATCAACTTTGTAAAATAAAAAACACAATGTAATAGTAAATTTATAGTTTTTATGTAGTTTTATGTTTTTATTAAGAAAAATTGAGACAACATACAAAAGTTGACAACAAATAAAAAGGGGTAACATTTTTTGATTGTTTATATAAGTAAACTGTTTCACCATCAGCGGCCTTGGGCCCACGAGTCCCTGTTGGGGTGAATTTCTGGTGATGAGTCCTTTTGAGTCGGGCAGGCAGGGAAGGGGTTACTCGTATACCGAGACGGTGGCTTCAGTGGGGATCACTGCTGGTCGGGTCCCGGTTCCGTCCCCTGGGCACTCAATGGCTGATGGGGGGGATGATGATTGGGGATCATACGTGACGCCACTTGTGATGTCTGGTAAGCGGTTACCAGCGCTACAGCCGGGTACTGAGATGATGGTGTGATGAGCAGCAGAGGTAGTACAGCTCCCCACAGGTGGAGCTTTTCCTCAGCGCGGCGCGGTGGATGAGGGGAGTTGTAGTTGCAGTTCTGCTGTAATTGCTCCTCCCCCCTGGAGTGGGAAGTGTTGGGTGCAGTGTGTGCCAAGATGTACATCCCTCCCCGCATTGGTGGGTCCTGTGGCAATCCTCGCAGGGGTGCCACACTTATACACGGCTGTGTATCAGTCCATCTTGTTGGGATGAGTAGGCCACTGAGGCTATGTATCATGTTCACTCCAAGTATATTATCAAGTGACAAACGAATGGAAAAGTAGGGGTTCCTCTCATCCCCAATTGAAATCGTATATAGTAACTATACATGGAGACAAATTACTGAGAGTGATTAGCTTTAAGTAAAGAGCTCAATATAACTGCACTGTATTTAACAATAACGGTCCAAAGCTAGAAATAGAGAAAATGAGAGAAAGTTAAGAGGAGAACATATAGGGAGGGAAAAATGGGATGGGGTGATAGTGACAAGTGACTCCACCACATGTGCTGGACTGGGAAGGGGTTGAGGACGGAAGGGGAAGTGTGGCACCCCTGTGAGGGATTGCAGGCAAGGCAGCGTTAAGAGCCCAGGAGCAGCCGCCAGAGAAGTGGGGCCGGAGAAGGACTTGAGCTGCCTGTCATACTGGCACCAAGCAGGAAAGAGAGAGGGCCGCAGCTCAGCTTAAGCAGCAGCAGGGACCCAATAAGAGAGAGCGCAACAGGAAGGCCTCAGAACTTGCTGGGTGAGGAGAACCCAGAGTTGCTCCCAGGTTACACGGACTCCCAGCAACATCACCTGTCATTGAACCAGTAGCAACAGTAAAGGACCTGAGGAACCAACAAACCGTGAGTCTGTCTGTTACTTCTCGGCCTCCAACCTGCACCCTACACCCTTTCAACATCCACTGCCCTGGGGATCCGCTCCACCCATTGGGATGCCACTACATCCCAGCTGCCCATCCATCATCCTCAGAGGTTCTGCAGCAGCGGCGGCTACTTATGGCCGCAATCCACAGGTGGCGTCATGAATAATCCTCCCTATAATTCCCCAAAACTCTTTTAACACTGAACCCAGGGTCACGGAGCAGGGTCTCGACCCCTGTGACTCCCTGGAAGCACCAAAGCCTGGTTCCGAGTACCCCACGACCCTGGGGCCCATCACATGTATGAACCACTGAGGTCTCAGCGCATGCGCAAGATTTCACCCTGGCTCTCAGGATGATGTCTTCTGCATCATTCATATACCCGGGTGAATCTAATACTTCCAAAAAGACCTCAATGGTTTGCACATGCATAGATGAGTTTTAGGCTCTGCCTGTAGTAGGACAGACCACACTGCACCTGTGCGAGCCAGAGAACAAGCAGGGTGGACAGCTCTCCCATCCAGCCGATCAGACCAGATCAGATACAGGTAGATATAATTAAGGGCGGGAGATTTTTAAAAGAAATGTATTTGGTGTATAGTGGGACTCAGAGCATAATAGGCACCTTCTTAGAATGCAGCATAGGTGCTGCTGAAGGTGGTGCTATTAGTTTAAAATCCAAAAACCTAGTGACAGGTTCACTTGAACAGCTAATTTGTTGGGTTCTGGCTGTTTCACCCCCACTGGTCAGAATGGCCTATCCAGTACAAATTTACCAGCCAACCTCTTTAAAGAAACAATCATCTGATTTATAAACATTTGCTGGAGCTGCGCCATGTTGCATGCAAGCTGTAGGGTTCATCTGGACCTCCTTTCATGGTTCACCCATGACCATCAACAAGCGCCAAGTTGCAATTACAGGATACAATAATAAGGCCGTGGAGTATGAGCGATACATCTCATCTGATGTTGTTTGGATTTCTTAAATACCTTTATTTGAACAGCTGGGTAAGGTATTACTATGTGAGAGAGGTGAGCCAAGTCAAAGACATTAACTTCATGGAGGAGAGGACATCGGGGCATATTAAAGTGTTGGTTTTGGGCACCATTCACCTGATAAATATATAGCGAGCACATTGGGCACCGGTGAGTGTTTATGTATGCGCGGGTCGGCTCATGTGCAGACTACATTATGCAAGACTTTGATTGCTCCTTCAGGATGTGGCTTTATGATGGATGAGGTTAGTTTTGGAAAATGTAAACAGCTGGACTACTAGGAGCAAGCAAGCCATAAACTTTCTGGAGGAAGCCAAGCCAGAGGTTCAAGCTTTGGCTCATGTAGAAAACACTTCAGGCAAACGTGCACCGGAGCGCGGAGATCTGGAAACCTTTATGTGTTAAGCATGTGTGAAGGCGTGTAAACAAGAGCAAGGAATACATCTTCTGCTGGACACGGCAGCAACCAGCCAATCTATCAACAGTAAAGGATAAACCATCTGTGAGGCAAGCACACGGGATCAAGGCTTTTAAATGTTTGGACAGAGAAATGGGCAATAAGTAGAACATTTTATGAGTATTTCAAGGGCATGGTAAGACATTAGAAAACCAGTAATCTCTCCAGAGTTCCCCCCAATAGATATACAGTGGGTGAAAAAATATTGAACACTTCACCAGTTTTCCAAGTAAATATATTTCTAAAGGTGCTAGTGACATAAATTTCTCACCAGATGATGATAACAACTCATCCACTCCACACAGGCAAAGAAATCAAACCAGAGATGTCCAGAAATTATATGTAATAATGAGAAATGACATAGGGAAAAATGTTTCAATATTGAAATGTATTTAATCCTTGATACTTCAGCCTTTGTTGGTGATGAATCTCCAGATGCCTCCTGTATGGAGACACTAGCCCCTGAATTGCTCAGGTGGATTTTGGCTCATTCTTCCACACAAACACTCTTCACCTCCTGCAAGTCTTGTGGATCCTTCTATGATCTCTGAGATTTAGTTCCTTCCAGATATTTTCTATTGGATTCAGCTCCGGTTATTGGCTTGACAAGTACATGGGGATCCAAGGTGAGGAAACTTAAAGCAGGTGCACAAGCGGGAAAAAAGGAGTATAATAAATGAAACCAAGAGAAACCTCCGACCAACCTAAGGACTGAGGAAAGGTGTTGGGAAGGTAAATGAGAAAAGAAGAGAATTAATACAACTAGTATCTGCCTTGCAGGAAGAATCCCTTTGTTGCAGGGCTGGATCTCCTCAGCAAACATCCACCAAAAACTATAGCCAGCAAAAGATGGTGCAAGGTGATTATAAATAGCCCCTACAAAGTTGTGATAGGACAGAGACAAAATAAGAAAGTGAGAAACACTAGAAGCAAAACAAGGGAAAACAAGCAAAGCTAGGAGAACTATCACCAGTTGGACAGAGGCTGACCAGGCTATGGCTCAGCAGGGAAGCACATGGACCATGCAGCAAAGTGTCACTGGATTGAGACATGACAGAAATACCTTTTTATCGGCCATCAGATGAACCAGCTAATATTATTTGTCAATAAGTGGCAGGATCGCTTTCTAATTACTGATATATTTCAGCTGGTGTCAGGACTTTACAGGTTTTTGTGCACCTCTCTTACTTCATGTGTTCAATACTTTTTTTCTGGTGTCAATTCTCATTATACACATAATTTATGGACATCTACGGATTAATTTAATTGGTAACGTGTTCAATACTTTTGAAAATTGGTGATGTATCAATACATATTTCCCATTCTGTACATTCTGGATTTAGTCAAGTGTACAAGTGTTTTCAATACATTGTAAATATTCTTTTATTATCTCCACATCTTAGAAAATCATATCACACTATGACCACACTCTGGTCAAACTCTAATGAATGTGATTAGCATAATTCATCCAATTGTTCTTGGATGAGAACACAAATGGTCATCTGCACCTAGCCTTAGGATATGCCATCAATATCTGATCAGTGGGGACAAACACTAGAACCTGCTGATCAGCTCTAATCCGGGCCAGACTGAAGTTCTTGGATTCTGTAAGAACACAACAGTTCCGACATTTCTATAGTAACTGTGGCCAGTGCTACAGGTCCACATCCTATTCAAATCAATAAGGGACAGATCTGCAGTACCCCATCACAAACACTATAGTTTTGGTGAAGTTGTTGTATTCTGGCAGCATCCGAGAATTTCTGTCCGCCGCTGGTGCTGGTTGCAACTTATTGGTGTGGGTGCTGGTGATGTTCACCATGATTGGATATTGAAAGACTATCCTAAGGATAGGCCATCAATTAAAAAGTAGTGGCCAACCACTTCAAGCTATTGTAGAGCAAATCATCAATCCTGGACAAGACCCAGTCATCCAGCCTTCTATACAGTTAGTTCCATAAAAATTTGGGTTAACACCACTGATCAGATCGCTGATCTGATCTGCGCTGTTAAATACACATCTCAGCTGATGACATCAGCTGAGATGTGGGGGGTGGATGCAAGTTCATGCTGTGAGCTCGCATCAAACGGTGGGAGGGAGGCTGCCTATTATGTACATGAACGTCATAGGTCGCGAAGGAGTCAATGCTCTGCCGACCTTTACCGCAGCAGTTTTCAGTTGCTGTTTGTTTTTGGCCTTTCTGTCTGAAGTTTAGTCTTTAACAAGTGAAATGCGGCTCTATTGGGTTGAGATCAGGTGACTTGGCCATTCAGGAATACGCCACTTGTTTGCCTTAATAAACTCCTGTGTTGCTTTGGCTTTGTGTTTAGGGTCATTGTCCATCTGTATGATATGTAGACCAATCAGTTTGGCTGCATTTGGCGGGATTTGAGCCCACAGTTTGTCTCTGAAAACCCCAGAATTCATTCAGCTGCTTCTGTCCTGTGTCACGTCATCAATAAACACTAGCGACCCAGAGCCACTGGCAGCCATGCACACCCAAGTCATCAAACTGCCTCCGCCGTGTGTAACAGAGGATGTAGTATGAGTTGGTCGACAGGGTAGGCGGTACTCGGATACCGGGACAGGTGGTTACTTTGGTGGGGGTCACGGCTGGTAATTTCCCAATTCCGTGTCCTGGACCTTCAATGGCGGGTGGAGGTGATGATGATGGGGGAATTGTAACGTGACACCACCTGTGGTACTTGGTAATAGGGCTACCAGCGCTGCGGCCGGCCGCTGAGGTGATGGTAATGCAGCTTTGGTAGTACAGCTCCCCACAGGCGGAGCTTTACCTCAGGGCAACAGGGTAGAAGATGGGAGTCGTAGTCCTCACCTCTGTGATGCTGTAGAGGCTCTCCGGGCGACGGATGAAAGGAGACCAGACACCAGATCAGCTCAAACAGTTCTTTACTTGCACCAGGTGAAATCGGTACATGGTACAGTCTGGGTTAACCGGGGGCCATAGGCGCAGATTTTGGAGGCTTTTCCAGAGTCTGTCAGAGGTGTTCTTAAAATGGCTCTCCTGGTCCTTTTCCCTTCTGTGCCCTGATGGCCTTCTGTACTCCTACTCGTGAGTCTAGTCTCTAGTCCTCGAGGTCTGTTGCCTAAAGTCTCTCTCTCTACTTCTCAGCGTCGAGAACCCAGCTATGGGACTCATGTTGGACTGCTTGATGGGTGCTGTAGCTCCCTTATATCGGGTCCACAGCCTGCCAGTCCGCGGTTAGGGATAGACCGTAACTAACCGCCTCGGTTCCGGTGTACCAGTGATGACCTGGGTCTCCAGCTGGCTCCGACCAGTCCTGGAGTGGCCCCCTTCTCCGTCTGTGTTACCTCTCTTCTTAGAGGTGCCCTCCTGTCACGGTCGCAGGATCCCCTGCGTCCGTCTTCTCTGCTGTCTTACACGTCTGACTGACTAGTCTTCTAATTGTCACTCCCAGTCTCCCGCTCATCTAGGCTCCACCCCCTTGGACCTACTGAATATACGGTCCCCTGTACTAAGGTGGCCTATTGTATGGGTGTTGGGGTGCAGACTCTGTAGGGTCCTACATATCCACGGCTACGGAGGCACTACACCTTCTATTTGGGGTGCAGTACCTCTCTGTGGCGCCTTGCCATAGGGGCGCCACACACCCTCTTGGTGAACTACACTCGTCCACGAGTGTTACAACCAAACCGGGTTTGAGCTAAACTTTTATTAACATATTAACCAGGTAACTTCCAAAAATCAACAATAACAAAGAGATTATTTTTGTCTTCCCTTGCGGGAGGCGCTGACTTCAAACGTTGCAAATAATATTCTTTACTTTAGTCCACATCGGCCCAATGGGGCCGGGTATTAACTCTCTGATTTAAAGGTTCAATCAGGCTTTAGTTCCAAAAGAGTTCACATATAAGTCCATGTGAGTCTTTGCAAAATAGTCAGGGAAATCACAATTAACTTTTTACATTTAACACGAAACCTGGATCATTTTAACCATCGCGTACCAGCCTCGGAGTCCTGCATAACGTTCGTAAGTGATGACATCTCCCCAATATAAATCCCGGTCCGGGTGGCCTTGCGGGAGGTGGGGCTCAACATCTCTTCTCTCCACGAAGACCTCTACATTGAGACCTACCTCCCGAGCAAAGCCGTACCCGGTACCCAGGTTGAAGGCTGTAATCGTCCCTTTCTTCCGCTGTTCCACGGGTAGTGGGGGCTGGGTGCAGGCAAAGGCGCCCGGGTCTCCATCTCGTTTGCCCACCATGCTTCCCGTTGCCTCTGTTGCTCAGCTTCATCGTCCTGGTTAAACTGTGGCCTCCCGACAGGTTGCCAGAAGTACGGGGTCGGGGATGAAGGACAGCTTCTATATTGCCGCATTCCCATACTGACCCGGTTTTGTTGTTGCTCCAGGCGATCAGCACACCATAGCTCACGGGGCCTGGATGCCTCTGCACCCTAATTGCTCCCTCCTCTCGGTCCTCCTCCCCGGAACTCGCCTGGTGGTTGAATCCTTTCTCGAACTCCTCCACAACCAAGTCGGGCTCCTCGGAGAGCCGGATCAGGTCTCCTGGTTCGGCATTCTCCTCCCCGTTGGCACCGGGCTTACGGTTTTATTGGCTGGATGGTGAAAAGCTGGCCTCAGGTGGTTCAACCTCTCTTGTGGTGGAATCCGATTTTTTGGGGGCGTAGTCCTTACTGGCTACTGGGTGCTCGGCTTCTGGTTCTATCGATTTCACTGGTTCTGGGTCTAGCTCCTTCTCCCGTTGTCGTTCCATCTGCGGCTCAGCTTTAGGATCATCTCAGCACTCCAATGCCGGATGGTCCACTCCATGGTCTTCTGAAGTCGGGCTCGCAGTTCTCACAATGCTGCTCCCCAGAACTCGATGTCCTCACCCTCAATTTCTAGGGTAGGCTCTCCCGGGGCAGCATATTCATCCTCACTCTCTCCTCAACTTCCCTGACCAGGTCGGAGATCATTGGGGTTTCCATCTTAACCAGACTATGCTCGGGTAACAGGTCTGGTAGTTGCCAATGTCTCTCCTTCTGGCTACCGGCTGCACCCTGTTTTCTTTTTATAGTCCCGAGTTGGTACGGTCCAGTTCTTGACCCGCCCCCTTGGTTGTTTGATGGCAAGGGGAGCGGGGAGACAATTTGGCGCCTCTTGCATGGCCCTACTGCATAAAGGGGGCGAGGCATGCCCCTGGGCTAGCACATAGTCTTTTACATGTCTTTTACATATTCAGACCCGCTTAATTGGAAAAGTTCAGTCAATCAGCCTTTGGGTCTTTCCGGGACAGCCACTGCACTTCGTCAATCCTTGGCAGAACAAAGGGGCAGTGCTTATCTTCGCGCTCTTTTTCAGCCGCGCTGTGACGCAGTTTAATTTCTGTGGCGCAGTAATGGCGGCCCAATTTACAGTTCACAAAACAGTCAATAAAGTCCAATTTAAGGCACACAATACCCGGTTTTACCGAGCACTGGATTCTGTTTGTGACGCCAGAAATGAGTCGGTCGACAGGGTAGGGGGTACTCGGATACCGAGACAGGTGGTTACTTCGGTGGGGATCATGACTGGTAGGCTCCCGGTTCCTGCCCTGGACCCTCAATGGCGGGTGGGGGTGATGATGATGGGGGAATTGTAATGTGATGCCACTTGTGGTACCTGGTAATAGGGTTACCAGCACTGCAGCCGGCCACTGAGGTGATGGAAATGCAACTTTAGTAGTACAGCTCAAGACAGGTGGAGCTTTACCTCAAAGCAGCGGGGTGAATGAGGGGAGTAGTAGTCCTCACCTCTGTGATGCTGTAGAGGCTCTCCGGGTGATGGAAATTAGGAGACCAGACACCAGATCAGCACAAACAGTTCTTTACTTGCACCAGGTTAAATTGGTACACGGTACAGTCTGAGTTAACTGGGGGCCGGCAGATTTTGGAGGCTTTTCCAGAGTCTGTCAGAGGTGTCCTTAAAATGTCTCTCCTGGTCCTTTTCCCTTCTGTGCCCTGATGGCCTTCTGTACTTTCACTCGTGAGTCTAGTCTCTAGTCCTCGGGGTCTGTTGCCTAAAGTCTCTCTCTCTACTTCTCAGCGTCATGAACCCAGCTATGGGACTGTTGTTGAACTGCTTGATGAGTGCTGTGGCTCCCTTATGTCGGACCCACAGCCTGCCGGTCTGCGGTTAGAGAAAGACCGTAACTAACCGCCTCGGCTCCGGTGTACAGGTGATGACTTGGGACTACAGCTGGCTCCGACCAGTCCGTCCGGGTCACCCCTCTCCTTAGAGGTACCCTCCTGTCACGGATCCCCTGCGTTCATCTTCTCTGCTGTCTTACACCGTCTGACTGATTAGTCTTCTAACTGTTACTCCTCATCTCCCGCTCATCTTGGCTCCACCCCCTAGGACCTACTGAATATATGGTCCCCTGTACTAAGGTGGCCTATTGTATGGGTGTTGGGGTGCAGACTCTGTAGGGTCCTCCATATCCATGGCTATGGAGGCACTACACCTTCTGTTTGGGGTGCAGTATCTCCCTGTGGCACCTTGCCATAGGGGCGCCACAAGTATGCTTTGGAGCATGAACTGTACCATGCCTTCGCTATACTTTTTTCTTTCCATCATTCTGGTAGAGGTTGATCTTGGTTTTATCTGTCCAAAGAATGTTCTTCCAAGATATTTTTTTAGCAAAGTCTAATCTAGCCTTCAAATTCTTGAGGCTCATGAGGTGCTTGCACCATGCAATGAACGTATGTATGTTGATACAGTCTTCTCTTTATGGTAGATTTGGATATTGATACATCTACAACCTGGAGAGTGATGCTCACTTGGTTGGCTGTTGTGAAGGGGGTTTCTCTTCACCATGGTAATTATTCTGCGATCATTCGCTACTGTTGTCTTCGATGGGCATTAACATTATTGAGGTCACCAGTGCTTTCTTTTTTTCTCAGGATGTACCAAACTGCAGATTTTGCCACTCCTAATATTGTAGCAATTTCTCAGATAGTTTATTTCTGTTTTCACAGATGAAGGATGGCTTGTTTCACCTGCATGGACAGCTTCTCAGCAAAATCTTCAAAATGCAGGCACCACACCTCAAATAGTAAAGTAATGGCAATAACCAGAAGATAAGCATGTGTCATTCATTCCTTTCTTGCAGGATGGTTAGACGGATCTGCAGGAATCTTGTGTTCTCGCTTGGGACAGTTGGTCAGATCTTCCACTGGAGTGAAACGTGCCTGCGTTTCCACCTCATGTCCTCTAGGTGGCGCACCAAGCCTAGCAGATGTGAGCAAAAAAAATAAAAAATAAATAAAAAATAGACCATGAAAGGCGATCAAAGCAAACATTTGTAGCTCGCTCCACTTAATGTCATGCAGGTTTATTTAATTGTTGGCATAACTTCGTTAATGAATTCTGCCAAGATATTGTTTTAAAAGGTGCTTGGGGGAGGGATGGGGGGATGATGAATAATTGATGTGCTTTACTGTAAGACTAGACACATTGGGACATCTTGTATATTTTTCTTTACCTGTAGGACATTTCTATGCATTTCGATTATGGGCTCCTAGAAGTGGCTGCACCCGCTGCTAAGGGCAGAGGTGACCGACGTGGGACATTACGGGGCTGAACCGCAGGTGACCGGCTTATTAAGGTTTCAGCAGATGTTATGGCTCCTCTATGCTAATGGCAACTTTATGGAGCATTTTCTTCCCCTTTGAGAGCAGCTGTGAATATGTAAAAAAGAAAAATCTACTTCTTTATATCGAATGCAAATTAATCCTAAAGTGGGTTACATTACAGCAGAATTATGCAGCAGTTTATCAGAATGCAGGACACTAACCTTAAAGGTCCAACCGCTTCTTTATTAGGACGTTGCAAAAATAATGTGCCATTGTCTTAATTGTTTAGGCGAGGGGTGGGGAACCTCAGGCCCCAGGGCCGCATTGGCCCTTGGTGACCTTTTCTGTGGCCCTTGGGCAGATTCCTGGGGACTGGAGTGCTCAGGATGGCAGAAACGTTTTGCCAACTGCCTGCCTGTGAAATCCAGCTCTTCATTGACCTGTATGCCCCAGCCTCAGTCTCTCTAGTGACATATATTCCCCCAGCCTCTCCTGTGATGTCTATGGCCCCAGCAAACCTGGAAAAGCAGAGAAGCAACATGATCAATATCACCTAACAACACAGCCGCACCACAGAGAAGCAGCTCCAGCCACCTCAGTAGGGGTGAGTTGATTGTTTAACCAAATATAGCCCGGTAATATTAAGTTGATAATTTTGTGCGGCCCCTGAAGGATGGTAGAAATTTCCAAATGGCCCCTGGCAGAAAAAGGTTCCCCATCCCTGGTTTAGGCGCAAGAATGTAGGGGCGTCACTACAACAGATGCAGGGGTTGCAATTGCACCCGGGCTCTAATGCCTGAGGGGGCCCAAAAGTCCCTTTGGCCTATAGGAAAAGACTATTGCTATTAAAAGATTTGAAATAATTGGGGCCCCGAAGGAGCTTTCACATCGGGGCCCATGAGCTTCAAGTTACGCCACTGCAAGAATGCATTGAGATTTGCCATTGTAGGTGCCTTAGGGTAGGTGCACGCAACTTTTTTTATCAGAAGTCAAATTTGTTTGTTTTTCAAGCTGAAGAGTCTTTTTCATTGTAGTTTTTTTTAACCCTGAACATTTTTTTCCAGTGTGTTTTTTGGCCTTTCTTAATGCCTGGGCATATTCTGAGGCTTCATGTTGACCTCTATTGTAAAGTACATTGCGCCTCCCTAAGCACCTGAAGGATGGTCGGGTCACTTCTATGAAGCACTCAGCGTTTTTGGAAACCCGAAGTAGTTAAAAGACGCACAAGCAGCAAGGTGTTTTTTTTTTGCAAGGAAGTGAATATAAATATTCTTTTAAGCATTTTATTGATTTTATTGACCACTTTTTAAGATGGTTTGTTGAGTGGACATGATCCAAACCCACCTAGAAAAACAGGTTGTGTGAACGAAGCCAGAGATACCTCTGTGGATTGCAGAGAATGCAATTATATCCATTATCATATGCTACCCAGAATTACAGGACTAAACAACAGCATGTGTGAAAAAGACTTAGATATACTAATAGATCACAGACTGAACATGAGTCACCAGTGTGATGCAGCAGCAAAAAGACAAACACAATTCTGGGATGTAGTAACAGAAACATACAGTCTAGATCACATGAAGTCATTATCGCCCTCTACTCCTCTTTGGTCAGACCTCATCTGTAGTACTGGGTCCAGTTCTGGGCACCACATTTTAAAAAAGACATCAACAAAATGGAGCAAGTTCAAAGAGCGACCAGAATGGTGACCAGTCTGCAAACCATGTCCTATGAGGAACGGTTATAGGATTTTTGCAATGTTTAGCTTGCAAAAAAGAAAACTGAGAGAGACTTAATAGCTGTCTACAAATATCTCAAGGACTGTCATATTGTAGAGGGCTCAGCTTTATTCTCATTTGCACAAGGAAAGACTAGAAGCAATTGAATTAAACTGATTGGGAGGAGACACAGATTAGATATTACAAAAAAACATTTCGACAGTGAGGGTGTTCAACGAGTGAAACAGGCGGCTATGAGAAGTGGTGAGTTCTCCTTCAATGGAAGCCTTCACAAAGTGGCTGGACAGACATCTGTCTGTGATGATTTAGAGAATTCTGCTTTGAGCAGAGGGGTTGGACTAGGGGACCCAGGAGGTCCCTTCACACAGTGACCCAGGAGGTGCCTTCACATGATGATCCAGGAGGTTCCTTCACACAGTGACCCAGGAGGTGCCGTCACACGATAAACCAGGAGGTCACATGACATGATGACCCAGAAGGTCCCTTCACAATGACCCAGGAGGTCCCTTCACGCGATGACCCAGAAGGTCCCTTCATGCGATGACCCAGGAGGTCCCTTCACATGATGACCCAGGAGATCTGTTCACATGATGACCCAGGAGGTCCGTTCACATGATCACACAGGAGGCCCCTTCCAACTATACCATTCTATGATCGTGAGTCTTTGAGTTGCAGTTAAAGGTCTCTATGACCTGTCCATGGGCTTTGTCCATAGCTCAGGTCCTTTTCTTTAAAGAATCAATGACGATGTGTAACATACTTGCCATGCTGGGCTTCCCTCATTCAGGACAATTTGGTTTAGTTCTAGTAGGTGCAGAAATATAATTTGCACTCAGGCCGTAGTACATGAGGTGGCCCAAATGCCTCCTTTCTAAGATGTCTCGCCTGGAGAGGTGGATAATTGAAGCCTTTGGTCCAGATGATCAGTTGTTATACAGTATGGACTGATGATGTTGGTGCAGCAGGATGGTCCAATTGAAACAACAGAGGCAGATGTGGCAGGTCTGGAGCAACAGCAACTGGGGGAGCAGAATTGGAACAATGGGAACCGAGTAAGCAAAGTTGAAGTAACAGCAACAAATAAAACAGTGTTGTAGACTCAGCAATGAGGAATCGGTGGCAGCAGAGCTGTATCTCCAGTGTAAATACTAGGGCAGAACTGGCCCAGCCATGTAGCAGAGTCAACTGATAAGGAACCAGAGTAGCAGAATTGAGTTTAACAGTAGGGTTAAAGGTAGAGCTCACTCAACAATGTAGTAGAATTCAAACCAGTGCGGGGAACAGGAGGATTTGTGATGAAGACCAATCACGAATGTAAGGAAGTGAATCAGTAGTGGTGTGATCGACAACTACCTGTATACTAAGGCTATGTCCCACCACCTGAGCTTCATGTCTCCAGAGCATGACATGACACAAAACCATCAGGTGTGACACAGAAGGACCTGGTGGGAGAAGGAGATAGACACATGCACCTGGCGTTGGAACCAGGAAAGGTATAATTTTCCACATAAATGGCACATAGCTGACGACTGACACTGTCACGGCCTTTACATTGGGACTCTGGAGTTTCAGATTACCCTCCTGGTGCAGATAACAGAGGACACTTGAAAATAATGGTTTGAGTGTTTGCCAAACATTTATGGTGTAATTCCAGCAGCATCGGCACATGGAGAAGGTAAGTAATGGAGATGCCATCCCCTGGCTACAATGCCAGTCCCATGCGGCACCTTTTCAGTAATTCTTGAGCGGCTCAGTAGACTGTTGTATGTGAATGAGCCATAAATGTGAAAATAATAGCGCCCTTCTAGACAATCTGGATAATGCATTGCGGATCCCAAGCTGAAGAAAAAAAAATCCTCAAAGAGCTGAATAAGATGTTTTCTAAATCTGAATTGCTATTTAGGGGATTTGATATTTTCCACTAGCTTAGTGAAACACACAGACACCGGTTTCTCACAGATAATATTTCTTGTTGACCCTTGAAAGTAGAACTCCCTAGGAGCGCGCCGATTCTGAGTGAGGCTCCGGAAGCCAAGTGCGACGTCGTATCTGAGCATTAACCCAAAGAGTGAACTGAGCCTTTGCCGAATTAATCTGGTTTTATTTAATCTTGTTTTATTTACTTTGCGCGTAAGGGAAACTGCACAGTGTGACGAGGCAGACGGCCGGGCAGGCGGGCGGGGAGGCACAGCTTACTGCCGAGAAGAAACTAAAGTATTGCCAGATCAACAGGAAAGAGAATTATTCTGTGTAGTGAAATGAGAAGAGCCGTCCAGAGCTCCCGCCATATATATGATTAATGTAAAGGATATTTCACCAGCTTAAAATACACCTCTACCTAAATGTTTATTGCATGTTGGCAGCAGCAGGCGCTTCACAATTGCCTCTTACCCCAGAGTTTTTGGCGGAGGAGCACCAGCATGTCCCAGAGTTGCAGGGCAACGATAAAACTTCTTAACGCATCAAAAATATTTGAAGAATATTCCTTCTGGATTTTTTTACTGCTTTATTTAAACTTCTGTATTTTTTTTCTCGTTGCAGACATTTTTCATTTGATTTTGGTTTTGGAGCTTTGTTTTTCTCCGTGCAAGAAATATTAGCTGGTAACTCACGATTAGAGGATGTCCGGCACACGGCGCAACACAATGGTCACAATGGGATGGAAAAGGAAGACCCTGGTGAGAGGGAGTGGGGATGGGACACCTCCTGAAATTAACCTGTCTCTGTACCCTGAGCTCCCTAATGTCCCTAAGCGGGTCTTTCCCCCTGACGCCGTCATGTTTCTAGTCCCTAACTGTCACCTCCACTCATCCTGGCTTGTGCAAAGGCCTGTAAGAGCACTAGATGTCACCCTATAATAATAGAACATAGCAGAAGGAGGTCAGACAGGGGGACAAAAAATGGATAAAACTCGAACTCCAAGGTTGCAGCCACACACTGGGGCTGCAAACAACAGGAGTCCAGCAGCTTTCAAGAATTGAGTTAAAAAGGCTAGACTGAAACTGGTTCACCCAGGGCCCACAGAATCCTGGAGCTGGCCTGTCACTGCGTCCAAATAAAGGATGACACCGCCACACGAGCCCATCCCCAGCGCCACTGAGCCCACCCCATTGTAACATCACTGCCTTCCTGATGCGATAGCATCGGGCACCCATCTAGTGTAGTTATATGTGGAATGCAAACAATTGCAGCAGCACAATGAGGGCACTGGGGTATAGGTGAACATTGAATGTATGGATTTTTAGCTGATATCTACCATATACACCAATAAACAGTGTTGTGCATGCCCATCTGCCAATGACAGTGACCCGATCAAATAAATATGGATAGGTGCAAACAGCTGAGACTGCAATAGGTTTATGTGAAATGAATTCCAAACTGCATTTCTGGTATATAGAATATACTTTTAAGATTGGGGTTCTTGGCTCACAAGCAGCTCTTAGTGGTTACACAAATTTTGGGTTGATGACTGACTCCGTATTTGGCTGAGGTTTGGCCCAGGAAAGGTAAGACTGATAGAGTAGGTTTCCATCAATATTGGGTTCATCTTATCTCCAGCAGAAGGACACACAAACACTGGCAAATTTGTACATTACGTACATAGATTTTAAATATTCAATATTCACATACACCATAGACTGTGCACTACAAATCTTGTTTGTATTCTTCTGCAGTCAAAGTAGTTTTCACCTGTTCACATTTGACTCATATCAGGAGGAGCAGGTCAGATTTTTTTCATGGTGTCCAGTACATAAAAAGAATGGCAGAAAGACTGACAGATAAGTAGATGAAATTGATAGAGAAATAGATAGATAATAGATAGATAGATACACACATAGATAATACATACATATATAATAGATACATAGGCCCAGTTAGGCTACTTTCACATTACGATTTTGAAGGAGCGATGCTGTCCGATAAATTCGACAGCATCGGCTCCCTTCTGATGCCTGGAATCGGATGCCAAATTGGCATCTGATTCCGGCATTAAATCGTAACCTCTGGGCAAAAAAAAAAAAGTTTATGCTCACCTCCCCCCGAGCCACGCCGTCTCCCGCCGTCGTCCTGCAGGCTCCCGGTGGCTCCCGCAGGCTCCCGGTGTCTGCAGAGGTCTTCTTCTGCTGTATAGGACCTGCGGTGATGTCACAGTCACGTGACAGCAGATTCCACCATGGTAACCCGCGTCACATGACTGTGACATCACCGCAGGTCCTGTACAGCAGAATAAGACCTCTGCAGGCACCGGGAACCTGCAGGAAGACGGCGGGGGCTCGGGGGGAGGTGAGCTTAAACTTTTTTTTTTTTTAACCCTTGCGCTCCCAGTTTGGAGCATGTTTACTGTACTGAGCATGCTCAGTACAGTAAAATCGGGTCCGAGGAGACATCAGATGTTTCCTCGGACCCTGCTCCATAGGGCCCCATGTTAAATTGATCGGGTCGGATCGGATGTGCACTAAATGCCATCCGATTCGGTCCAATCCGATTCTGTCAGATTTTATTTTCGGTGCAAAAATCGGAGCAGGCTCCGATTTTTGCACCGATAAAAATATCATACAGAATCGGATCGGACCAAATCGGATGGCATTTAGTGCACATCCGATTCGGTCCGATGCCCATAGGGCTACATGGGGCCCAAAATCGGTCCGATGCTGTCCGATTTTTATCAGACAGCATCGGGTTTTAAAAATCCGTAATGTGAAAGCAGCCTTACACACAGATAATTGTACAGAGATTGTTCGCAGATCTCTGGTTCAGTGAAATCATGGACACATTGTTCCATTTTGCGGCCATGTACAAATGTAAGAATGTGTCCATGATTTCACTGCAACCAAAGATCTGTGAACAATATCTGCACAATTATCTGAGTGTGTGACGTGGCCCATAGGCGGGCGTCACACGCTACAATATCGTGAGCGATATTGTAAGCGATCACGTGCACGCGCGATCGCTAACAATATCGCTCACATCGTTGGTGAGCTGTCACACAGACAGACTCACCAGCGATGTGTGCCAGCGAGATCGCTGGTAACTATGGTACACATCGGGTTACTAGGCGCCGCGCGGCACTTAGTAACCCGACGTTTACCATAGATACCATCTCCCAGCATAGGCTCTGCCGCTGGGAGATCGTTTATCGTGGTGTCATACACCACGATGAAGCAGATTGAACAAGCGTTTATCGCTTGATATGAGCTCCGGCTCCCATATCTGCGATGTAACGATCAAGCGATTTTACATTGTAAAATCGCTTGATCGCACGCAGCGATGCACAAACGATATCGCTTAAGCGATCAAAAAGCAGATCACTTAAACGATATCGTTCGCAATATTGAACCGTGTGACGGCCGCCATAGATAGATATATAGAGAGATACATAAATAATAGATAATATGTAGATAATACATAGATAAATAAATAAATAGATAATATAGAAAGACTACAACAGCACACTGCTAAAGCCAACATATGCAATTGAAAGTGTCAGGTGGAATGCAAAAAGAAAAACTAAAAAAGTTTTTAAAAAAAACTCAAATGAAAAATTTTATTTTGAAAAACACGAATCTTATAAAGTTCTTAGCGCATATATTGGCCAATAGAAGCCTGCCCATCAACCGCGGCAAGGTGACCTTAAATCTGATGGGTCCCTGCCTACAATAAAACCTCTCTTGAACACCCGTAAGGTCTCTTGTTACCTGGGCTGCAGAAGGATACAGACACATTAAATGGTACCCTGTGGGTTAATGGGAAGGGAGGAGTGCAGAGTCCAGCAATGGAGTCAGTGAACTCCATATATGCTAGAAAAAGGAAAAAGACAGACAGCACTTCCTAGGGAATAAAAACACAGGTGCAAAGCAGTAAGGGTGCTTTCACATTACATATTTTTTCCTGTCTGTGGGATCCTACTTTCTGTAGGACTCCACGGACCGGAACGGACACCACAGGAGGTGACCTTTTCTGTGTCCGGGTCCGTGATGTTCACAGGTCCGGACACAAAAAGCCCGAGCCTGTAAAGTGCAGGCAAGCTGGGCACTTTCACTTCTGCAATGTATATTCTGAGCATGCTCAGTACACTAAAATCGGGTCCGATGAATGATCATGTGTTTCCTCAGACCCGTGCTCCATAGGCCCCCATGTTAATGGGCGCGGATTATGTCGGATCAGATTCTGTCTGATTTGATCCGCTGTGCCCAAAATCGGAGCAGTCTCCGATTTTGGATAAAGCTAAAAATCGGACAGAATCGGATATGACAAAAATCGGATGACAATAAGGCCAAATCCGATCCGATCTGTGGCCCATAGGGATACATGGGGGCCAAATCGGATCTCTGGCTCTCCGTTTTACAATGGACAGCCACGGATTCAAGAAAATCGTAATGTGAAAGCAACCTAAGACTGAATTACGTAATATAGAAAGACTACAGCAGCACACTGCTAAAGCCAACATATGCAATTGAAAGTGACTTGAGGAAGGGAGTTTGTTCCCGAAACGTTGCTGTACACCTGATGGCCCAATAAAGGCAGACTGAAAAAGAACAAGGAGTGCTGCAGTTGAATTATTTAATATTATAGATAGATAGATAGATAGATAGATAGATAGATAGATAGATAGAAGCTCTGTGTACAAAGTCTCATCACACTGTACAGACCTCTGCCTGATGAGGATTGTCTGGCTATGGATTCTCCGTAAGGATCTTGAGACTATCCATTCAGATGTCTCCATAACTTTTAATGCTTCTAGACTTTCCATCCTTTATCTATGATCTATTCCCTTTTAATCTGAGGAGCTGAAGCCTCTTGATCGATGTTACCATACATTTTTATCAAAGCTTTTTAATTATATTTCCCCAAAAGACAGGCTAATGAAGGACGGGGAGCATTACAGAGTTAATGGTTTCTTTCTTTAGTTTTTAGGTATGTGTGAGTGTGGAGCTTATTTAACAGATGACTGTTCTTCCAGTAAACGAAATGAAATGGATAGTTTTAATTAAATTTAGATTAGTTGGTGTATGATTCTGCTGGAAAGGCCACCTGAGACCTCTGCTGCCACTTAAAATCTAGTGTGACAATTAGTGACATCTACATTTATTATACTGTATTCTGCACTTTGCTGAATTTATTATGTGCTCCATGAAGCCATTTAGATTTAATTTCCCCTGCTTTGGAGGGAACAACTTATTTGTTAGAAGAGGAGGCATCTCAGGAAAGACATGGGTGGCATATCAGTAGGACGTGTCATCAATCTCTGATCTTTGAGGCCACCTCTGTGACCTCTGCCGAGCATCAACACATAGAAACACTTTGATTCTAAAAGTGCCCCATTACTTTTCCTCTATAATGCTTTTTTGCAGGTCACATGATTCGCCTATTACTGTCTTGGAGAAAGGTTGACCTGAGCCGAAATGAGACGGAGAAACTGCTTTTTCTAGTGTCACCACCACTTTGTTTTAGTGATAAGCGGGTCT
Source organism: Allobates femoralis (assembly GCA_033576535.1). Lineage (NCBI taxonomy): Eukaryota > Metazoa > Chordata > Amphibia > Anura > Aromobatidae > Allobates > Allobates femoralis. The sequence goes on from JARQOC010000010.1 coordinate 87,039,354, forward strand.
TATACTCCTGATGCGCCCCAGGGTCGTAGGGTACTCAGAACCGGGCTTTAAAGGGAACCTGTCAGCTGGTTTATGCCCCTCCAGCTATCATTGTCTGTACCTGCAGCTACATAATACTATTCTAATCATCCCTGTCTGAGCTCATAGTGTAGTGTAAACGGTGAAAGAAAAGCATTTATACACCTAGATTTCCTTATGCAATGAGACAGTAAGGGTATGTGCACACATGCCGGGTTAGGGTCGGTTTAGCTGTGTAAACCGCCGGTCGGTTTACATAAGTTTTATGTAAATTTATGTTAATCCAAACCGGCTTTTGGATTAACATTAAAACCTATGTAAACCGACACCCGCTGTGCACACACCGGCGGTTTACACATGCTCATCTGTTGCTAACCCGCTGGGTTCCCAGCGGGTTAGCAACGAATGTGCATGTTCTATAAACCGGCCGGTTCTGCAGCGGCTGCAAGCAGAATCATGTGCTGCTTCCAGCCGCTGCATAACCGCCGCCGCTAACCCGCTGTGCACCCGCCCGTCACCCGCCCGTCACCCGCCACACATACCCGCCAGGAAGCCGGTGGACGGCTGCAGAGCTTCCTGGCGGGTCCGCCCAGCCGCCGACGACCCTAACCCGCCAACGTGTGCACATACCCTAAGTCTCCAGCTTGGAGGACGGGGACTGTTTGGCAGGTTAATAGTTAACATTTCAGCCTTGTGCTAGAACATGTTGGGAGACCTGATGTGATGTCACAACCATGTGGCTATAATAGGCGGATCTAAGTTCTCATAGAACATACTACGTTTGCTGGGCTAGCTCTGCCCACTATGGTCACATGATCGTTACATCACACAGGTCCTTTAGCTATCCAAGTTAAAAGTGAGTTAACTATTATCCTGCCAGACAGTCCCCTCCTCCAAGATGGGGAATGAGATGTAAGTGTATAAATGCTTTTTTTTCACCTTCCACATTACACTATGAGCTCAGACAGGGATGATTAGACTGGTATTATAAAGCTGTAGGTACAGACAGTGATAGCTAGGGGGGCATAAACCACCTGACAGGTTCCCTTTAATACTTCTGGGGAGTCACAGGGGTCGTGACCAGCCCTGTGACCCTGGGTGTCAAATAAAATTTGGGGAATAAGGGTTTAGAGATGGTTGTCGTGACGCCACCGGTGATGTTCGGCTACTGATGGCTGAAGCTGCGATGCAGGACCTCTGGGGATGATGGAGTCGCAGCCAGGTGTTATCACTCCCCACAGGTGGAGTGGTTCCGCAGGGTAACCGGTGTGGTCACGGCGGTGGCAGTTCATGGGATTCTTTAGGTTGGGATAGACAGACGGGGCTCTGCTGAGTCAGGTTCTCAGTGGCCTGCTTGGCTTATCAGCCGTCCGGAAATAAGCAGTCTCACAAACCGATTCTGAGTTCTATACTGGGTTTACTCAGTGTTCACTTTAGCAATGCCGCTGGGTACAGCTCTTTGCCAAGTCTCAGTCCAGATAGTCCTCAAAGAACTGGGATAGCTCGTCCAAGACACCTCTTTATGTTTCTTTCTTTCACGAGCTGCTCTCCCAGTTCTAACTGTCCGCCTCTCTCTTGTCCACGCTTCCGCACACAGAGCCCCAATCCAGCAGCCACGGATCTGTCGGGCGACCGGTACCAAGTCCCCTGAGCCAAGTACAGCTACCTTCTTAGTGGATGTGTCGGGTTTCGGCCACAAGTCCTCTAGATCTTGTGGTCTCCGGTTCTGTGGTTGGAGTATGAAGTCTCCTCTCCACCTTCAGGGCTGGTTCACTGGTTCCCAACCAGCCATTCCGTCCGACTCCGGTCAAACTTGGATTCGGGTGCAAGGGCGGTTCTCTTTGCCTCTGCCCATGCCCCTAGGGCTTCTTCTGCCTCTCTTGCTGTCTGTTGTTCCATGACCCAGGATGAGGTCCTCACTGCTCAAGTCCTCTGGATCCTCACTCTGTCACTCCTCACTCCTTCCTTCTCCACTCTCTCTTCAACTACTCACAAACTAATTTCCCACCACACACTTTACTTCCCTCTGTCCCCTGACTGAGCCCTCCCTCTATCGTGTTTGCCCACCATCCCTGGGACCGGGTGTGTTGGGTGCTTGGTAGATGTCTCAGACTTACCATCCCATTTCCCTGAAAACAAGGATACCACACCCGTGGAGTGGGTGCAGTACTCCTTGTGGTGACCAGACATCAAGGAGCACCACACTCCCATAGATTATACAGATTGATTAAAGCATAGACTTTAATTTTTGTAAAAATTGGAGAGCTTTCAAAAACAATGGATGAAAGTAGGAAGAATCTGTCAATCTGTCAATCAGTGCGGATGAGAACATATATACTGTGTAATGTCAGACTGTCATGCTGCATGGGCTCCATTGGGATCAACAGCCAGAACGGGTAGGTACACAGTATGTATGTATACAGCTAGCAGATGAATAATAGTGGTCCAAACTTACAGAATATCCCAACGTCCGGCATCTTGGCCATCTTGAATTTTAATTTTAATATGTTATTTAGCTGACTTTATATATTAATGAAGAGGTGGTAGAATGTGATTGACATTGGGTTCCAAGATATCATTTACAGCTTAATAGCCAATGTAGCCAAGGTACCTGCCAGCTGACAATTCATTGTAGGCCTGGCCTGGGGCATCATCTGTCCTCTGTGCCAGGCTCTCTGTTACCATCACATTTGCAAGTTAATTGTGAATACTGTTAATGATCTTGTAACATTTGGATTCTACTGTTGTCGAGACCTTCTAATGCGTATTCATTAGGTAATTATTGATGTAACTTTCTGATTCCGTTGTCTGGTCAGTGACAAGTCAATAAAGTGCACATGTATTGGCCCGCATGCTTTGAAAAGAAATGTCTGCTAAGTTTTCTTCTCGGTGCATATGTTCTAAATCTAGTAGTTTATTATTTGGGTTTATATGAAGAGACATTGAAAAGATCTGACACTTGTTTCCTAACCTAAAGAGGTTTTCCACTAACTATCACTTTCCCAATGTACTTCTGCTATCTGCTCTGCTCCTGCAATCTTATCTCTAAAGGTACCGTCACACGCGGCAATATTGCTTGCAATTTCACTGGCAATTTGCTGGTTGCAGTGAAATCATGGACACATTGTTCTATTTTGTTGCCGTGTACAAATGGAACAATGTGTCCATGATTTCACTGCAACCAGCAAATTGCCAGTGAAATTGCAAGCAATATTGCCGCTTGTGAAGGTACCTTTAGGGTTCTTTCACCTATACATTTTTTTAATCCGGCGGAGACACGGTTCTTTTTCAAACACCAGAATGCAAACCGGATCCATTTTATGCCCATTGATTTTCAATGGGCACCACAGCTCGTGTGGTTGCATCTGGGTGCATCCGATTGCATCCAATTCAATTACCAACAAAAACGCAACATGGAGCATTTTTTGGGGTGGTTAAAAATCCGGACCGGACCTAATCCAGTATGATCCAGCATCAATTAAAGTGGAAGTCAATGGGCGCTGAATCCAGTTTTTTCCAAATCAGGCAGGATCTGGTAAAATTGGATCAGGTATACCTACTGAGCATGTGGGTCTCACTTGAAGGTAGATAGACAGACAGACAGACAGACAGACAGATAGATAGATAGATAGATAGATAGATAGATAGATAGATAGCGCTCACCAGTCTTCCCCTGTTTGCTTGTAGAGCTGTTCATTAAGCTTTATGAATATTCACTGCACTGAACTGCAACGGCCAATCACAGATGCTTACTCTTTTTCAGAGTATCTGTGACTGGCTGTTGCACTCATACTGCACTCCTACAATCTGTACCAGTATCTGTGCTTGGTTGTCACATACATTAGTGTACAGCAACCAAACTGCCCAGTGTGTAAAATTAATAAAAAATGGAAAAAAATGCATAGGGGACCACTGTATTTTTCATTCTCAGCAAAGATAAAGCTGCCTCGTTTTACCTTGCTTGACAATCAACAATACAGGGGAGCCTATGTATTTATTAATTTTTTAACATTATTTAAATAAATCATTAAAAGATAAAATGTTTGGGCTTCGATCTATTTTTAATTGCCAGCCAAGGTAAAACTAGCCAGCTGGGGGCTGGTATTCTCAACATGCTGAGGCCCATAGGTGTTTGGCTCCCCCCACGCTATAGAATAGCAGCCGGGAGCCACCCCAGAAATTGGTGCATTCTTTAGAAGCGCAAATTCCTGGCGCTTTACTCGACTCTCCCTGATGCCCCGGTGTGGTGGCATTGGAGTGATAGTAGGGGGTTAATGACAGCTGAGTATTGACAGTTTTTATTAAGCCCAAATTGGTAATGGCCAGGTGTTTATGATACTCGCCCATTACCAATCAAGTAAGTAAATAGTTAATAAGCAAACACACACATACACACACTCACAGAATATTCCTTTATTAGAAATAAAACACACTGACAACCCTCATTATCCCAGTTATTTACACCACACATACCCTCGTACGATAATCCATGAGGATTCACGAACCACACTCAGCTATGCTGCATTGGAAGTCATGCTGAAGGAGGAAGCATCCTATCAGTGTGAGCTCTAATGACACAATGACGGCGCCGAGAGCTGAGGCCGTGTTCACGGTCAGCTGACACGATTACTTTATAATACTTACTATCCAATTTTAACACCATATCATCTTTGATCAAATTTTCTACACTGATCATTTCATAAAGGGAATCTGTCAGAAGGTTTTTGCTATGTAATCTGAGAGCAGCACAATGTAGAGGCAGAGACCCCGATTCCGACAATGTGTCATGTACTGGGATGACTGCTGAAATTTTGATAAAATTATTGTTTTCTCTGTTGCAGATATAGCAGTTCTCGGAATCCTGAGCTCTGTATAACCCCGCCGCATCACTGATTGGCAGCTTGCTTCATATAACCCAATTCACATCACTGATTGGCTGCTTTTTGTGTATGCTATGCATAGGCAGGAAGCTTCCAATCATTATAAGGGGTGGGGTTATACAGACCACATGGAAAACTACATGACAGCAGTTTTACTGGTCCTCTGGTGATAATCTCCTACTGATAAAACAGTGATTTAATTGAAATAGCAACTCAACCCAGTAAGTGACCCCTACCTCGTGTTGCTCTCAGATCACATAGCATTAACCTGCTGACAGACTCCATTTAATATGTTTTTATAGTGGTTGTATATAAAAATTGTAATTACAGAGCTTTCACTTTCTATATAAAAAATGTTTAAAGGGGTCTTGCAAAATGGGAAAAATAATCTAATCTAAATATAGCAAATGTCATGAACTCATCAATGCTCACTTTCTAAATTCCTGGCCACTACGGTGCTGTTGTATTCAATAAAAGTGTCATAAAGCCCTTTATATATTCCCCCTATTATAGTAATAACCTAGGCCTCTTCTACTGGTGTCTGCAGGTGTGTTGGTCACAAGTCCAGGGTACTCAGCAGTTGGGCTAGATTTCGGTTCACGGTAGCTGTGCCCAGCAGCTTGGTCCTAACTGCACAGGTAATGGGGAAAGTAGCAGGGATTAAGTTTATTTGTGATGCCAGTTGGGATAATCAGCCTGATATGGCTGGCACTGCAGGGGATCCCTGGGAGATAGGTGGTAGTAAGCAGCGCATATGTTTAACCCATCCCAACCAGGGCTGGTTCCTAAGGAGCTGATGGGGGTGATGACAAGAGGTGTAGTGGAGGGAGTAGACATCAGGAGACAGTCTTTTTCTTTACCTTCTTAACTGCAGTCTGTACAAGGTCAAGAGTTGTACATCCACCACCAGGCAGGGAGTCCGGCCAGTCTGATAAGAACTGTAGTACACTCTGCTGAATGAATAATATGGCCTCCCTGCTGACTTCCCTTGAGTTTTAGGTTTCTTGGTGCCTTTAGCTGCCTACCTCATTGGACCTCTCCTTCGCCCACTCTGTCGTACTACACTCTGACTAACCCCTCATTCCAACCACAGGCTGACTCGCACTCCATCCCAGGCCTTCAGTGCTTAGCTTTCTGTTTAGACATCAGGCAGTGTGTGTTTGCCTCAGACATCCAGCAGAGGGACCCCAATTCCCCTCAGACATGGCATTAAATGATGTTATAGCTATACCATCTTGTGGCGAACAGACACAGGGGCACCACACAGGCAACCAGGATTTTATCATTTTCTGAAAATAATATTGTTCTGCCTTACCTCCAGCAGCAAGATAAAACTGCTTTTGGTGCACATACCAGTCTCATATGTCCTGGGACTGTTCTGATTCTCATCTTTTGTACCTTGCTATCACTTTTTTTTTTACATGGGATTAGTCTCCCTATCACTCTACCTGTACTATACATGCTGGAAATGCTTTGCCTAATTTCCCCAGCATGCATTAGATCTGCAACTGTCCAACTTGCCAGCTCCAAACTAAAAAACATCTTTTCATGTTTTTATGCAATAAACCATTTCCTCACTTCCTGTAAACCGTCTTGGTGTCTCTGCTGCTGGAGTTGGATTACACTTTACAGCAGGCAGCGGAAAGGAACTTAGACAAAGACAGACACCTAGTAGTGGACACTTTAAATTTAGTTCTAAGTCATAGTGAAAATTCCAATAGGAAGACACAAAACAACACTGGAGAACCCCCAGACAATTGCAGGTCTCTGATCTCAGCTACAAAATGTAGCCATATTAGGATTCATGGGAGAGTAATTAGGCGATGGATGGATTCATGCTTCATTTTGCTCTTGCTCTTACAGAAACAAGACACTGTGATGCTACCCAGGCTTTGTGAGATAATGTGCTATGGAAAAAACAGGTCTAAATAAGTGTGATTAAAAGCAAAAGCACTATTTTGCATTCCCATACTGACCTATCCGGGCTGTCCACTGCCGAAAGAGCCTTAATGGTCAAGTTGATATTAAAACTAGGTTATGGAAAAAACTGTACAAAAATAGTGTAATGATGAGTTAAATGCTGCTTTTTCTTCATTTTTTTCCTGTGTGAGAACACCCTTGAAAGTAAAGTGGTGCACCCTGGTGCCATCTTTTCCCCAGCTGTGTTTGCGTGACTTACCTGGGGAAAAGATGACAACAGGGTGCACCATGGACCACCCACAGTTCTCAATTCATGTTAATGGGAACCTGTCACCTAGTTTAAGTGTGGCACCCTGTCACCCTGTTGAGCACCACAGAACCCTTGGGGCACAAATGGAGCAGTAACAGCAAGCATCACTCACAAACACCAAACAACACATTAGAACACACCTATTTCACCCCAGGTCTCTAGGGGGAGCTCCACTGGTCACTTTGAGCCAGTAACCCCTATAAATAGGGTCTTGGAGGGAGAAACACCAGAGTGTGCAGACGCTAGAAGAGCTGCAGGTAGTGTGTAACCTCTGTGCTATGTGGGACACACTAGGCCCAACCAGCCACCCTAGCAAGTGAGGGACCCTTGTAATTTGGGTCAGTGGAAGAAGGAGAGCACCTCTCAGGGGCAACAGAGTTACCATAACTCTCCCCACATCCTCCGTTACTGGAACCGAGCTGTGAGCGCTACCTAGCCACCACAGAGAACCAGCACTTCTAACAGGGAGTCTAGCCCCTTGTTCACCTGCCGCACCTACCAACGAGAGCCCAGGGAAGAGGATAGACGTTGAATCATCCCTTTAACAGTGCCCTCAGTGCAGCTAAACCAGGTGAAGCACGTTCCGTTGCACGTACACCCCGGTCCGGGCAGGATTCTATATCCACCCGACCTCACTAAGAAAGGACAGAGAAAGGAAGCCTACAAGATTGCTTGATGTGAACCTCCAAGAAAGTTAACCTCACCCTCACCCGGTCCAAGTGTACCTGCCTACCATCCAGTAAAAGTACCTAAAAGACTTTGGTGTGTCTGCGCTTTAATTCCTGGATCTAACAGCAGCTTGACTAAGCTGCCTCACAACATCTTGTGCAGCTCTAGGCCCCGGGGACTCCCGCTCATCCTGTGTGGAGCGTCTCATCGTGCTGCATTCCATCCCCCGGAGGCCCAAGCAGCGCCGGTGGACATCACCGGAACTCTCACAGGTGGCATCACGAAGACAATTAACCCCTACTGTTCAGCCATCCCCCTATTGATCTGGACCACCGGGCCCCACAGCCGCAGACGCGGTTCCGTGACAAGGAGAAGCAGACGCCTGCGACTTGAACTACCCGGCTACGGTGAGTCATAAGCCCCCAAGTTGTCACTACCTGTCTCTGCACCTTCCTATTACTAATTGCAAAATGGGAAAAATAATCTAATCTAAACATAGCAAATGTCATAAACTCATCAATGCTCACTTTCTAAATTCCTGGCCACTACGGTGGTATAAGATAAGATAAGATAAGATAAACTTTATTGATCCCGGAGGTAATTACAGTATTACAGCAGCAGAACAAAGATCAAGAACATTTCACACTTTACAAAATAAGTCTATATGGACAGCAGATGTGGGTAGACTGGTACATGTCCCTCACCTATTCCCCCCATACACATAGAACTTCACATAGTCTTGGGACGCTTTACACTTATACATTTGTTAAACATCCCCACCGCTGTCGGAACAAACGATTTTCTGTATCTTTCCTTTTTACACATTAGTTGGATTAGACGCTTGCTGAATGTGCTCTTCTGCTTCGCAAACAGTTCAGAGAGCGGGTGTGTATTGTTGCTCATTATAGCCTTGCATTTCTTATTAATTCTATCCTCTAATACCTCCTCGAAAGTCCTAAGTTGTAGACCCACCGACGCACTAGCCTTGTTGATAAGTTTATTCAGCTTATTAGCGTCAGCTGTGCGCACACTACTAGTCAACAAAGTCCAAAACCACCCTTCTGTATTCCTCCTCCCCCCGGCCTCTCTCAATACCTCCGACTATCACTGAGTCATCAGAGTACTTCTGAATGTGACAAAGGTCTGATTTATACTGAAAATCAGCTGTGTATAACGTAAAAAGGAATGGCGACAGCACCGTTCCCTGAGGGGCTCCAACACTGCTCCGAACACTATCCGATACGGCCGCCCCCAACCTTACGAACTGTGGCCTGTCCGACAGGTAATCAATGATCCAATTCACTAGTCCCTCATCAACCGCCATTTCAACCAGCTTTTTACGTAATAATAGTGGCTGTAAGGTGTTGAATGCACTGGAGAAATCGAAGAACATGGCACGTACAGTGGTTCCATCATTGTCCAAAAAGGAATGTACTGTTTGTAGCAGATACGCTACAGCATCGTCCACCCCCAGACTCTGCCGATACGCAAACTGAAGGGGGTCCGTAAAAGCAGACACCCTCGGACACAAGTAGGCAAGTACAATTCTCTCCAAGGACTTCATCGCATGCGATGTTAAGGCCACCGGTCTATAGTCGTTATGGGAGCTCGGGAAGGTAGTCTTGGGAACCGGCACCAGTATAAAGTGCTTTTTATACACCATCACAGCACCCAGTTAGGACAGAGAGGGACAGTTATCTCTCTCTGTCCTGTGTGCTGTGATGGTGTATAAAAAGCACTTTATACATACAGGTTGTTATGCAAAACATATCCGGCATTGTGGGGCTGATCACGTGGGACGGCCCTGTTCCCGGCGCATGCACAGTGCACATATTGAAGCTAGACCGTCCCACGTGATCAGCCCTACAATGCACCAGGCCGGATATGACGCTCCGGCTCGGCTCACTGCTATCAGAAGGGGCGGTAATTTCAAAACAGGAGGATTTACAGAAATGAATGAAGACGCCCATTGGGGCGTCATAAAGAAGGATCGAGGAGGGGACAGAGAGCAAAAGAGGATGCCCAGGGGGGCTACTAACAGTAACAGTAGCTAGCACTAACAGTAGCCCCCGCTTCGTTACCATAACAACCTGTAAGTATAAAATGCTTTTTATACACCATCACAGCACACAGTTAGGGATAGTTAGATTAGTAGATTGGGGGGCTTAAATTAGGTGACAGGTTCCCTTTAAAGCTGTAAAGCTGGCAATGATTGGGTGGGAGGGGTCACGTGACTTCACAACGTCACATGAGCCCCAGGAATGCAAATGTCAGCACTGAAGAAACAGCACCAGCACAGGAGGTGAGTATAAGCTTTTTTATGTTAATGAAGCTAAACATGGGGAATGAGAAGGGGTTGTCCTAGCAATAAAAAACTCCTTTAGCATTTTACATGCCAGCTGTCAAAATTCCTATGTGCAGTGCATCAGTGTATCTGGTGTGCTGAGCTGTCAGTAGTTGATTGACAGTGTGACCCACCCCAAGGCCTTAGGAACTCGGATCCCGGGCGTTGATTATGGTAGCTGTCACTGTTGACCGGTGCCCGGGCCCGTGACCCTGGTGGTCGCTGAAAAATGTGAAAAGTAAGATAATAAAGGTGTAATGTTCGTGATGCCACCTATGGTACCTTGTGAACGCACCAGCGCTGCTCTCAGACCTCCAGGGATGACGTTGTTGCAGCCAGATGAAGTTGCTCCTCGCAGGTGGAGCAAAATCCCCAGGGCAGTACTGTAGTACTTGTTGTCGTGGTCGCAGGCACAGGGAGTCAGCTCTAAAGGCGGGAGGCTAAGTGATTTCTCACAGCAAGAAATAATAAAACACTGTGGCACCCCTGCGATCAGGAGGCCACAAAAGGGAACTTCAGCCAGGCAGATAGGAGACCGTTTGTATACCAAACACCTTCAGCACACAACACCCACAGAAGGAGACACCCAACCCGGAGCCTGGGACTCTAGGCGGGCAAGGGGTCGTAGGGTTTAGAGGGAAGTGGGTGGGAACGTAGGTCAGGTGACGTAGGGGGTACAAAAGGGGGGAACGAGGAGGAGTTAGACAGTAGGCCAGAGTGAGCCGAGTGGCAAATATCAAGTAGGCCCGAGTAGGCTGAGCAGAAAAGAGGAGAAAGCCAGGAAGGGCCAAGCAGCAAAGGCCAAGGCATAGGCGAGAGTGAGACTCCTCCGACAGTCCTGGGTTGCCCAGAGAGCGCAGAATCCACAGAGACACCGTTCCATGGAGAGAAAGCCTGCTCCATGACCTGGGAGTTAAGGGAAGGGGAGAGGCCAAGCACGGACGACTGGTGAAACGGACTCTCCTGGCGTACCCGGATAGTCACACGTGTAGGAGAGAGCCCGGTAATCCCTTTCAAGACAGGGTTACCCAAGGCTAGGCTCGGACCAGAGTGTCGGCTCTGGGTGACCGTAGCTGTACGCGGGACACTAACACACCGATGGGGAGGCACAGATTCCAAGTCTGGCCACTCACACAGATGGGCTGTAGAATCAGCAGCGCATAGGACCCTGCTTACCACCCACACACACAGGGGGAAGTCATACAATGGACCGAGCTGCCCCATACGGCCCACAGGGAAGAACTGAGGAAAAGAAAGCCTGAAAGGAACATCAGAGAGAGTGAAGGGTCTCAGAGAGATAACCTGGCTGCAGAGGGTCAGAGTTTCGGAGTTGACTGTGACTAAGAACTGTGTTGAGAACTGCACTGTGGAACTGTTTGTATTGAGTACTGTAGTAAACTGGTGAACCCTGTCAAGTCTCCGCTTATGATTTCGGGTATACATAACTTTACTACACCTTTTAACCCTGTCAGGAGCAGCCCCGACCCGCGGCGGCTCGTCCACCTTGCTGCAGCACACCATCCTCCCTGACAGAAGTAGACTGCAGCGGGGTCTCCCCTCAATGACCACAACCCGTGGTGGTGTCACGACAAACTCCCCTGTAATAACCCCATTACTTGTGGGCTCGGGACACGCCGGACCAAGGACTTCCGTGATCTCCCCCGTGAAACCCCGGTCCGGTATCGAGTACCTTGTCCCAGTGGGCCACACAACACCACACGTTGCTGAGTGTCTGTACTGGTTTACTGATAACTGTCAGCCACTAAACAGTTTATAGTCTCAGGTAGCTGGCCTGGGTAGTTACCAGTGGATGGGGTGCCTTTCTGTGACTTTCAACGGTGTTTCTTTCAGCTTCGCCCTCTATCCTCACTTTCTCTGTGCTGCTCCTACTTCCTTAGCGTGGCCCTGTAGTGATCCACTTGTTCCGCACCAGGCCTATGGGTCTGCTAGAGGTTACCCTTCTCTCTAAGAGCGTAGTTACCCTTGGAAGGGGCTCAAATCCTGGACGGAGATCCTGGAGGGGATGTGCGTTGGACCGGGTTGAAGACCCAAACCCTCCAGTGTTGGCGGCTTAGGGCTGAACTCTCCTGCACCGCTCTCAGAGCCGGTTCTCCGTTATTCGGACTGGGATCCCCCCAGACCTGGTATTAGAACTGTCTGACACCGGGTGTTACCAACACCCTCGGGCTCCCCCTTCTGTCTGGGTCATCACTCTTACTGGGTGCCCTCCCTCAGCGTCCCTTGAAGGGTCCTACTCAACTTCGCTCCTTGCTACTACTCTCTTTCCCGCTCTTCACTACCCACTTATATAACCTCCCATCGGGAATGGTTACCCTGGTAACGGATTTAACCAATTGGCCCCTGGCTCTAAGTGTGTGAATGCGTAGATGAAAGCCACATGCGAATTTCTCCATCCACTGGCTACTGGGATACCACACACACTGGTCTGGGTGCAGTACCCCTTCGTGGTGCACCGACCAGTGGGGCGCCACAAGTGCAGGCTTCCGTTCTGGTTCTAAGGGGTGCTGGGTTGCTGAGGTGTTCCATCTGCCCTGTGATTGTTCTGCTACTTTACTAAGCAACCTCTCACTGAATCGTGCCAGTTGTACATTCTATGTGAAGTGCTGTTTGGCCTGCACTCCTGTATCTGTTCTGATATCTGTTATCTGACCCCGGCCTGTGGCTTGTTTTCCCTTTTGTCTGCTCCCTGTACTTGTTTGGACTTTCTGGTATTTTGACCCATGGACCATGAGCTGAATACACCCCTGTTGGCTCCCTAAATCCTCTTCATGCTCTGCTGGAAATCTGACCCTGCACCGTGAGCTGAATATGCCTCTGTTGTCTAGAGATGAGCAATCTCCTGTAGGTTCAGGTACAGCAGTTGCATGTTTGGGACCCAAACATAACCCGCTAGTCAGTAATTGGCTGGTTGGCTCTCCTCCCACATATAGCCATCTATAAGCATAATACTTTTGGGGGCTGGAGGGTAGGGATTTTTTTTGTTGATTAAATTTAGACAAGACATTATGGATGATTACTCGGCTTGTAGGGCCAGTGTGAGCCAATCACACACAGCAAGTGGCTCTCACTGGCCCGACCACCCAGCGTACCGGAGCACAGCGATCCAGGCTCCAGCACTTTGAAGACGGGAATCTCCTGGACACCAGCCCGAACAGTCCCCAAACAAGTTCACTCATCTGTATTGTTGACTTCCTGAATCCTCTTCTTGCTCTCCTAGAAACCTGGACTGTGGCATGACTATGTCTCTGTCTACTCCCTGAATACTACGAGCTCTCCTGGAACCTGACCCCAAATTACCTGACTTCTCTGCTATCTATATTGCCTGTAAATAGTTACTAGCATCACACCAACTACACCACTTCATGGCAGCTAAATTCTCTGTGATCTTTTTCAGGAGAATATTGCACTATGGCAGTTCAAAAAAATATTCAAGAATGGTTTGGTGAATATGCCAACATGGGCTGTGCTGAAAAAACAAGTGCAATCTATGGTGGCTGCACCGTACAACGTATGTGATCTGCTGGTAATGGATGGAAGCAGAAACCAAGACGGAGTATTTCCCTGGATGGGTCAAAGCTGTTTTGGCAACATGAAGGGGCCAAGGGGCCTGAACAATAGTTTACAGTTGTATTTTCTTCTATGACTTTGGCTACAAAAGAGGCAAGACGTCTTTAGTTTTGCAATAATCGCCATCATTGCTAACACTGCAGATCTACACAGGGAAATTTATTCTTCACCCAAACACCAGTTTACTATTTAGTTGTGGTCCCGTTAAGTCTTACCACAACTATTTAGTGTCCCACCCTTCTCTTACCACATGCTTGGCCCTGTAAAAGTGATGTGGTCTCCCTAGTGTGGTCTGTTAACAAATGACTACAAGTCTTAACTCTTGTGACCTGGCCTTGCATTCACCCATGTTGCATTTTTGCCCCTTTTATGCAGGTGATACACTAGAAATCTCGATTGGCAGCGGAGCCGTTTTGAATTCCAAAAAGCTAAACTTGGCTTTGTGCATTGGCACCAAGATACAATGTTATAAGGAACAAAAATAAACCTTGAAAATGTAAAAACACACAAGAAACTCTGGAGAGGTGTAAGAGAGAGGCCGACACTCGTAAATAATGTTTGATGAAAATGCCAGAGGACTCCGAAATCCACAGAACGTACCAAAGTATTGTTATTGTTTGTTTTAGTTAGCAGTGTATTATAATGTGTGACCCACGGGGGGATCAAAGACCCTGCCATCCAGTGAAATTAACACTGGAGACTACAAGTTAAATATGTGCTTGATAAACTGTCTGCTGAGGAATTGACAGGTAGAAGCACGCCAAGATCCGTGTACAGAGCCGCATTGTTCTTATGAGTGCAGAACCCATGGACCAGGCAGTAAGGAGAGCATTGCGGGAACTCACTGCAAGTGAAATGTCATTTTTGTTTTCAGATTTCCCCTTAATTTGTACAAATGTCCCATGATTCTTGATAACAGGAGTAGTGGACAATTCTGCATTGAAGATGGAGGACACATCCACTGATTCACCCTGTGACTCCTCAATCCGCACTGCTCGAGGTAAATGTGAATTAGAAAAGATGGAGGCGTTGAATGCACACAATGTAGTCATCACATGGACGCCCGCAGGAGAGGGGAGGAATTTACTATTATTACCTTTAATCAGATTTCTTACTTGGACTCCAGTTATATCTTTACACAATGTTTGCAATGTAGGGACTGTGGAAAAGAAATTTCTACTTCTATAGACTTTTAAATAAAACCAGGGCTGGAACTAAGGTGATACTCTGCAGTGGCGCGAGTTCACACTGACCTCAAAATAGAAAACACAACAACAAAGCAACAAATGAGCAAAATACCCTAAAAATGAAAAAGTGAAAATGCTATAGTGCAAAAACATAATCAGGGTACTTAGTGACATAGATATGATCATATAAATGTGTAAGCTGTCCCACCAACGACAAGGTGATCCAATCGGACAGTCCTGACTAACATTAATACTAATATCTTGCCATCTGTCAGGGACGTGAATTGACAATGACAGGATCAAGAAGAACTGGGCACCAACAGAGAACACCATGCCATGGAATGCCACAAATTGTATCATATCCAGCTCAAAGGTAGATTGTGTTTTCTATAGACTTTTGCAGCCTATTTAGTTACATTGCAACCTGCAATCCTCACAAGATCTTCTCGATTTGCCTCTTATTACCTCTTCCCACAACTGCGTACAAGATTTCTCCCATGTATCTCCTATACTCTGAAACTCTCTACCCCAACATATCAGACTGTCACCTACCATGGAAACCTTCAAAAGGAACCTGAAGACTCACCTCTTCTGACAAAGCCTACAACCTGAGGTTAAATCAGTCCACTATACTGCTGCATGATAGCTCCAACCTCACCTACTGTATCCTCACCCATCCCTGTAGACTGTGAGCCCTTGGGCAGGGTCCTCTCTCCCTTCACCTCCTATATCCACACCATCCCCTGTAGACTGTGAGCCCTTTGCTGCCAGGGTCCTCTCTCCTCACCACTGTATCCTCATCATCCCCTGTAGACTGTGAGCCTCATGGGTATGGTCTCCTTCCTCACCTACTGTATCTTCACCCATCCCCTGTAGACTGTGAGCCCTTGTGGGCAGGGTCCTCTCTCCCTTCACCTCCTATATCCACACCCATCCCCTGTAGACTGTGAGCCCTTTGCTGCCAGGGTCCTCTCTCCTCACCCACTGTATCCTCATCCATCCCCTGTAGAATGTGAGCCCTCATGGGCAGGGTTCTCTCTCCTCACTTACTGTATCTGTGGCGCCCTCTGCCAGGTAAAGCCACAGAACCAACTAGTTCACTAAGGGATTTCCACATCTGGTACCTCACATACACCCAACAACTTCCACTCCAGGCCTGTAGGGGGAGCTCCACTGGTTGCTGTTAAGCCAGATCCCTATAAATACAGGTGCTGGGGGCGGAGTTAGCAAGAGTGTGCAGTCACTAGAAGAACTGTGAAGTCAGCTCAGTGCCTAGTGAGCTAAACTGGTCATCGGAGCCATGCTAGGCCCGAGATCAGCACACCGCCAGAGCCAGTGTGAGGGTCCAGAGAGCGAGGGCCGAAGGCAGAGGCGAGGAACTCTACAGTGGGGGCAGAGGAGCCATACTGGCTCACCCCACCAGAACACCGGTCACTGGAGTCCGAGTCTGCAAGGGAGAGAGGTTAGCCCAGCAGAGAATCCAGTACACTGTAGAGGCTTAGCTTCCCGGACACCCGCAGCACCCACATTTGAGAGCCAGGGACTGCAGGAGAGATAGTGGTAGCCAAGAGAGAGCCCTCAGTGCAGCCTCACAGGTGTAGAGAAACAGGGGTCAGGCCTGGTTTCATGCCAGCCAGGCTTCGGGACAAAGAACAGGACAAGGATGCCTATACCCTGCTCGGTGTGGAAATCCTGAGGTGTAGCCTTCAATCCGGAGAGTATGCCTGCAAGAACATCAGTAAAAGGTACAGAAAAAGACTTTATTGTGTGCATGTCCCTTCTTCAACCTGTCACACACCACAATGACTACGCTGCCCATTCCTACCGTGCTGCCCTATTCTACCATCATACCCTACAGCACCGGGGAACCCGCTCTTCCTGTAGAGAGCTACAACACCTTGCTGCTGCCCATCACCCGGAGGTCCCAGCAGCGCTGGTGCCATCACCGGACCTACAGGTGTCACGACTGACAATAACTTTAATCCCTGTAAATAATCCCCTTTTCGTTGTCACCCAAGGGCACAGGATCGGGCATGGACCACCCGTGACATCCCTGCAACCGACCGCACCGAGACCTGAGTACCCAGTTCCTTGTGGCCCCAGACATATCCTCATCCATCCCCTGTAGACTGTGAACCCTCATGGGCACGGTCCTCTCCCTGCTGTATCCTCACCCATCCCTTGTAGACTGTGAGCCCTCACTGGCGGGGTCTTTTCTCCTCTCCTGCTGTGTTCTCACCCATCCCTTGTAGACTGTGTGTGGGTCCTCTTTCCTCACCTACTGTATCCTTGCCCATCCCTTGTAGACTGTGAACTATCATGGGTATGGTCCTCTCTCCTCACCTACTGTATCTTCACCCATCCCCTGTAGACTGTAGCCCTTGTGGGCAGGTCCTCTCCCTTCACTCTATATCCCACCCATCCCCTGTAGACTGTGAGCCCTTTGCAGCCAGGGTCCTCTCTCCTCACCCACTGTATCCTCATCCATCCCTGTAGACTGTGACCCTCATGGGTATGGTCCTCTCTCCTCACCTACTGTATCTTCACCCATCCCCTGTAAACTGTTAGCCCTTGTGGGCAAGGTTCCTGCTGCTGTATCCTCACCCATCCCTTGTAGACTGAGATCTCGCAGGCAGGGTCCTCTCTCCTCCCCTACTGTATCCTCGCCCATCCCTTGTAGACTGTGAACTATCATGGGTAGGGTCCTCTCTCCTCATCTACTGTACCCCCACCCATTCCTTGTAGACTGCAGTATACAGTTGCAGCTGCAAAACATGTTTAGGGCCACAGTGTTAGGCTGGTTTCACACGGCGTTTGTGTCTGCATGCGTATGGCATGCAGACGCAAACGCAGTGCAAACGCAGCCATATTAATGTGAACGCAGCGGAGAATCTCCGCATGCGTTCACTTTAATATGCACCCCGGGCAGCCAATCAGCTGCCTCTGGGGGCGGCCGGGAGGAGGAGATCAGCGGCAGAGATCTCCTCCTCCCGGCACAGCTGATCTCCCGCGGGGACACACAGCTGATCTGACAGCTGTTTAAATCTCCCGCGCTGACACCGGATAGGGTGATATCAGCGTGGGAGATAAGAAACAGTGATCTCTGCTTCAAATCTCCCGCACCGACATCACCCTATTCGGTGTCAGCGCGGGAGATTTAAACAGCTGTCAGATCAGCTGTTTCTCCCCGCTGACACCGGCGGGAGAGCAGTGGCGACTTTAGCTGATCTCCCGGTGGCCGCCGTTGATAACCGGCGGGCACCAGGAGATATTTCAATGAGATCCGCAGCATTCTCCTGCGGTGTCATGCGGAGGACACTGCGGATCCATTGACTTCAATGCATCGTTTGGCGCTTGTGGGCGCTTGCTGATAAATCAAGCACCCGCGACCGCACAAAAAATGCAACATGTTGCGTCCACAGTGCGCTCGGAGGTGCACAATTGTGCGCAAACGCAACTGAACGCAGCCAAACGCAGGCACATGCGTTCCCATGTTAACATAGGAACGCATGTGCGCAAGCGTTTGGCTGCGTTCGGTGCGCGGCGTTTACAAACGCCAGTGTGAAAACACCCTTAGATCCTATACATTGCTTATATCTGGCAACCACTATTAAAAATAACTGCTCATTGGTAGTTGTCCTGGGTGTCCAACTCCCACCGGTCTAATGCTGATGGCATATCCTGTGGATAGTTGATTAATATATAAGACCCAGACAACATTTTAAAGAGAACACATTATTTACACAAACTAATTGAGCTTTATACTTTGTAAAAAGCCCTGAATTCTCCTGATTCTGTTGCTTTTTTCATGTTGTGCTGTGTTACTCCATTGATGACATATTTTCATTTGTTATTTATGGCGTGCAGCATGTGAAATCTGTGCATGTAGTCCAACTTGGCGTTTCTTCCGAGTTTGCTTTGCAGGCAAGCACTGTCACCCTCCATCCCAGATGATGCCAATCACAGCTCGGCAGCTGATCTAGGAGTCTACAAGACCCAGTTTCTACTGATCTACTTAATTACTGATCTACTTAACATCATCTAGAAGGGTAAATAATGCTCAGTGAACTACAAGCAAAGATTTCACATGCTGCGCTTCAAAAGCAATAAATGTGGAGCTTAAAGCTGTTTGCAGAGAATTCAAGTATTGAATCTTTTTGTGAGTACCTCTCTGCCAATATGTCTCATTAAAATGTAACCAATATACATGAGATCTGATCGGTCTAAATTTAAGCTAGTTTAAAAGTTACCAAGTGTCTCCACACATTCCTTCGGCACCGTTGCATGTCACATCATTGTGGTTACAAACCCTTTAAAAACAGTTCAGCTGTGACCTGACAACTCCTTCAAATCTAAGAATGGGGGAAATTCAAGCACAGCTGCCTGCAGTGTTTTCTTGGACTGGTCTCCCTGAGATCAGTGAATACTTTGTGTTGTTGGTCTACTAGGCCTTGCTTCCACCTAGCCAGAATCCTACTCCACACTGATGAGGGGCAACACCCCGAAACAGCTGTCTGTGGATGGATACCTGGTCTTGGTATTCCCTTGTCATATCTCTAAGCTTGTAAAAGAGTGGATATTGACTTAAAGGGCCACTTAACATGGTGGTTATGGTGTTCTCCGCAAGGAGCCACCCCTTGACTGGGTCCTTCCCTGGAAGGGATATCTGGACTAGTCCTGTGTTTGAGACTCCTAACCGAGGCTCCACAGACTTATTTGCATAAGCACAGAAGTAAGCATTTTCACCAACATAATAATGATAGTTTTTTAACAGTTATGTAATATAGGGAATTTGGGCATAATTATACCAATACTACATCTGAAAAGACTAGCCGGCAGGAATGATGTATTCTGCAGCTGATACATTTTCGGCTTTAGCACTGTACTTAACCTGCATCTATCTACATGACTCAGTTTGTTATGGCTAATGCAATATCAATATACTAGAGCTACTAAAGAAATAATTATATTGACAAAATAATCATGTGGTCCTGAGCAAACTTTAATTGGCTAGATTAAATATCTCTTCAGTGCATTGACCGGGCAGTTGCCAGAGAGGTTTGTCTTGACCTGTAGGGTGTTAGATGCTGCCTATACATTTTTTGGCTTCTATTCTCATTGCCTATTCAGCAAGAAAAAAATGTTGCAAGTGGTATTGGTATTATATGGTCTACTGTTCTAAAGGTTACAGACCCCTGATCATCCTCTACACCTACTAGATAGGCTTAGCCAAAAGGGCTTTTCCAAATATGATGGCTTATTGCCCTAAATCCAGAGTATGAAGTGGTCACAATGCCTCTTTAGCAATGCTTGTCCCCTTCAACCTTTTGCCCGCATGTTGAGGTGCTGGCCTGACACAGCCTTGGTTGTCGCGGGCGAGGCTGAGCCTCGGTTTTGGAGCAGCCCTGACTTTGGGGCAAATACCCCAGATGGCTCCCAGAGCAAAAGTAAAGTCCGTGATCGCTCTCAGTGAGGGCCAAAGCAGGCACAGATTCCAAAAGTCTTTTACTTAGACATTCTTGTGAAACACAGGGACTCAACTTAAATGGTTCTTTTCTCAGGACAATTAATAGAATTTAGTGCAGACTGCTCCCGCTGTTCTGGTACCTCAACACTCTTGTGCCATCCTCTCAACACCATGGCACTTCACTTCAAATTTATAAAGTGTCTCTTGGCTTCAGCGCTATCCATCCAGTGCAACAATCAGGGCCACCTTTAGAAAAAAAATTGTTTGTAGAGAGCACCCGGATGACCCATTCACCCAAGTCTATGTAGAAGTCTGCCACAACAGCATTGTAGGGAACAGTCGCTTTCTGGGTGACCAACACTGAGCAGGGGTTGAGTACTGGCACAAGAGACAGTCTCACTATATGCGTCCTGGACCAAGGTCCCAACTTTCATAGTGATGATCCCATGGTGACCCAGAGGGTCCGGTTGAATTAAATCTGGGCTATTCTTATTCACTTCTCTCTCTGTGGGGACTCTCCTGCTTTAAAACTCCACTGCAGGCCTATTTTGTTGCTTAAAATCCAACCTAGTGGGTGGGCACACTAGCTAGCCTAATAACACTTTCACTTTCACTGATAGAGGAAACCTATAACTCCACCCTTAAGGGGTGTACTAACTTCACTAGCTAATTTAACCCTAGTTTACCCGTGGTACAGGGAGCAGTAGCACAAACATTATACATATTAATCTGTACTCATGTCAACATATACACACAAATCCATAGCACATCAATATGTCTGCGACGCACATCATGGCCTTGGGGTACTCGGGACCGGGCTGGTCAATTCTTTGGGGAGATCACGGTGTCGGTGACTCGGCTCCGTGACCCTAGACGTGCAGTAAGGGGGATATTTACAGGGGTAAGTTCATGACACCACCAGTGGTGTTCGACCAGGGATTGCTGACGCTGCAGTTTTTAGACCACTGGGGCAGATGGTTGGGCAGCCTGGATGGTATTGTTCCCCACAGTTGGAGCGGAGCCCCAGAGCAGATACAAAAGTCTATAGTAGAGATGGGGCTGTGATGATGAAGAGAGCTGCAGGGTGTGAAAGGAGGAGACACAGACAGTTTGTGCAGTTATTTACATCTACATACTGTTCGGGCACGGTCACTCAGGCGGGTGCTATGCTTCTCCAAAGTGCAGGCAGGATAGTCCCCAGGAGATTAGGATTGCTCTGCCAAGACACCATTCATGCGCCTTCCCAGATTGCTTTTCCCTGCGCTGGCTACTCGCCTCTCCTGCCCTGCGCAATTGTGAACAGCGCTCTAGGCTGATGGCCGCGGGCCTTGTCGGGTGACTGCAGCACACATCCCCTGGCTATAGTTCTAGCCACTGTCCTGCGGATTATCCACGGTTTGTGGCCACTGTTCCTGCAAAGCCAGTGGCCTCCGGTTTTCCTGGTTGGGACCTTGAGCGCCCAAACCAGATCGGGGCCAGTCCCTTCCGGCAACTAGTCCTTCTACCTGACTCGGGTCGGGACCGGATTAGGGACCCACGGGTGGATCCTCCACACCTGTGTCCCCTAGGACTCTCTCAGTCTTGCGTCTGCTTTGGACGCCTTCCTCTAACATTCTCCCTCTCTTCTAGAGTGTTATCTCCCCTCCTACTCTGACTCCTTTTCTAACCTACTGCTAACCAGTCCTCCTGACCAGAAGATGGGGCCCTCCCTCTCAATAGGGTATGCCTGAATCCCCTG
Organism: Allobates femoralis; assembly: GCA_033576535.1. Taxonomy (NCBI): domain Eukaryota; kingdom Metazoa; phylum Chordata; class Amphibia; order Anura; family Aromobatidae; genus Allobates; species Allobates femoralis. The sequence goes on from JARQOC010000010.1 coordinate 87,061,475, forward strand.
GTCCTAATTTGGGATGATGTTGTGTGCAGTCCTGTGTGTCTCGGGTTTGCAACCCCTCTCACCTGGGAACGGTGACACCACACCTATGGGAGTACATGTTCAACTAAGCGCATAGCATTCCCCAGGGTGGGGGTGGCAGCACACTATACACCCATACATGTACACTGCTGAACCAGCTCTTCAGACCCCATGTTTTCTGCATGGCTGGGGGCTGTCACTTTATGACATGTGGAAAAAACCTTAACTTTGTATAGATGATGAGCACGTATCCCTTACATTTCTCCAAAACTAAATGCAAACTTCAATCACTAACCAAAACTATGTTTATGTCAACACACATGACTTTCAATTTTCCCCTATAAAATACGAGGAGCAAAAGGGTAACACTTCTTTGAACTTTTCACTTTCAGGCTCCATATGTCACCATCCACTACAGCTTTGAGCATGATACTACCTTCATTTCAGGGGTGGACTACCGTGGTGCAGCTGGTTCAGCTGCACCAGGGCCCCGACCGGCTAGGGGCCCCTCGAGCCTGCAGGGGGCCCCAGCCGACCCCCGTAACCCAATGTCAGAGGAGAGGAGGGTCAGGCAAGGGAAACAGGAAGCTTCCTGCTTCCCCCGCACCTCCGCACCTCGCAGACGCCGCCAGCACCCCCTCCGGTCCTCGCCGCCAGCCGCCAGCAGTCCCCCACCCGGCCGCAACAAGGCTGCACCAGGGCCCTCTGGGCTCAAGGTCCACCACTGCTTCATTTTATAGATAATCATCTAGGCTCTCATACATAAATGTGACTTGTAGCTATTTAGCATATAATTAGTTGTGCAGATTATTCTCTTGTCATGGTATTATTATTGTTTTTCTCATAAAAATCTAAATTTAACTTCTTATTATTTTGTTAGCATTTTGTAAATCCACCTTTGGCTTCCAACATTACCTGAATCCTCCTGGGCAGCTTTCTGTCAGATTCAAGCATGTCTCCACTGAAATCAGCTCCCAGGTTTCTTCTACATGGTCCCAATGTTGGTCATACTGATCGCCTCTCTTGGGTATTTATACAGATATTTCTTCTACCCACAAGTGTTGGATTGGGATGAGGTCAGGGGACTGGGGGACAATCCAGCTCTTCTACTGCATTGTATAAAACCATTTGTTTGCCAATCTCGTCGTATTTTTTGGGTCCTTGTATTACTAGAAAGATATGTTGTCCTTTTCATACCCATAGTACTCGAGTGTATGAAGTAATTTGTCTTTTAAGATACTCAAATATAGCTCAGCATTGAGACCACCATCAATCCTGGTCAAGAATCCAGCACCTTTGGCCATGAAATAACCCCATATCATCAGGTTCCTCACTAAACTTGGTGGTTCCCTCATTTTCTCGATCCATTCATCTGTTCTTTCCTTGTTTCTTTCATACCCATTTGCCCCCATTAGAGCCATCTATTGACTCATCTCTCAAAATTACCCGTTTTCAATCTTCTACTGTCCACTTTTTATACTTTTAAGTAAACTTGAGCCAATGCTTCTTATGAAGATATTTAAGTCGAGGTTTCTTCACCTTTTTTTGGGTCACCATTCCAGACTTGTGTAACGTATAATTTTTCCTACTTTGGAAGTGGAAATGGGCCCCCTAACTTCTTGGTGCCCTATGAAACTGCACAGGATGCCCCATGATATGTCTGCCCCTGGGAGGTAGCTAAATTATAGGTCCATACCTGATCCTATAGCAATAGGAAAGGGCAGGCACATCCTAGGTGCATAGAGTGACAGTCAAATATGCAAAAGGTAAAAAATGTTTGTACCGTGTTAGCCAGTAGAAAAATATTGGAGTCTGAGAGTTCTAAGTGGTTGATACCTTTTAATTGCAAACTGAAAAGATGGTAAACATAGCAAGCATTCAGGACATTATGGCCTCTTCGTCAGGCTGATAATGCCAAAAATTCTGAAGACACATGCATATATACATAAGCAAGGTTAGATGCTGTAGTAAATATGACTCACTGATGCCGGGTTCTCAGGTCTCAGGCGCTGGCTGCGGTCACGGTTCGGTGCCTGAGGCTGTAGGGGCCCGGTGGTCAGATAAAGTTTGGTTCATGATGCCACCTGTAGGTGTCCGGTGATGGCACCGGCGCTGCTCAGACCTCCGGGGTGATGTGCGGCAGCTTGGATGGAACCGCTCCCTACAGGGCGAGCGGTGGATCCCCGGAGCAGTTATTGAAATTGAGGGGAATAGGGTAAGCGCGGTCGGTGTAGTGCGGCTGGAAGGAGGGACAGCATACATTCAGTCTTTTTGGTACCTTTACTGATGTTGACTGGTACACTCGACCGGAGATGAGGTAAACACTTCTGGATTTTCCACAGCAAGCAGTGTTGTAGGCTTCCTGGTAAACGTTATTCTGCTGGAGTTTGACAGGCATGAAACCTGACCAAACCGTTACTGCACTTTCTTGTGTGCTCTTCACACCCGGATTTGCAGCACTGAGGGCACCTCTATGGAACTTCTGTCGAGCTCTTAACTCCGGGCTCTCATTTGGTGGTGCTTCGGGTGTGCGGGGAGCTAAACCCTCTATTTGTAGTGCTGGTTTCTCTACAAGTCTATACTGCGTCCTTGTAGCTCGGACCCAGTGACCGGAACTCTGTTAGGGTGAGTCGGGATGACTCCTCTGCCCCTATTTAGTACTTGCTTCTCTCTTGTTCCTGTGACCCCTATTCTAAGGGTCTACCACTTTCCAGGTGTCTCTGGTATGTGCCTAGCGTGGCTCCAGTACCAGGTCAGCTCACTCAGCTGCTTACAGTTCTCTAGTGACGTCACACTCTGGTGTTTCTCCCTCCAGGACCCGTATTTATAGGGAGAACTGGCTTAAGGCAACCAGTGGAGCTCCCCCTACAGGTCTGGGGTGAAAGGTGTTGTTTGTTAGTGGGGTCTGCTTGCTGTGTACTTTCCATCCATGTCCCAAGAGTTCCTGTGGTGCCCTACACAGGGTGCCACAAATATGACAGGTGACATAAAGCAGAATCAGGCTAGGAAGGGGGAGATGAGCTGGGAAAAAAGTAAAGTCAAAATTCTAGGATAAGAGGAACCGATTGTATCATTGTTTTATGATTAGTGGCCTGAGGAGACCTGAAGATTCCTCAGTGAGTTGTAGAAAGCCATAAATCGAAGTGAGACAGTTCACATGAGAAGTGTCAAGAGTTCATTGTCCTCTAATTTTTAGATGTGATATCCCCAAATGTCCTTTCATTTTATATAAAAACGCATGAATCTGTGATGTCCTCAAATGCCCTTTCATTTTATATAAAAATGCATGAATATGCAAAACTATGAGAAATATCAAACAAAAAAAGAAAATCATATAAATGATGGACTGCAGATTTAGATATATGGTGCATAATAAGAATTAACGTACATGTATCTCTGTTCTGATATGGCTCCTCGATCATATTAGAATGGCGATAGGTGTAGGCTAATTCTTCTTTCCCCTATAAAGGTGATCTCAGGTTACCTTATTTTTTATTCTTTTCTTTTTTGATGTGTACCTCTATTTTATAGATTCCACTGATGGTTTATTTTGCTGCATTTATAGTGTTGCTATCTACCTTCTATATTATGGTATTTTCTTTTTATCTTATTAAATATGGCTTTATTACAATTTGAACTCCTAACCCTTTAACAACATTGGCAACATGACTAGAGATATCAATAAAGAGACAGATACTAAAGTCAATCTCCCAAAATTTGATTTGCTCGAATTACAATGGGAAAGTTTATTTGTATCAAATACATATGATATGAATTTGGGTTGAAAAAATCTTATACTCACCTCCTCCTGGCTTCACCCAAACCTCTCCGGTCCCTGCCGGCCTCCGCTCAGACCCTCAGTCTGACTTATTTTACCTTTTTCTGTTTCTGGGCTTTTGTGTGACCATTCTTCACAAAGCCCCTCATTATTATATGTCATTAATGGTAATGGTGTGCGTTGTGCCATATGCGGTCATATTTGGTGTGATACACGGTTTAATGTCCGGAAGTCGGAAGTTACAGTATTTTTTTCGGACTATAAGACACACCTTGATTCAGACAGCAGAGAATAGGAAAACATTTTTCCCATTAAATAAAATTTCCTGGTACAGTGAAGGGGTCCAAATGGTTTTGGTTGTCATTATGATTTACAAGAGAGAAAACACAGTAGTTTGACAATAAATGGCTTCACCCAACTATGAACCATGAGTAGGAAAAAAGGTTTTGTGTTATCATTCATATTCCCTGAAAAATGGCCAAGAAAACAAAAAATCTACCGAAGTATGTCAACTTTTGAGCACAACTGTACATCTGTGTACATCACTATATACAGTAGAAGAAGCTGAGCAGAATGATATATAGATTTGATTAAAAAGAGTCAGAATAATTTGTATTTTATACATTGGACACACTGGTGTTTGTATCTATGAATCTAGTGAGTGGTCTCTGCATACATGAGTCCAGTGGGAGGTCCCTGTATACATGAGTCCAGTGGGCAGTCCTGTATACATGAGTCTAGTGGGCAGTCCCTGTATGCATTAGTCCAGTGGGTGTTTCCTGTATACATGAGTCCAGTGGGCATCCCTTTATACATGAGCCCAATGGGTGGTCCCTGTATACATGAGTCAAGTAGGCAGTCCCTATATACATTAGTACAGTGGGTGTTTCCTGTATACATGAGTCCAGTGGGTGGTCCCTGTATACATGAGCCCAATGGGTGGTCCCTGTACATGAGCCCAATGGGTGGTCCCTGTATACACGAGTCCAATGGGTAGTCCCTGTAGACATGAATCCAGTGGTTGGTCCCAGTATACATGAGTCCAGTGGGCATTCCCTGTATACATGAGCCCAATGGGCTATCCCTGTATACATGAGTCCAGTGGCGTTCCCTGTATACATGAGCCCAGTGGACAGTCCCTGTATTCATGAGCCCAGTGGGCTGTCCTGTATCATGAGCCCAGTGGCGTCCCTGTATACATGAGCCCAGTGGACAGTCCCTGTATCATGAGCCCAGTGGCTGTCCCTGTATACATGAGTCCAGTGGGTGGTCCTACTAGTGATTGATAGCTGTCTCTGCATGCACAGAGAAGACTGTCAATCACTGAATAGAGCTGCCCCCTGGACTCATGTATACAAACACCAGGATTTCAGTATATAAAATACAGGTTTTACAATATATTTTCCCTATAAAAAGGATGTCAACCTGATCAGCCCCTCTGGCTCTATAACATTCATAGCCTGCAGATCAGAGACCATTTTCAACATGACAAGTTCCCTTTAATAAAGCAATTGTATAGTAAAACCTGAGATGTAACTTAGTCAGAAAAGTAAGGATTATCCAAGTGTATAACATTCCCTTTATATTTATTAGACTGCAGGGTTAGATCAAAAACTGTCACTATACCAAAGTCTTTTCCTGCAGTTCTGATGGGACCACCTGATCCACTATACTAAAGCATTATAATTGTGACATCATGTAATAACTCCAGAACAATTTAAATGTCACTTCCCTTTAAATGTACAGTTTGTGTCGCAAACTATTTCATTACTGTCGATTCTCGGGAATATTTAAATGAATCCAATCCAAAGCAATGACGGCTTTAATTAAAATCTCATCCTGCCCAAATGGTTAAAAGGTCAACTGTCTGACACCTTTGCACTTTATATGTAATACAAAGCTGCAATTAGATAAAACACAATAATTAGCAAATCTTTTAACTTAAGGCATAATGAAATCTTTAAGAGAGGACGTCGTAATCAATGGCTTGTAATGACAAGTTCATAAATTAATTAATCCCACTATTCAATCGCTTGGCAGGAATCAATGGGCACTAATCCAAATTCAGCATGAGGGGCATCGCTGAAGTTACATTGTTTCTCTGTATACAAAGAAAACTTCCAGGATAATGTGTTGTGTTACTTCTGTAACTTACAGAGCTCCATGGTAGTGAATAGATTGTATCCATCCATCGGATAAGTGATAACTCACTCATTGCTGGGCTGTTGGGACCCCAACATGTTATCAGCAGCACTTCTGCAGTCTACAGCGGGCGATGAGCTGCCGAGCAGGGCCCTACTTACAGTTAGGCACTGGAGGGCCAGTGCCTGGGGCGGCAGATCGCAGGGGGCAATGTGCTGCCGAAAACAAGGAATTGGGTTCTGCATTAATCGATCAAATCACCCGATGATGAGCAGCATTTTGTTAGTTCATAGGGTGAATGCCAACATGTTTATGCCTATGAGCTCTCTTCTATGCTGCTGAGGTTTATAAATGCATACTACATAAGCACGGTATGTGACACACTGTATGTTGCACACCCATATGCGTTCACCGAGCGCATACACACATAGCTCACCCATGTATACACTCAGCCCACACACACATATGTAAGCACACATAGCACAAACACGTGTACACAGAGCACATAAAACATATGTATACACCGAGCACACACATAAGTATACACATATAGCCACACATGTATACACTGAATATATACACATATGTATACACACACTACACACACGTATACACTGAGCACATACACACACACACATGTATACACTGAGCACAAACACACATATGTATACACACATAGCACACACATATATAAACTGAGCAGATATACAATACAGTACAGACCAAAAGTTTGGACACACCTTCTCATTCAAAGAGATTTTTTAATTTTCACACTGAAGGCATCAAAACTATGAATTAACACATTGTCACCAGAAATGGTTTTCACTTCATAGGTGTTCCCTGTCGGGTTTAATAAGTGGGATTTCTTACCTTATAAATGGGGATGGGACCATCAGTTGTGTTGTGCAGAAGTCTGGTGGACACACAGCTGATAGTCCTACTGAATAGCTGTTAGAATTTGTATTATGGCAAGAAAAAAGCAGCTAAGTAAAGAAAAACGAGTGGCCATCATTACTTTAAGAAATGAAGGTCAGTCAGTCCGAATGATTGGGAAAACTTTGAAAGTGTCCCCAAGTGCAGTTGCAAAAACCATCAAGTGCTACAAAGAAACTGGCTGACATGAGGACGCCCCAGGAAAGGAAGACCAAGAGTCACCTCTGCTGCGGAGGATAAGTTCATCCGAGTCACCAGCCTCAGAAATCGCAGGTTAACAGCAGCTCAGATAGAGACCAGGTCAATGCCACACAGAGTTCAAGCAGCAGAACACTCTCTACAACAACTGTTAAGAGGAGACTTGTGCAGCAGGCGTTCATGGTAAAATAGCTGCTAGGAAACCACTACTAAGGACAGGCAGCAAGCAGAAGAGACTTGTTTGGGTAAAGAACACAAGAATGGACATTAGACCAATGGAAATCTGTGCTTTGGTCTGGTGAGTCCAAATTTGAGATCTTTGGTTCCAATCACCGTATCTTTGTGCAACGCAGAAAAGGTGAACGGATGGACTCTATATGCCTGGTTCCCACCATGAAGCATGGAGGAGGAGGTGTGATGGTGTGGGGGTGCTTTGCTGGTGACACTGTTGGGGATTTATTCAAAATTGAAGGCATACTGAACCAGCATGGCTACCACAGCATCTTGCAGCGGCATGCTATTCCATCCGGATTGCGTTTAGTTGGACCATCATTTATTTTTCAACAGGACAATGACCCCAAACACACCTCCAGGCTGTGTAAGGGCTATTTGACCAAGAAGGAGAGTGATGGGGTGCTACGCCAGATGATCTGGCCTCCACTGACACCATACCTGATCCCAATCGAGATGGTTTGGGGTGAGCTGGACTGCAGAGTGAAGGCAAAAGGGCCAACAAGTGCTAAGCATCTCTGGGAACTCCTTTAAGACAATTGGAAGCCCATTTCCGGTGACTACCTCTTGAAGCTCATCAAGAGAATGCCAAGAGTGTGCAAAGCAGTAATCAAAGCAAAAGGTGGCTACTTTGAAGAGCCTAGAATATAAGACATATTTTCCTTGTTTCACACTTTTTTGTTAAGTATATAATTCCACATGTGTTAATTCATAATTTTGATGCCTTTAGTGTGAATCTACAATTTTCATAGTCATGAAAATAAAGAAAACTCTTTGAATGAGAAGGTGTGTCCAAACTTTTGGTCTGTACTATATGTATACACATATAGCACACACATGTATACTCTGAGAACAAACACACGCATATGTATATACACATATAGCACACACACACATATACACCGAGCACACACACATATATATGTACACAGAGCACCTACATAGAGACACATTCATACAAAGAGCACATACATACTGACACACATATACCTACCAGGAGCCCATACATTCTGATATCCCCATTACCTCCTTCACGATGGGGCCAACTTCCATTTTTGTATATTTGTTTTTTCCTTCCCTTCTTCCCAGAGCCATAACTTTTTATTTTTCCTTCCACATAGACATATGAAAGCTTGTTTTTTTTTTGGATGATGAGTTGTACTTTCGAATAACACCAGCATTTTTGTGGTATTGTAGTGACCAAAAAACATGTCATTTTGGCGAACTTGTTTACAGTATTTACCGATTTGCTTAACTATTTTTATATTTTGATAGATTATATTTTTCTGAAAGAGTGGGCTAATAGCACAGAGTGGGAAAGAGTGGGTTAGTAGAACAGAGCAAGAAGAGCGGGCTAATAGCATAGAGAAGGAAAGAGCAGGCTAGTAGCATAGAGTGGGAAGGGTGGGATAGTAGAATAGAGTGGGAAAGAGCGGGCTAGTAGCACAGAGGGGGAATGAGTGGACTAATAGCACACAGTGGAAAAGTGCGGGCTAGCAGAAGAGAGCAGGAAAGGGTGGGATAATAGAACAGAGGCGGAAAGAGTGGGCTAGTAGCACAGAGGGGAATGAGTGGACTAATAGCACACAGTGGAAAAGTGCGGGCTAGCAGAAGAGAGCAGGAAAGGGTGGGATAATAGAACAGAGAGGGAAAGAGTGGGCTAGTAGCATAGAGTTGGAAATAGTAGGATAGTAGAACAGAATGGGAAAGAGTGGGCTAGTAGAACAGAGCAGGAAGAGCGGGCTAATAGCACAAAGAAGAAAAGAGCAGGCCAGTGGCATAGAGTGTGAAAGAGCGGGATAGTAGAATAGAGTGGGAAAGACTGGGCTAGTAGCACCGAGGGGAATGAGTGGACTAATAGCACAGAGTGGGAAAGAGAGGATGGGTAGCATAGAGTGTTAAAGAGTGGGATATTAGAACAGAGCTGGCAAATAGCATACAGTGAGAAAGAGCAGACTAGTAGAACAGAGCGAGCTAGTAGCACAAAGTGTTAAAGAGTGGTATAGTACAATAGAGCAGGAAAGAGTGTGACACACCCCTCCAGGGCCTTAGGATACTCGGAATCGGGCTTTCTTGAGGCTTCATCATGGTGATCACAGGGACCGAGACCCGGCTCCGTGACCCTGGCGGTGTCATTACCAGTTCATGTGGGTGATTCTCTCTCTTAGGGATAGGGATCTGGTGTGGAGGTTTCATTCTGGACAGGGATGACTGAACCTGGGGATACTTGTTCATTTATACGTGACGCCACCCGCAGGTTGTGGCTATAGATGGCTACCGCTGCTCGACAGTCCTCCTAGGGGCCGATGGTTGGAAGGCAGCAATGTTCTTAAGCCCTCTACGGGTAGGGTTGACCCCTAAGGTGGCCAAAAGTACTTGAGTGAGTTGGTAGTCGTGTTTCTGGTGCTTTAGACACATTAAGAATGTTCACAGACACAGTGGGCTGCAGTCTTTAGTTCTTTTACTCACAGTCTTAGTGCAGCAGCCCGCTGAGCACTTTGTTCTCGAAGGCAGGGATCCAGCTACTCCCTGGTAGTAGGATGGTACGTAACCGCCACCCCTTCTCTGTCCTTTCCTGTTCGTCTCACACAGCACTTGCCTCACCTGTCCTGCCTTGCGCCTCATCACAGAGAGCTCTGAGCCAGTGACTGTGGGCTTTTTTTAGGGGTTCTCCTGCAGTGTCTCCCATTAGCCCTATGGTTGGCAACTTTTCTGCAAATTTGCGCGGTTGTCGGCTGAGTCACCATGAAAGTTTCACAGCCTCCGGGTTGCTAGTTGAGCCTGTTCTTCTCCACTAGTCTTTTGAGTTCCTGGTGCCCCTTGCGGGCCTAGTCCCTCCATTTGCCTGCGCCTGACAATGGATACGAGACCACGGGTGGATTGCTCACTTCCCGTGCCTCTGGGACCCCCTCTTCCTCCTGGAGCCATTTGGGTTCAGCCTTAGGACGAGCTCCCATTTGTTCCAGTCCCACTTCTCCGGCGTACGTTCTCTAGCTTCCCTCCAACTCGACCTTGGTGTTCAATAGCCTTTCCTCAGCTGTTCTTCCACACCTCCTCAGCTGGTCACTCTCTTCCTCTGTTCAACTGTCTCTTCTCCTGTGTTCTAGATGTTTCTTGCTCTTTTTATACCCCTTGTCAAGTGTCCCACGTCATATACACGTCTTCTTCCTGACCTCACTCCTCCCCAGGTGCCCACTCTAACTACTTCCTTAACCACCCAACCCCACTACAATCGTTCCTAGTGTGTTGCCTGGGGGTCCTGGTACAGGTCTGTACTCCCCTTATCAGTGAGTGGGATACTACACCCTAACAGAGGTGCAGTACCTCTGTGGCGACTAGATCCGCAGGGGTGCTACAAGTGGGCTATTAGAAAGATGGGAAAGAGCGAGCTAGTAGAACAGAGCAGGAAAGAGCGAACTAGTAGAATAGAACAGGAAGAGCGGTAGTACTGAGTGAAGAGCAGCTAGAGAGTGGAAGAGCGTAAGAAGAACAGGAAGCGGGTAGATAGAACAGTGGAAAGATGGGCTAAAAAGAGTGGACGGGAAAGAGTTGGGCTAGAAAGAAGAGCGGTAGAGATAAACAGGAAGAGCGGGCTAATAGCATAGAGTGGGAAAGAGCGGGCTAGAGAAGATGAACACTGAAACAGAGCGGTAATAGATGAGTGGGAAAGAGCGGGCTTAGAATAGAACAGGGGGAAAAGAGCGGGCTAGTAGAATAGAACAGGAAGAGGGGCTAATAGCATAGAGTGGGAAAGAGCGGGCTAGAGAACAGAGTGGAAAGAGCGGACTAGTAGAATAGAACAGGAAGAGCGGGCTAATAGCATAGATTTGGAAAGAGCGGGCTAATAGCATAGAGAATGGGAAAGAGCGGGCTAGAAGAACAGAGCAGGAAAGAGCAGGACTAGTAGAATAGAACAGGAAGAGGGGCTAATAGCATAGAGTGGGAAAGAGCGGGCTAGAGAACAGAGAGGAAAGAGCAGACTAGTAGAACAGAGTGGAAGAGCGGGCTAGAGAACAGAGTGGGGAAAGAGCGGGCTAGTAGAACAGAGTGGGAAAGAGCGGGCTAGTAGAAAGATCGGGGAAGAGCGGGCTAGTAGAACAGAGTGGGAAGAGCGGGCTAGTAGAACAGAGTGGGAGAAAGGGGCTAGATAGAACAGGAAGAGCGGGCTAGTAGAACAGAGTGGGGAAGAGCGGGCTAGTAGAACAGAGTGGGGAAGAGCGGGCTAGTAGAACAGAGTGGGAAAGAGTGGGCTAGTAGAACAGAGTGGGGAAGAGCGGGCTAGTAGAACAGAGTGGGAAGAGCGGGCTAGTAGAACAGAGTGGGGAAGAGCGGGCTAGTAGCCAGAGTGGGTGCATTTTTGGCCCCTAAAACTGACCAGTAAAAACGCAGCGTCTGAACCGCATTTTTGAAAACTCATTGACTTTGCTGGACATCAAAGGAAGTGATCTGTTTTTCATGCAAAAACGGATCACAATAAACAGATCAAAAACGCACGGTGTGAACATGGCTTTAAAAGCGCAGGTAAGACAGGTGACTTTCCACGGCACAGTCCCACGTGTGGACACCCTTACATTACTGTCACACACAATAAATGCAAAGTTGCTACATATTTTGTCATATAAATATATACTAAAATAGAGAATCAAATATGTGTCATGTTCTGATCTTGTACAATGTAATAAGTATATATTTATTTTTCTCCTCCTTCCACCCCACCTAGGGCTTTTCTGGAGACTAATATAAGACTTCGACCCCTCGGCTTTTGCTTTGACATATTAACAGCTGAAATTTGACTCGCAAGTTAATTCATTTTGTATAGTGTAAAATTCCCACCCCTGTAAGTGGCGTCTGCTTATTACACTTTGCTATTTGGGACCTCGGACTGTGTGCCAGGATGTAAGCCGAGCCGCGGTCCCAACACAGCCCTAAAGTGTGGAGCTGACATTTAAGATTCTGTGCGACTGATTTGAATATGTGACATTACATCGCGAAGGAAGAGACAAGACTCGCCCTAGGAATCACATATGCAGAATGCGGCTCTATTTCGGTGCCGCCATATATTAACCCTTTTAGACTTCCACATACATTTTTAAGTTTGCAGTCAGGGTGGGAAGTTTCTGAGCCCCAGAGTCGGTAGGTTTATGGGCCCCTTACCACTTATTTTATTATTTTTTGTTGTTTTTCTCTTTTTTTTAAACTTACAAGTTGTAGTCCTATGTTCAGTCAATCATGTTTGATTGTTGCTCCAAGAAGAAGGCTGCAAAGTGTGAATGCTACCTAACTTATCACATATGATCATATAGGAGTATGCAAGGTCCCGTGATGGACATTCTATATAGTGAGTTATATGGCACCTATATACGTCTTCAGGGCCATGCTGTATCTCTTGACTCTTCTGACATCATGTACAGTTGGAATATGGATGAAACATGAGAGCCATACTACTTAGTTATTAGAACCTCATGAAATGTCACGGCATGGGCACCATATGGTGGCATGGACCACTGTGATAAATTTAGTCATTTTTTGTCTGCAAAGTCCATGTTTACTCTGTCTAAAATAATGACAGAAGTAGTAACTTTTCCCCGTAAAGCACACTTTTCCAAGTGCAAAGCCACAGGGATGCAGTTGTCAAGCTCAGACAAGGGAGCGTCCGGTGCAACAGTGAGGTTAAAACGTGTTGGATAGAGGAGTAAGGCTGTAATGGTAGGGAGTGGGGAGATTGGTCACCTCCTGACACTCACCTGTGTCTGTATCCTGAGCTCTCTAATGTCCCTATATGGGTCCTTCACCCCCATCATTGTCACATGCTTTATCTCTAACTGACCCTCCACTCACCTGTTTCTATACAGTGAGCTCCCCAACGTCCCTATATGATTTATTCCACCATCACCGTCACATGCTTAATCCCTATCTGTCCCTCCACTCACTTGTGTTTGTACCCTGAGCTGCCTAATGTCCCTATACAGGTCCTTCCCTCTGACACCAGAACATGCCTAATCTCTAGCTATACCTCCACTCACCCAGGATAGGGCAAAGGCTGGTAAGTGCACTAGACTCCACCACTACAATAATCATACACATGGGAAGGAGGACAGACAGAGAGACCAGACAAAAGGATACACTCCAAACTCAACTTTGCAGCAAAGTACCAGGACTGCAAGCAGTACCTCTTCAGTACCATCAGGAGACTTGCTCCTTCCATGGTGGTCAGCTTGGATATTATTCTATAACCGGCATCAAGTGATGGAACATGTGACTATATATATATATATATATATATATATATATATATATATACAGTGCCTACAAGTAGTATTCAATCCCCTGCAGATTTAGCTGGTTTGATAAGATGCCAATAAGTTAGAGCCTTCAAACTGCAAACGAGAGTAGGATTTATTAACAGAAGCATAAATCTTACAAACCAAACAGTTATGTTGCTCAGTTGAATTTTTATAAATTTTAAACATAAAAGTGTGGGTCAATTATTATTCAACCCCTATGTTTAATATTTTGTGGAATAACCCTTGTTTGCAATTACAGCTAATAATCGTCTTTTATAAGACCTGATCAGGCCGGCACATGTCTCTGGAGTTATCTTGGCCCACTCCTCCATGCAGATCTTCTCCAAGTTATCTAGGTTCTTTGGGTGTCTCATGTGGACTGTAATCTTGAGCTCCTTCCACAAGTTTTCAATTGGGTTAAGGTCAGGAGACTGACTAGGCCACTCCATCACCTTGATTTTTTCCCTCTTGAACCAGGCCTTGGTTTTCTTGGCTGTGTGCTTTGGGTCGTTGTCTTGTTGGAAGATGAAATGACGACCCATCTTAAGATCCTTGATGGAGGAGCGGAGGTTCTTGGCCAAAATCTCCAGGTAGGCCGTGCTATCCATCTTCCCATGGATGCGGACCAGATGGCCAGGCCCCTTGGCTGAGAAACAGCCCCACAGCATGATGCTGCCACCACCATGCTTGACTGTAGGGATGGTATTCTTGGGGTCGTATGCAGTGCCATCCAGTCTCCAAACGTCACGTGTGTGGTTGGCACCAAAGATCTCGATCTTGGTCTCATCAGACCATAGAACCTTGAACCAGTCTGTCTCAGAGTCCTCCAAGTGATCATGAGCAAACTGTAGACGAGCCTTGACATGACGCTTTGAAAGTAAAGGAACCTTACGGGCTCGTCTGGAACGGAGACCATTGCGGTGGACTACGTTACTTATGGTATTGACTGAAACCAATGTCCCCACTGCCATGAGATCTTCCTGGAGCTCCTTCCTTGTTGTCCTTGGGTTAGCCTTGACTCTTCGGACAAGCCTGGCCTCGGCACGGGAGGAAACTTTCAAAGGCTGTCCAGGCCGTGGAAGGCAAACAGTAGTTCCAAAGCCTTCCACTTCCGGATGATGCACCCAACAGTGGAGACAGGTAGGCCCAACTCCTTGGAAAGGGTTTTGTACCCCTTGCCAGCCTTGTGACCCTCCACGATCTTGTCTCTGATGGCCTTGGAATGCTCCTTTGTCTTTCCCATGTTGACCATGTATGAGTGCTGTTCACAAGTTTGGGGAGGGTCTTAAATAGTCAGAAAAGGCTGGCAAAAGAGATAATTAATCCACACATGTGAAGCTCATTGTTATTTGTGCCTTATCTACTTCTTAATACTTTAGGGGGACCAAACAGAATTCTGGTGGTTTGAGGGGTTGAATAATAAATGACCCTCTGAATTAACTTTTAACGCTTTAAAAAACAAAAAAAAACAAAAAAAAAAAAATTTTTTGTGGCACTGCATTTCCCACTTCCAGGCTGATCTACAGTCCAATAGTCACAATGACAAGTTAATTCCGCATGTGTCAACCAGCTAAATCTGCAGGGGGTTGAATACTACTTGTAGGCACTGTATACATGTTGCCGAATTGCTGCAATTTTATGTCCCACAAATGACAAAAGAACATAACCTGAAAATATATACAGGGTTGGCCATTTATATGGATGCACCTAAATATAATGGGTTGGTGATATCAACTTTCTGTTTGTGGCACATTAATATCTGAATCATGTAGCAATTTCATCTATCCAGTGTCATTGAGGTTTCCAATGATGAAGAATGGCCCCACTATCTTTGTACCCAGTATATACCACACTATACCATCAATTTTTATGTTGCAGGAGTCTTGGAGGGATCTATCCACTGTGGGTTAGTGTCAGACCAATAGCGCTGGTTTTGTTTGTTATCTTCACCATGCACAAAACAGTTTGCCTCATCACACATCTGTAGGTAATTGTCTATGCTGTGAAGATACGAGATGTGCAGCATCTGAAATAACACATACTAGAAGCCTGTGCTAGCATTTCTTCTGTGGTGTTACTATCAGTGTGTGAAGAGTGGGAGAAGAGGGCTGCATTGACAATCCAAAACAATGGGCAGCACTTTGAACACATTTTATAAGTGAAGAAATAAAGCCAGGGCTGGAACCAAGGTGATACTCTGCAGTGGCGCGAGTTCACACTGGCTTCAAAATAGAAAACACAACAACAAAGCAACAAATGAGCAAAATACCCTAAAAATTAAAAAGTAAAAATGCTATAATGCAAAAAAGCATAATCAGGATACTTAGTGACAAAGATATGATCATATAAATGCGTAAGCTGTCCCACCATCAGGACAGTCCTGCCTAACATTAGTACTTATATGTTAAAACCAAGCACACCATTATTATTCTTATGAAATTCTCAATTAGGGTAGGGTCACATTGAAAACATAAATTGCATTCACCGCATCCGGATCCGGATGCGGTGAACGCAATGCCGGGCACACACATTTTTTTTCAAAATGTGTGGTGAATACCGCACTGCGGTCACCGGATGGCTCAGGATGTGTAATCCTGAGCCATCCGGTAACTGCAGAGTGTGCGGATCCCGGCTCAGCAAACCTAGTAAAGATTAAATAGCTGCCCTAAATGACTGTTAGAGGTCTGTAGGGGGGCTTAGACCCCCCTACAGACCGGCCGGCCACTTCTATAGTGTTCTTGTACAATGTCTCAATGGGCACGGGCTCTTCGGAGCCCGTGCATGTCATCCAAAGTGCCCCCCCCCCCCGTATCACTATAGAGGGGTGCATACACCCCTCTATTACAATTATGCTTTAATTATGTCATATACAGCAATAAGTGTCCCAATCGTAATGTCAGAATATATTTACATGTGTTCTGAGGCATAGCGAAGGGAATTCCATGGGCGGGGCTGTGTGCAGTAGCCTCCGCCCGCTCCTTCTTGATGGCCGCCCCCTCTGGCCGTATTCCAGTCTTGTGAGGGCGGGAACGTCGTTAAAGGGGCGTGGCTAACCGCGGCACTTAGTTAGCCACGCCCCTTTAACGACGTTCCCGCCCTCACAAGACTGGATTACGGCCAGAGGGGGCGGCCATCAAGAAGGAGCGGGCGGAGGCTACTGCACACAGCCCCGCC
The DNA here is from genome assembly GCA_033576535.1 of Allobates femoralis. Lineage (NCBI taxonomy): Eukaryota > Metazoa > Chordata > Amphibia > Anura > Aromobatidae > Allobates > Allobates femoralis. The sequence continues at coordinate 87,078,233 of JARQOC010000010.1, forward strand.
CATGGAATTCCCTTCGCTATGCCTCAGAACACATGTAAATATATTCTGACATTACGATTGGGACACTTATTGCTGTATATGACATAATTAAAGCATAATTGTAATAGAGGGGTGTATGCACCCCTCTATAGTGATACGGGGGGGGGGGGGGCACTTTGGATGACATGCACGGGCTCCTCGCCCGTGCACAGTGAGACATTGTTGAAGAACACTATGGAAGTGGCCGGCCGGTCTGTAGGGGGTCTAAGCCCCCCTACAGACCTCTAACAGTCATTTAGGGCAGCTATTTAATCTTTACTAGGTTTGCTGAGCCGGGATCCGCACACTCTGCAGTTACCGGATGGCTCAGGATTACACATCCTGAGCCATCCGGTGACCGCAGTGCGGTCCCGGTAAACGCTGCGAAAACTGCTGCCTGCATGATTTTAAACGCAGCCAGCAGTGCCGGATCCGGCCACCGGATGGCTTGTGAAGCCATCCGGTGTTTTGCATAGGCTCCTATGAGGAGCGTTTCCTGGTCCGGTTTTGAGCTTTTTTAAAGCTCAAAACCGGATCAGGATTTTAAACAAAAAACGCCAATGTGACCCTACCCTATGTTTGATGTGCCACATGACCCTCTTCCCATTGAAAAAAATAAAGTTGGATCCAAAATGGCCGAATTCAAAATGTCACCAACCATCTGGAAAACTTTTCCCCCTACCACATACTAATGTGCCACAAACAGGAGGTTGATATCCCCAACCATTCCAATTTTATTTTGTTGCATCTATATAAATGGCTCACCCTGTGTGTATATATATATATATATATATATTATTATTATTATTATGTATTTATATAGCGCTATTGGTTCCATGGCGCTTTACATGTGTAAGGGCAGAACAAGGACGAGAACATAAATAACGACGAATAAATCATACAGGTACAATAGGGCAGAGATCTTGTCCATAAGGGCTCACAGTCTATAGGTGATGAGTGGGAGACAGTAGGAGGGGGAGAGGTGAGATGGTGCAGCGGATTAGGTCTCAGTGTGGGTTATAGGCTTGAAGGAAGAGGTGGGCCTTCAGGTTTTTCTTGAAGGCTCCCAGGGTAGGGGAGTTTCTGATGTGATGTGGAAGATTGTTCCAGAGTATGGCGGATGCACGAGAGAAGTCTTGTATGCGGTTGTGGGAGGTGGAGATGCGGGGGGAGAAGAGAAGGAGTTCTTGAGAGGAGCGCAGATTGCGTGAGGGGTGGTATCGAGAGACCAAGTCAGAGATGTATGGAGGGGACAGGTTGTGGATAGCTTCTCTGAGATCTCTGGGGAGTAGGGAGCCAGTGGAGGGCTTGGCAGAGGGGGGAGATGGGGGAGTAACGGGGCGACAGTTGGATGAGTCAGGCAGCAGAGTTGAGGATGGTTCGAAGGGGTGCAAGGGAGGAAGCAGCGAGGCCGGTGAATAGGAGGTTGCAGTAGTTGAGACGGGAGATAATGAGGGCGTGGATAAGCGTTTTGGCAGTGTCATCATCAAGGAAGGAGGGCCTGGATGTATATCTTGAAGGAGATGGCAGAGTCGAGGATTAAACCAAGGCACTTGGCGTGGGGGACAGGTGAGAGTGTGCAGTCGTTGACAGTGATGGTTAGATCGGGTAGGGGGGACAAGCGACTTAGGGGGAAGACAATGAACTCTGTTTTATCCATCTTGAGCTTGAGGAAACGAGCAGAGAAGAAGGATGAGATGGCAGACAGGCAGTGTGGGATTTTGGATAGTAGGGAGGTGATGTCAGGGCTGGAGAGGTAGAGCTGGGTGTCGTCGGTGTAGAGGTGGTATTGGAGACCGTGGGACTCGATGAGTTGGCCTAGGCCGAGGGTGTAGATGGAGAAGAGTAAGGGTCCCAGGACTGAGCCTTGGGGAACTGCAACAGATAGGGGGTAGGGTGAGGGGGAGGTGTGGGAGTGGGTGACGCTGAAGGTCCGGCCTGTTAGGTACGAGGAGATCCAGGAGAGGGCTACATCAGTGATGCCAAGGGATTCTAAAATTTGAAGCAGGAGGGAGTGGTCGACTGTGTCGAAGGCAGCAGAGAGGACGAGGAGGGGAAGGATGGAGTAGTGTCGCTTACTCTTCGTGGTCAATAGGTCATTGGTGACTTTGGTTAGGGCTGTTTCGGTGGAGTGGTGTGCTCGGAAACCGGTATATATATATATATATATATATATATATATATATATATATACCGTATATACTCTGTATAAGCCGACCCGTGTATAAGCACACCCCCTACTTTTGCCCCCAAAACCTGGGAAAACCTATTGACTCGTGTATAAGCCAAGGGTGGACCCCAGCACAGGTATACAGCCCCAAGCAGTGTGGTATACAGCAGCCCCAGAGGTATATACAGCAGCCCCAGTGGTAGTATACAGCAGCAGCCCCAGTGGTATATACAGCAGCAGCCCCAGTGGGTATATACGCAAAGTAGTACAGCAGCCCCAGAGGTATATACAGCAGCCCCAGTGGTAGTATACAGCAGCAGCCCCAGTGGTATATACAGCCCCAGTGGTAGTATACAGCAGCCCCAGAGGTATAGCCCCAGTGGTAGTATACAGCAGTCCCCAGTGGTATATACAGCCCCAGTGGTAGTATACAGCAGCCCCAGAGGTAGTATATAGCCCCCCCATCAGTATACAGCAGCCCCAGAAGGTATATACAGCCCCAGGGTAGTATACAGAACCCCAGAGGTATATATAGCCCCAGTGGTAGTATACAGCAGCCCCAGCGGTATATACAGCCCCAGTGGTAGTATACAGCAGCCCCAGAGGTAGTATATAGCCCCCCATCAGTATACAGCAGCCCCAGAGGTATATACAGCCCCAGTGGTAGTATACATGCAGCCCCAGTGGTATATACAGCCCCAGTGGTAGTATACAGCAGCCCCAGAGGTAGTATACAGCCCCCCCATCAGTATACAGGCCCCCCGCTTTGTGCACAATCCTGTAAAGGAAGAGATTAGTATACTTATCACTGTCCCGCTGCCGCTGTCCCGCCGCCACCATCGCACTCACCGTCTTCTTCCGGTTTCCTCCTCGGTCGGCAGACAATGACGTCATTGCCTGCGCCATCGGAGGAAGCCGGAAGAAGACGGATGAAGACGGAGGGCGCGATGACGGCGGCGGGACAGCGGCAGTGGGACAGTGATAAGTATACTAATCTCTTCCTTTACAGGATTGTGCACAAGGCAGGGGGGCCTGTATACTGATGGGGGCAGGCCTGTATACTGTATACAGTGTATACAGTATACAGTGACTCGCGTATAAGCCGAGGGGGGGACTTTTCAGCCCAATTTTTGGGCTGAAAAACTCGGCTTATACGCGAGTATATACGGTATGTTTATTTTATATTTCTTTCATATATATATAACCGGTATATATATTTTGTTTATTTTATATATATTATTATGTCTATATGTATTATTATGTATATATATTATGTTTATTTTATATTTCTTTCATTTTGGGTGGGAATCAGGGACTTTGTTATATTTGGGGCAGAAGTCACAGTTGAACTTGGACCAAAGTGCCTAAGGGGACCCGAAGGCCTCAAAGGGAATCTGTCAGCAGATTTTTACTATGTTATCTGAGAGCAGCATGTAATAAGCCCTGAATCCAAAAGTGTATCATATGGATGACAGGCTGCAGCCGTTCTGTCAAAATCACAGCATTTAGGTCTAGGTATGTAGCAGAGCTGAGAGAGTTGTTCCTCCCCCACCAGGTTCTCAATAGACATTGTGCATTCACAGTGAGGTGTCAATCACAGCGGGGGCATGTTGGACAGACCTGCTCATGACAAAGTAGTCCAAAAAATGATAATCACCAGGTGATGAAACCTTTAGTTTTGCATAAGTAATAGCACACACACTGATAAGAGAGGCACAGTTGACTTTTGTTTTTTAACCCTTACAGGCATGCTGTCCTCAGCTTACATAGCAAAAACTTGCTGTCAGATTCCCTTTCATCACATAAAAAGCTATTGGTATTATAAATAGAATAGAACATTGTTGTTGGTAATTTGGTTACGTTTTAGCCCCACATGCGACCTACACTAGAATGCCCTCAACTAATCATGGTGGATGAGATTAATGGTAAAACCCTCTCTTTTACAATAAAGGACATACTGGAATTTTGAGTCCCGAAAATCAGGGCTTTCCTGACATTTCCAGAACTGTTGGCAAGTATGGAAATAGAGGATGGGAGCCTGATGCAGATTTTGTATAGGGCCCGGGGCCCAGGAAATTCATGTTGTGCCTCAGGTTGAGGGAAAACTCTATATGGTTATAATGCTAACTGATGAAATGAGACAATCTTGTATATACTGTATACCTTCAGACTCTGCCATGTCCCGGGGGCATTTTCTGCAGGAGTATAACCCAGGACTCATGAAATAACAGCGCACAATTTTACCGGGTCCAAGACAAACTCTTGAGAGTGGCGTGTGCTCTGTTGGTTTAGGAATCCAGCTCTCCGCTCCTGTGGGCAGCGCTGCGTCTTTTGCTTGTATTTTTCTTTATTGATGTTCAAATGAAAGAGTCTGACTGCTTTTCTATCTGTGACACACTATATTTTTTATGTAGTTATTCAATAAAATCCACCGCTGGCATATTCTGAAGGACTTTTTCTGTGCGCAGCTGAAAGACAGCGTGTGCATGAGATGGGCCAAGCAATCTGAGAGTAATTACTGCTCCTGACAGCTGACAGTATCCACCGTGTTGCTCTTGTTCTGGGATTTTATTTTATTGTAGATCTGATATCGACAAAGTAATGAAATATATATATATTTTTTACATCAGCTAAGGAATGATTCTTAAAGGTTGTACACACTGATATGAGATGACAGAAAAGCGTTTATAGTGCACTCTGAAGGGAGTCCATCAGCACATGGTGCACCCTTGGTGTGGCCAAATAGTCCAGTGAACCATTCCATTTCCTTATTTGCAATCTATCTAGACCCTTCTCTTTCTTGATTGACAGCTCTGGTTTATTAGGAGCTAGGGAAGAGTAGAGATGTATGGAAAACAAGTTGGGCAAGGAGAGTGCAGCAAACTACTTGGCCACACCAAGGGTACACAGAACGTTTGTGCTTAGTTTGATCAGTCACTTTGTGTTGACGGATTCACTAAACCTTTGCAGTTTAGCATTCTATAGGGGGTTAGAAGGTATTAACAGTCTCCCCCGTCAGCATAATCAATGCTGGAAACTTTGGGTTGTGACCTCAGATGGCTCAGACTGGCTCATAATGAGGAACAATGGTATTATAACTTGTCTTACCAAACACCCATGTAAGGGGTGGCCATTACCTGAAAGCTCCTACCATTAGGACACCAACCACGCAGTGTGATTTATGTCCTGTGTTATTGTATATATTGTGATGTAATGTGTCGTGTTCATGTATGGAGTATAAGACACTGTTCTATATAGGACATATGATTTAACATAGCACTTAGCATAGGATGGGGCGTATGGGTTTAGTTGTTTAGATAAGCTTGATCAGCTAATAAAACAGTAGGGCAAGCGATAATTAAACAGTGGGGTTAGCCTACTGAGGGTAAAGTTAACCCCTAGGCTTAGAGGGAAGATGCCATGTTTTAGTTAGTAGTAGTGAGTAGCAGTAGCCAAGAGAGTAGTTATCATGAGTGTAAGCCTGACAAGTACCTGGGCTGCACTGATCACTCATACCACCAAAGGGCATTGGAAGCAGAGTGGCCAGGAAGGACTCTAGACAGGGATTTTGACAGAGGAACCCACTTTGTTGGATTTGTGAGCCTCAGGCTTGAGATCTGCTAAAGACCCTTCTGCCAACTACAGATTCCAGCAGTTCATGTCCATGGGAGACTTGGCGTAGACCTGGGTGAACACGTCTGCACCATGCGGATGTTGAATGAGCCTAGTCTGATGGGGGTATCCACTGTTGTGTCTGATGGGTCCCAGTGGGCAGGATTAGGCATAGTTTTACAGGAGAGGACTTCATGACTTTGATGTGTTGTACAGTAACGCTGCGTACTGCAGTGAAAAGCGGACAAACGTCACCTAACATTCTAGGAACTATGGAACCATTACCTTTTACATTTCTGTGAAGCCAAGTATATGCCAAAGAACTGTGACCGTGGTTGCCGGCTCGGTAGCCTTGTGCCTTATCCCTTGTTCCAATTGTTATGTAAAACATTAACTTGAAAAGTGACTGTGTCTGATGTCTCCTAGTGGAAGCATGCAGGCCTACCATGTGGCCGAAGCACAGATATAGCTTGTGCCCCGAAAGTCTTCACACGAGCCAGGAACACCTCCGCTACCAATCCTTTCCCCATTGCTCTGTAGAGGTGGCCGAGGCGCCTCGTCCACCTCTGTAGAGGTGGCCGAGGCGCCTCGTCCCTCACCCCTGACTATTGCCCTGGGCCATCCTCAAACCCATACAGCCCCTCTATGTTACTGTTAAGTACACAGGGGGAAATGTATCATATACTTTACTCTTTTTTGGTGCATTTCATTTCATTTTTATGTGTTAGACACATTTCTAAAAATTTTCAGCATTTTCACTGCATTCTGTGCTAAGTCTTTCAGTCTTATTTTGAGCAGGTCCCTGTCATTTTTCACTGTTGAGAAACAATTTAAGTCTTGTAAATTTTTTAAATTATTGCACAAAAAGTTACAATTTTATTCTAGCAGGACGATTGTGTAAAATATGGAGCAGCATTGCTAGACAGAAGTGTGATAGCTTAAGATCTGACAAATTTATCAAGCATTGTGCAACAACTTGATAAATGGGACATTCTGTGTGCCAGTCTTGAACCTAAAGCTCACAGGAGTAAGGCTAGGGTCACACTAGCGCTATCGCCTGCGTCCAGGGGAGTTCCGTTAAAAAGACCGTAAAGGTAAGGCTGCAGTAACGCTGCCAATTTATTCCTATGGCTGATGGAAACTCGAGCGCACGTCAAACGTTGGCATCTAAGGGCCGGAGTTTGAAATCTTTCGCTTCCGAGTCTTATCTTTATGGTAATACTGCGTTAATGCTGACAAATTATATCATTTTAACGGAACTCCCCCTGAACACAGGCAATAGTGCTAGTTTGACCCTATCCTAAGGTGCTCCAAAATGTATCTATAGTCGCACACCAAAGTGTAAAGAGAAAGGATTTGAGTATCCAGGCTGAATCAAAAAGCCTTTGAATCCATCTTCAACTAACTCCAAAGATTGTAGGACCATAGTGATGGGTGAGCCCTCAGATGTTCAGGTTTGGCAGATCTGGGCAGACTTAAAAAAAAAGTCTGGTTTGGGACTGTACTTAACCCAACTTGAGCCATGCTCCCGAACCCTCTATAAGTCTATGGGGACCCAAACATCTGTGCTATATAATGGTGGTAGTAAGAGCTAGGGGGCTGCAAAAGGAAGAAAATTGGGAATTAAAGCATATACTTACCTAGCTTTCGTGCTGCTGTCACACTGTTTCTGGGTCCACTTATTAAAAATGATGCATATTCACTGCTTCCCCTGCCCACCCTATGTTACAGCATCTATGATTGGTTGCAGTCAGACTGCTCCCCCACCCTTTGTGTCAGCGTCTGTGATTGGTTGCCCTACACACTAGTGTAAGAATAAATAATTGGAAAAAATGGCGTGGGGTCCTTTGTATTTTGATCTAATTCTGGTTGGCTGCAGGCTGCTATTTCTAGCCTTGGGAGTGCCCAATAACCATGGGCATCCCCAGGCTGAGAATACCAGCCCCGAGTTGTGTGCTTTATCTTGGCTGGGTATCAGAATTTGGGGGGACCCACACTGGTTTTTAAAATTGTTTAAATAATAAAAAAATATAAAAAACAAACAAACAGTCTGGGGGCCCATATATTGATATGAAGCCAAGATAAAGCACACAGCTGCAGGGATCAAAATACAGTTTTTTTATGTATTTATTTGTACACTAGTGTGTATACGGCAACTAATCACAAATGCCAGGGAAGGTGGAGGAACAAGGAAAATATTCATAAATATTCATAAGGTTTATTGAGTGGACTGGCACACCTACAGGTTCAGGTGCTAGCTGGAAAAATATATATATTAGAAAGTGATCCGCTGCACACTAAACACAATATATGACATAATGAAGTGTTTGACTAACATATGAAACTATATATAAGAAACTAATGCAAATTTTGAAGATGAAAATTGCAATATCAATTTTCATCTTCAAAATTTGCATTAGTTTCTTATATGTTAGGTGTGCCAGTCTTCTTTGAACTATTATATTGCTGTTTTTGACTGAGCACCCTTTCCCCAATAGCCTAGTCAAGATTAGCCATGTTTTTTCCACCATCTTATTGTAGTCCAACCTCATACCACACCCATACACGTAGGTTTTAAATTGCACTCAGAGGCTAGCGTCCTCACAAGCATTTGCACCACAGACTGAGGCATAAGGTAAGGGAGACAGGGACCCGATACATGAGAACACCTTGGCGAATGCTTATCGGGCTTAACATGCAATGGCCAATGCATTAACTAAGATTCTCATTTTTCATGTTGTTTCCTGAAGCAGTTTCTGCAATGTCAATTTTCATCTTCAAAATTTGCATTAGTTTCTTATATGTTAGTCAAACACTTCATTATGTCATATATTGTATTTAGTGTGCAGCGGATCACTTTCTAATATATATAGTTTATTGAGTGGACCTGGCAGTAGTGTGACAGCAGCGTGGAAACAAGGTACCGTATATACTCGTGTATAAGCCGAGTTTTTCAGCCCAAAATTTGGGCTGAAAAGTCTCCCCCTCGGCTTATACACGAGTCAATACGGGGGGGGCTGTGTCCGGGGCTGTGGAGGCTGGAGGAGGCGGGGGGAGGCTGCTGTATGAGCGGCCCCGTCACGTGGGGCCGCTCATTAAATATGCACTGCATCCCCCTGTCAATCAGCGGCAGGGGAACCAGTGCATATAGCCCCCAAATGCTGGCACTCGCCCCCCCTTGTAAGGGCCCCCCCCCCCCCCCGATGGTTATATTACCATTCCGGACTTCTGATCCGCGCCGCTCCTCGGTGCTTCATCCTCGCTGCTTCATCCTCGCTGCTCCGTCCGTCTTCTACATCCGGATCTCCGGCCGTCGCAGGCATATGACGTCATCGCGCGCCCGGGGATCCCGGATGTAGAAGACGGATGGAGCAGCGAGGATGAAGCAGCGAGGATGAAGCACCGAGGAGCGGCGCGGATCAGAAGTCCGGAATGGTAAGAGAAGCGGGGGGGCCCTTGCAAGGGGGGGCGAGTGCCAGCATTTGGGGGCTGCTGGGGACCCCCAGGGGGCTGCTGGGGACCCCCTGGGGGCCGCTGTGTACTCCCAGGGGGCCGCTGGGGACCCCCAGGGGGCTGCTGTGTACCCCCTGGGGGCTGCTGTGTACCCCCTGGGGGCTGCTGGGGACCCCCTGGGGGCTGCTGGGGACCCCCAGGGGGCTGCTGTGTACCCCCAGGGGGCTGCTGTGTACCCCCTGGGGGCTGCTGGGGACCCCCAGGGGGCTGCTGTGTACCCCCTGGGGGCTGCTGGGTACCCCCAGGGGGCTGCTGTGTACCCCCTGGGGGCTGCTGGGGACCCCCAGGGGGCTGCTGTGTACCCCCTGGGGGCTGCTGTGTACCCCCTGGGGGCTGCTGGGGACCCCCAGGGGGCTGCTGTGTACCCCCTGGGGGCTGCTGTGTACCCCCTGGGGGCTGCTGGGTACCTCCTGGGGGCTGCTATATGTACCCCTGGGGGCCTGCTGTATACCACTGGGGCTGCTGTATACTACCACTGGGGCTGCTGTGTACTACCACTGGGGCTGCTGTATACTACCACTGGGGCTGCTGTATACTACCACTGGGGCTGCTGTTTACTACCACTGGGGCTGCTGTATACTACCACTGGGGCTGCTGTATACTACCACTGGGGCTGCTGTATACTACCACTGGGGCTGCTGTATACTACCACTGGGGCTGCTGTATACTACCACTGGGGCTGCTGTTTACTACCACTGGGCTGCTGTATACTACCACTGGGGCTGCTGTATACTACCACTGGGGCTGCTGTATACTACCACTGGGGCTGCTGTATACTACCACTGGGGCTGCTGTATACTACCACTGGGGCTGCTATATACTACCACTGGGGAGGCCTGTATACCACTGGGGGGGGCCTGTATACCACACTGCTGGGGGCTGTGTACCTGTGCTGGGGTCCACCCTCGGCTTATACACGAGTCAATAGGTTTTTCCAGATTTTTGGGGCAAAAGTAGGGGGGTCGGCTTATACACGGGTCGGCTTATACACGAGTATATACGGTAAGTATAATCCTGCTTTCAAATCCCATTTTGCTTCCTTTTGCAGGCCCTTAGCCTTTTATCTGAATAGCAGGGGCGTATCTAGGGGGGTGCAGCCGGACATTTCGCCCCGGGCGCAACTCAGCGGGGGGGCGCCGGCGGCACCTCCCCTCCCGTGTGTATATCACATGTGCCCTGCACAGATTGTATGTGGGGCCCGAGTGGTCGGCACTTCCGGAGGAGTCTGCACCCGCCGCACTATAATACCCCCTGCCGACCGGGAGCAATGGTACTGCCCACCGGACATGCCTCGGCGGCCATCTTTCTACTCCAGCAGCATCCCGGAATTGTGAGGTAATACAGGAAGCGTGTGATGTACAACCATGGGTGCACAATAGGGCCGGCGGGGCTGACACCGGCAGGCAAGCACACACCCCTTTCCCCCCCCCCCCTTCCCGGTCCTCGACCACGGGTGCAGCAGGGGGTGGGCGGGGCTGAAAAACTGACAGCACCCCCCCCCCCCCCGTCCTCACCTGCTCTGGGGGGGGGCGCAATAATGGATCTGCGCCCCCCGGGCGCCGTCAAGCCTAGTTACGCCGCTGCTGAATAGTAAACATGAACAGTAACACAGGCTTCCCTGAGAAGTCCATGTTGAGGGTCCGTGTAGGGACACTAGTTGTCTGGTACAGTCACCGAGTTTACAGTTCAGTTTCGCCCATCACAGACACAGCTAAGTGTACTACTCTTGTTTCAGGCAAGCAAAAGAGGTCTCATCAATGATCCTCATGTCATTTTGTATGGCTTCTGTTTTATGCATCAATTAAAACAATAGCAAAAAATATATGTGGCACCCCAGGGACCTATTGCCACAGTGTCATTATGGCCCTTGGCTGGCAATGTCCTGCTTGAGAGCAACAGAGGGGTATTCACACCAGGCAGGTGGCCGCGCATGGCACAGTCTGCCTCCAGGCCAGAAGGGGAGACCTAAACCTGGGTTCAGCGTGAGCTGTGAGCTCCCGTATAAATTCTGGTCTGGGGTGGAGTTAGTCAGTTCAGTCCCTGGGAGGACTGTGAAGAGGACCTGTGGACCTGAGCCGAGCTAAGCTCATCCCAGGTACAGCAGTTCAGTTTCTGTGAGGACTGTGAAGAGTACCTTGAGGATAGAGCAGTGCTAAGCTCATCCTAGGTACAGCAGTTCAGTTCCTAGGAGGACTGAGGAAGACATCCTGGACTGGTAGCTGCCTTAAGCTCGTCCCAGGATCACTAACTCAGCAGGAGACCTAAGGCAAGAATCTGAGGAAGTGGATGGAAGCCTCGGGAGCGGAGCAACCCCGTGCTCACCCCAGAGGAAACGCGCAGAGAACGGACCTTGGAGTCTGAGGCTGTGCATGGCCTAATGTCCCGGCAGTCAATACCGGAAGGTGGGTAATTCCAAGTTCCCCAGCCACACTGTGCCCGGAGGCAAAGCAACATACAGAGTTCAGGAGCCATCACCTGAGACCAGGGCTAATAAAGGACTCGAGTTGCCTGCCATACTGGCACCTCGCAGGATAGGGAGAGGGCCAGCAGCTGAGCTAAAGCAGCAGCAGGAGCCTACACACAAAGCACAGCAAGGAGGCCTCAGAACCTGTCAGGTGAGGAGAACCCCGAGTTGCTCTCAGGCAAGGACTCAGCAAACAATTACCTGAATTACAGATGCACCAGTAAAGGACTGAGAAACTACAAAATCTTTGCGCCCGCCATCCTGCACCCTACACCCTTACCACATCCACTGCCCCGGGGATCCGCTCCACCCATGGGGAGACCCAACTGCCTGTCTATCACCCCCGGAGATTCTGCAGCAGCGGTGGCCACTAATAGCCACATACCACGGGTGGCGTCACAAATAACTCCCCTTTCATCATCCCTTTTCCCAACCCAGCCAGAAGTAGTAATCCACGTTTCAACTGAACCCAGGGTCACAAAAGCCGGGTCTCGACCCCTATGACTCCCCCAGAGACAGTACAGCCCAGTTCCGAGTACCCCACGGCCTCTCATATACATATACTGTTTCCTATAGAATCAATGCAATGGATCTATTAAAAATGTATGTAGCGAGAGGGTGTCCGCATGGCATTCACTTTTTTTTAACGCAGCCAAGTACGGGTCTGATCAGAAAACGATGTTTTATAAATGGTCCCCATGTAGAAACGTCTATATCAGAGGTCCCCAATGTCAGTCCTCGAGGGCCGAACCAGTGCAGGTTTTCAGGATTTCCTTACTATTGCACAGGGATTGGAATCATTGCCTGCTGTGCAATACTAAGGAGATCCTGAAAACCTGCACTGGTTCGGCCCTCGAGGACTGACATTGGGGACCTCTGGTCTATATGAACTTCAACATTCACCTGCATTGTTCCCTGTGCGGTCTATTTGGCATGAGGATGGCATAAGGACCAAAAATATGCATGCCTTAACGAGACCTGAGTATAGATAAGGGAATTGATTATTTTCAAATTATTTATTAGGAATTTTCCACATAAGATTCGACAGCCTCTTAATATTTTGCCATTCAATTTGTTTTGATTACAGCAAAATGGTCACCAGATTTAGCAGCATTTTGAGGGTAAAAATAATTAAAACCTCTTATATATTCTTTCCCTTTTCCTCCCCATCCCTGTCTCGCCACCACTCAGGGCTGCCATCAGGGCCTGACTAGACTTACTCCCCGTGAGGGTCCCAGGCGACAGAGGCCGGGGGGATGTGCCAGGAGACGTTCATAGTCTGGAAACCTCCTCTGTCACTCTGCTGTTACCCAAGCCCCCGGGCAAGGGCGGGACCAAGTGGCATAGCTGGAGTGGGGCTGGCGGGGGCCTGGGACATCTGCCCCAGAAGCAGCAGGCAGGGATGTGCCATCGGCGGTCCACGCTGACATCCTGCTATGGGAGTTGGCTGTTCCCTCTATGAGCCATAGTCAAGCTGACAGCGGCGAAAGTGCTGCGCGCTGGCTCCCTCTGATCAACTGTACAAGCATCTGTTAGATCAGGGGTCAGGAGGAACCTTTTTTGGCTGAAATTGCCATGATCGACACATATTTTTAAATTTAATTCTGTGAGAGCCGTACAATATGTTTAATACTAAATGCAAGTAAATTTGTACATTTTATGTAAGACCAACCCTTTTAAAGTACAATAAGTCTATGAATACTTTTTAATAATGTTGTTATGCTGTTGCTAACCAATGATAAATCCCCTTGCAGCCCCCAATATGGTACCCTCAATATGGTACCCCTTCATCCCCTTGCAGTACCCCCAATCCCCATTATCCCCATGCAGTGCCCCCATCATCACCTTGCAGTACCCCCATCATCCCCTTGCAGTATCCCCATCATCCCCATGCAGTACACCCATTATCCCCATGCAGTACCCCAAATCCTCATGCGTCCCAACATCTCTTGCAGTACCCTATCATCCATGCAGTACCCCTATATCCCCTTCAGTACCCATCATCCTCTTGCAGTACCCCCATCATCATCCTATGCAGTACCCCCATTATCCCCATGCAGTACCCCCATCATTCTCATGCAGTACCCCAACATCCTCTTGCAGTACCCCCATCATCCCCAAGCAGTACCCCTATTATCCCCTTGCAGTACCCCATCATCCTCTTGCAGTACCCCATCATCCCCATGCAGCCCTTTGCAGCCCCCACCATGGTGCTAGTACTTGCAAAACACACACACATACACATGCTCACCGATCCTCTATGGTCTTCGCTGTACAATGCCACTCTGTCCCTGCTGCTGTACCCATATGTTACCAACAGAAACCAGGTGGCTGCAGTCCAATCAGAGGCCAGCAGCTGACACCCAATCACAGGCCAGCAGTGGCTGGCCAATCAGATTCCTTACCTGATGGAATAAGTTAAGTGCAACAACTCCAATCTGTATGTGTAAGTGTTATATTGCTAGGTTTGTGCATTGTCAGTAAAGTTAGTTTAAAGGGATCCTGTCACCCCCAAAACGCCTCATAAGGTATTAAAAGATGTCCCTAGAGCATATTAACACTTATCCTACACTCCTCCTTTTGGCTCCTAAATGCATGTAGTGAAAATGTATAAAAATGTTATTAAACTCACTCATTAGCGACTACAGTATGCATAGTCACCCAGGCAGGCTCTCCCTCCTCAGAATATCACGCCTCAATAGGCGTGATCTTCAACGCTGATTGAAATGTCGCGCCTCCCCTCTCTCCTCTGAGCCGGCCGGGCTGCAGTGTGCGCTGTATGACACGAATCGCGTCATTTCCGGCTTCAGGTGACGTGGGTACACCCGCGCCGCTGTGCCAACCTCTGGAAGTTTACGGGTGCATTACATAGTCCGGAGGGCATGCTGTTGAACTCACATAGGCCCATAGGTGTTGCAAATGCCGTCTTCTCTCGATTTCTTCGGCTATGGACACCTGCCAATACCCACTAGTGAGATATAAGGTAGAGAAGTAGTTGGCAGACTTCAACGCAGGTAAAGATTCTTCTATACGTGGTAATGGGTAAGCATCTTTGTGTGTTATGCGGTTTATTTGCCTATAGTCTACACACATCCTCATACTGCCATCCTTTTTCCTGACTAGGACTAATGAAGCTGCCCAGGGACTACAGCTATCTCGTATAACCCTGCGTCTTTCATGTCCTGTAACATTTCTTTGGCTTTTTGATAATGTGCAGGTGGAATAGGCCTATACCGCTCCTTGATTGGTGGATGTGTACCTGTGGGGATGTGGTGTTGTACCCCTTTTATCCTACCAAAGTCAAGTGGATGCTTACTAAAGACTTCAAATTCTTGGACTACCCGGTACACACCTTGCTTTTCATACACAAGAGTGGTGTCAGTTCCGACATGGAGCTGCTGGCACCTGTCCTCCAGTGGCCCAATGGTTGGATCAGGTTTTGCCCCTTTTTCGTGGGGTTCAGGTTCCACTGTTTGGATCTCGTTGTTACTGACTGTGTATAATTTGGCAACGGTGGTATACCTGAGTTAGTTAACCTCTTCACTGCCACAATTTAAGATGCGAACAAGTACTCTCCCATTGTGTACATCAACCACCCCCCTGGCTGTCAACAGTGTAGGTCTGTGCTCTGTGCTAACGGGCTCCACTAACGCTTGATAGTCCTGCTCTTCAAACCTATAGCTGCTCGACACCAAATCATCATTTCACTCATTGGGGGTATCACAATAGGTATTTGGGTCTGTATCAATTTCACCACCTGTAATTGTTACCTGTTGTTGGTGGGGATGGCTCTGATCTCTCCCCTGGAGGACCTTCCTCTGACCAGGTCTGGCAGTTTCAGCAATCTGTCGGAGCAAAGACAAAATTTCCTCCATGCAATTGCTAACAACATTTTTACCCAGTACAACATAAGGATCATTTGCATTAATGGCTTCTGCTACTACAAGGACCCCTTGGTTCTGTAACTCCACCATCCCCACCTTTATGGGCACTTCTCTAACCCCCATGACAGTGAGCGGTTCACCATTAGATGCATTAAGAATAAGGTCTATCTCAGGCTGTTTCAGTTCTGCATCAGCCCAATACTTTCTGTAAAGGATATAGGGGATGGTGGTCACCTGTGACCCTGTGTCCAGTAGAGCAGGTATCGGGATGCCATCCAGTACAATGGACAGAAACGGCCTCTGTCTGATGAACGTCTTGTACCAGTTGGCTGGGCCCTGTTGATCTAGTCCTGAGGTTTGCCCCGGCCCCCAGGGACTGCCCGTTTAAAGGACAATGCCTGGCGATGTGACCGGTGCGATGACAGTTGCGGCAGATGGGCTCCCCAGTGGAGCTGTAGCGGTCAGTGGCTCTTCCTCTGTAGGCTGTAGCTTGCTTCCCTCGCATTCAGGGGACGTAGTCCGGACTGTCAGCAACTTGAATCAGCGGCTGAGGCTTGGGGTCTTGGTGCTGGCTGCTGGCTGCATAGCGTCCATTAACTTGGAGATGTTTTTATTCATCTCGCGCATCTCAGCACATATTTCAGCCTGCAGGGAGTCATATTTGTCAGGCTGCGCAGATTGCACATTGTGCGTGGCTGCAGTCACAGGTACTGATTTTGGAGTAGCCTGCACCTCACCGTCGCACCACCGTTTAATTGCAGCTTCATGGGTCTCTACCGGCTTTAACCCTTTGATGGCCATTTCTTTCAAGGTGTTAAAATCAGCTTCGGGATTGCTTAATGACCACCAGCGTACATTTTTACTGTCCTCAGGGGATAGCAGGCCCTGTGTGAACTGTTCAATGAGGAGCTTGTTCTCATCTCGTCCACTGGCAGGGCGGACATGTATAAGGGCGCGTTGTGCTCTTTCCAGGCGCCAGGCATAGGCTCTGATGTCATCTCCAAGGCCTCTGGTAGCAGTGATGAAAGCACATGCGTGTATCAGCCTCATTACACTCCTCAAAGGTAGCTCTCAGTTTATCAAATATAGCAGGGGCTGATCTGCTTTCAGCAGCAGACCAGGACACACTTTCTTTTTCTGCTGCACCAGTTAACTGTCCGAGTATCGGGGAGACTGTATCCTGCTGAGACTCGGATCCTCACGGACAGCCACAAATCGTGATGTGAAACCGGCCTTAATGAATTTGATGCACCTTACTCCAATGGGCACTTCAAGAAGGTTGTCACAAAAAAGCACCAGCCTTGATGAAAGGCCAAAGATACAGAGCAGGTGAAGGGTATACAGTTACAAGGTTCCCATGATACTCATCGTTCTCAGTCATCTTGTGGCTTTTTTCTGTTTTCATCTAGTGATGGGCGAATCCTAAATTACTCGGAATCGCTTGACTCTAGCGATTCCGAGCACAGGACTCGCTACTCGTTGCGAGTCTAGCGAGTCCAATGTTAATGAATGGGTAAGAAAGTAATAGCGAGTAGTGTGACATTTACAAATCGCAGATGTGTTTCGGAAGCTTCAGCCTGAAGCAATCCTAGTTTTGTCATTTATTTGCATTGGACTCGTTTACTTTGCAACTGTAATCGCTAAGAAACTCGCACAGATAAGAGTCCTGTCTGCTCTGTGCAGCTCCAGGGTCCTAGAGCCCGCCTGCTGCCTGATGTAGCAGTGCTGAGATTGTTCTCAGTCTGCTCATTCCCTGTGTACAGACATGAATGTCTGTGCACAGAGATGATGTAGCAGAGCTGAGATTGTTCTCAGTCTGCTCATTCCCTGTGTACAGACATGAATGTCTGTGCACAGAGATGATGTAGCAGAGCTGAGATTGTTCTCAGTCTGCTCATTCCCTGTGCATAGACATCTATATCTATGCACAGGGATGAGCAGAGAGGACATCGCGTTTTGGACTGCGTCGGACGGAAGAGGATTTTTTTAATTAAAGATGGAGTCCCTAATGGCTTTTTTTTTTATTTCTAATAAAAAAATTTCTCTGTGTTGTGTTTTTTTTTAAAACAATTTAATAGAAATTCATGGCGGTCATGTCTAATATTGGCGTAACCGCCATAAATTTCGGGCTTAGGGCCAGCTGATAATACAAAGCTGGCCCTAACCTCTTTATTACCCAGCGTGCCACCGCCACCAGGGCCGCTGGAAGAGCGGGGTTCAGCGCCAGAGGATGGCGCTTCAATGAACGCGCCATCTTCTGGGGCGGCTGCAGGCTGCAATTTGCAGCGGGGGGTGCCCAGAAAGCTTGGGCATCCCTGCGCTGCGGATTCCAGCCCCCAGCTGCTTAGCTGTACCTGGCTAGACATAGAAATTGCGCGGAGCCCCACGCATTTTTTTGACTCCGACTCCGAGACGACTCCGACTCCGAGACGACTCCGACTCCGACTCGACTCCGAGACGACTCCAACTCCGAGACGACTCCGACTCCGAGACGACTCAGACTCCGACTCCGACTCCGAGACGACTCCGACTCCGACTCGACTCCGAGACGACTCCGACTCCGAGACGACTCCGACTCCGACTCCGAGACGACTCCGACTCCGACTCCGAGACGACTCCGAGACGACTCCGACTCCGAGACGACTCCGACTCCGACTCCGACTCGACTCCGAGACGACTCCGACTCCGAGACGACTCCGAGACGACTCCGACTCCGAGACGACTCCGACTCCGAGACGACTCCGAGACGACTCCGACTCTGAGACTCCGACTCTGAGGAGACTCCGACTCTGAGACTCTGACTCTGAGACTCTGACTCTGAAATTCATTAAACAATAAAAAAAAAAATGCGTGGGGCTCCGCGCAATTTCTATGTCTAGCCAGGTACAGCTAAGCAGCTGGGGGCTGGAATCCGCAGCGCAGGGATGCCCAAGCTTTCTGGGCACCCCCCGCTGCAAATTGCAGCCCGCAGCCGCCCCAGAAGATGGCGCGTTCATTGAAGCGCCATCCTCTGGCGCTGAACCCCGCTCTTCCAGCGGCCCTGGTGGCGGTGGCACGCTGGGTAATAAAGGGGTTAATCCCAGCTTTGTTATACAAGCTGGTATTAAGCCCGAGATTCTTAATGTCAGGCCACGTTTGACCCAGCCACTAAGAATCTCCAATAAAGGGTTAAAAAAACACAACACAGAGAAAATTTTTTATTTGAAATTAAAAAAAAGCCATTAGGGACTCCATCTTTAATTAAAAAAAAATCCTCTTCCGTCCGACGCAATCCAAAACGTGATGTCCTCTCTGCTCATCCCTGTGCATAAATATAGATGTCTATGCACAGGGAATGAGCAGACTGAGAACAATCTCAGCACTGCTACATCAGGCAGCAGGCGGGCTCTAGGACCCTGGAGCTGCACAGAGAAGACAGCTGGACTCGGCTCGCAAAGAAACAGCAGTTACTTTGCGAGTTTCCCTGCTATCACTGGCACAGTAGCCGAGTCTAATGCAAACAATGGCAATCCTAGTTTTGTCAGCGTTTCTGACAAAACTAGGATTGATATTGATTTGCATTGGACTCGTGCGAGTAATCACTGGGAAACTCGCAGAGTACCGAGTCCTGCGAGTCCCTTACTACTCGACGAGTAACAAGTCCTAGCGAGTAGATTCGCCCATCCCTATTTTCATCCTTGTGACAATGTGGCGTTCTTCTCCTGGTTACTATCCAAAAAGGCAATAAAGGCTCAGGACTCCACGGCTTATATTCCAAAGGCTCCACTTTCTTTTCTCTGACAGGCATAGATCTTCTCTTTGGCAGGCACAGATCTTCTCTTTGGCTGGCATACAGTAGATCTTCTCTCTGGCAAGCGTAAATCTTCTTTCTGGCTGGCATAGTTTGGCTCCATCCACTTGTCCTGTAGCTGTGGTCGGCTGATGTCATAAACCTGTGATGTCACCACAAAGAGAACAGACGTGAACATTCCATTCACAGCCCGGCCATCATCATCATCATCGAACCATCCATGTAAACAGTGCACAGATGTTGGCGTTCAGTTTCTTGTCTGGCTACAAAGCAGAGGACTTGGCTCTATAAAAGACAAATGTGTAAAACTAAAGTTTTGGGAACAATACGGGTGTAATACATTTTAGAGAGGCCTTTCACTAAACACTTCGAAATACAAAAATTTAAATTGGGAAAGTTTAAGCCCATTGTAAACTTGCTATATAGTCAATGTATAAATATAATAATACATATTATTAAATATAAAAATTATTATTATTATTATTTCTATAAGCACTTATAGTTGTACTCAAAAGTATACATAGCCGGCAGATTTTTTGCTTTCTTGGCCTTTTTCCAGAGAATATGAATGATAACACAAAAACTTATTTCCCACTCATGGTTAGGGGTTGGGCGAATCCGTTTATTGTCAAACTACTGGGTTTTCACTTTTTAAATCACAATAACAACCAAAAACATCCAAATAATCCTGATCAAAAGTTCACTTACCCATGTGATTTTGGCCTGATAACCTGCACAGAAGTTCACACAAATGGGTATGAATGGCTAATAAATGTAACATCCTCACCTATGACCTATTTGCTTGTAATCAGTGTGAGTGTGCATAAAAGCTGAGTGAGTTTCTGGGAGCCAGACAGACTCTTACATCTTTCATCCAGCCACTGATGTTCCTGGAGTGTGAGTCATGGGGAAAGCAAAAGAATTGTCAGTGGATCTACGGGAAAAGATAGTTGAACTGTATTAAACAGGAAAGGGATACAAAAAAATATCCAAGGAATCGATAATGCCAGTCAGCAGTTTTCAAGCTATGACTAACAAATGGAACATCATTGGCTCTGTAAAAACCAAACCACAATCAGGTAGACCAACAAAAATTTCGGCCACAACAGCCAGGAAAATTGTTAGGGATGCAATGAAAAACCCACAAATAACATCAGCTGAAATACAGGACTCACTGTAAACTAGCAGTGTGGCAATTTCAAGATGCACAACAAGGAGGCACTTGAAGAAAAATGGGCTGAATGGTTGAGTCGCCAGGGGAAAGCCAATACTGCTCAAATGCCTATAATATGCCAAACAGCACAGAGACAAGCCTCCAAACTTTTGGAACAAGGTAATTTGGCTTGATGAGGCCAAAATCCACCTTTTTGGCCACAACCATAAATTATACTTTTGGAGAGGCCTCAACAAGGCCTATGATGGAAGGAACAGCATTCCTACTGTAAAGCACAGAGGTGGATCATTGATGATGTGTGAGCTGCAAAGGCACAGAGAGACTTGGTCAAAGTTGAAGGAAAGATGAATGCAGGACATTATCAGCAAATACTGAAGGCAAATTTGCACTCATCAGTCCAGAAGCTGTGCAAGGGACGTACTTGGACGTTCCAACATGACAACGATCCCAAACACAAGGCCAAGTCATCTGTCATTGACACAGAAAAACAAACTGAAGGTTCTGGAGTGGCCATCTCAGTCTCCTGACCTCAATATCATTTAGCCTCCCTTGGGAGAACTCAAGTGTGCAGTTCATGCAAGAAAGCCCGGGAATTTACAGGAACTGGAGACTTTTTGCCAAGAAGATATAGACAGCTTTACCATCTGAGAAAATGAGAGCCTCATCCACAACTACCACAAACATTCAAGCTGTCATTATAATATAATTGATAATAGAGGGGGCAATATACGGTATTAAAGAACTGGGGTATGTGAACTTTTGATCAGGGTCATTTGGATGTTTTTGGTTGTCATCATGACATTATGATTTAAAATGAAAGAACACAGTAGTATGACAATAAATCGCATCACCCAACCATTAACCATGAGTGGAAACAAAGTTTTTGTATTATCATTCGTATTCTCTGAAAAAAGGCCAAGAAAGCATAAAATCTGCTAGGGTTTGTAAACTTTTGATCACAAATATATATATATATATATATATATATATATATATATTTATTATATTAATATATTAATGTGTGTGTGGGTATCACTATTCACCTTGTGCTTGATAAAGGTGGTTCTCCACTGAAATGTTTCCACCACATGGGCCATTAAAGTTCACTGTTTGCCTTATTTTTGGAGGTGATGCCTGTTTTTTTCTTTTGGTAACTATTGCATGATTTTGCTTTGCCAGGATTTATTGCATTCAATTTTTGCTTTCTTTTTTGTGCTGTCCCTTTTTTCTATGATAGATAGATAGATAGATAGATAGATAGATAGATAGATAGATAGATAGACCCGCCCACCATTCCTAGGAGTAATCAGCTCTGGACATGAGTTCCTGAGTTTTCATTGTTTTTACCTTATAATGAGCTATGAGACAAATGACCCGCCCAGGGGTCCATGGGAACTCGGTTTCTGGGCATGGAGTTGGGATGCTGCCTCGGTGGCCTGGTGCCTGGGCCCGTGCCCTGGTGGTCACTGGCAAAAATGAGAAAAATAAAACAAATAATAAAAGTCTCGTATGCCACCTGCAGTTCTGGTGATGCTCACCAGTGCCGCTGTCAGACTGCCGGGAAAGATGGTAATGCAGACCATGTCCCTGGGTCATCCTGCCACTGCACTTGTTGTTATGGTGGCAGCTATTCAGTAGTTCATGTAGAAAGAAACACTGATGCTTGTTAGGTCTCTATGGGTACTTTACTGGAAGCCGTTATGATGGTATACAGGTTCACAGTTACACAGTCTTTATGGGTAGTCACTGAGGAGAATAATGTCTCTTTGAGGCTCTCAGAGAGTACCTTCTGCTTTGTTTCACTGTCCCTCTTTCTTCCTTGCGCCTCCTTACTTCCTTGCGCTGTCCTGCACAACCCACTTGTCTACCAGGCCCGTTGGGTGCTATGAGGTACCCTTCTTCTCTTCTAAGGGGCTCAACCTCATTTAGTGCTCATGGTGGGGCTGCGCGTTCTGGATGGGGGGGGGGGGGGGGTCGGGGTTGCTAGGTAGACCCGTGACCTGCCGGTGTTGGGTTAGGCTGATCGCAAGTTGGAGCTGGCACTCCGTTATGGACCAGGATTCCCCCGGCTGTGGTGAATTCTGGCACTGGGTTTCCTCCCTCTGTCTGGGTCACCACTCCTTTCAGGCGCCCTCCCTGTGGGTCCCCTCTAGGGCTCCCTCTTTGCTTCGTCCCTTAGACCAGACTAGATTTGTCTGTAGTTTCCCGCTTCTGCCTACCCTAACTCATCTCCCACCAGGACCGGTTACCCTAGTAATAGGTTGCCAATTGGTCCCCTAGTGTAGGTGTAGGGATGCCGGGATTAGAGCCTCAGGTTGACATTACACTTCGCAAACAACAGGAATACCACACACTGTGTTGTGGGTGCAGTACCCCTACTGTGGCGCACTGACCAGTGGGGCGCCACATTCCCCCTTGGTGGAACACAATTGTCCTCAAGTGTTCCTACCCTACCCGGTACAGAGCTTTTTGCATTTTCATATAAACAGTAACAGGTTTTATTTTTAAACATCACGCATCATGTCTCTCCTCTTTATGGCAGGCACTTTTCTAATAACGTTGCAAACAATTTAACTTTGGCCTAACGGGGCGGTACACACTCTTGCAGACCCAGCGGTAATTGTCCTTCACTTTGCACAGTGTCCTTTATCACCGCTGGACTGCTTTAAGCACACAAAGAGTCTCTGGCTTAACGCGTTATTAGTCCAGGCTCAACATGATACATATGGGAAAGCATGTCAGAGTCCATGATGTCTGATGAGTTCTCTATCAATATAGTAGGAATACAGTTCTTGGTATATTCAGACAGTACAAACCGGTGTCTATTAAGTCTTTATACTCGTGAGACACGTACTCCACTCTGTGGCTCCGCTTGTCATTGTACGTCACCCGGTCGCCTGATACAAGTCCCTATCCGGCAGCCTATAAGGCGGACTCCATCTCGCGCCGTAAGATACCTCATAGAGGCCTGGTTCCGCCGCCCATACCCACTTCAGGTTAAGGTGTCACAGTACCTGTCTTACATTGGTCAGGGGGCACCACTCCTCTCCGCGGCATTGTCGCTCCGCCTAGTCAGCAGGGTCAATTTGGGGTGTATAGTCCGGTTGTGGGGAAACAGTACCAGGAGCTCTCCCTGGACCTCCGGGATAGGCAGATAGGCGGACTGGCTTCCTCGGACGCCCTCTAGCGAGTATTCAAAGCTACTCCACCACGCCATTCGGGAACCGGTTCCTCCGGTCTCCTCGTTGTCGGCCTCGGGTTGTCGGTGTCGGGATCCTCCTTCTCGGGGCTAAGTTTGTCATCTGATTCCTCCTCTTGGACAGATTCAACGATGACCTCTGGCTCGGATTTGGGATTCTCTAGGGCCATCTGGCTCTGCAGCTGCTCCCTCTGGGTCGTCAGGCTCCGATGCGGTGACGTTGGCACTGTCTTCGGGCAGGCTCTCTGGGTCTTCCGTCTCACCCCAGCCTCTGCTGTTGCTACAGGCTGCAGTACACTGGGCGAGTCACAACTGGTTGCCAGGTCAGACCTGACTCGCCAATGCAAGGCAATGGCTTCAGAAAGAGACTACCATATGATGTCTGTTCACAGTCACAGTCTGTGCTGTTATTGTTAGATCCCTGACTTGTATAACTCATTTGTGATTCTGATATCAGCATGCTGAATAAAGTAATGTGACGTCCAGAATTAAAGTTTTTTTTTTTGTTGGGCTTAAGGAGTTTCCTAAATTTGTAAATGTTGCAATTCTGTGACGCTCTGGATGCTGACGTCTATATCTCACACTGGCACACTGCTTACTGTTAGGATTTATTGGTGCCTGGCATGAGAGTGGATGGTCATGAATCACAGTATAAGATTTACATTAATACAGTCAGCATACTAGAATGGAGGCTCAATAAAAGAAAGTGAAATGAAAATGATTGAGTGAGGCCAGACTCTAGTCAGAATGTGGAAGAAGTATATATTTGTGTTAACATGATTGTCAATTTGCTTAGCATGGAGAGAACCTGAAAGTGTGCAGTGCACATGTTGTCAGAATTTTCAAACACCTAGAGTGACTACAGACTTTCATCTAACCCTTGGCTAGCCCTTTAATAAAATTAATACATGTAGCCCAATCCTAACAACGTGTAATAACTCACTGTGCAGGATTCAGCTCTGTTTGTTGGTTCCAGCAGTCATTACTGACCCTCCATCATACGCAATTCTCATACTACGGTCATGTGACAGCTTTCTTCCTGCTTCTCTCAGTTGTTTATTGAAACACTGAAGAGCAGCTCGTATCGGACTATGTGCAATACATTTCCATGATTGGTCACATGACACTAACTCAGACCACTTTGTGGGGGTAAGGAGTGCAGAAACTGTAGTTTTTTCAGGTGGGCATAAGACTGTGGAATGTTTGGGGTTGGAGCGAGCTGGGTGAGCTGGCAGAGCTCAAGGGCCCCCAAATTTTGCGAGTATAGGGCCTGAGATTCCTAGGGCAGCCTGCCATCACAACTAGTTCTTCCTAGCCCAATGCCGTAAGTTGGAAGTGATGCACATTAAGATCTCACGTGCCTACGTGGGCACAGTATACATTTATAATGGCATCACACCATGTGACAATCTAGCGCCTATGAAGGCGGTTACGTCAGAGGTGGAAAGAGATTAGGTTAGACAACTATAAGGAGACATGGAAGACTGAAAGAGAATGGAAGACTGAAGAGAGGACATGGGGGACTGAGAGAGAACATGTAGATGAAGAGAGGACATGCAATATGAAGAGAGAAGATGAAATATTGGAGGAAAATATGGAAGACTGATGAGATACATGGAGACTGAAGAGAGCAACATGAAACTGAAGAGAGTCATGGAAGCTGAAGAGAGAAATGGAAGACTGAAGAGAGGACTTGGAAGTTGAAGAGAGGACATGGGAAGACTAATGGAAACATGGAAGCACTAAAGATGAAATAGAAGACTAAGAGAGAACATGGAAGCTGAAGAGAGGAATGGAAGACTGAAAAGAGGAATGAAGACTGAAGAGAAAAGAGAGAACATGGAAGACTGAAGAGAGGAAATGCTATATGAAGAGAGACATGAAATTGAAGGAGAATATGGAAGACTGAAGAGAGAACATGGAAGACTGAAAGAGAACATGGAAGATGAAGAGAGGTCAAGAAAATGATTGAAGGAGAACATGGAAGACTGAAGAGAGAAGCATGGAAGACTGAAGAGAGAACATGAAAGACTGAAGAAGGTCATGGAAAGACTGATGAGAGAACATGGAAGACTGAAGAGAGGACGTGGAAGCTGAAGAGAGGACATGGAAGACTGAAGAGAGGTCAGGTGACAAGACGATGAGTAGAACATGGAAGACTGAAGAGAAAACATGGAAGACTGATGAGAGAACATGGAAGACTGTAGAGACACAATGGAGACTGAGAGAGGTCATGGAAGACTGAGAGAGAACATGGAAGACTGAGATGAGGACGTGGAAGGTTGAAGAGAGACATGGAAGATAATGGAACAACTGGAAGACTAAAGATAGAACATAGAAACTCGAAGAGAGAACATGGAAGACTGAAGAGGAAATGAAGGAGCTGAAGAGAGGACATGGAAGACTGAAGAGAAAGAGGAACATGAAGATGAAGAGGGAAATGCTATATTGAGGAGACATGAAATATTGAAGGGAGATATGGAAGACTGAGAGAGAACATGCAAGACTGAAGAGAGAACATGGAAGACTGAAGAGAGGTCAAGAAAGACTGATGAGAGAACATGAAGATGAAGAGAAAGCATGGAAGACTGAAGAGAGAACATGGAAGACTGAAGAGAGGTCATGGAAGACTGAAGAGAGAACATGGAAGACTGAAGAGAGGACGTGGAAGGCTGAAGAGAGGACATGGAAGACTAAATAGAAAACATGGAAGACTGAAGATAGAACATGAAGACTGAAGAGAGAACATGGAAGACTGAAGAGAGGACATGGAAGACTGAAGAGAGGACATGGAAGACTGAAGAGAAAAGAGAGAACATGGAAGACTGAAGAGAGGACAAGCAATATTGAAGAGAGAACATGAAATATTGAAGGGAGAATATGGAAGACTGAAGAGAGAACATGGAAGACTGAAGAGAGGTCATGAAAGACTGATGAGAGAACATGGAAGACTGAAGAGAAAACATGGAAGACTGAAGCGAAAACATGGAAGACTGAAGAGAGAACATGGAAGACTGAAGAGAGGTCATGGAAGACAGAAAAGAGAACATGGAAGACTGAAGAGAGGACAAGGAAGACTGAAGAGAGGACAAGGAAGACTGAAGAGAGGACGTGGAAGACTGAAGAGAGGACATGGAAGACTAAATAGAAAACATGGAAGACTGAAGAGAGAACATGGAAGTCTGAAGAAAAAACATGGAAGACTGATGAGAGATCATGGAAGACTGAAGAGAGGACATGCAATATTGAAGAGATAACATGAAATATTGAAGGGAGAATATGGAAGACTGAAGAAAGAACATGGAAGACTGAAGATAGAACATGGAAGACTGAAGAGAGAACATGGAAGACTGAAGAGAGAACATGGAAGACTGAAGAAAGAACATGGAAGACTGAAGAGACGAAGTGGAAGACTGAAGAGAGGACATGGAAGACTAAATAGAAAACATAGAAGACTAAAGAGATAACATGGAAGACTGAAGAGGAAACATGGAAGACTGAAGAGAGGACATGGAAGACTGAAGAGAGGACATGGAAGACTGAAGAAAGGGCATGAAATATTAAAGGGGGAACATGGAAAACTAAAGAGAGAACATGGAAGAGAGAACATGGAAGACTGAAGAGATAACATGGAAGACTTAAGAGAGAACATGGAAGACTGAAGAGAGGACATGGAAGACTGAAGAACAAATATGTAAGAGAGAAGAGAGAACATAGAAGAAAGAAAAGAGAACATGGAAGACAGAAGAAAGAACATGGAAAAAGAAGAGAGAGCAACATGGGAGAAAGAAAAAAGAACATGGAAGACTGAAGAGAGAAAATGGAAGACTGAAAAGTGAATGACTCACCGTTGCCCGGTTCTCAGGTCTCAGACGATGATTCACTTGTCACGGTTCCGCGCCTGAGGCTGTGGGGCCCGGTGGTCAAACAAAAAGGGGATTTAAAGGATTGGGATAAGTCTTGATTGTCGTGATGCCACCTGTGGGAGTCCGGTGATGGCACCAGCGCTGCTTGGGCCTCCGGAAGATGTGCGGCAGCTAGATGGGATGGTCCCCACAGGATGAGCAGTAGTCCCCGGGGCCAGGAGCTGTGCTGGATGGAATACGGCAGCTCGGTTGTTCTTAGTGAGTGCAAGGGTTAATAGCAGTTCTGGAAGAAATGCACTGACACAATGCTCCTCTGTAACAGGTTTTTACTGTAGGTTCGGTGCAGTACACGGTATACAGTCTTTAGGTAGCGGACCGGGTGGTCCTCGTGATGAATAATCTCAGTCCAGAGCTCCACGGTGTTCCTCTTTTACTAAATGTCCTATTCTTGTATGGTTGCTGCCTTAGTGTACCAGTTCAGAGTGCTGGGAACCTTTATGAAATCACCTCAGCAAGGACGCGTCCATCTGTGAAGGGTCTAGATGCCCAATGGTAAGTACCCTGCTGGTAAGACTGCTGGGTTAGCGGCTGTAGTGACGCGCTCCTAGAAAGCTGCTCCGTCACTCCGGTTTTGCAGAACAGCGATGACCGACTGTTTGCCTCGGAACCGGTGTTCGGTGAGATTGGGCATGGGTGTCTTTTAACCCGTTGCATAGTTGCTTTGTTGCCCGTGTTCCGGTCTGGGTCACCGCTTGATGGTGCCTTGCCGGTTAAGTTACTTTTCAGGACTGCACGGCACTGTGCAGATCCCTGCTCCTTCTCTCCTTCCTCCGTTCTCTCTTCCTCCAACTACTCCTACTTCTCTAACTTCCCCTACACTACACCTTACTCTCCTCCCTCCAGAACCTAATTGGCCCTCTACCTCTGAGTGGTGCATGTGGTGTATGGAGCTCTGGGTTTAACTATTTCATCACTGAAACGAAAGATATCACATCTTCCCTTAGGGATGCAATACCTTAGTGTGACGCACTCGTTGCGGGGCGCCACATGAACATGGAAGACTGAAGAAAGAACATGGAAGAGAGAACATGGAAGACAGAAGAAAGAACATGGAAGACAGAATAGAGAACATGGAAGAAAGAAAAGAGGACATGGAAGACTGAAGTGAGGACGTTGAAGACTGAAGAGAGAACATGGAAGACTGAAGAGAAAACATGGACGACTGAAGAGAGGACATGGAAGACTAAAGAGAGGACATGGAAAACTAAAGAAAGAACATGGAAGACTGAAGAAAGAGCATGAAATATTGAAGGGAGAACATGGAAGACTAAAGAGAGAACATGGAAGACTGAAGAGATAACATGGAAGACTGAAAAGTGAACATGGAAGACTGAATAAAGAACATGGAAGACTGAATAAAGAACATGGAAGACTGAAAAGAGGACATGGAAGACAGAAAAGAGGACATGGAAGACTGAAAAGAGAACATGGAAGACTGAAAAGAGAACATGGAAGACTGAAGAGAGGACATGGAAGACGGAAGAGAGAACATGGAAGATTGAAGAAAGCGCATGTGTAATGTACAATAATTAGATCTGCCTCTTTAAGAAAACTAGGCTGTTGTATGATGGGTAAGGAGAAAGAGGTGGAGAGTTAAGTTTTGGTTTCACTTTAGAGCATGCTGCAGGAAAAGACTGTTCTGATATATGATGGAGAAAGATAGAAGACAAGAATAAAGTACACTTAAAGTTTACCCTTGTGAATGCCTCATATCGTGTGGACATTACAACTGGCGACGAGGATGGGATGATATAACCACCGGCTGCTGTGAGTACTGATCCCTGTTTACTGCTTCACACACCAGCATCACTGAGAGACTCTATCATGGCTGAATACTTACACAGTTTCCCACAGTTTGATATGACTGATGCTACTAATCTCTCCCATAACTGGAGAAAATGGCTAAACAGATTTGAGAACTTTCTAGAAGCCGTGGACATAAAAGAGGAGAAACGAAGGAAGGCTGTACTCTTACATTGTGCAGGCTCAGGAGTCTATGATGTATACAGCACATTACCTGCAGCCGAGACAGACACATACAGGAATTGCACCAAAGCTCTCACTGACTACTTCAATCCCAAACAAAATATCAGATATGAAAGATACAAATTCAGAATTGCTAAGCAGCTCCCAGAAGAATCCATAGACACCTATGTCACCCGGCTGAGAGAGCTGGCACATGGATGTGCATTCACAGATGTAGATGATGAAATTCTAACCCAAGTAATTGTCACCTGCTCATCCAATAACATAAGGCGCAAGGCTCTGCAGCAGGATCTCTCTCTACATGATTTACTCAAAATGGCCCGTGCTATAGAAACAGCAGATCATCAGGCTACTGCAATGGAGAGTGGGGATCATTTACATGTGCATAATCTCAAGTATAAGAATGCCCAAGACAAGCAAACCCCAAAACAGAGGAAATGCTATAGATGTGGACAGGATTTCCCTCACCACCTGAACAAATGTCCAGCTATAGGACAGACATGCAGTAAATGTGGAAAAGGGAATCATTTTGCAGCTGTCTGCAGGTCAGCACAATACAAGTCTTCTCTGCCTCTGACAAAGCCCGCAAATATAAAAATGATAAATCAGGACACAGAAGAAATGTCCGGGACGGAAAACTATGTGTTCACCACTTCTGCCACTGGCTCCGTACAGTCTCCCTGCATCACACTCCCACTCTGCAACACCAATATCACCTTTACAATAGATACGGGTGCTTCAGTGGATATTATAGACAGCACTGCATATGAACAATTGAAAAATAAGCCAGTTTTACAGCAAGTGAACACAAAAATCTTCCCATATGGATCTACAACACCTCTAGCCACAAGAGGACAATTTGACACGGAAATCAGCTATAAAGAAAACAGGCATAAAACCACTTTTCACACATTACAAGGATCGGGAGGCTGTCTTCTCAGCTATCACACTGCATTGAAGCTAGGTCTCATCCAGATTATTCATACCATAACTGACCCAGCAGACATGGATGTACAGGCCATGGTAAACAGTTTTCCCTCCTTATTTAGTGGTTTGGGGAAATTAAAGGACTCTCAAATACATCTTCATGTGGACGACAGCGTTCGTCCGGTAGCCCAACCACATAGACGCATTCCTTTTCACCTGAGAAAGAAGGTGGAAAAAGAACTTCAATTCCTCATGGATGAGGACGTCATTGAAACTGTTACTGGTCCCACTCCGTGGGTCTCTCCACTTGTGGTAGTTCCAAAACCAAAGACTCCAGAGCAGGTGAGACTGTGTGTTGACATGCGCCTACCCAACACCGCTATCCAGAGAGAAAGACATATCTCACCCACGATTGATGACATCATTCATTTATTAAATGGAGCGACCGTCTTTTCAAAGCTCGACCTCAATAAAGGCTATCACCAATTAGAACTGAGTCCAGAATCCAGATACTTAACAACATTTTCCACACATGTGGGCCTCAGAAGATATAAAAGATTGACTTTTGGAGTCTGCTCAGCAGCAGAAATTTTTCAGGATGCGATAAGGAGCGTCATTCAACACGTTCCAAATGCCTTTAATTACAGTGATGACATACTGGTGTTTGGTAAAACTCAAGCTGAACATAATCGTGCTCTATACAACATCTTCGAATGCCTGCTCTCTGCTGGACTCACTTTAAACAAAGAAAAGTGCGAATTTGATAGAAGTTCATTAGAGTTCTATGGTCACATCTTCTCGGAAAAAGGAGTACAACCTGACCCTAAGAAAGTAGAATCCATCAAGACAGCCTCAATTCCACAAACTGCCAGTGAAGTACGCTCTTTTCTTGGAATGGCAAGCTACTGTGCTAGATATATTCCAAATTTTTCAACTATCAGCAGTCCATTAAGAGAACTTACAAAGCAAAATTGTGTTTTTCAATGGTCCCAAGACTGTCAGACCTCTTTTGAAGCAATTAAAAATGAACTTTGCTCAACCACTACCATGGCTTATTTTGATCCGGCACTTCAAACCGAATTAATTGTGGACGCCAGTCCCGTGGGGCTGGGTGCTATCTTAGCACAATATAAGGATAATAATCAAGATCCTCACATCATTTCTTATGCAAGTAAAAGTTTAACAAGCACTGAAAAGAAATATTCACAACCTGAAAAAGAAAGCTTGGCAGTTGTCTGGGGATGTGAACACTTTCACTTATTTCTCTATGGAGCTCCCTTCACCATTGTCACTGACCATCAAGCACTCCTTACAATCTTTGGAAATCCCAGAGCTAAAATGCCTGCACGCATTGAAAGATGGGGCCTACGTCTACAGGACTATAACTACAAAATTGTTCACAAACCTGGAAAATACAGCAATCCGGCTGACTATCTTTCAAGACATCCTATGAATGATGCCTCACCTGAGCAATCCTCTATTGAAGAATACATACGCTTCATTACAGCTCATGCAGTGCCTAAAGCACTCTCTATTGATCACTTTGTGAATGCAACAACAAGTGACAAGACGCTATGTGCTTTAATAGAAATCATACAAAATCGAAGGTGGCATGAAATTCAAAAAGAAAAATTTCCCGACTCTGAGATTGATCTGAAAGAATTAAAACTATTCTCAAGTGTACGGGATGAATTATCAGTCACTGAAGAACACCTCATTCTTCGAGGTACCAAACTGGTTGTACCTAAGACTTTGCGCAACTTAGTCATACAGATCGCACATGAAGGTCATCTAGGAATTGTTGGTACTAAAAAATTACTTAGAGAAAAAGTGTGGTTCCCAAACATGGATCAATTGGTGGAAGAGAAGATTAGACATTGCTCCACCTGTCAATTCATTACTCCATCATCAAACTTAGAACCACTGCAAATGTCTCCGCTACCCACTGCTGTCTGGGAGGAAGTGGCAGTCGACATATATGGACCATTACCCAATGGCCAGTACATTCTAGTAACAATTGATGAATATTCTAGATACCCTGTCATTTCTTTCATATCTTCAACCTCTGCCACTAGTGTCATACCAGAACTGGATGACATATTCTCTGCATATGGCATTCCAAGAGTGGTTAAAACAGACAATGGACCTCCGTTCAATGGACATGTGTTTACACAATTTTCTGAATACTTGGGGTTCAGTCACAGGAAAATCACACCTTGCTGGCCACAAGCCAATGGTATAGTAGAACGTTTCATGCGCACTATGGGGAAAAGAGTCAAGGCAGCGAGTCTGGAGCACACCCCGCTGAAACAGTCATTATACAAATTCATGCGCAATTATCGCAATACACCACATTCTACTACTAATGCTGCTCCAGCTCATCTAATGTTCAACAGAACTCCACAGATACGTATCCCTGATGTGACCAGTCATCCCTTACCAAGTGACTCTTCTGTGCGATCAGCAGACTCTGCTAACAAACAAGCTATGAAACGTTATGCAGACAGAAGGCGAAGGGCACAGCCAAGTGCCATCAAAAAAGGGGATGTTGTCGTCGTGCGTCAAAAACCAACCAACAAGACCTCAGCTACTTATAATCCTGCACAATACAATGTTACTGATAAGAAAGGCAGCATGGTCACGGCTGAGCGAAATGGACACTTCATAACTCGAAATTCTTCACATTTTAAAATCATACCGCAAAATGATGGTAATGATCTTCCTCTGGTGGAAGACTTGGTGCTCGGTGGAGAGGACCACCCGGAAGTAAACAATTCTTCAATAATGGACACACTCACTGAGCCCAGACGCTATCCAACACGAGAAAGGAGGGCTCCATCGCGGCTTATTGAAGAAGTATAAAAGAGAAAAGAACAGAAAACATACAGAGTTCTTTTTGGTTGTTGTTTTTTTGTTGTCTTTTGTGTTTTTTTTTTTTTCTTTTCGGTGCCTGATTTGAATAGACTAAATAGGCCAAAACCGACATATATATTTATTGGACATTTTCACATTTTCACATGGTTATATTGTCAGTGTATTTATTCTAAGTTGTAAAAAAAAAAAAAAAAAAAAAAAGGGGGATGATGTAATGTACAATAATTAGATCTGCCTCTTTAAGAAAACTAGGCTGTTGTATGATGGGTAAGGAGAAAGAGGTGGAGAGTTAAGTTTTGGTTTCACTTTAGAGCATGCTGCAGGAAAAGACTGTTCTGATATATGATGGAGAAAGATAGAAGACAAGAATAAAGTACACTTAAAGTTTACCCTTGTGAATGCCTCATATCGTGTGGACATTACAGCATGGAGGAGAGAACATGGAAGACAGAAGAAAGAGCATGGAAGAAAGAAAATAGGACATGGAAGACTGAAGAGAGAACATGGAAGACTGAAGAGAGAACATGGAAGAAAGAAAAGAGGACATGGAAGACTGAAGACAGGACATTGAAGACTGAAGAGAGAACATGGAAGAAAGAAAAGAGGACATGGAAGAATGAAGAGAGGACATGGAAGACTAATGAAAGAACATGGAATAAAGAAGAGAGAACATGGAAGAAAGAAAAGAGGACATGGAATTAAAGGGGTTGAGTAATTCTGGGGAACATTTGTTTCTTAGATGCATGTATCTAGGGTTAAAACAAAATAATTATTTTAGTTTTTCAAGAGTTTACACATTTTAGCTTGTACATGCTCTTTACTGTCCTACACGACGTGGTCTGTGGTCCTAAATCAGCTGAGAGGAGCTCGGAAAAAGACATAAAAGTCTTAAGCCAGTTTCACACCACGTTTTTTTCCTGTCAGGTTCTGTCCGGTGTTTTGCAGGAAGCACCGGACAGAACCTGACAGCCCCTGACAAACAGAACCGGAGGGCAAATATGTTATCCGATCCTGTTTTGTGCCAGAATCATTCCTGCGCGCAGCTACCACTGACCAGTGCTGAAATTTCAGCATAGTGGCTGGAGGAGAGCTAGCCGTGGTGCTGAAATTTCAGCCACGGCTCTTTCAGCTGCGCTGTCCAGGTGCTAAACGAGTGCGGCTCGAATTTCAGAGATGCCGCTCTTTCAGCACCCGGCATCCGGGAACCCAGATTATTTTTCTGCGCCCATAGACTCCCATTTAGGAGGATTCGGTTTTGCTTGATTTTTGCCTCGGACACAAAAAATGCTGCAAGCTCCGATT
The DNA here is from genome assembly GCA_033576535.1 of Allobates femoralis. NCBI lineage: Eukaryota > Metazoa > Chordata > Amphibia > Anura > Aromobatidae > Allobates > Allobates femoralis. The sequence goes on from JARQOC010000010.1 coordinate 87,113,072, forward strand.
TTGTGCCTGGGGCAAAAAATGAAAACAGCCGGATCCTGCTAGACAGACACCAAACTGGATGGCAAATAACCCATCCGGCACCAAAGGGATACAATAATGGGTGCAAAATAGACATCACAACTGAGCTCACTGATGGATTCTCAGTTAACCCATTCTGCAGCCAGCAATATACAGTGCAACACAGCGTTAGAAGGCAAACATTGACACATTTGTAATAAACCTCATTACAAAAATAATTATCATCCCCAAATACATAAATTTATATGAAATAAAAAAATATATCCCCGAAGGTGGACAACCTCAGGTCTCGACATCTAGCACTAGGAATGCTCATTTTTTCAGATTATAAGAAAACTCATCATCAGTAAATGTGTTTTGCTCTTATAATGTAATATTTGCAGTGATTTGATCAGAGCGCCTCTCAGCCGCCTCACTATCTCCACTGGATGGCAGTGTCATCTCTAGGATTACCTCTGATCACTGTTCACCCTTTTCTTGCTGGCAGAAAGGATTTTGCAGTCTTGGAATATAAAAAAAGGCACAAAGCAGTAATGTCTGATATTTATCCAGGAGCATGAGTTCATTTCTATCAATATCTTGTCTACAGTTTATAAAACAGAATAAGATTAAATGTTCAATTTGCAGGAGACGAGCCTGGAAATGTCCAGATGTAGCAGAGGGGAATTTGATATTTTTCATAGTATCTTGTTGATTTTTAAACTTTTTTCATGTCATTTTTTGCTGGTTCTTATGTCTCTACATACAGATCTGTTGTATCAGGGCCTCCAGGAGTAGAGACAAAGAGGTGACATTTAGGCAAGTCTGAGCCGTGTGTAACTTGAGTATGGGCCGATGCAAAAGCTCAACGCCCATTATGCAAATCTGTATAGCAATAGTCATTTCCTAGGCAAATGTACTTTTGGGGCTCTTAGGCTCTGTACACACGCTGCAGATTTGGAAAAGGAATTTTCTGCCCCAAATCTGCATGAAATGCACCGAAATCCGCTGAGCATTTCTGCACAGTTATGTTGCGTTTTCGGTGTGTTTTTGTACGCACAAATGGTGCACTTTTCTCTCAAGTGTTTTTGCTTTTAATTCTATCATTTTCCAGCCTGGGAGGAGAGAGAAAGAGAGCGAGAGAAAGCAACAGAGAGAGGAGTGCGAGAGAGAAAGAGTGAGAGAAGAAGCGAGAGAGAGAGAGAAAAAAAGCGAGAGAGTAAGCAAGAGAAAGAAAGTGAGAGCGTAAGCAAGAGAAAGAGTGCGAGAGAGAAAGAGTGAGAGAAGAAGCGAGAGAGAGAGAGAGTGTGAGAGAAAAAAAGTGACAGAGTAAGCAAGAGAAAGAGAGCGAGAGAGAAAGAGTGAGAGAAGAAGCAGAGATAGAGAGAGTGTGAGAGAAGAAGCGAAGAGAGAGAGGAGAGAGGTGTGAGAGAAAAAAAGTGACAGAGTAAGCAAGAGAAAGAAAGTGAGAGCTAAGCAAGAGAAAGAGTGCAGAGAGAGCAATAGAGAGAGAAGAGTGCGAGAGAGAAAGAGTGAGAGAAGAGAGCGAGAGATAGAGTGTGAGAGAAAAAAAGTGACAGAGTAAGCAAGAGAAAGAAAGTGAGAGCTAAGCAAGAGAAAGAGTGCGAGAGAGAGCAATAAGAGAGAGTGCGAGAGAGAAAGAGTGAGAGAAGAAAATGAGAGAAAGCAAGTGCAAGAGAGAGTGCAGAGAGTGCAAGAGAGAGAAAAAGGAGAATGAGAAGAACACAGAGTGACAGAGAGCGTGAGGAAGAGCAAGAGACAGAATGAGACAAAATGCAAGCAAGAGAGTGAGAGAAAGAAAGCGAGAGAGAGCAAGTGCAAAGAGAGTGCGAGAGAACACCAGAGAGAGCACAAGAGAGAGTGCAAGAGAGAGCAAGAGAGAAAAAGGAGAACGAGAGAGCAAGTGCAAGAGAGAGTGTGACAGTGCTATGGAGAGCAAGAGGAAAGCCAAGAGAGAATGAGAGAAAAAGCAAGAGAAAAGAGTGTGAGAGAAAGAAAGCAAGAGGGAGCAAGTGCAAGACAGCGTGCAAGAGAACACCAGAAGGAGAGAGTGCAAGAGAGAGCGAGAGAGAAAAAGGAGAACGAGAGAGCAAGTGCAAGAGAGAGTGGACAGTGCTATGGAGAGCAAGAGGAAAGCAAGAGAGAACGAGAGAAAAATGCAAGAGAAAGAGAGTGTGAGAAAGAAAGCAAGAGGGAGCAAGTGCAAGACAGCGTGCAAAGAACACAGAAGGAGAGAGTCAAGAGAGAGCGAGAGAGAAAAAGGAGAACGAAAGAGCAAGTGCAAGAGAGAGTGCGTCAAGAGCGTAAGGGAGAGCAAGAGACAGAGCAAGAGAACGAGAGGAGTGAAAGAAAAAGTGAGAGAGCAAGAGAAAAGCTAGAGAAAGGTGAAAGAAAATGAGGAGAGCAAGCACAAGAGAGAGTGTGAGAGAGCAAAAGAAAAGCAAGAGAGAGAGCACGAGAGAGTGTGACAAAAAGAAAGCAAGAGAGAAAAATGCAAGAGAGTGAGTGAGAGCAAGAGAGAAAGTGAGAGAGATTCAAGAGAAACAAAGTGATAGAGAGCAAGCACAAATGACAGTGTGAGAGAGAGCAAGTGCAAGAAAGAGTGGGAGAGAGAACGTGAGACAGAGCGTGAGAGAGAGAAATAAAGCGAGAGAACCACAGAAAAAGTGAGAGAGAGAAATAAAGCGAGAGCACGTTAGAGAGAGTGCCTGAACAAGCAGCGTATTTTGACAATTAGAATGGGGTCAAAGTAGAAAAACGTGGCCAAAACCGGATGTATAAGTGACATGCTACAGAGTCAAAAACCACAATGTGGGCACAGCACTGCTCATCCCTCATAGACCTTGCTGGCTTCAGGATAACATGCAGATCTCTTAATAATAAAGTCAGTATAAAGCGCAGCGTGGACACGAGGCTTTACACTGGCATCACACATCTGACTCCATGTCCTACATGGGACATAGAAGTTACCCAGTGATTAGAAGAAACATAGGTTTGGTTCCGTGTTAACCAGTTGAAGAAAGATAAATTCCTCTCAGTAGGAGAAGCAAAATAATAATCTTGTAGGTGTGATACCTTTTACTGGCAACAAAAATAAAATAATTGATGTTACAAAGCAGCGAGCTGTCCAGACTGCTCCATCAGCCAGGATATAACAATGCCTGGTAACAAGAGGTCAGCAGTCTCGAGATCTCGCTGCTTTATGACATCATTACTTCATTTTTGTTGCCATTGAAAGGTCATTGAAAGGACAACTACAAGATTATTATTTTGCTTCTCCTACTGAGAGCAATGTATCCATTTCCCAGTGGTGTAGCGTGAATTGCCATAGTATTATGACCCCCTAATCCAGTGTAATACCATCTGAGTGCCCTTGAAAGCCAACTATGCCCCCTGATTGGAGGTAATTATGAGCCCTGGGTAAACCCTTCCGAAGTAGTAATGTCACCGCGACAGATGTGTCCTGCCCCAGGTCTTTAGTGCTAGAGAAGCCACGACTACTTTCTATATGTTGTGCCCTTAGGTTTGTCCCTTTGGTCCTCCTAAACTTCACTGCTGTAACCCCTTATAGTTCCCTACTAGCATAAAACATTCTGACTCAGTGTCCTAGTAGTAGAGACAGGTGTGACTATTGAGAATGTTCCCAACCCTTAGACTCTGTGCACACTTTGAGTATTTGGTTGCAGTTTTTCGGCATTAAATCTGCATCTACTGGCAGGAAAATCCCACCAAAAACACTATTCATTTTTTGACACATATTTGAGGCATTTTCAGTGCGTTTTTATGCGTCCCGTGCATTTGGGGTGGAAAAATGCTGCAAGAATTGACCTGCTGAAGATTTATTTCTCCACCAAATCTACAAAGGAAAAATAAGCGACGTGCACAAAACATCCGGATTCTCATTGACTTTGCGGCCAGAAGGATTTGCATGCTGTTTTGTGACAAAACTGCACTAAACACAGATTAAAAAACCGTGATAAAAATGCACTGTGTGCACAGAGCCTCAGATCACTTTCCTGCATACAGATTTTTCTTCCAAATCTCACAACCCAGTTTGCCCTTGATCTACCACAATCGGCCTTGATCCTTTTGAAGGATCTGCCATTATCAGTCTTCATCATTTTTTGATCCTTATTTTTTTTCTATCCATGGCTTATTACAGATCCATCAGACTTCCATCAGTGACAATTATCCACTTTCTTCTATAGAATAGTGTGCCATGCAACTTTATTCTGAACATCATAAAGCAATGTAAACTTTATGTAAAAGGACCATGAACATCTGCAGGAGTTTGTATGTTCTCCCCGGGTTCTCGTGGGTTTCTTCCTCCAGTTTCCTCCCACACTCCAAAAACTGATAGGGGATATAGATTATGATGATAATGTCTGTACAGTGCTGCAGTATATGTGGGCGCTATATAAGTGAATAAATATTATTATTATAAAAAAGGACTGAATCCTAAAAATGAACACAAATGGCGGCACCATAGGCTTTAATGACTTGTGATAAGACATATGGATATATAAAATAATCACTTGCTTCCTTTTATAATTACATTTACCTGTTCATTATGGGCAGCACGGTGGTTCAAGTGGTTAGCACTGCAGCCTTTGCAGCACTGGGGTCTTGAGGTCCCGGGTTCAATTCCCACCAAGGACACTAAGGACAACATCTGCAAGGAGTTTGTATGTTCTCCCTGTGTTTGTGTGGGTTTCCTATAGGTTCTCTAGTTTCCTCCCACATTGTAAAGACATACTGATAGGATGTTTAGATTGTGAGTTCCAAGAGCATTACTCATGTATGTAAAGTGCTATGGAATTAATAGCGCTGAATAAATATTATTATTATTATTTACTTCTTTGCACCCAACTTATTTTTTACCGTAAGGTTTTATGTCTATGCCGTCATACTCCTTCTCACCTGAAGATGGCACTGTTGTCTTATCAGCCTGTAAAGTTTAACCTGAACACCACTGTTCCCCCCAGAGGTGCAGAGGGGGCGCTTCAACCAATTACAATAAAAATACATGCATAATGAATAAAATATTTTCATGACCAAAGGTTTGTAGTTAAACATTTTGAAAGAAAGTTGTGATATATATAGGAAGTGTTTACAGGGTACCGGGGGTGCCCTAATACCAGGCGATTACTCTACAAAGTGTGTACTCCTCAGCTGGGTCACCATAGAGAGGTGCGATAATACAGCATTCACATATCTAAATCCCTATGGACATGTCCTTATCCAGGGACTCTGTCCTCGGCACCAGCGATGCCCTTCATCAATTATAGACATTATTGTATTCCGTCAGTGTGACAAAATTGACTAAATACATAAATGCCTAAATCAACAAGCTGATACATTTAGTCATAAATGCAAAATAAGAGACCTCCGTAAGAAAACTTTAATATTGACCGTAGCTTTCTGATGGCAAGTTTCATCAACTGCCATGGCGTTTAATGTCAGGGTTAGACATTCCCCATCAGGAACGTATTGCCATAGAGAACCCACAACTCCTAAGTCATCGAGAGCTCTTCCTAAAGTCTATGGGGTATCTCACCATACCAACCCTCTTGCTATCAGAGTGGATATAGCTCAGTGACCGGTCACCAAATCAAAAGTGGACAATCTTTGATCCTTATTTATTTCTGCTGTTCCCTTGAGTATTCGGCTTTTTTTTATACTCCACCCCATGGTTCTAGAGATATGAGGTAGTGATGAGCCAATTATCCAAATATACAGGTTCGGATTATGTAATGAGGTGAGCAATTCAGATTGTATTATCGAAATGGACACTGAAGTGAGCATTACACAGTCCGATACTGCCCCCTTGTGGACAATTGCTGAAATGACTGCAGAGAGAAAAAAAACATTGTTTGCTGATCCCCTCCCCCAAGAGCCTTGTGCTGAGGAACAGAAAGGGCGGGAGATGATTCCAGACACAGAGTTGAGCCAGAGAAGATCTCCCTGTGGATGTCTGTTGAAAGTGGACTACTTTGCTACACCTTGCCGGAAAAATCACCCCGCAGAAGCCCCTGTGACTGATCCTGGGCCACTGGACTTTGGTGCTGTGTATCTGGCCGCTCTGCAAAACCTTGCCCGCCGAGCACCCAGGGTGCATGTGCAGGGGCCGTGACCGACATAAGGGAGCCAGTTGTACTGCCGTGATCTCCGTCCTCCTGCTGCTCGGTGTGCCCTGAGACTGAGAGAGACATTAAAAGAAAAATTCCGTTACCTGTGGAAGGAGACCAAAGAAGAAGACTAAGGAGTTTCCCCCTTCAGCGCTGCATCGGGACCCGTCCTCGTGAGATCCCCAGGCCTGCGACGTGGGAGCGACATCTACTTCTGTGATAGACTGGTACGTGATTTTAGGGAAAGTTAGGGAAAGATACCTTCATTGTTGTGTTTTTTTCTTGCTGCGTACCCGGCAGAAGTGAAGATCCAGAGACTCTAATATATACAAGTGCGCATATAGTTCGGTTGACTGTGATATAAATATGTTTTACAGTAAAGAAACGTTATTACCGGTTAAATCTGAGTATGGGGATTCTGTTGAGAAAGATCATACACACACACCCGCGGCCTTACCACCGGTCGCTACAGATTATCTAACCGAATACTTTTTGCTATTCGGGTATTCATACTGAGTACTGAACCTAATGCAACTCAATGGGGAAATCAAGTAGTGTTCCAGAAAAGTACCCGATTTCCCCTTTGACTTGCGCTAGGTTCAGTGTTTCAGAGGAGTGCCCGAATAGTAAAATGAAGCAAAAAAATAAATATCACCCAAGAGTTCTTGGTTCCACAGTGCAGGGATCATGACCAAGGATTTAGCAGTCAGGGATAAGGTAGAAAAGTGATCCAGCAAGGAGGAAAATTCTAAAAATATTATTGATCCATTATATGGCAGTAACAAAAAACCCCTATGTTAACATATTTTAAGAACGTCCTTACGCTTTTCGATCAGAAGCTTATCTTAATCATAGCACCTATGCTACAATTAAGATCAGCTTCTGAACGAAATGCGCTTATACTATGATTAAGATCAGCCTCTGATTGAAATGCGCCTGTGCTATGATTAGGTAACAAAGATAAGAAAGGACGGGGGGGGGGTGTTCATAGGGTTAAACCTGGTGGTCTAGTGGTGTGTATAAGCTGTGGTGATGCTGTAACTGCCCTGCGGTCCAGCGCCTCCGCCCTGCACCCTGTCCGTCCCTCTTCCCGTGCAGTTACCCTTCCCGGTTCCGGGGTCGGGGTTCCAGGTTGCAGGCCATCCGCAGGCGACCCCGGGGCTCCGGGGTGCTCCATCGCACACCTGCTGCTCAGACCGTTGCTCCCTGACTGCTGTCCCGCTCTGCTTCCCCTCGGTGTGTTCACTAGGGGGCGGGGCCGCTCTCTCTGTTACCTTTATAGGGCCAGCTGGCCAATTAGTCTGCCCCGCCTCCCGGCCAATCCCTGTAGGGCAGCAGGTATATAAAGTGTGCACTTGCTTCTGGACCTTGCCGGGGCAACTTCATTCATCCCGAGGTTGCCGGTCCTGGTCCTGTTGTATGATGTTATTCTGCAGTGTTTAACACTCATCTGTTTGTTCTTGTTGCAGGTGCGCATTTACTCTTGGACCTTGCCGGCCCTCTTCATTCATCCCGAGGTTGCCGGTCCTGGTCCTGTTGTATGATGTTATTCTGCAGTGTTTAACACTCATCTGTTTGTTCTTGTTGCAGTGTCGCTGTTCTGCCTCCGGCCAGCTCCGTGCTCTTTTGTGCCTCTCCTTGCTGTTCCGAGCTGCTCCGTGTCGCTCCGTGCCGCGTTACTACCATTCCTTCGGACCATCCTTGTGTGGTTTTCTCTGGTCTTCTCCCCGGACCGGACTCCGTGGTGGTCGCAAGTCTCCGTGCTGTTTCCGTGCAGTTCCCCTGCCACTTATCCGGACCGTCCTGGTGTTGGTTCTCCAGCCTTCCTCCAGGCCAGCCTCCATAGTGTTCTTCATTTTACTACTTTTGTTGTTCTTTGGGTTTTTTGCATTCTGTGTTATTCCTCTGTTTTTCTTTACCGCCTGAGGGTCGGTTTAACACGGGTAATCCCGCTCACAGACCTTCCGGAGCTCCGTGCTGGGAGCAAATCCCTGTATAGGGGTCAAGGCCTTCCCGGGCGTCTCCGGAGGAAGGAACTGTGAGGGGGCCCTGTGGCCTTCCCTAGGGGTAGACTCCTTGTATCAATAAAACCCTTTATGCAATATAGATTCTAGTCCGGTTCTCTCTCTCTAACCTGGTGTCAGCATCCGCTCCGGCAGCGGTCCAGCGGGTCCACGTCTCGTGCGCCCCTAAGGCGTGACAGATGCACTCACCTATCCAAGTTGTGCACCCTTGCACAACCCCAGGGAGAGCGTGTGTTCAGAGCCAAGTCAGCCGCTGGTCTGTAGGGCGTGGAAACCAAGCGGTCATGTGACTGGAAGACACGTTACCAAGGGTTCTGCAGCCATTGATTCACTGTACCTGTACTACTCTGTCTGCAACCCTCGGGGAGGGGATTGGATAGATAGAAAAATGTTGCGGTTAAGGCGTAGCACTGGGCATATAAGAGATGGACTGGAAATTATTATTAATTCTTTATTCCAATTGGTGCTCCACAACACGTTTCGACAGCCAGATGCTGCTTTCATCAGGTGATATGACCTGATGAAGGATGGCAGCATCCGGCTGCCGAAACCCATTAAGATCAGCTTCAGATCGAATCGCGCCTATGCTATGATTAAGATCAGCTTCTGATCGATACGTACCTATGCTATGATTAGGATCAGCTTCTGATCGATATACGTACCTATGCTATGATTAGGATCAGCTTCTGATCAATACGTGCCTATGCTATGATTAAGATCAGCTTCTGATCAATACGTGCCTATGCTATGATTAAGATCAGCTTCTGATCGATACGTACCTATGTTATGATTAGGATCAGCTTCTGATCGATATACGTACCTATGCTATGATTAGGATCAGCTTCTGATCAATACGTGCCTATGCTATGATTAAGATCAGCTTCTGATCGATACGTGCCTATGCTATGATTAGGATCAGCTTCTGATCGATACGTGCCTATGCTATGATTAAGATCAGCTTCAGATCGAATGGCATCTATGCTATGATTAGGATCAGCTTCTGATCGATATACGTGCCTATACTATGATTAAGATCAGCTTCTGATCGATATACGTGCCTATACTATGATTAAGATCAGCTTCTGATCGATATAAGTGCCTATACTATGATTAAGATCAGCTTCTGATCGATATACGTGCCTATACTATGATTAAGATCAGCTTCTGATCGATACATGCCTATGGTATGATTAGGATCAGCTTCTGATCGATATACGTGCCTATGCTATGATTAAGATCAGCTTCTGATCGATACGTACCTATGCTATGATTAGGATTAGCTTCTGATCGATACATGCCTATGCTATGATTAAGATCAACTTCTGATCGATACGTGCCTATGCTATGATTAAGATCAGCTTCAGATCGAATCGCACCTATGCTATGATTAGGATCAGCTTCTGATCGATATATACGTGCCTATACTATGATTAAGATCAGCTTCTGATCGATATAAGTGCCTATACTACGATTAAGATCAGCTTCTGATCGATACATGCCTATGGTATGATTAGGATCAGCTTCTGATCGATACGTGCCTATGCTATGATTAAGATCAGCTTCAGATCGAATCGCACCTATGCTATGATTAGGATGAGCTTCTGATCGATATACGTGCCTATGCTATGATTAAGATCAGCTTCAGATCGAATGGCACCTATGCTATGATTAGGATCAGCTTCTGATCGATACGTGCCTATGCTATGATTAAGATCAGCTTCTGATCGATACGTGCCTATGCTATGATTAAGATCAGCTTCAGATCGAATGGCACCTATGCTATGATTAGGATCAGCTTCTGATCGATATACGTGCCTATGCTATGATTAAGATCAGCTTCAGATCGAATGGCACCTATGCTATGATTAAGATCAGCTTCTGATCGATATTTTGTGCCTATACTATGATTAAGATCAGCTTCTGATCGATATAAGTGCCTATACTATGATTAAGATCAGCTTCTGATCGATTTACGTGCCTATGCTATAATTAGGATCAGCTTCTGATCGATACATGCCTATGGTATGATTAGGATCAGCTTCTGATCGATATACGTGCCTATGCTATGATTAAGATCAGCTTCAGATCGAATCGCACCTATGCTATGATTAAGATCAGCTTCTGATCGATACATGCCTATGGTATGATTAAGATCAGCTTCTGATCGAATCGCACCAGAGGACTGTGGCGGCACTGTTGATCATCACCAGACTCAGCGGGTGGCGTCACGACAAAGACAACCTTGTAAATAATCCCCTGTAAATAGAAACCCCGTTTCAGTTGACCCCCAGGGCCACGGCTTCGGGATGGCCACCCGTGACTTCCCGGACTGAGAGAGCCGAGTACCCCACAGCCCTGGGCGTCACCTATGCTATGATTAAGATCAGCTTCTGATTGATATGTGCCTATGCTATGATTAAGATCAGCTTCTGATTGAAACGTGCCTATGCTACGATTAAGATCAGCTTCTGATTGATATGTGCCTATGCTATGATTAAGATCAGCTTCAGATCGAATCGCACCAGAGGACTGTGGCGGCACTGTTGATCATCACCAGCCTCAGCGGGTGGCGTCACGACAAAGACAACCTTGTAAATAATCCCCTGTAAATAGAAACCCCGTTTCAGTTGACCCCCAGGGCCACGGCTTCGGGATGGCCACCCGTGACTTCCCGGACTGAGAGAGCCGAGTTCCTCACAGCCCTGGGCGTCACCTATGCTATGATTAAGATCAGCTTCTGATTGATATGTGCCTATGCTATGATTAAGATCAGCTTCTGATTGAAACGTGCCTATGCTACGATTAAGATCAGCTTCTGATCGATATGTGCCTATGCTACGATTAAGATCAGCTTCTGATCGATACGTGCCTATGTTATGATTAAGATCAGCTTCTGATCGATACGTGCCTATGCTATGATTAAGATCAGCTTCTGATCGATACGTGCCTATGCTATGATTAAGATCAGCTTCTGATCGATACGTGCCTATGCTATGATTAGGATCAGCTTCTGATCGATACGTGCCTATGCTATGATTAGGATCAGCTTCTGATCGATACATGCCTATGCTATGATTAAGATCAGCTTTTGATCGATACATGCCTATGTTACGATTAAGATCAGCTTCTTATCAATACGTGCCTATGTTACGATTAAGATCAGCTTCTTATCAATACGTGCCTATGCTATGATTAAGATCAGTTTCAGATCGATACGTGCCTATGCTATGATTAAGATCAGCTTCTGATCGATATGTGCTTATGCTATGATTAAGATCAGCTTCTGATCGATATACGTGCCTATGCTATGATTCAGATCAGCTTCTGATCGATATACATGCCTATGCTATGATTAGGATCAGCTTCTGATCGATACGTGCCTATGTTACGATTAAGATAAGCTTCTTATCAATACGTGCTTATGCTATGATTAAGATCAGCTTCAGATCGATACGTGCCTATGTTATGACTAATATCAGCTTCTGATCGGTATACGTGCCTATGCTATGATTAGTATCAGCTTCTGATCGATATACGTGACTATGCTATGATTAACATCAGCTTCTGATCGAAATGTGTAAGGTTGTCCCTATGATATTTTACTTTTGTTATTTTGCCACAGCCATGCTCTGTTTTTATATCATACATCAATACTTGTTTTAGTGTTATTGCATTGTTGCTGGATTATTTTTCTACTTTATCCTTGGTTGTCAAATAGTAAAAAGTATTCAGTTAGAATAATCCAAATCCGAATATTTTACTATTCGCTTATCACTAATATGAACCTTTTTATTATGCTCTTTACCAAGGTGGTGTGGCTCAGGGGATCCTCAGGGGCGTGTCTTCAAATTGCTCTATATTATTACCCTGTGAGCCGCACCTACTTGTAAAGACCATAACAATGAATTCTAAATAAAAAGGCCCTTATCTGTGGGAAGGTATAGCGGATTTATAAAAAGAAAAAAACTAAACAAAAGTGGAGTACTCAGGGGAGCAAGAAATGGGCACTTTTGTCCTGGTTATTGGCCCTCTTTAATGAAATGGAGGAAACTGTGGATAAACAGAATATGGAATAACTTCTATGTGAACAGGATTTATGTTTCAGATTATTGCAGCAAACATATAGGAAAATAAATGTCATGAAGAGTCCAGCTGCTGAACCAGTCTCCGGAGCGAGGACAGTCAATAGCGGTCTGTTACTCACACATGTTCGGGGCGATGACGACTGGCGTGTATCCAGCAGGTGCTGCAGCACAACTATTTATTTGTGCTGTTTTATGGCGGCCTGTGATATACGATTGTAAAATGAAGCCTTTTATGTCGTTGTGAGCTCCGTGGTGTCATGATCTGAGCTCGGCCTTTATCCTGACTTATGTTTCCATCCTCCTGTTACATAATCTGCTAAACCTGGTTATGAAATGAGAACTTTTATTACTGCAATGTTTGCACTTTGCTCCATTGAAATGAAGATATTTACTGAATAAAAGACACAGGGTGATACATAGGAATCATGGTGCCGGCTCCTTATGATGATCCATGTACTCATCCCTATAGGTTAGTGCAGACGTTGAGCCCTCTCTTTTATTAGTACCCTTGAATTGGTTTGTTGGGGTGTGCAGGTTTTCCAGTTTTATCTAAATTATACTTAAAGGGAACCTGTCTGATTGATTTGTGATATTGAACTGCCCCCAATGTGTTTTAAATGATACAATGTGCATCACTAACATGGTTCACTAAAATTCTGCGTATTTATCTTAAAAAAAGACTTTATATGCTGAGGTGACTGCACACACATACCTGGCTTCAGTCATAGGGGAGGTGAATGCACACACACCTGGCTTCAGTAATAGGGGAGGTGACTGCACATACACCTGGCTTCAGTCATAGGGGAGGTGACTGCACATTCACCTGGCTTCAGTAATAGGGGAGGTGACTGCACATACACCTGGCTTCAGTCATAGGGGAGGTGAATGCATACACACCTGGCTTCAGTCATAGGGGAGGTACCTGCACACACACATACCTGGCTTCCATCATAGGGGAAGTGACTACACAAACATTCCTGGCTTCAGTCATAGGAGAGGTGACTGAACACAGATACCTGGCTTCAGTCATAGGGGAGGTGACTGCACACACACCTGGCTTCAGTCATAGGGAGGTGACTGCACACACCTGGCTTCAGTCATAGGGGAGGTGACTGCACACACCTGGCTTCAGTCATAGGGGAGGTGACTGCACAGACACACCTGGCTTCAGTCATAGGGGAGGTGTATGCACACACACACCTGGCTTCAGTCATAGGGGAGGTGACTACACACACATTCCTGGCTTCAGTAATAGGGGAGGTGACTGCACACACATACCTGGCTTCAGTCATAGGGGAGGTGAATGCACACACAACCTGGCTTCAGTCATAGGGGAGGTGACTGCACACAAACTGGCTTCAGTCATGGGGGAGGTGACTCACAACATCCTGGCTTCAGTCATAGGGGAGGTGACTGACACACAATACCTGGCTTCAGTCATAGGGAGGTGACTGCACACACATACCTGGCTTCAGTCATATGGGAGGTGACTGCACACACATACCTGGCTTCAGTCATAGGGGAGGTGACTGCACACACACACCTGGCTTCAGTCATAGGGGAGGTGACTGCACACACACATACTGGCTTCAGTCATAGGGGAGGTGACTACAGCACATACCTGGCTTAGTTCATAGGGGAGGTGACTGCACACACACATACCTGGCTTCAGTCATAGGGGAGGTGACTACACACACACCTGGCTTCAGTCATAGGGGAGGTGACTGCACACACATACCTGGCTTCAGTCATAGGGAGGTGACTGCACACACACCATGGCTTCAGTCAAGGGGAGGTGACTGCACACACATACTGGCTTCAGTCATAGGGGAGGTGACTACACACACATACCTGGCTTCAGTCATAGGGAGGTGACTGCACACACAACCTGGCTTCAGTCATAGGGGAGGTGACTGCACACACATACCTGGCTTCAGTCATAGGGGAGGTGACTGCACACACAACCTGGCTTCAGTCATAGAGAGGTGACTACACACACATTCTGGCTTCAGTCATAGGAGAGGTGACTGAACACAGATACCTGGCTTCAGTCATAGAGGAGGTGACTGCACACACACCTGGCTTCAGTCATAGGGGAAGTAACTGCACACACATACCTGGCTTCAGTCATAGGGGAGGTACTACACACACATTCCTGGCTTCAGTCATAGGAGAGGTGACTGAACACAGATACACTGGCTTCAGTCATAGGGGAAGTGACTGCACACACACCTGGCTTATCATAGGGGAGGTAACTGCACACACACATACCTGGCTTCTGTCATAGGGGAGGTGACTACACACACTTCTTGGCTTCAGTCATAGGAGAGGTGACTGACACAGATAACTGGCTTCAGTCATAGGGGAGGTGACTGCACACACACCTGGCTTCAGTCATAGGGGAGGTGACTGCACACACACATCCTGACTTCAGTCATAGGGGAGGTGACTGCACACACACTGGCTTCAGTCATAGGGGAGGTGACTACACACACATACCTGGCTTCAGTACATAGGGAGGTGACTGCACACACAACCTGGCTTCAGTCATAAGGGGAGGTGACTGCACACACATACCTGGCTTCAGTCAGTAGGGGAGGTGACTGCACACACACATACTGGCTTCAGTCATAGGAGGAGGTGACTGACACACATACCATGGCTTCAGTCATAGGGGAGTGACTGCACACACACTGGCTTCATCATAGGGGAGGTGACTGGACACAACACATACCTGGCTTCATTCATAGAGGGGAGGTGACTGACACACACCTGGCTTCAGTCATAGGGGAGGTAACTGCACACCACATACCTGGCTTCAGTCATAGGGGAGGTGACTGCACACTTTCCTGGCTTCAGTCATAGGGGAGGTGAACTGCAACACACATACCTGAGCTTCAGTCATAGGGGAGGTGACTACACACATACCTGGCTTCAGTCATAGGGGAGGTGACTACACACACATCCTGGCTTCAGTCATAGGGGAGGTGACTGCACACACATACCCTGGCTTCAGTCATAGGGGAGGTGACTGCACACACATACCTGGCTTCAGTCATAGGGGAGGTGACTGCACACACTACCTGGCTTCAGTCATAGGGGAGGTGACTACACACACATACTGGCTTCAGTCATAGGAGGAGGTGACTGCACACACACCTGGCTTCAGTCATAGAGAGGTGACTGCACACACATCCTGGCTTCAGTCATAGGGGAGGTAACTGACACACAACCTGGCTTCAGTCATAGGAGGTAACTACACACACATTCCTGGCTTCAGTCATAGGAGAGGTGACTGAACACAGATACCTGGCTTCAGTCATAGGAGGTGACTGCACACACACACTGGCTTTAGTCATAGGGGAGTAACTGCAACACACATACCTGGCTTCAGTCATAGGGGAGGTGACTACACACACATTCCTGGCTTCAGTCATAGGAGAGGTGACTGAACACAGATACCTGGCTTCAGTCATAGAAGAGGTGACTGCACACACACCTGGCTTCAGTCATAGGGGAAGTAACTGCACACACATACCTGGCTTCAGTCATAGGGGAGGTAACTGCACACACACATACCTGGCTTCTGTCATAGGGGAGGTTGACTACACACATTTCCTGGCTTCAGTCATAGGAGAGGTGACTGAACACAGATACCTGGCTTCAGTCATAGGGGAAGTGACTGCACACACACCTGGCTTTCAGTCATAGGGGAGGTAACTGCACACACACATACCTGGCTTCTGTCATAGGGGAGGTGACTCACACACTTTCTTGGCTTCAGTCATAGGAGAGGTGACTGAAACGTCCCGTCATCATACGGGAAGTGACTACACACACCTGGCTTTAGTCATAGGGGAGGTAACTGCACACACACAACCTGGCTTCTGTCATAGGGGAGGTGACTACACACACATCTTGGATTCAGTCATAGGGAGGTGACTGAACACAGATACTTGGCTTCAGTCATAGGGGAGGTGACTGCACACACACACCTGGCTTCAGTCATTGGGGAGGTGACTACACATACCTGGATTCAGCATAGGGAGTGATGCACAATACTGTTCAGTCATAGGGGAGGTGACTGCACACAAAATACTGCTCAGCATAGGGAGGTGACTACATCACCCTGGGTTCAGTCATAGGGGAGGTGACTGACACACATACTCCTTGCTTCAGTCATAGGGGAGGTGACTGCACACACATTCTTTGCTTCAGTCATAGGGGAGCGACTGCATACATATACCTGGCTTCAGACATAGGGAAGCGCTTTGATATGAGGCTGCATATATAAGGCTGCACTATATGGAGATATATGGAGATATATGAGATTGCACATTACGCAGGGCCCATACATCTGACCAAGTGTGCACGGGAAGGGGGGGGGATCAGGTCTAAATTTGGCACTGGGACTAACCAGATTCTAGGTACGCCACAGGTGATGGTCATGTATATACAATGCTGATAGGATCTAGAACTAGTTGATTCATCAGAACATTCACCTTTTATTTTCTTTCTGGTAACTGATCACTATTTATCTTCAACTTGAAATTGATCCAGTAATTAAAAAAAACGGATCCTTTACCAATGACAGAAAACAAGCCATGACATCTCCTCGGTATTGAGTCTGGAACACATAGTAGATGATGATGAAATTGACAGGTTCACACACCTTTTCTCTAATATTTGTGATTTGTTTTAGCTTCTTCTCTCCAAGGACTTTGTTTGGTGTCACGTATTTTCTTTTAGACTTGGCTTTAGCTTGCATCTGCAAGGATTAATTTATCTCCTCTCATTCAATCCAGCACTCAACCTCTGTTCCAGGCTAAAAAGTGAGCATAAATCACACCCTCGACAAAGTCCACGCAACCCCAACTACGCAACACACCGCCACCACTCATTGAACATACAGGGCGATAGATCCCATTCAACAGAATTACACACTTCCTAGGTCTATCAATCCTTTTAGAACATACAAGGTTCCAACTTATTAAAGTTTTAAGCTTTAATATAAAAATTACAGTGCTTACGATAAAAAGATATAAAAAATAAAAATAAAATGGACATACAGATATACAAAAGAGTTATAGCATAAAAGGGAGAAACGTACAGAAATATCTAAACTTTGCTTTCTGTTTCTTTCTGCATCCTATGGGGTAGGAGGAATGAAATATGGATCACAGCAGTATTTCAACTGCCCCATCTGTGAACAAACTTCCTTTGCAGAGGGCCCATTTGGAGATCCAATTTCTAGCACAGCCTTTCAATTTAAATATTCTAATCTTAGGCCTGTGAATGGACCATGGCTAATTTAGCAATGAATACATTATATTCAAATGATGTTTGCCTCACTAGATTTTCCTTCCCTCCCATAGTTGATAGAAAATGTTATGCTGCCACTAGGCCCCATTTGGTTGATTCATTTGAAAGCATGAAACGTGTGAAGTATCCACTTCTGTGCCGTCTTAGGAAGGCCCCCTGGGGCTTCAGATTATGCGCCCAAGAAGACTACAAGTTCTGCTCAACATAACATAAGTTATAACCTCTGGCAAATGTCAATTAACTGCTGCTGTCTTAATTCCCACTAGAAATACATATTTTCCTCTACATTTGGTATCACTGCTTAGCCTCACACCAGTCAATGGAGCTGAGCTGCAGTGTCAGAGACAATCACTGGAAAACAAGTGGCACCGTTTCTTGCAGAGATCATTCTTCAAAAATTATAGCAATGTCATACAACGGCTCTCAAGATCATAGATCACTGTTTTTAACTTTTCGATATTGGGAAAGCTCCTGTCCCCTGAATGCAAACGAATTGTGCTTTTCTCACCTTCTCCAGGTCCAGTGTTGAGTCTCTACCACTTCTGAACTTATTTTCTGCAGCACTGACATAACATCGATAGCTCTGCAGCCAGTCAGTGAGCTTCGAGGCTCTCCCGAGTTCATGGCATGAGACGACCAGAGCCGCTGAGCTCACTGATTGGCTGCAGAGAAATCAACCTAACGATAGACAGTAACCGAAAGAAGGAGCTGTGGGCGAGGCTCAACACTGGACCGTGGGTGGGTGAGGAAAGCACAGATTTTTTTTCCCCTTCAAACAAACTTTTTCAATGAAAACTGGAAAACACCTATAATTTTGAAGTACAGTTATAGCAAAATCTTCATAGGAAGATGGACTGACCCCAGTCTAGGAAGGAATCCAGTATAACATGTATTTAATTTTAAGTTACAAGTGAAAAATTGAAATTTAATTCAAAGGAAATAATTTACCAAATAAATGAATGGGATTCTTAACCCAGACTGTTTATTATTATTTGTGCAAATCATTTTTACTGGTCGATATTTGGACCCAACGTGAAAGCCACATTTCACCATCGCCACATTACAACCAGGGAATATGTCACGAGGAGATTTCTGCCGTTTTAGCAGTACAATTTTTACAACCCTTGAAAGACGTTTATTATTTTTCTTTTTTGTCGGATGCTCTTGACAGCAGAAAACTATTAACGTCGGCCTCTTCAGTATCGTGACTGCCCTTCCCCTCAGTCAAGCATAGTAGCACTCAAAATTTTAATATCCTAATCCAAATCAGTATGTGAAGTTATAGCGTCACAGTCAAACGTTATAAATCTGATTCACAACAACTGTGAATTCCGAGTTGAATTCTCATTTTTAGCCACGTACAGCCTATAAAATCTAGCGGCTCAAGAAGAGCGTTCTGCCGAGGGTGAAGGGTAGCACGTACGCGGGAACGGCTTTTACTATTGTTCGTGTTTAGATAAGACGCTACTAGTGAGACTCGTCCTCCAGCTTCTAATATTGATTTATAAGAGCAATTCAAGGTTTTAGTGTTTGGATATTTTATGTCCATTTTATTTATTCATATACTTTTACAACTACTGAGTCCTTGTGCTGATAGAAAAGAAGTTGTCCTGGTACTTAGAAGATACAAATGTAACAGACAGTTTTAAAACATTATCTAAGGTTTCCATCAGCATGACGAGAAGTGAAATTCATATTCACAATATTTAACCCCAAAAGTGAATTTGGGCAAATCTTAAAACTGGTGTCTGGCTCTAGGAGGCAGGGAAAGTCTCTCATGGACAGGGAGACCGGTGCTCATCCCGTGGCTCTATGCGCCTCACCTGCTGTGGGGCCGGTCTTTGCTAAGCTTGGAGATCGACGTCCACCATGCAGCTCCGCTAGTTCTGCTCACCCTGGCCATGGTTCCATGTGGCCATCTGCTTCATTCTCTTCCAAGAACCAGCATCCTCTTGGCAGGTCTCCTGGGAATGTTCTTAGGATGCACGCCCTGCATCCTGCATATACTGAAAGGGAATCTGTCAGGTCAAAAATACATATGTAACTGCTATCATTTTCTAATTCCTTTCTCTAAGCTGTCTCTGTTCATGTATTTCCATTATTCAGGCTTTCCTCCTATCCTCTGTAAACTTAAAAATAACAGATTAATTCCATCTATCGATCACAGTGAACTCTCTGCTGCCCACTCCCCAAAGAATGAATATTCATACATCACTACACAGCCCTGCCCTCTTAAGATCTGTTATGCTGTTTGTGTGACTCAATGCAAAGAAGAAAGAAAGGGGAATGAGGTGTATGTACTCTTAGAGATCTTCATTGTGTGTATGAGACATATGTGTAGTGTGTGCAGTCTAAGATATTTCTATGGGATTATAAGAACATTCATCATTTGCTTAGCAGATACACACATTACATATATGCCGGAAACCAACCTTCATAATAGAAATCTTACAGATAGCACAGTGCAGCACAAAACACCTCCCCCTCCCAGGACAGGGGACAGAGGGGAGGGACAGAACACCAGCATGGGTGAGTGTAGATATTTAAATAACACTTGTACAGCAGCTGGACTATTCAGCTGTATATATAATAGAGAGGACTAATGCTGCAGGGTCTGAAAATGTTTATAGTAAGGAAACTACAAATGGCACAATATTGATTTTATGTGTTTTTAAAAGGTCTGCCCAGGCACTATTCAAGGGTAAAATTAGTAACATACTGAAAAATGACCTGTAAGAGTCCCTTTAAAGGAACAGAAAAGAGAGGGGAGGGGGACAAGAGGCGCAATAGTGCCCTTATCACTAGACACTAGAAGTTTCAGCGGTGAAAAATGCAATCCACTCACCTACTCCAGTTGTGTGACCCACAACTGGCTTGAAAACATGTAGGATAATATCCTGATGGCTGCTGCTGGACCTCCACCGGCTCCACTCACGTGGGGTTATACCGAGAAATTCAGGAAAGGAAGGTGTGCTACGGTCCGCGCTACCAGAATCATCAAGGAAGACCCAAGGCAAAGTTGTGATCCAAACCTTCTTTATTTTCCTCCTACGCGTTTCAGTGCCCACCTGGCACCTTCATCAGGGATCAGATCCCTGATGAAGGTGCCAGGTGGGCACTGAAACGCGTAGGAGGAAAATAAAGAAGGTTTGGATCACAACTTTGCCTTGGGTCTTCCTTGATGATTCTGGTAGCGCGGACCGTAGCACACCTTCCTTTCCTGAATTTCTCTTTAAAGGAATAGAACACTTGTTCCCTATTAGGGTTCTCAGCCTGACTGCTGAGCTGCGCTGAGCATAAAAAGCATCCTCCCCTTAA
Organism: Allobates femoralis; assembly: GCA_033576535.1. NCBI lineage: Eukaryota > Metazoa > Chordata > Amphibia > Anura > Aromobatidae > Allobates > Allobates femoralis. The sequence continues at coordinate 87,133,967 of JARQOC010000010.1, forward strand.
GGGAGGTGCCTGGGCAACATGTTCACTCACTAGGAATGTTGCCTCTGTCCAGGTCACACTCCTGCAGTGCTCTGCACTAAGAAGACTGTTGACTTGCATCCGCTGGCAGATCATTATCCTGGATCCCAATTTAGATTGGCCAAGCCTCTCCTGAAGTGCATGGAACCGTTCAGATTCCTATACCGGCTGAATCAGCCTTTCCAGGATTATACAGAGATCCCAAGATTCATCCCACTGACAAAGCCAGTGTTCCTCAGTCACTGTCCTCTCTATTGTTACAGTTTGAAAGAGTTGCACTCTGGTCAGGGATTTGTGGCATTTAGATCTCCTGGTGCTGTACCACGTGTATCCCTGTACAGGGGTTCCCTCACTGATGCTACGCTATGAGAGTTCAGTATTGTGATTCAGAGGGTCCTCCTCACAGACACCTTTCCATTTGTTAAACTTCCTTTAATAAATATCCTTGGTTTTACTGAAGTCACTCTGCAGTCTCTTGCTGTGTCGGGTATTCAGCTACCACTGCTCCACCAGTGGTCCTGTGAGTCCACATTAAATCTCCACACCCTTAACATCTTGACAGCTTGAAGAGCTTACACTTTATAGGAGAGATAGGGCTCTACTGATTATAAAAGTTTGCACTCTACAGGAGAGAAAGAACCCGCTGACCATAAGAGCTTACATTCTACAGTAGATAGAGAGAGGACCTTTGCTTACCATAAGACATTACAATCTACAGGAGAGAGGACCCAACTGACCATAAGAGCTTACACTCTACAGGAGAGGACCCTGCTGACCATAATAGCTTACACTCTACAGGAGAGAGAGGACCCTGCTGACCATAAGAGCTAACACTCTACAAGAAAGAGAGTACCCTGCTAATCATAACAGTTTACACTCTACAGTAGAGAGAGAACCCCACTGACCATAAGAGCTTACACTCTACAGGAGAGAAAGGACCCTGCTGACCATAAGTGCTTACACTCTACATGAGAGAGAGAACCCCACTAATCATGAGAGCTTACCCTCTACAGGGAAGAGAGAGGACGTTGCTGATCATAACAGCTTACACTCTACAGTAGAGAGAGGACCCCACTGACCATAAGTGCTTACACTCTACAGGAGAGAGAGAGAGAGAGAAAGAACCCCACTGACCATAAGAGCTTACCCTCCACAGTGGAGAGAGAGGACATTGCTGATCATAACAGCTTACACTCTACAGGGGAGAGAGGACCTCGCTGACCATGAGAGCTTACACTCTACAGGAGAGAGATCACCCTGCTGACCATAAGAGCTTACACTCTACAGGAGAGAGAGAGGACCCCGCTGACTATAACAGCTTACACTATACAGGAGAGAGAGGACCCTGCTGATAATAAGAGCTTACACTACAGGTGAGAAAGAGGACCCCGCTGACCATAAGAGCTAACACTTTACAGCAGAGAAAGGACCCCTTTGACCAGAATAGCTTACGCTTTACAGGAGAGAGAGATAACCCCACTAACCATAAGAGCTTACACTATACAGGATAGAGAGGACCCCACCGACCATAAGAGCTTACACGCTGCACTCTCTAGTTCTCCTATCTCTGTTTATTCCATTGGTTTGCAATTAGTCAGGTGTTCTCATTTTCATATTTTATCTATGGCTATATATCTATGTGAATTTCTGCTAAGGAGTTCCAGCTCTGCAGCTAAGATATTTTGCTCTTCAGTCAGAGACCAGTGTTGTATTTTCTCTGTATTTGTGGGCTTAATGGCTATGCTATTCACCCTTCCTTTCCATGCTAATTGCTGTCCTCTTTTTATGATTGATGTGGATAACGTCACATCGCCAGGGAAGATCTCGCACCTGTGCAGAGGGCTTGCCAGCTAGCGCAGACACACTGTGCTTTGCCCTACTTTGGGCAGAGCATATACACAACTACGCATGTGCGAACCGACGAGGTTTCTGCGCAAGGGGGAGATTTCCGGCTAGGAGGATGACATCCAAGCCCAGCTAAGTTTTGTCAAAACCATGTTAGAAAATGTGTTATGGACTAATGAGACCAAGGCTAGTCTTTTTTGTCTATAATTCTAAAAGACATATTTGGCACAAAGCAAACATTGTGCATCACCAAAAGAACACCATACCTTCAGTGAAGCATGATGGAGGCAGCAATTTGCTTTGAGACCATTTTTTGGCAATTTAACTGATTAGTCAAGGTGGGGAGAAATTTCTACAGTTCCAAATATCAGTAAGTTTTTCAACTTAAAGGACTCTGAAGGCTGAAGATGAAGTGGATTATCACATTTTAATCCAACAGCAACCCTAAGCATGTCTCCAAATCAACAAAGAATGGCTTAGCCAGAAGAAGGTCAGAGTCTTAGAAAGGTCCAGCCAAAAATCAGACCTAAATCCAATTGAAAATCTGTACATTGACCTGAGAGGGTGATGTGCACAGGAGATACCCACAATCTGTCAGATTTGGAACTACTGCAAGGAAAAGGGGGCAAACATTGCCAATTCTAAATGGGCCATGCTGGTTTTCATTGTTCTTATTGGAATTTAGCAAGGTGGGAGTAAAATCCTCTACATCTAGACTCTAGTTTGAGAAGAAGGTTCAATCATCACAGAATGTGATTCTTTACTTTAAGAGTAGTAAAACTTTGGAACTCTTTGCCACATTATTATTGTTTATTATTAAAGCCATTATTTATTCATGGTGCTTTACATGTGAAAAGGGGCATGCATAGACAAGTTAAATAATATCAACATACAAAGCAAGACAAGACAGAGGAGAGGACCCTGCCACGAGACTCACGTCTACAAGATGTGTGAGGATTCAGTGGGGAAGGACCTGCCTGAGGCTCACGCTCTACCGGATAGGTAATGTAAACTAGAGAAGTAGAGCTTGTCATGTGCGTTTTAGTGGACTGAAGGTTGCTGCAGAGTTATGGCTTTCATAAGAGGTGGCTTTCTGGTTCCTTTTGAATGATTCACCGGTATGCGAGAGTCATGATGTGTTGGGGCCAAGTTCCAGGTAGTCTGGGATCATGGATACATCTTGTGGCAGTGTTGGGGAATAGCTTTAGAATAGATTTGGATCACAACAGTGTTTAGCGGGACAAGTGTTGGTGTACAGATGATAGGCATGCTGAGCTTTTCCAGTTTGGTTCAAGCGAATATAGCAATGAAGCACTAAATTGAATGGCTAAAAAGAAATGGGCGGGAGTGCAACATTACTTTAAGACTATCAAAGTATCATTGTAAAATTGTAGATTTCAGGTACATCAGTGCCTTTGTGAACATTAAATCAATTGTATGTCTAAAATTGGTCATACATGAGGAACCACCTAGGAAAAAAAAGCTAAAAATTACATCTGTCTGCTTCACTGGATAATCATGATTTAAAGTATATAAACTGCAAATTGAACCCTTAGATTCAACTTGAAACAGAATCACAAGACATATCAGAGATAATATAAATATCATGTTAAAAAACGGAAATGCATTTGTGGTTAAATTGCTCAAAGAACTCTTTAACTAAGGTCCTACAAACAAGAAGTTTGTTTGGCCCAAATGCACTACCTTCATCAAGTGGTCAGCTGGAATGACTTCCAATAACAGGTAGGTCTCGTCAACAGATCATTTGTGGAATAATCCGCCTTTAGAAAGTATTTGCGACCACAACATGTGTTTTACGGGACAGTGTTGGTACACAGTTGATACCATTCTGAGCCCTTTTCCACTATTGGTTCAAGCTTGAATATAGCAAGAAACACTAAATTAAGCAAAAAGAAATGGCAGTCCATCATTACTTTAAGACATCAAAGTCAATCATTCTGTAAAATTGCTAGAACATTTCAGGTTTCCTCAAGTGCTGTAACGAACACAATCAATTGCTATGTTAAAATTGGCTCTCATGAGGACCACCTCAGAAAAACAAAGCTAAAAATTACATCTGCTGCACAGGATAAGTTCATCCGATTTAACAGAATCATAAACTGCAAATTGACAGCGCCTCAGATACCAGATCTTGTAAACAGTTTACAGACATCAATCAGCAGACTAATCTCAATATTATATGTTCAAAAAAAATGGCGAGAAACATGCTTTGTGGTTAAATTGCTGCAGAGAAGCCTCTACTAAGGTCCACAAACAAGAAGTTTGTTTGGGCCAAGGAGCACAAGAACTGGACATTGGTATAGTGGAAATCTGTGCTTTAATGCCAAGCACCATGTCTTTGTGAACTGTAGGAAAAGTGATCGGAGGCATCCTACATTTACTGTGCCACGGAGAAGCAATGACATGTGATCCCGTCTGGTTTTCACTAAGTGGGACCTCATTTGTGTAACCAATATGGGAGGGATGGAGCACTGCATTAGATGAGCTGGCATCCATAATGACCCGTTCTCAACCCATTTGAGATGGTTGGGGATGAATTTGACTCAACAGTAAAGGGAAAGCAGCCAAGTGCTCAGCACATCTGGGAACTCTTTCAAGATGACTGATGAAGCTACTTGAGAGAATTACAAGTGGGTGTAAAGCTGTAATTAGAGTAAAAGAGGGGGACTTTGAGCAATCTAAAGTGTAACACATTCTGGTTTGTTGTGATTCTTTACTCGTTTTCATATGTCTTCCTTCATCCAAACCTGAGACTGGTGCTGGTAATAGATACCAGGAAAACATCTAAGCTTGTGCTGGACTAGTAGATTTATACTTTAACTTAATATAGTTCTGCTGAACCATTCCACATTACAGCTGAACGTACAAAGGGTTACTCCTCTCTCTTTTTTGCCCAAGGAAAAATACTTTTTTTTCAATTGCTGCCATTAGTATACTCAGCAAAGTTGTGTCAGCTGTTAAATAGACCTCAACTAGTCTGTACATACAGACTTTCAGAAGAAGGCCTCGGGATGGAAAATAGTCACATTGATGATCATTCTCCAGGATGGCAGAATTGGGTTCTATTATCAAGTCTACACTTTGACTAGGACTTTTTTAATACTTGTTTCATTTTTACTACTTCAAGCCTTTCTGACAACCCAATATTATACTGCCCAGTGCCAAAACCAGGACTTTAAAATCTTTCGAAAATTGTAGCAGGTGTTGACGCTGAAGACATGTGACCAAGACCTGAAGCCCTAAATTCTCACTTCACACTTTAGGAAATAACATCAGTGGGAGGATAGCTCCATGGCATTTAAATGAACTACAGTTTTTAAATATTTTTAACATTTTTTTATATTAACATTTTTTTATGTGCAGTTTCTTCCTCTTAGGGTGAAGGCACACTGGCATGAGACTCGCGCGAGTGCAAAGTGAGAAAAATTTGATTGCACTCAGACCAATGTTAAACAATCTGTCAGGACAGGTTCTCTTGCATTTCTCCAGCCCTTAACTCGCATTGCGAGTCAATGCGAGTGCAATCGCAGCATGCTGCAATTGTATGCGAGTGTCAGGAGCCTGAAGTCAATGAACGTCTATGGGTGCGAGAAAAACTCGCATCCAGATGGCACACTGTGCAGGTTTGTAGCATGGGCTTTCCATGCTGGTAAAGTTAGAATGGATAGAATAGCTACATCAGGCTTATAAGTCTCCCACTGTTACTTCTAGGGCCACCTATTAAGCTACTTGCATATTCATTGCACTGTCAAACAAACAGCCAATCACAGAAGGTCACACTCTGTGAGAGTGTTGTGAATTCATTGATGAAGAATTCTGGTTGTGAACTCCCTCCTGTGGTTGTTGGTGATGCAGCTGGCTGTGTTTTGGAGAGTTCCTCAGCTGATCCTGATGATTGACAGTCTGCTTTGGATTGGAGCATATAGGTAGTTGGAGCTGATCAATCTCTGCCAGTTGTAATTATTCCTGGAGGTGTCCACATCTCTCCTGGTTTCTTCCTGCTCTGCTGAATCCTTGCAAGCTAAGTGAATGGGTTTTTGTTATTTTGTGGCACACATGTTGTGTGCTTGAGGATCTGCTTATTGCTTGTTTTGCTCTGAGTTGTGGGTTGATATTTAGTCTACATATTTGTTTACCTGCTCTCAGTTAGGAAGTTTCCTTCCTAGGTATGAATTGCTATTCACTGTTGTCTTCGGCTTCCAGTTCTGCTGGTGTTAGAACTTATTTATTCTAGTTTGATTTACAGAAGTTCTTGCAGATATAGAGGGTGCGAGTCTTAGCAGACTCAGGGTTATTTTTTGGTACTATCTGCTGTTGGAGGTTTTTGCTAGTATTTTTAATACTGACCGCAATAGTATTCCATCCTGTCCTTACTATCTAGCTAGTGTGGCCTCTTTTGTTAAACTCTATTATCTGCCTATGTGTGTTTTTCCTCTCCTCTTTCCCAGTCAATATCCTCTTTCCAGTCAATGCTATTTTTTTGAGGTTCTGTTCTGAGGCAAGATACACTTTCCTGTTTCCATCTTTAGGGGTAGCTAGTTCTCTGGCCGTGTCAAGGTGTCTAGGGCATGGCTAGTTACATCCCACGGCTGCTTCTAGTTGCGGTATTTAGTCAGGGACTGCGGTCAGTACAGTTGCCAACTACTTCTGTGAAGTCTGTTTATGTTACTCCTAGGTCATTGGATCATAATAGAGAGCCTCTGTGATTGGCTGTTGTAGTCAGACTGGAGTTCCACAATCTGGACAGTGATTCTGCTTTATTAGTAGAGATAAGCCACCACCCTAGTGTTCAAATTTGATTTGATTCGTCGAATTGGGGGTGTATTCGTCGAATGTTTGTCGAACGTCCGTCGAACACCGTTGAACACCATTGACAGGCAAACACAAACACATACAAACACATAGAAAACACATAGAAAACACCTTTAGAGGTGTCCAAAAGCTGGCAAAGTACTCAGAAGACACAACAAACACATGTAAAAGTGACAGGTACATATAAAAATGCAAACATAAAAGAGCTGGACGAGTAAAAGGAGGAGGGGACACAGATATAGGCATGTCATGCCCTTTTAAAATCATGTTAAACACAGCAAGGGGACTCCAACAAGATTCTCCATTTTTTCTAAAAATTGGGGCACAGACACCACTTAAGTGGTATCAATTGCCCCAGAGTTGAAAGCTTAAAATTGTTGGTGACTGTCATGCAGCACATTAAAAAATCCACAAGCCTTTAGTCTCCCCAGGATGACACAGGGGTAGAAAAGTCCTTGCGGATCCATGACTTGTTCATCATGATGAAGATTAGTGATGAGCGAGTATGCTCTGCGCTGCTCGGTACTCCCACGAGTATGACTGTACTCGGGCTACTCGGCGAGCACCGAGTAATCTCGCGATACTCGTGCTGTGCTCGTGGTCCTCATCCCTGCATGTTGGCGCTCTTTTGAGAGCCAGCCCACATGCAGGGATTGGCTGGCAGACCACTGCAATGCCACAGCCCTGTTAGTTGTGGCATTGCAGTGATTGGCCGGCCTGCACAGCGTGACCGAGCCTTTATAAGACCCGGCCGTGCTGTGCTCTGCACACAGCCATCCAGACAGTGAGTGTAGGGAGAGTGTCTGCTGCTGCTTAGGGACAGATTTGTGGCCCTCATAGGTAGATCCGGAGCAGGGCTGCAAACTGCTGCTGACCACAACAGTCCTTCTCAGGACTAATCTAGGAGGATATAGGCAGGGTGATACAGATCGGAATCCAAGCTTTTCTGTGACCATAACAGTCACCAGACTGTTGTACTTACTACCTTGATACAGGTTAGGGACTAAAATCCTAATCTCCTGTGACCATTACAGTCACCAGACTGTTGTACTTACTACCTTAATACAGGTTAGGGACTAAAATCCTAATCTCCTGTAACCATTACAGTCACCAGACTGTTGTACTTACTACCTTGATACAGGTTAGTGACTAAAATCCTACTCTCCTGTGACCATTACAGTCACCAGACTGTTGTACTTACAACCTTAATACAGGTTAGGGACTAAAATCCTAATCTCCTGTGACCATTACAGTCACCAGACTGTTGTATTTACTACCTTAATACAGGTTAGGGACTAAAATCCTAATCTCATGTGACCATTACAGTCACCAGACTGTTGTACTTACTACCTTGATACAGGTTAGGGACTAAAATCCTAATCTCCTGTGATCTGAACAGTCACCAGACTGTTGTACTTACTACCTTAATATAGGTTAGGGACTAAAATCCTAATCTCCTGTGACCATTACAGTCACCAGACTGTTGTACTTACTACCTTGATACAGGTTAGGGACTAAAATTCTAATCTCCTGTGACCATTACAGTCACCAGACTGTTGTACTTACTACCTTGATACAGGTTACGGACTAAAATCCTACTCTCCTGTGACCATTACAGTCACCAAACTGTTGTCGCTGTATACAAGCAAAATGCGCAAGGGCGTTGGCAAGGAACAAGGAAGTGAACGTGATGGTGGTGCAGGCACTGGCCTAGGTCGTGTGCAAGCACTAATTTCGCAACAACAAAGGGGCACATCTACTCGCTCACACGTCCTGTCACAAATTCTTGGGGCCCGCTGCAGTACACACGCTCTTGAACCAACACCAGTGTCAACAGGTTGTTACTTGGATAGCGGATAATGCTTCAAGTCAGATTGGCACCTCCACAAACACCCTGTCTTCCACACGGTCAAGTGTCAGTAGCCGTGATACTGCACCGCATATTTCCCAACCTGATCCTCCTTCCTACCACCAGGCCGAGTACACGTCCACGGACATTACTGATCCCTCACTTGGACACTCGGAAGTCAAGAAGTGTGTACCCATGGGTGAGTGGAGGTACATGGCAAATTCCCATAACAAAATTTAAATTCAGTTGTCATTTGTTGGTGGTGTGGTGAAGTCTGGCCCAATCCAACCCTTGTTCATCTTGATCAGAGTCAGCCTGTCAGCATTTTCAGTTGACAGGCGGGTGCGTTTATCAGTAATGATTCCACCTGCGGCACTGAAATCACGCTCTGACAAAACGCTAGCAGCAGGGCAGGCCAGGACTTCCAAGGCGTAGAGAGCCAATTCATGCCACGTGTCCAGCTTGGAGAACCAATAATTGTAAGGCACAGAGGAATCTCGCAGTACAGTTGTTCGATCTGCAAGGTACTCCTTCAGCATCTGGCCAAACTTAGCATTTTTTGTGGCACTACCCCGCACCTCAGGGGCTGTGGTACGTGAGGGGCTGAGCAAACTGTCCCACATCGTAAAGACTGTTTCCCTACCTCTGGCGGATTGGACTTGTGCCCCTCTCAGCTGTACGCCTTGGTTGTCCACCGATTCCTGACCTATGCCGCTAGCGTTTTGTGAGGGGAATGATTTGCCTACTTCCGTGACTATGGCCTTCTGGAACTGCTGCATTTTGGCTGACCTCTCCGCCTCAGGAATGAGAGACATAAAGTTCTCCTTGTAGCGTGGGTCTAACAGTGTTGCCAACCAGTACTGATTGTCGGCCAAGATGTTCTGAACGCGAGGGTCACGAGCCAGGCAGCTTACCATAAAGTCAACCATGTGCGCCAGACTCTTAACAGCCATCACTTCAGTATCCAGACCAACACGATGACTGAACATGCTGTCCTCCTCCTCCTCCTCCTCATCTCCCCTGTCCTCTGGCCAGCCACGCTGAATCGAGGGTATGACTGGTGTGCATGTCATATCCTCAATTTGGCCAGAGAGTTGCTCCATGTCTTCATCCTCCTCCTCCTCGTCATAGTCCTCCACTGCACGTTGTGATGAGATGAGGCTGGGCTGTGTGTTTTCACCCACACCCACTACTGTTTCTTGCTCCAAGTCATCGCGCTCGGCCTGCAATGCATCCTCTTTGTTTTTCAGCAGAGACCGTTTTAGAAGGCAGAGTAGTGGTATGGTGACGCTAATAATGGCGTCATCGCCACTCACCATCTTGGTGGAGTCCTCAAAGTTTTGGAGGACGGTACATAGGTCGGACATCCGTCTCCACTCCTCAGGTGTTATGTGTGGAGTTTGACCCATTTCCCGACGGCTTAGGTGATGCAGGTAGTCAACAACTGCCCTCTTCTGCTCACATATCCTGACCAACATGTGCAGAGTTGAATTCCAACGCGTGGGAACATCACACACCAGTTTGTGGGCCGGAAGACGCAAACGGCGCTGAAAGCCGGCAAGGCTGGCTGAAGCAGCAGGTGACTTGCGAAAATGTGCAGACAGACGGCGAACTTTTACCAGCAGTTCAGACAGCTCTGGGTATGACTTTAGAAACCTCTGAACCACCAGGTTGAGCACATGGCCCACGCATGGAACATGCGTCAGCTGGCCTCGCCTCAAAACTGCCACCAGGTTCCGGCCATTGTCACACAAGACCTTTCCTGGCTTTAGGTTCAGAGGTGTGAGCCAGTGATCTGCCTGCTGTTTCAGAGCTGTCCACACCTCTTCTGCATTGTGGGGTTTGTCACCTATGCAGACTAGCTTCAGCACAGCCTGTTGCCGCTTCGCAGAGGCAGTGCTGCAGTGCTTCCAGCTTGGGACTGGTGTGGAGGGTACAGTGGATGAGGATGCGCAGGAGGAGGAGGAGGAGGAGGCTGAAGAGCATGACATTCCAGAGCTGTAGAGTGTCGGTGAAACCCTGACAGAGGTAGGGCCTGCTATCCTTGGTGTGGGAAGGACGTGTTCCGTCCCTCGCTCAGACTGGGTCCCAGCCTCCACAATATTAACCCAGTGTTTTGTCAAGGAGATGTAGCGGCCTTGCCCACAAGCACTTGTCCACGTGTCTGTGGTTAGGTGGACTTTGGCTGAAACAGCGTTGTTCAGGGCACGTGTGATGCTGTTGGACACGTGGTTATGCAATGCGGGGACGGCACATCTGGGGAAATAGTGGCGGCTGGGGACCAAGTAACGTGGGACAGCAGCCGCCATCAGGTCGCGGAATGCTTCTGTCTCCACCAGCCGGAAAGGCAACATTTCTAGCGCTATGAGTCGCGAAATGTGAGAATTCAGGACTGTGGCATGTGGGGCGTTGGCAGCGTATTTGCGCCTGCGTTCAAAGGTTTGCTAAATGGATAATTGAACGCTGCGCTGGGACAAGGACGTGCTTGATGGTGGTGTTATTTGTGCGTGGGCAACTTCAGGTGCAGGGCCGGAGGCTTGTTCACGGCCAGCATGTACAGAGGATTGGCTCGCACGCACAACACACGAAGACGTAGCAGTGACATCAGCAAGCACCGCTCCTCGACTCTGTTGTACTTCCCACAAAGTCGGGTGCTTGGCTGACATGTGCCTGATCATGCTGGTGGTGGTCAGGCTGCTAGTTTTCGTACCCCTGCTGATGCTGGCTTGGCAGGTGTTGCAAATGGCCTTTTTAGAGTCATCTGGAGCCAACTTAAAAAACTGCCAGACTCGGGAAGACCTAACATTTGCACAGGCACCTTGTGTCGTGTTGTTGTTCCGGGGAACGGTTGCCTGCCTTCTGCCTGCGGACCCGACCCTGCTTCATACTGCCTGTTGGGATGCTACGCCTCCCTCCCCCTGTGCACTGCTGTCCTCGCTCTGCATATCCTCCTGCCAGGTTGGGTCAGCTACTGGATCATCCACCACGTCGTCTTCCTCTTCCTTGGCTAATCGCTGGACTGCTCCTCCTTCTCCTCATGTGCCACCATGATGACCGTTACAATAGTTAGGCTGTTGTATCAGGTATACCCCCAGTGGTAAATTTTTACGCCCATTCTTTTAGAATGGGCATTACAACGACAGGATACCCGCTCCTTTTCAATGGGAAAAATGTTTTGAGGCCCTCCTGCACGTCTCTATCCAGGGACAATGTGGAGCCTCCCAATTTTTGGCGGCCCTGTCAAAGGGCTATACTACAATACACCCACTTCCTTACAATGGGCACTTCAGGTTTACAGGCCCTCATGCATGTCTGTATGCATGGGTCATTGTGGAGCCTCCCAATTTTTGGCTGCCCTGCCAAAGGGCTATACTACAATACACCCACTTCAGGTTTACAGGCCCTCATGCACGTCTCTATCCAGGGGCATTGGTGAACCTCCCAATTTTGGACTGCCCTGGTAAAGGAAAATACTACAATAGACCCAGTTCCTCAAAATGGGCACATTATGTCAAGACAGGGCTTCATGTACGTCTCTTCTCAGGGTCATCGGAGTGCCGCACAATGTTTTCACATAAAATCTTTCATGTAATCACAAGAAGTAACATACACCAGCTGTATCTCACTATTTGGTATGTGCCCTTAACATTTCCACCCTAAATGTTCATTTTGGTGTCATTTTGGAAGGTTTTCTGGTGACTACGTAAAATTGGCGTGAAACTCGGACAAGATTGTTCACAGCTGTGACTTTTGAGTGAGAAATGCTTCCAGGGGTCTTCCCCATGGTGTTGCCATGTCATTTGAGCGAGTTCAGGCTATTTTTCCAGATTGAAAGCCCAAAATGAGCAAGGGTCCAGTTCCACAGTCATGGTGTTGACTATGTGTCAGACGTCTTGTCTCCTCTGGCCTTGCAAAGGATGGTCTAAAAAATTTGTGAAACGATCCACAAAATTGCTGTTACAATGAGATACGGTGTTACTGGTATGGTTTGAGTGATGACTCAACAGTCCCACGGTTGGCAAGTTAGATCTGTGAGATTCACTACATGCACCACTGGTGTTTTGTAGAAAAGCATATCTAAGATTCTGTAACAGATTCTGCTGATACTCCTACATGCGTGAATCCCTTTCTATGGCAGGAATTATTTTCCCAAATTTACTCTTGTACCGGGGATCTAAGAGTGTGGCAACCCAGTAGTGAGCATTACTTCGAATTCTGACAATCCGAGGGTCATGTTGCAGGTAGTGCAGCAAGAAGGCGCTCATATGTCTTGCACATCCAGGAAGACCAAATCCTTGTTGTGTTGGCGGCAGCGAGGTAAGTATCATGCTTCCTTCCTCTGCCCTCTCCCCCCAACCTCGCACTACAGAAATGTGATCAAGGTCTCCCTTATCTGCTGAGTCTTCCCATGCCCATCAACAGTTCGTCCTCGACTTCTTCCTCGACTCCTGCACCTTCCTCAACAGTTTGGCTGCTACTATGCGTCCTCGTTAATCTCTCTCCCCCACCCTCCCATGCCTGCCGCCTTGGTGCTGCCGACCGTCTGGACCTTGGAGATCTTGTTATCCCTTCCGCATATGACTCCTCCTGTACTTCCTCCCCCTCTTTTTGTCCCACCACCTGACTCCGAATACTGTTTAGAGTGTGCTCCAGCATGTAGATGACCGGAATAGTCATGCTGATAATGGCATCGTCAGTGCTAAACATTTTCGTCGTCATTTTAAAACTGTGCAGAAGGGTGCATAGGTCCTTGATCTGAGACCACTCCTGCAGTGTGATCTGCCCCACCTCTGGATCTCGTTGGCCCAGGCTATACATCTTAACGTATTGCACCAGGGCTCGGCGGTGCTGCCACAGTCGCTGCAACATGTGCAGAGTAGAACTCCAGCGTGTTGGCACATTGCATTTCAGACGGTGAACCGGCAGGCCGAAAGACTTCTGGAGCAAAGCAAGTTGTTGAGTTGCGGGATGCGAACAGCAGAAGTGAGCACACAGCGACCGTGCCCTCTGCAGAAGCCCATCTAGGCCGGGATAGTGGGCTAAAAATGGCTGGACAACCAGGTTCAACACGTGAGCCATACAAGGCACGTGTGTGACATTGCCCCGGCGAAGGGCCACACCCAGGTTTGCAGCATTATCGCACACGGCCTTCCCTGGCTGCAGGTTGAGTGGAGACAACCATTGCTGAAACTCGGTCTCCAGAGCTGACCACAACTCCTCAGCTGTGTGACTCACATTTCCCAGACATTTCAGGGTAAAGGCCGCCTGATGCCATTGAGCCCTGCTGCTAGCGTAGTAAGGAGGTAAGCAAGGGTGCATCAAGCCCCTGCCGTCTGAGAGCCCTAATTGAGGGGGGGGGTATGGCTAACAGCGCTGCAGGGCTATCTCTACAGCAGGGGGAGAAGCTGTGTCATACCACAGCCGGCAGCGCCCGTCACACATGAAGCCGCTGTGTGGAGATGCCGCTGCCCCTTCTACACAGCCGCTCCCCCTGCCTACTTGCCGCCTCAGTTTAAAGGCTCACACTGTCTAATGGACGGTGCGGCCCTGGAGGTAAGCAGGATTCCTTGTGCGCAGTTACAACGTGGGTGGCATTACCAGACAGGTTTTGGGTGGAGGTGGAGGACCGAGACGAGGTTGAGGAGGCAGAAGCAGTGGAGGAACATCTACATGCAGAGGATTGATGGACAACTCATGGGGACCGCAAGACTTGTACAGCAGACCCTTCTCCAGCTCTCACTATAGTTACCCAGTGCCCAGTCAGCGACAGGTAACACCCTTGTCCTTGCTTACTGGTCCAAGTGCCTGTGGTGAAATGCACCCTGTCACACACAGAGCTTATCAAGGAGGCGGTGATGTTGTGTGCAACATGCTGGTGTAGCGCAGGCACACCTTTCTTGGGGAAGTAGTGGCGAAAGGGCATCTGGTACTGGGGCACTGCGACGGACATAAGGTCTTGAAAATCCTCTGTGTCCACCAGTCGGAAAAGCTACATTTCTGTAGCCAACAACTTGCAGATGGTGAAAGTAAACCTCTTAGCTTTGTCATGGCTAGGAAGAAATGGTCTTTTACTTGTCCACATCTGAGGGACAAAGGGCTGGCTGCTATGCTGAGACCGGGTTGGGTAGGTTGTTCCCAGCAAATTACTAGTCTGTGAGGGAGGTACACTAAAATCGGGTCCGAGGAGCGATCAGCTGTTTCCTCGGACCCGCGCTCATTGGCCCCCAGGTTAAAGGACACGGATCGGATCGGATTTGGCCTAATTGCCATCCAATTTTGTCGTATCCGATTTATTTCTGAGCCCAAAATCGGAGCAGTCTCTGATTTTGGGTCCAGCAAAAAATCGGACACAAATCGGATCCCACAAAATCGGATGCTAATTAGGCCAAATCTGATCCGACCCCATAGCATAACATGGGGGCCAAATCTGACCCGTGGCTGTCCGTTTTACAACGGGCAGCCACGGATGCACAAAAATCGTGATGTGAAAGGGGCCTTACAAACACTGAGGTAAAACCGGATTTTAGAAGGATATTGACATGCCTATATCTGTGTCTCCTCCTCCTTTTACTCGTCCATATCTTTTCTTTTCACATTTTTATATGTACTTGTCACCTTTCCATGTGTTTGTTGTATCTTCTGAGTAGTTTGTCACCTTTTTGACACTTTAGAAGTGTTTTCTATTTGTTTTCTAAGTGTTTTTATGTGTTTGTGTTTGCCTGCCATTGTTTTCAATGGTGTTTGACGAACATTCGACGAAAACACCCCCAATTCGATGAATCGAATCGAATTCAAACACTAGGGTGGTGGCTCATCTCTACTGATTACCAGACACTGCTACTAGCCCAAAAGATTGCCTGGGTTAGATGCAGTAAATAATTGTTTTTAGATACACAGGCGGTGTAGCTTGCTTCACTGCTGGGCTACTCCACTGATTACCAGACACTGCTACCGTACTAGCCCAAAAGTTTTGCCTGGGCTAAATGCAATAAAAAATTGGTATTAGACAGGCGGTGTAGCTTGTTTCACAGGTGGGCTACACTGCTAACTAACAGACACTGCTACTAGCCCAAAAGAATTGCCTTGGCTAGCTGCAGTAAAAAATTGACTGCAGGATAGACAGGCGGTGTAGCTTACTTTACAGCTGGGTTACACCGCTGACTACCAGACACTGCAGCTAGTCCAAAAGGATTGCCTGGGCTAGCTGCAGTAAAAAATTGTCTACTGAAGACAGGTGGTGTAGCTTTCTTCACAGCAGTGCTACACTACCTGCCCAAAAGGACTGCCTGAGCTAGATTTGGCCAAATGCTGTGAAAAACACTTGCACAGCACTTGCACACGCCTGCCTGGCAAAAACTAATAGGAACTGTTCTAACCTAGCCCTCAAAAGGGCTAAAATTACAACTAGTCCCTACTTCTATGAAGTAGCTCTCAAAAGGGCTGATATTCAAACTAGTCCCTTCTCCCTAAACCTATCTGTTTATCTAACTTGATATTCGCTCACTATCTGTCTAAGGCTGGGGTCACACACACAGATATCTGGGCAGATATTGTTCACAGATCTCTGGTTGCAGTGAAATCATGGACAGATTGGTCTATTTGTATATGGCCACAAAATGCATCAATGTGTCCATGATTTCACTGCAACCAGAGATCTGTGAACAATATCTGCTCAGATATCTGTGTGTGTGACCCCAGCCTAAGTCACACTTTATAGCTCCCACAGCAACACTGAGGTAATGGCGGCGATGGGGAAAATGGCTGGGCAAGGACATGTGACATACACAGCCAAAAAAAAAATGGAGATCTGCATAATTTCAGCAGCACTGATCTAAACCTTGCCTTCCCCCGCATACTACCCTGAAACTGGATATTAACATTCAATAACAGTATTACTCTGAAAAGCCAGTTACGCTTTTGGTGAACGAACCGTTATCGAACATAACCTGGAACTGCCGAATTTGAAGCAAATTGTTCACATTCGTCGAATGACGCGAACACCGTCCAAAACAGGTTGTATTGGAAGTTGGCGAACATTTAAAATCGAACATCTCTATTTATTACCATACACATTAGTGTATGGCAAGCAATCTGCCATTATAGGGTGTATGAGGCACCGCCGGCATGGTCTCCATGGCCGGGGCGCATCACATGCAGGATCAGGGTATGATCTTGTTCACCCTGGCCGGTTTGATAGTGATGTCACTGTGTGAACCTATCCGGAACACAAGGTGCTAAATGTGAGAGTGAGTGCTGTAGAGCTGAGACATTCATGTGACTAGTGAGCGGCTGTGAGTGGCAAGAGATCGATGAGGCCCTGAGGAAAGGAATAGGTGCTGATTGTTGACAGCCCAGGTGGGTGTGTCCTGAGTAATAGCAGCTCAGCTGGATGAGTCAGAGTGGGAGTGGCAGGCACGATAAGAGCCTGCCAGCTGAGTGATTGTGAGATTCATTCTGAGACCAGAGATCATGCTGAGAGATTCATTCAGAGACTGGAGATTGTGTTGAGACCAGCCTGAGTGCAGAGCAGTGCAAGGCTCTGTGTGCATGGAATAACGGGAGCATGCTAGCTCCATGTCGGTGCCTAGGTCCGGGGTCGTGGCAGCACCTGGAAGGGGAAGCCATGGCTGAGCCTGGTGGATACTGGTCCGGGCGTGGGGTGAAACACGCCTGGGAAAAGAGCCCGTGGGGATGCCTGGTGGAACCTGTGACACAGGTAGCGAGACCCGGATCCGTGCCCGGTAATAAAGCAGCTCTCAAATGCTTGTGTGAACTGTGCACCTGGTGTGTGAAATGTGCCAGGCGGGCATAGCCGCCCGAGGTCCGACTAGATAGTCAGTGAGGGACCTGTTTTAACTATATGTGTATGTTATGGATTAGATAGAAAGGCCATGTACGGAGTCTGTGGGAGAGCCCCAGCTGGAGTGGATGATGATGGAGGCGTTCCGTCCTTGTGGGACGAGAGGGAGGCTTGGCCTGCTGCTTGCAGTGGGTACCTGTCCCTCAACCACGACCTCTAATGGTGTGGGTTTGCCTGTGGCCAGAGACAGGGGTCACGAAGGCTCCTAGAAGGGTAACCATGGCTGATCCGATAGGGTGCTACTCAGATGCAGGGTACAGTCGTCGACCTGGAGACCTGCCATGAGATGGAGGTTTGGTGGCGACTGGTGGCCCGTACCGTGGTGAGTAGGCCATGGTGACGCATGGTTAGCCCGGATTCTACGGTTGACCAGGTCCCTGTTATGGTCATGGAAGAGCTACAGTCCATGGATGTGTTATGATGGGCTGTGAGTGGGTGTAAGAAATGTATGTGATCCATGGATATTATGATGGGTCACATATGGTATGTAAGGTCCCAGTAAGGCAGGAATCCTGACTACGGGTTAATGTTATGTCTTCAAGCTGGGTGACTAAAGCCAGGCGGCAGGTACCGCCATTGGGACCCACAGGGCCCATTGAAGGGTATATAGCGAAGGTCAGAAGCAGGGGTTAGAAGGGCTCCCAGAGTGGGGAAATTGTGGTTGAACCAGGTGGGCGCTGACCTGGACGTGGGGTGAAACACGTCCAGGAAGGAGCCCCTTGGCGAGGCATGGTGTACCCGTGACTCAGGTTGTTCAATCCCTGTTCTAAACCCAGAGGAATCATCGTGGATAAATATACATATGGTGAACTGATTAATATATGTGTAAAGTGTCTATAGGCCGGAGGCCGTAACCACCACAGGAGCTGTTAGTAGAGCTCCAATGGGGACAGAGAGATGGTTACAGGTCCCGGGTTACTATAAGACGTTATGTGCAATAAGTGTTATGTAATGTTATATGTAAATGTATGGTGTATTTATGTAAAGTGTTTATAATCGATGTGCCATGTGTCAAACATGCTACCCGGGTTATGTTATTAATATGTGAAAATAAACGGGTAGACATTGGTTAACTTATAAACACGTGTTGTTGTCGTTATGCAAGCAGGTTCCTCGGGTGCTACCTCACAGGTGTTAATTAATTAAAGAAAAAATTAAAGAAAAAAATGCATGGGGCGTCGCAGCCCCAGCCGGATGAAAGCAGACAAACTGCGAGCTGCCACCCTCAGCTTCCTAATTACCCTTGGCTGGCAAAAAAAAAATGTGTGGGCTCCTCTCTATTTTTAATTGCCAGCCAAGGTAAAACTAGGCAGCTGAGGGCTGGTATTCTCAGCGGGGTGAGGGCCCATTATTTTAGCGCCCCCCCCCTGAAAATGGCGCATTAATAATGAGCGCCATTTCCAGGTGCCTTACCTGTCTCTTCCAGCAGCCCTGGTGAAGGGTGGCATGCTGGGCAATACTGGGAATAATACCGGCTTTGTTTTAGCAGCGGGTATTAAGTCCAAGATTCTTAATGTCAGGCTAAGTTTGACCTGGCCACCAAGAATCTACAATAAAGGGTTAAAAAAAGACACCACACAGAGAAAAAAATACTATATTAGAAATAACATGCTTAGGGACTCCATCTGTATTACCCCCATGCAGCCCTCCAACAATCCTGGTTTTCTGTCGTCTCTCTTCTGTCTTCTTCTTGAAATTAATCAGCTCTGCTACATCACACAACAGGGGACAGAAGTCCGTTCCCGTGCTGTGTGATGAGTGAATGAGACTGTGGGTGGTAAGCGGTGACGTCACCGCTGACCTCGTTGCTGAGGTAACCAAATAAGCGGTTACTATAGCAATGCTGAGCAGCGCTGAAATCACGGTGGCTTATGAATGAGCCGACTCATTCACAAGCAGTAGGAGTTTGCAGCACCGGTAAGCAGGGAGATAACTCTACTGTGTCCACTGCTGCAGTATGAGCAGCACAGAGCAGCTGCGTTCATAGCAGAGTTAACTCCCTGCTTACCGTCACTGCTGTTATCGGTAAGCAGGGAGGTAACTCCTGCGGCTTGTGTATGAGTCGGCTCATTCATAAAATGCTGTGATTCGGCGCTGCTCAGCGTGGCCATAGCAATGACTTATCTGGTTACTATAGCAATGGGGTCAGCAGTAACGTCACCGCTGACCACCCACAGTCTCATTCACTCATCACACAGCATGGGAGTGGACTTCCACCCCCTGCTGTGTGATGTAGCAGAGCTGATTCATTTCAAGGAAAAGACAGAAGAGAAAAGACAGAAGACCAGTATTGTGGAGGGTTGCGTGAGGGTGATACAGATGGAGTCTCTAGGCATGCTTGTGTCTTTATTTCTAATAAAGTATTTTTTTCTATGTGCGGTATCTTTTTTTAATCCTTTATTGGAGATTCTTAATGGCTGGGTCAAACTTGGCTATACATTAAGAATCTTGGGCTTAATACCAGCTGGTAAAACAAAGCTGGTATTAACCCCTTTTTTACCCACCGTGCCACCCGTCACGAGAGCCGCTGGAAGAGCCTGGTAAGGCACCTGGAAATGGCGCTTATTATTAATGTGCCATCTTCAGGGGTGGCTGTGGGCTGCTATTCTTTAGTGTGGGGGGGGGCTAAAACAATGGTCTTCACCCCGCTGAGAATACCCACCCTCAGCTGCCTTGTTTTACCTTGGCTGGCAATTAAAAATAGGGTGGAGCCCACACATTTTTTTGCCAGCCAAGGGTAAATTAGGCAGCTGAGGATGGCAGCTCGCACGTGTCTGCTTTCATCGGGCTAGACTTAAAAATGCTGCAAAGCCCCACCCATTTTTTTAAATTCATTCTTTATTTAACACCCAATAATGCCAGGTTGGTTGCCATACATTAATGTGTATGGCAAGCAAGCAGACACACTGTCCAGATTGAGGAAATCCAGTCTGAATACAACAGCCAATCACAGAGGCTCTCTCTCTGAGCTTCTATGATTGGCTGTTTGTTTGACAGTGCAGTGAATATGCAATTAGCTTAATAGGTGGCCCCAGAAGTAAAAGTGGGAGATTGTTAAGACCGATCTAGCTATTCAATCTAGCTACTCTTTTCTCAGGCTATACTGCAAGAGAAAGACCATGTTAAAAACGTATTGCACACGGACCACACTCGCACCACACTCAGGACAATACGGAAAGCACTCGCATGATTGTCATGCATCAAAAATGCTCCGAATTTCATGCTCCTAGTGTGCCACCACCCTTACATAGAGATCGGTTGATACCAGAGAGGACATCCCTCTCGCACAGGAGTCAGGTGTGAGAGGTTCTCCCAACTGTATTGAGTTACACTCAAGTTACAAGCTTATACAGCAAAGACGTCAAGAAGGTAATTTCATAATGCACAGGGGACCTGCCCAGGCTGGGGTACTCAGAGCTCGGGCACGGTGTCAGGGGGACGCAATCACGGGTGGCTGAACCCGAGTCTGTGGCCCTGGGGTCGGCAACTTCTTAAAATATAGTTTCTATTAGGATAGTTTGTGACACCACCTGTAGTACCTGGTGAGGGATCACCAGCACCGCCACAGTCCTCCGGAGGGCATTGTAATTGCAGCAAGGGTGGTATAGCTTCCTACAGGTAAAGCTGGACCTCAGGGGCAGCGATAGCTGAAATAAAAGTCACTGATTGCGGCACACAGACACAACAGCAGGTTCACTCTTTCCAGGTACTTTACTGAAAACGAGAATCTAATGAATACACAGTTCACAGTGCAGTAAAGATGGAATTCACAGGTGACCCTTCGGGTGACTGTAAGCAGATGCAAGACGGAGTGGAGGTACCCGCGGTATGCCTTAGTTAACGAACCCGTGTCCTTTTAACCCTGCCCAGGTAAGTCTCTGCCCAGTCCCGCTGAGGTAGTAATGGAGGTCCTCTCTCTCTCCCTCTCCGCTGCTTGGACCCCAACCTCTTGGAGAACCGGGTGGACCACTCCGTGAGTGAAAGGGTGCTGTGTCTGGTTAACAGGCCGCAGCAACCAGTTGACGGCTACGAAGGTGGACTCAGGCCGTCTCCTCGGATTTGGCTTTCCGTGGTGGACTGAGGAAGCTCCCCGAAGTATGGTCGCTCCACACTGGGGTTCCCCCTTTCTCTCTCGGGCCCAGACTCACGCGTCAGGCACCCTCTCTCAAGGTCCCCTCAGGACCTCCTTTCATCTTCCCTCAGGTCTAGTCTGCAACTCGCCTGTTCTGACCTCCTGACTCTCCTAACCCTCTCCCCGGGGGAGCCCATCCCCGGATTGAGTGTGGGAGTGCTGGAATTGGGTCCCTCCTACCAACCCTGCATTCACTTACGGTTGTGATAATTACACTGCTTTTATGGGTGTAATACCCCGGTGTAACGTCTGACCAACGGGGCGCCACACAGGCACAATGAAAATATTTTAATTGCTGAATCTGCGATTTAACTATCCTGAGTTCAGCACATTTTTGCACCTTTGTATATATCCGTGAATCTTAACACTTTCTCAAAAGATAATATTAGTAAGCATTGTGCCAAGAAAGATAAATATCTGTGCATTGAGCCACAAGAAATTTTACACATAAGAGAAGATAATATAATTAGCTGAAAGCATAAAAAATGGGGTAAACAGAAATACAACATGGTGACCATTCCCGATTTTCTACATTTAATTGTTTGGAAACCCAAGATTAGAAGTTTGTCGACCTATCTAGGTATGGAGAAAACCCAGGTGCACCTATCTTGGCCTGGAGAAGTCCCTTGTGGACCTATCTAGGCTTGGAGAAAACCATGGTGGACCTATCTAGGCATGGAGAAGACCCTGGTGGACCTATTTAGGCTTGGAAAAGACCCTGGTGGATCTATAGAAGGCTTGGAGAAGACCCTGGCGGACTTATCTAGGTTTGGAAAAGACCCTGGTAGATTTATCTAGGTTTGCCCAAGATCGATCTTCCTACAGAGCGATCATCCTTCAAGTTGCCATGTCTCCAGATCCAGCTGAAAGCTGATAAATAAATAAAAATCTTCCTGATTGCTTCCAATTTTGCATTTTGAAGTATGTGGCAAAGTCCTCAGTAGAGATGAAGGAGGTCGGAGGGGGCAGCGGTGGGCGGAGGAGAGAGTTAAAAGTGCTGAACAGTTGTTTGGGGTTGTAGGATAAGGAAGATACAAGGTTTGTGAAGTAGGTCTGTTTAGCATAGGTGAGGGCTGATTTGAAGGTGAGTGTAGCTTGTTTGAAAGAAGTAAAGTCGTCTGACAGGTGTGTTTTCTTCCAACGCCGGTCCGCAACCCTGGACACTTGTCAAAGTTTTTTTGTGCAATTGTTGTGCCAGGGTTGCCTATCGATTTGTCGCACTTTGCGATGAATGAGATGGGTGACTGAATCTATGGCTGATGTGAGGGTGGCGTTGTAGAAAGCGATGGCACTGTCTATATCGTGGAGTTAAAATATGGATGACGGAAGTAGAACAGAGTCTGAAAGTCGGTGAATGTCTAAATATGTGAGGTTTCTGCAAGGATATGCTAGTGGTTGGACATTGAGGGCCGGCGAGGAGAACAAGGAGGAGAAGGTTAGTACATGGTGGTCAGATAGAGGGAAGGGGGAGTTTGTGAGATTAGATATGGAGCAGAGGCGGTTGAAGATGAGGTCTAGTGTATGTCCATCTGTGTGGGTGGCTGTGGAAGACCACTGAGTAAGTCCAAATGATGAGGTAAGTGAAAGGAATTTGGAGGCTGCTGGCTAGCAGGTGTCAGTAGCGATATTAAAGTCACCCATGATGATGGTGGGAATGTCAGCAGAGAGAAAGTGAAGAAGCCAGGTGGAGAATTGGTCAAAAAAGGTAATGGCAGAGCCTAGAGTTCGGCATATGATGCCCATTTGGAGATTGGAAAGAGTAAATAAGGACGAAGTGAACTTCAAAAGAAGAGTGGATAAGGGAGGGCGGGGGCTGAATTGGGTTGAAGGAGTAGTTTGCAGAGAGGAGGAAGCCATGTCTGTTACCAGGCCAAAGATTGTGGGTAAACTGAAGGCTGTCATAGCTCAGTGCAGCAGGGGAGGCTGCCAGCCAGGTCTCAGTAAGGCCCAAGAAGGAAAGGTTCCGGGAAGTAAAAACATCATGGATCATGTGGAGCTTGTTGCAAATGGAGTGGGCATTCCAAAGTGCTCCAGAGTGAGGAAGCAGGGGGGTGGGGGTCAGGGCCACGGGTTTTACATGTGAGGGATTGCTGTAGTTTATTTTGCTTTGGTGGAGGTAAGGATAGGTGGGACGTATGGGGTGGGAGGCAGGATTGGGAAATATGTTGCCAGCAGTGTGAAGTAGTAAAGAAAGGGAAAGCAGGTGGGAGAAGGAGAGTGGCCGGCTTGTTTTATATTTCTGTTAGGAGAGGTCTGATATTAAGGAGTAGGTCTGTTGATGAGGTGAGGTGGTAAGAGAGAGGGAGATATAGTTATCTGGTTAGAGGGTGCTGGGGTTTGAGGGTAGCGAAGGAGAGTGAGGATAAGTGTAGCAAAAACTGTGCGGGAAAATGTGAGCATAGTGAAAGATCAGGGTGTGCAAAGAAAGGCAGGTATAATTAGAAGACAGTGGTATCTCTCACCTGTTGGCTAATTTCTGGACTATTTCTGGTATATTTCTGATGTACGTTTTAAAGATATCACTTAAAAAGATATCACTTCAGAACAAGGGCATTCAGAACTGTCTCTCTACGTTTATATAATTCAAATGGCCAAAAATAAATCCAGGTGTGGGCATGGGAGAGGAGAAAGGAGGAGGGAGCAGGAGGACACCACACAGCAGGGGGAAATTAACAGATTGAAGTTACTAGGAACATTTGGACTGAATCAAAGTAGAAAAATGGGAAAAAAAGAATGGAAAGATAAGGCTAGGTGTGGACAAGTCTAGACAGATATGAAATATACATTCAATAGGTGAGGAGTATAATACAAAGGGTTACCGCCATGTAACAGTGCAAAGAGGGACACAGATATGAAATATGCATTCAGTAGGTATGGAATATAATACACAGGGTTACTGCCATGTACCAGTGCAAATAGAGACACAGATGTGAAATATGCATTCAGTAGGCATGGAGTATAATACACAGGGTTACCGCCACGTACCAGTGCAAAGAGATACACAGATATGAAACATGCATTTAGTAGGTATGGAGTATAGTACACAGGGTTACTGCCACGTACCAGTGCAAATAGAGACACAGATGTGAAATATGCATTCAGTAGGCATGGAGTATAATACACAGGGTTACCGCCACGTACCAGTGCAAAGAGATACACAGATATGAAACATGCATTTAGTAGGTATGGAGTTTAATACACAGGGTACCGCCATGTACCTGCAGATGTAAAGGTACCTTTACACGCCGCGACGGCAGGCTGGATACATCCTGCTACTTCACGTGCACGAGCACGCTCAAACGGCTACAAACGGTCAACGCATCTCCTTTACACGCTGCGACAAGGTGCGCTACGCCACGCTACATCTATAGCTAGCTACATCGCCGGGTGTGTCAAGTAGCCAGCTGTAGCTTAGCGTACCACGTTTACACAGCGCTACAATAAGCTAATATGGGCGGACCTGGTACAGCAGGGACAGCACATAGGCGTGCCACAATCTTGGATTACGAGCCGTCCGTACGATGATAGGACAGCGCAATATCATCATGATTGGCCAGGCATCGCAGGAGGCTGAGAAATACAGCACGCTCGAGCGATTGTGTAGTGTGACTGGTCAGCTCCTTAAATATGCCGCCCTAGGCAGCGACTACCAATCGTCATGCAGGAGCTTCCTCCAATGATCGGTGATGGGGCGCGGTATCCCGGAGCCTGGGTCACGCCTTAGCTACATTGCAGCTACAGCCCCGGGTGTCCAGAGTTCCCTTCCGTTGCCCCTTTACACGCCGATACAGCTCGCTACCATCGGCGTTGTAGCCATCAGTTTTCGAGCAGACCTAGGAAACAGATGTATCTGTTGCCGGCTGTAGCGTCACGTCTTCAGACGCCGCTACGACGGGCTACATTGGCGCTACAAGCTACATTTGTAGCCTGTAGCGGGATGTATCCAGCCTGCCGTCGCGGCGTGTAAAGGTACCATAAGAGATGGATTGTCAGATCAAGGCATAACAGCATAAAGGAATATATGCATGGATTACATTCTGGTATACTGTATTTCTGCTGTACACTTTAAAGATATCACTTAAAATGATATCACTTCAGACCAAGGTCATTCAGACCTGAATCTCTACATTTATATAATTCAAATGAAATCATATAGATATTCATACCTAATGGTACCTTTACACGCCGCCACAACAGGATGGATACAACCCGCTACAGGCTACAAATGTAGCTTGTAGCGCCAATATCGCCCGTAGTAGCGGCGTGTGAAGACGGGACGACACAGCCGGCTACAGATACCTCTGTATCCGTGCACTGCCCATAAACATATGGCTACATCGCCGATTGTAGCGAGCTGTATCGGCGTGTAAAGACGTTACGGAAGGGAACTCGGGACAGCCTGCAATGTAGCTAAGGCGTGACCCTGGCTCCGTGTTACCACGCCCCATGTGCGATCATTGGTGGAAGCTGCTGCATGACGATTGGTAGTCGCTGCCTAGGGAGGCATATTTAAGGAGCTGACGAGTCACACTACACAATCGCTCGAGCGTGCTGTATTACTCAGCCTCCTGCGATGCCTGGCCAATCAGGATGTTATTGCTTTGTCCTATCAGCGTACGGACGGCTCGTACTCTCAATTGTGGCACGCCTATGTGCTGTCCCTGCTGCACCAGGTACGCCCATAGTAGCTGGTTATAGCGGTGTGTAATTGAGCTACAGATGGCTACTTGCGACACCCGGCGATGTAGCTAGCTGTAGATGTAGCGTGGCGTAGCGCACCTTGTGGCGGCGTGTAAAGAGGGTGCGGTTCCCGTTGGTAACCGTTCGGCTGTGCTCGTGCACGTGAAGTTGCCGTTGGTATCCATCCTGTTGTGGCGGCGTGTAAAGGTACCATAAAAGTGCCAATATTTACAGCTATTTCTCTCACCACCCTTTTTTAGTCTGAGTGTGCATGATCTTTTAGTAAGGCGAAGGGGAGTAAGTCACTAAAGGTGGGGTCACACGTGGCGATGTCGCCCGCGACATCGCCGAAAAGTGACGTAACAGCGATGTCGCGGGCGATATTGCAAGTGCGTCGCGCTGTGTGACAGCGCGACGCAACTGCAAATTATTGCTGGTCGCAGGTTGACAGGTTTGTGAACATGTTCATAAACCTGTCAACTTGTGACCAGCGATTAGGCTGGATCGCGCCGTGTGACACTGTTGGCGGCGCGATCCAGCCTATATCGCAGCGTTCCTGAGCCATCGCTCGCTGGGCTGAGCCCAGCCCAGCGAGCAATGGCTCCGCCCACATCGCCGCCGCGTCACCGGCAACGTCGTGCCGTGTGACAGCTGGCCTGCGATGTCTGAAGCGAGCGGGCACCCGCGCATCGCTTCCGACATCGCTGGCCAGATCGCCACGTGTGACCCCGCCTTGAGGCTGTAACTGGACAGCCGTATGACTCGCATGAGGATCACATCAAAACACCTGGACCAGCCAGTGGCTATCCTGGGGTGGGTGGGGGCAGCTCACTGTCTATAGACAATGTACAGTGCCTTGTGAAAGTATTTGTCCCCATTGAACTTTTTAACCTTTTGGAACATTTCAGGCTTCAAAGAAAAAGATATGAATTCTAATTTTTTTGTGAAGAATCAACAACAAGTGGGACACAATCGCGAAGTGGAACAAAATTTATTGGATATTTTAAACTTTTTTAACAAATAAAAAACTGAAAAGTGGGGCGTGCAATATTATTCGGCCCCCTTGAGCTAATACTTTGTAGCGGCACCTTTTGGTGCGATTACAGCTGCAAGTCACTTGGGATATGTCTCTATTGGTACCTTTACACGCCGCAACAGGATGGTGGCAACAACCGGGTGCTTCACGTGCACGAGCACGCACAAACGGTTGCAAACGGTAATCGCACCACCTTTACACGCCGCAACAAGGTGCGCTACGGTAGGTTACATCTATCTCTGGATACACCGCCGGGTGCCACAAGTTACCTTCTGTAGCTCACCTTACCTCATTTACACGCCGCTATAACAAGGTAATATGGGCGGAACAAAGGCAGCAGGGACAACACATAGGCGTGCCACAATTGTGGATTACGAGAATTCCGTACGCTGATAGGACAAAGCAATAACATCATGATTGGGCAGCCAGCGCAGGAGGCTGACTAATACATGACGCTCGAGAAATTGTGTAGTGTGACTGATCAGCTCCTTAAATATGCCGCCCTATGCAGCGTCTACCAATTGTAATGCAGGAGCTTCCACCAATGATAGCTGATGGGGCACGGTAGCCCGGAGCCTGTGTCACGCCCCAGGTACATAGCTTGGTGTCGAAACAACCCTTCTGTTCCTTATTTATACGCCGATACAGGCAGCGACCATCGCCTTGAAATCAACCTGTTTTAGGGCACTGCTCTGAAACAGGTGCCTCAAGTGGTGGGTGGCAACAACCGTCTTCACACGCCGCTACCTCGGGTTGATTTGGCGGTGCAAGATACATTTCTCTCATGTACCCGGTTGTTGCCACCATCCTGTTGCGGCGTGTAAAGGTACCATATCAGTTTTGCACATTGAGAGACTGAAATTCTTGTCCATTCTTCCTTGCAAAACGGCTGGACCTCAGTGAGGTTGGATGGAGAGCGTTTGTGATCAGCAGTTTTCAGCTCTTTCCACAGATTGTCGATTGGATTCAGGTCTGGACTGTGACTTGGCCATTCTAACACCTGGATATGTTTATTTTTTTAACCATTTCATTGTAGATTTTGCTTTATGTTTGGGATCATTGTCTTGTTGGAAGATAAATCTCCGTCCCTGTCTCAGGTCTTTTGCAGACTCAAACAGGTTTTCTTCCAGAATAGTCCTGTATTTGGCTCCGTCCATCTTTCCATCCATTTTAACCATTTTTTCTGTCCCTGCTGAAGAAAAGCAGGCCCAAACCATGATGCTGCCACCACCACGTTTGACAGTGGGGATGGTGTTTTGAGTGTGATGAGCTGTGTTCCTTTTACGCCAAACTTATCGTTTTACATTGTGGCCAAAAAGTTCGATTTTGGTTTCATCTGACCAGAGCCCCTTATTCCTCCACATGTTTGGTGTCTCCCAGGTGGCTTGAGGAAAACTTCAAACAAAACATTTTATGGATATCTTTGAGAAATGGCTTTCTTCTTGTCACTCTTCCATAAAAGCCAAATTTGTGCAGTGTACGACTGATTGTTGTCCTATGGACAGACTCTCCCGCCTCAGCTGTAGATCTCTGCAGTTCATCCAAAGTGATCATGGGCCTTTTGGCTGCATCTCTGATCAGTCTTCTCCTTGTTGGTGATGAAAGTTTAAAGAGACGGCCGGGTCTTGGTAGATTTGCAGTGGTCTGATACTCCTTCCATTTCAATATGATCGCTTGCACAGTGCCCTTTGAGATGTTTAAAACTTTTTGTATCCAAATATGGCATTAAACTTCGCCACAACAGTATCTCGGACCTGCCTTGTGTGTTCCTTGGTCTTCATGATGCTCTCTGCACTTGAAACAGAACCCTGAGACTATCACAGAGCAGGTGCATGTATACGGAGACTTGATTACACACAAGTGGATTCTATTTATCATTACCAGTCATTTAGGACAACATTGGATCATTCAGAGATCCTCACTGAACTTCTGCAGTGAGTTTGCTGCACTGAAAGTAAAGGGGCCGAATAATATTGCACGCCCCACTTTTCAGTTTTTTATTTGTTAAAAAAGTTTAAAATATCCAATCAATTTTGTTCCCCTTTCATGATTGTGTCCCACTTGTTGTGGATTCTTCACAAAAAAAAATTAGAATTTATATCTTTATGTTTGAAGCCTGAAATGTGGCAAAAGGTTGAAAAGTTCAAAGGGGGCGAAATATTTCATAACGCACTGTACATATGAAGCCTGGTGTGGGCAGTAGCAGATCACTGTCTTTTGACATTCTACATACAGAAGCCTGGTGTGGGCAGGCTGCTCCCTATCTATATACATTGTACATGCAGAGCCTGCTGTGAGCTGGGGCAGCTCATTGCGTATAGACATTGTACATACAGAGCCTGGGGTAGGCAGGGGTATCTCACTGTCTATAAACATTGTACATACAGAGTCTGGTGTGGGCGGCGTAGCTCACTGTGTATAGACATTGTATATACAGAGCCTGGTGTGGGCAGGAGTAGCTCTTTGTCTATAGGAATTGTACATACATTGGCTGGTATGGGCAGTGCTCTGTCTATAGACATGGTGTGTGGCGCCTCTGCGACCAGGGTGGCCACATGAGAGAACTGCAGCCAAGCAGAAAGGTAGACAGTTTGTGCACCAAACACCCTCACAGCACACACACCCACAGGAGCACAACACCCAACCCAGAGCCCGGGACTCTAGACGGGCAAGGGGTGATGGGGTTTAGAGGAAAGTGGGTGGGAAGGTAGGTCAGGTGGTAGACCAGTACAAAAGAGAGGAACGAGGAGGAGTTAGTTAATAGGCCGGAGTAGGCTGAGAAGCCAAGACCAAGTAGAAAGGAAGTGACACTTCCCCTTTGGGATAGGGCTCCCTGGAGACGCAGAATCCAAAGAGACACAGATCCATGGAGAGAAAGCTCGTCCATAGCCTGTAGCCCACGGAGAAGTGAGGAAAGAGACCGGACCGGTACGATCGGGTCCGAGAAGTACGGCAGCATTGACCGATTACAGGCAGGAGAAGTTTCCTTGTTGTATCTGGGAGTCACACGGGTCAGAAGGAGCCCGGTATTACCTTGCAAGACAGGGTTAACCAAGGCTAGGACCAGAGTGTCGGCTCTGGGTGACCGAAGCAACAAGCAAGTACACGAACATATCGGCAGGGAACACTGATTCCAAGTGAGTGTTCCTACTACAAGGGTTGGAAGCTCAGCAACACTTTAGAGGACCCAGACTTACTGCCCATACACTAGGGAGATGTCACATTAACGGTCCGTGTTGCATACAACCCACAGAGAAGGACTGAAATACAAGCCGGAAAG
The DNA here is from genome assembly GCA_033576535.1 of Allobates femoralis. Lineage (NCBI taxonomy): Eukaryota > Metazoa > Chordata > Amphibia > Anura > Aromobatidae > Allobates > Allobates femoralis. The sequence continues at coordinate 87,164,500 of JARQOC010000010.1, forward strand.
GTTGCAGAAAGAGTGAGGGGTCTCAGGAAGGTAGCCTGGCTGCACTGGGTTCAAAGTGTCTGGAGTTATCTGTGTAAAGAGACTGTGTTAAGAACTGAACTGTTGGCACTGTTTGACTTGAAGAGCTTGCAAGTAAACCTGGTGAACCCTGCTTCAGTCTCCCGTGTCTGATTCCAGTATACAGAACTGTTATAGCACCTTTTACCCTGTCAGGAGCAGCCCGACCGCGGCGGGCTCATCCATCTGGCTGCAGCTCCATCATCCATCCATCCTCCTGGCAGAGCTACGCTGCAGCGGTGGTTCCCTCACTGACCACAACCCGTGGGTGGAGTCACGACAAACAATCTCCCTTGTAAATACCCCCTTTTTCTTGTGAGAACCCGGGACACGGTCCGGACCAGGACCGCCATGATATCTCCAGCAGTACCCCTGGCCGGTACCGAGTACCCCATCCCATTGGGCTCCACAGGTACATACAGAGCAGGTTGTGGGTTGTTGCAGCTCTCTGTCTATATGAGTTGCACCCCCCGGCTGTGATCAGCAGTTCCCCTGTTTATAGACATTGTACATACAGAGTTTGGTGTGGGCAGCTTCCTCAGCCTTGTTGCATGGCTAAAACTAAATACTTTAACTGTGACGGAATGGCTACAGCCAGTAATCTATGTGATACATCGTTGCATTCAGCATCTCTTCACCTGCATCATGTTACTCTCAAACGAAGTAGCAAAAGCCTGCTAACAGATTTCCATTGAAAAAGATAAAAGTGGAGAACCAGTAAAGATGAATGCAAGCTGTAGAGTGATGAAAAGATTGTGTGGGGTCAGAGAGCTTTCTGGTCAGAATCACGGCCTGTCCTTTGGGTTAAATATTTAATATATCTGGTTGTTTTTGGGAAGAGCATTCACTGCTCATAGGAAAAGGCAGCACAGTGAAGGAAAGCCGGAGCTCCTTTGTGTCTTCTCCTTATCCTACTATAGGGTCTCTGAACCAAGCCATTGACTACCTAGAGGATTATATAATTGCCGGTCATTAATGGTGCCGTAGGATCCAAGAGCTGCGAATATAATCCTACAAATTCCTCCCTGTTAAACCCTTCGTATTCATTATTCTGCCGATCCATATATATGTGCACATGCCTGTATACGGCGATATGAAATATTCAGGATATTGACAGAGGACGACGCGGCCGCATGTTGCATTCTGGACTCGCTCATTGACCGAGCTCTCCAATTAAATTAGATATGTAGCATAATTGCACTGGGATGCGGAGGAGCGTGTGGCTTCATACGAAGGCTGGGATTAACCCATGCTGCTTTCATTCCTATCGGAAGGGTTAATATTTTTTCCTGCGACTTGGCCTCTTTTAAAGTCCCATCTCGTGCACACTCCTTTCTAATCTGATACCTCAGTGTACATATCCAAACATGATCAGTGACAGTTTTAGCTGCGGGGTGAGACTTTCAGTGACAGGGCTAGAGAGCTATGATTTGAGACCAGTCATTGCAAGTGACTTTAGCTGCCTCTTCAAGTGACATGCTTTTACTTGAGGAACGAGGAATGACAAAAGTTCTTTGGACAGGAAACTTTCACTGACAAGACGGTGACAGGTCTTTGCACAGCTGGTCTCTGAGAAGCCTTGGATGGGGCCCACATAGATGCTAATTTAAGCTTAGTGGTGGCAAGGAGCCTAGAGCAAGCAAGTTCTTGTAGGCTTGTAAGTCATCTGTAAGAATGACAGCAGTGTGCGATGCGGTACACTTGTGGAATTAGTGTTGTTGTATAGGATTTCTCATAAGCCATGCTTATTTCAAGACGACGGGGACGTTAATATACAGGCTGTTGTTTTAACTCCTGCAGCAAATGGGCAAATCACCCAGAAGGTAACAGGAATACTGATTACTTTGCCGCCTGCTCCAGCCATTAGATTATTTTCAGGCGTTGGTTTTCGGCCCAGTGGAGTCCGGTCCAAACTCGGTGCCTGAGGTCAATCCACATAAAGAGCCTGAAGTCACAAGGACTGACACTGGGATTACATTCGGAGAGGAACTTTAGGTGGTTGTTCTACAAGTTTATTCAAAACCGTGAACACACAATTTATGGCTATTTTAATATGAAAGATTAATTAGGATTTTAACCAATATACATAAATATATACGTTTTTGCCTCCCTCCTGATACCTTACTTTTTTGCATGTTGTCACTTAAGTGTTTCAGATCACCAAACAAATGTAAATATTTGACAAAGATAACACAAGTAAACACAAAATGCAGTTTATAAATGAAGGTCTTTATTATTAAGGGAAAAAGAAATCCAAACCTGTAGGGTCCTGTGTGAAAAAGTCTTTGCCTCCTTAATGATTTCTTATTCCTATGCATGTTTGTCACTTAAATGTTTCAGATCCCCAAACAAATGTAAATATTAGACAAATATAACAGAAGTGACACGAAATGCAGTTTATAAATGAAGGTCTTTATTATTAAAGGGATCCTGACCCCGAAAAATGAGACCCCAGCCCCTTAATACCTTTCCCTGCAGCAAGCTAACACCTCTGGAGCCATCCCTTTGTGCGGCCAGAGCGTTATTGTAATGTTAATAAAAGCGCAATTGTGTCAACCAGGCTTTACCGCCCGTTTTATGACGTGCATTGGCTCTCGGATCTGTAGAGCGCCCATCGGGGCGTGCATAATTAACAAGCAGGCGGCGGGGAGCAAGCAGCCAGGCACGCCTTTTGCGGCTTCCCAAATGCTAAGAAGCCGCTGGAAATAAGGTATAAAAAGCACTTTTACTAAAGGGAACCAACCACCCCAAATGACCCCCCCAGGCTGTTAATATGTGTCCCTACACCCAGCACACACATTTGGGGCAATCGTTTTTGCTAAAAAAACTGTTTAGTAGAAGCTAAGATATAGCTTTATGAAGTTTAAAAAATGTTGCCGACTGGGTGTTACCTAGCTTGTCCTCCTGCAGTGTTCATGTGCCTGTTAGCCTCCTCTCCCCCCCTCTCTTCAGTAAAGCCCTGCCCTTTCAGCCTTGTCACAGGCTGCTGCACGGAGTCTCATTGTTTATGATAAGAGAAGGCTAACCTGAAAGGCTGAAACCTGAGAGGCTGAAAGGGCAGGGCTTTACTGAAGGGAGGGGGGGAGAGGAGGCTGACAAGCACATGAACACTGCAGGAGGACAAGCTAGGTAACGCCCAGTCGGCCACATTTTTTAAAGTTTATAAAGCTATATCTTAGCTTCTACTAAACAGTTTTTTTAGCAAAAACGATTGCCCCAAATGTGTGTGCTGGGTGTAGGGACACATATTAACAGTCCCGGGGGGTCATTTGGGGTGGTTGGTTCCCTTTAACATTACAATAAAGCTCTGGCCACACAAAGGGTTGGCCCTAGAGGTGTTAGCATGCTGCAGGGAAAGGTATTAAGGGGCTGGGGGCTTATTTTTCAGGGTCAGAATCCCTTTAAGGGAAAAAGGAATCCAAACCTACAAGACCTATGTGAAAAAGTGATGGTCTCTTTCCTGATTTCTTATTGTTTTGCAATATTTGTCACAATTAAATGTTTCAGAACCCCAAACAAATGTAAATATTAGACAAAGATAACACAAGAAAATAAAAAATGCAGTTCATAAATGAAGGTCTTTATTACTAAGGGAAAAAATAAATCCAATCCTACAGAGCACTGTGTGAAAAAGTGATTGTTTCCTTGCAGATTTATTATTCTTTTGCATATTTGTTACACTTAATTGTTTCAGATCACCAAATTTAAGTAAATAAAAAGGGCATTTTATAAATAAAGGTCTTTATTATTAACATAAATAAAAAGCCAAATCTACAGGGCCCTGTGTGAAAAAGTGATTGTCTCCTTCCTGATTTCTTATTTTTTGCATTTTTGTGACACTTAAATGTATCAGATGACCAAACAAATGTAAATATTAGATGAAGAAATCACAAATAAACAGACAACACAGCTTATAAATGAAGATCTTTATTATAAGGGAAAAAGAAATCCAAACCTACAGGGCCCTGTGTGAAAAAGTGATTGCCATCCCCTCCTAAAAATTAACTGTAGTTTATCACATCTTGGATAAGCTGAATTCAAAGCCACACTCAGGCCTGATTACTGCCACACATGTTCTCAATTAAGAAATCACTTAAATAGAACTTCACTGACAAAGTGAAGTAGACCAATAGATACTCAAAAACTAGACATCATGCCATGATCTAAAGAATTTCAGGAACAAATGACAAAGTAATTGAGATCTATCAGTCTGTAAAAGGGTATAATGACTTATCTAAAGCTTTGAGACTGCAGCAAACTACTATGAGAGACATTATCCACAAACGGCAGGCCAAACCTTAAAAAGGCGGTTCATGCTTGCAAACCCTCCAATGTCGCTGAACTACAACAATTCTGCAAAGATGGGTGGGCAAAATTCCTCCAGAGCATTGTAAAGGCTTATTGCCAGTTATCACAAACACTTGTTTGCAGTTGTTGCTGCTAAGGGCGGCCCAACCAGTAATTTGGTTTAGGGGCAATCATTTTTTCACACAGGGCTCTGTAGATTTGGATTTCTTTTTACCTTAATAATAAATACCTTCATTTATAATCTGCTTTTTGTGATTACTTGTGTTATCTTTGTATAATATTTACATTTGTTTGGTGATCTGAAACATTTAAGTGTGACAAACATGCAAAACAATAAGAAATTAAAAATCGGCATACTTTCACACCACTGTATATTGGTGATTCTCATAGTCTTATGCTCAGGTCTGGGGTATAAATTCGCCCAACAGCAGCATTTGTATGTTGTGTGGTTTTCTTCCAGGTACAAGGGTTTACTCCTGCAAAAGATACTGAGACAACATTTGGAATTTAGATTATGAGCCCCATCAGTTACACCGACTCCTGTGAGTTATGACGACCTCTGGCCAGCGCTGCAGAATATTTATATGTGACTTACATAAATCTATTAAGCTTTGGAATTATTTGACATATGATATGGGGTCATTGAGCGGGTACTCCCAGGAACTGAAGGGATCTTGATGTTTGGTAATCCATCCGACCCACTGGTCAACGTCAGAGACATCACCTGTAAAATGTAGGGAAAACATCCAGGTGCCGAGCTCTCTAAACAGAGCCAAGGAGTCCAGAGGCCCCAATTAAAAGGCAGATCCCTTTCATTTTGGGAATCAGTGGTGTCCAATTGTCACTGAAAATAGAATTATCTTTAAAAAAATGATTATATATAATATTAGATTAGCTCCTAGGTAAATAGTAGATACAGTGGTAGTAATAAAGCCCCAGTCACACATAACGAGATCATTAGCGAGATCATTGTAACTGTGAAGCTACAACGATCTCTCCAGCGATGTCGTTCTATGTGACACTTAGCAGCGATCAGCCCCCTGCTGTGAGGTCGATGATCGCTGCAAAGGGCTCAGGACCATTTTTTAGTCGTTGGTCTCCCGCTGGTCAGCACGCATCGCTGCATGTGACAGCGAGAGCAACGATCAGCGACCTCACAGGCTGGTAACCATACCCGGTGTTTATCATGGTTACCAGCGCTAAGCGTCGAGCCCCAGGCTGTGGGGTATTTGGGTATCAGGCTCCCAAGGGGGATTAACGCTCCGGTTGTCATGGGGAGTGGTTGTCGCACCTAATCCCGTGTCCTGGGGGACTATTCTTTTGAAAAGGGGTATATTTAACTAAGTTTGGGACTATGTACAGGTTTGTCGTGACGCCCCTGAGTTTCTGGTGATGTTCCGATACCCAGTAAAATGTCTGGAAGACCCTGCCGACGGCCCCTTTTCCAAACTGGTTTCTCTCTCTCCTGGAGTAGCTCCTTTCTTTTTCCTCAGTTTCTTTCTCTCTCTTCCATCCCTTCTAGTCCCTCAGCCAAGAGACCCTAACCTTCTTCTTCCCAAGACTGAAGCCAAAGACTCCAGCCAAAGATTCTCCTTGAACCCCCTAGAAGTGTTTTTATTCCCTCCCGGGTAACCTCCCACCATGTAAACTTATTATGGGAGTGTTGGAATAGGGTACCACCCACCATACTAGAGTCCACCTACAGCTGGAGTATCTGCACCTCTTTTACGGGGCGCCACATAAGCAGGGAGGACGCTGGTAACTATAATAAACACCAGGTATATAGGCTGTGCACACTGCCTGGATACCCGGTGTTTATCATAGTTAGCAGCTTCCTCCCTGGTTAGCCTGCCTGTAAGCAGGGAGGAAGCTGGTAACTATGATAAACAGCTGGTATCTAAGCTACGCGCACTGCCTAGATACCCGCTGTTTATCATAGTTACCAGCATTCTCCCTGCTTAGGTCACCCCTGTAAGCAGGGAAGACACTGGTAACTATGATAAACTGCGGGTATCTAAGCAGCGCTGCCTAGATTCCCGGTGTTTTACATAGTTATGAGCTTCCTCCCTGCTTACAGGCTGAGCTAAGCAGGGAGGACGCTGGTAACATCGCTTCCAGCGATGTGGGAGGTGGCTCCCAGGTCCCTGATGCTGGGGAGATCTGCTTGCTTGACAGCTCCCCAGCGTCCATGTAACAATGCACCAGTGTTCCCGGCAGGTCGTTATCGCTGTTGGGATCGCTGGAGCGTCGTTGTGTGTGACGGGACCCTTATGCCACATAGTACACAAATAAATAGTGCCAAACAGTGCCACACAATGTCTAGATAAATTTCTTTATTGTCAAGTGCAGACAGGGAAACTGTCCAGCACACAGCACAATAGAGAAGGACAGCGGGATGATATAGTTATGCAAGGCCCTTATGGTAGGGAGTGGGGATTGGGACACCTCCTGACACTGGTCTTTGGCTATCCGTTCTTCCCCTGCCAGCCCTAAGTGGGTCATTCCCCCCACCGCCATCACATGTCTAGTCTCCATCTCTCACCTAAGATAACCTGTCTAAAGCATAGTCCAGTGAGTGCGCTAGATGTCACCTCTAGTGTAATAAAACACAGGGATAGGTTGACAGACCGGTAATACACAAAAGGATACAAATACTTGAGGAAGCAGTCCAAACCCAAGGCTAAAAATGCTCAGCTCCTATACAGCAGATATCCGGCAGCAACAGTAGAGCTCCACATACCAGGATAGTCTTGCATGGTATGGATTCTATCACCGTCAGGTGATGGGTCATGTGACTAAAGAGAGGGGGAGTGGTCACAATCCTGTATCACCTGACCAACAAAGGCAGCGCTTGCCAGCAATGGAAAAACTGCCATCAACCCTTAACATCTCGAAGGAAATTAGTCCCATTTAAAATACTCAGACTGTCGAGCTGTCACAACTCTCTAAAGACAGGAACCTCATGACGCTTATAGATTGCTACATAATATCTAGATCAGGGGTCCCCAACTCCAGGGCTCGAGGGCCGCCAACAGTGCATGTTTCAGGATCTCCTTAGTATTGCACAGGGGTTGGAATCATTACCTGTGCATTGATTCACATTAACACCTGTACAATACTAAGGGAAATCCTGAAATCCTGCACTGTTGTTCTTTACAATGCCTCAAAATGTCCAGTTAAGCCCTATGCAGTGCCACGTCATTTCCAAATGAATAGCCCAATATAGCATCAAACTCCATATACATAGTCCTGTACAGTGCCACACAATGTTGAGGTGAATAGCTTAGGCTAGGGCCACACAGAACAGTGACACCCGCGTTAACCGGATGCCGTTACAGCAGAGCCCTGCTGTAACACAAACCGTTAACGTCGGGTGCTTCCTGTGAATGCTACTCTATAGTAACCTGATGTTTACTACGGATGCAGCTTCACATGGAAGCCCCAGGCAGTGTCTTTAGCAGACCGCACAGGGATATGTCCCGACATTAACGGTGTGCATTACAGCAGGATGGGCTCTGCTGTACCGGCATCCGGTTAACGTGGGTGCACTGTTCAGTGTGGCAATAGCCTTACTGAACAGAACGAACTGATCGCCTGAACAGCCTGGGCAGATGGCAGCGTAACCGAAGACCTGGGACAGATAGTGGAGTAGCCAAAGACCTCAGATAAGACTCTGGAGATGCAGCATAACAAACCAACCCCTGCCCTGTCCCTCAGACGTCACTCACACAGGGTCAGTCTCCATCCATACCAGGCCCAGGTGGGAGTCCAAGAAGCCCTTACATAGGTCAAGGCAGTTCATCATATTGAAACATGCTGGACAACCTGCAAAGCCTGATGTGGAATGATGCCAAAGCCATTAACAGGAGCGGAACACACATAATGTTCAGATACATAGTCCTATACAGTGTTATATAATATCCAGATAAATAGCCCTATACTGTGTTACATAATGTCCAGATAAATAGTCCTATACAGTGTTACATAATGTCCAGATAAATAGTCCTATACAATGTTACATAATGTCCAGATAAATAGTCCTATACAGTGTTAAATTATATCCAGATAAATAGCCCTATACTGTGTTACATAATGTCCAGATAAATAGTCCTATACAGTGTTACATAATGTCTAGATAACTAGTCCTATACAGTGTTACATAATGTCCAGATAAATATTCCTATACAGTGTTACATAATATACAGACAAATAGTCCTATACAGTGTTACATAATGTCCAGATAAATAGTCCTATACAGTGTTACATAATGTCTAGATAAATAGTCCTATACAGTGTTACATAATGTCCAGATAAATCGTCCTATACAGTGTTACATAATGTCCAGATAAATAGTCCTATACAGTGTTACATAATGTCCAGATAAATAGCCCTATACAGTATTACATAATGTCCAGATAAATAGTCCTATACAGTGTTACATAATATCCAGACAAATAGTCCTATACAGTGTTACATAATGTCCAGATAAATAGTCCTATACAGTGTTACATAATGTCTAGATAAATAGTCCTATACAGTGTTACATAATGTCCAGATAAATCGTCCTATACAGTATTACATAATGTCCAGATAAATAGTCCTATAGAGTGTTACATAATGTCCAGATAAATAGTCCTATACAGTGTTACATAATATCCAGACAAATAGTCCTATACAGTATTACATAATGTCTAGATAAATAGTCCTATACAGTGTTACATAATGTCCAGATAAATAGTCCTATACAGTATTACATAATGTCCAGATAAATAGTCCTATACAGTGTTACATAATGTCTAGATAAATAGTCCTATACAGTGTTACATAATGTCCAGATAAATAGTCCTATACAGTGTTACATAATGTCTAGATAAATAGTCCTATACAGTGTTACATAATGTCCAGATAAATAGTCCTATACAGTGTTACATAATGTCCAGATAAATCATCCTATACAGTGTTACATAATGTCCAGATAAATAGTCCTATACAGTGTTACATAATGTCCAGATAAATAGTCCTATACAGTGTTACATAATGTCCAGATAAATAGTCCTATAGAGTGTTACATAATATCCAGACAAATAGTCCTCTACAGTATTACATAATGTCTAGATAAATAGTCCTATACAGTGTTACATAATGTCCAGATAAATAGTCCTATACAGTGTTACATAATGTCCAGATAAATAGTCCTATACAGTGTTACATAATGTCTAGATAAATAGTCCTATACAGTGTTACATAATGTCCAGATAAATAGTCCTACACAGTGTTACATAATGTCCAGATAAATAGTCCTATACAGTGTTACATAATGTCTAGATAAATAGTCCTATACAGTGTTACATAATGTCTAGATAAATAGTCCTATACAGTGTTACATAATGTCTAGATAAATAGTCCTATACAGTGTTACATAATGTCCAGATAAATAGTCCTATACAGTGTTACATAATGTCCAGATAAATAGTCCTATACAGTGTTACATAATGTCCAGATAAATCGTCCTATACAGTGTTACATAATGTCCAGATAAATAGTCCTATACAGTATTACATAATGTCCAGATAGTCCTATACAGTGTTACATAATGTCTAGATAAATAGTCCTATACAGTGTTACATAATGTCCAGATAAATAGTCCTATAGAGTGTTACATAATGTCCAGATAAATCATCCTATACAGTGTTACATAATGTCCAGATAAATAGTCCTATACAGTGTTACATAATGTCCAGATAAATAGTCCTATAGAGTGTTACATAATGTCCAGATAAATCATCCTATACAGTGTTACATAATGTCCAGATAAATAGTCCTATAGAGTGTTACATAATGTCCAGATAAATAGTCCTATAGAGTGTTACATAATGTCCAGATAAATAGTCCTATAGAGTGTTACATAATGTCCAGATAAATAGTCCTATATAGTATTACATAATGTCCAGATAAATAGTCCTGTAGAGTGTTACATAATGTCCAGATAAATAGTCCTATATAGTATTACATAATGTCTAGATAAATAGTCCTATACAGTGTTACATAATGACCAGATAAATAGTCCTATACAGTGTTACATAATGACCAGATAAATAGTCCTATACAGTGTTACATAATGTCCAGATAAATAGTCCTATACAGTGTTACATAATGTCTAGATAAATAGTCCTATACAGTATTACATAATGTCCAGATAAATAGTCCTATACAGTGTTACATAATGTCCAGATATATAGTCCTATACAGTGTTACATAATGTCCAGATATATAGTCCTATACAGTGTTACATAATGTCCAGATAAATCGTCCTATACAGTGTTTCATAATGTCCAGATAAATAGTCCTATACAGTATTACATAATGTCCAGATAAATAGTCCTATACAGTGTTACATAATGACCAGATATATAGTCCTATACAGTATTACATAATGTCTAGATAAATAGTCCTATACAGTGTTTCATAATGTCCAGATAAATAGTCCTATACAGTATTACATAATGTCTAGATAAATAGTCCTATACAGTGTTACATAATGACCAGATATATAGTCCTATACAGTGTTTCATAATGTCCAGATAAATAGTCCTATACAGTATTACATAATGTCCAGATAAATAGTCCTATACAGTGTTACATAATGTCCAGATAAATAGTCCTATACAGTATTACATAATGTCTAGATAAATAGTCCTATACAGTGTTACATAATGACCAGATAAATAGTCCTATACAGTGTTACATAATGTCCAGATGAATAGTCCTATACAGTGTTACATAATGACCAGATAAATAGTCCTATACAGTGTTACATAATGACCAGATATATAGTCCTATACAGTGTTACATAATGTCCAGATAAATAGTCCTATACAGTGTTACATAATGTCTAGATAAATAGTCCTATACAGTATTACATAATGTCCAGATAAATAGTCCTATACAGTGTTACATAATGTCCAGATATATAGTCCTATACAGTGTTACATAATGTCCAGATAAATAGTCCTATACAGTGTTACATAATGACCAGATAAATAGTCCTATACAGTGTTACATAATGTCCAGATATATAGTCCTATACAGTGTTACATAATGACCAGATAAATAGTCCTATACAGTATTACATAATGTCTAGATATATAGTCCTATACAGTGTTACATAATGTCCAGATAAATCGTCCTATACAGTGTTACATAATGTCCAGATAAATCGTCCTATACAGTATTACATAATATCCAGACAAATAGTCCTCTACAGTATTACATAATGTCCAGATGAATAGTCCTATACAGTGTTTCATAATGTCCAGATATATAGTCCTATACAGTGTTACATAATGACCAGATAAATAATCCTATACAGTATTACATAATGTCTAGATATATAGTCCTATACAGTGTTACATAATGTCCAGATAAATCGTCCTATACAGTGTTACATAATGTCCAGATAAATCGTCCTATACAGTATTACATAATATCCAGACAAATAGTCCTCTACAGTATTACATAATGTCCAGATGAATAGTCCTATACAGTGTTTCATAATGTCCAGATAAATAGTCCTATACAGTATTACATAATGTCCAGATAAATAGTCCTATACAGTGTTACATAATGACCAGATATATAGTCCTATACAGTATTACATAATGTCTAGATAAATAGTCCTATACAGTGTTTCATAATGTCCAGATAAATAGTCCTATACAGTATTACATAATGTCCAGATAAATAGTCCTATACAGTGTTTCATAATGTCCAGATAAATAGTCCTATACAGTATTACATAATGTCTAGATATATAGTCCTATACAGTATTACATAATGTCTAGATAAATAGTCCTATACAGTGTTTCATAATGTCCAGATAAATAGTCCTATACAGTATTACATAATGTCTAGATAAATAGTCCTATACAATGTTACATAATGTCCAGATAAATAGTCCTATACAGTATTACACAATGTCTAGATAAATAGTCCTATACAGTGTTTCATAATGTCCAGATAAATAGTCCTATACAGTATTACATAATGTCTAGATAAATAGTCCTATACAGTGTTACATAATGACCAGATATACAGTCCTATACAGTATTACATAATGTCCAGATAAATAGTCCTATACAGTGTTACATAATGACCAGATATATAGTCCTATACAGTATTACATAATGTCTAGATAAATAGTCCTATACAGTGGCTCACAATGCTTAGATATTTAATGTCGCACAGTGCTCAGACAAACCGTACATTATATAGTGCACTCGGTGATCACATGAATATTATTACATTATGGGCTATCCGTAGCATGTGAGAGCTGTAATTGTTATCTGTATGGAATATTGCTCCGATTTATAGGAAAGCAGGTGAATTAAAGCCGTATTGATGGTGATAATGGAGAAAACACTCGTCCTATAACTCTTATATTTGGTTGCTCCATTTGTAAGTTTGCAGAATATCAGTGGGACATTTGCGCGGCGGTGTGAAGTGACAGCCCATTCTGTAGAGCCTGAATAATTCAGAGCCTGTTGACGGCATCAAGTGTTTTCCTGTACAACGTGTCCACTTAGCAGCTGTTGACATGTTTGCAAGAGCTGCATTTAGATTTTGTCATCTTGAAAGATTGTAAATGAGCTGGGCTAATATTGTACATCGGTAATGAATCTGCAAACATTATTGCTAATTACGTGACAGACATGTTGTGCCATTAGAATGAGTTAAATAAAAGAGATGAGGACAGATGGGCATAAATGGACACAGTGTGATGAAGGCAGGCGAGGGGGAATGTATAAGATAAGACATCACTCTTCTTAATTCTGGGCACTTCTACATATATATGATCAGCAGATATAGATACAATTTAGTTTATACAGTCCGTATAAGAAAAAATTTAAGTAAGAGTCAACCTATGCAATAAAACACTTCTTTTATTAAACTTCCGGCCGCTTTCGGCCATTCAAACAGGAAAAGAAGTCACCGTAGCTACTTCCATGTGTCTCCATTGAGTAAACATAGATAATTGGGGACTTCTAAGAAGTTCTTATTCTGTTCTGCTCTCAGATATAACTAAGACCCATCAGAAAATGACATAAACAGGGATGGAGGCCGGAGAGAGTCCTTGATCAGGTGATACCTGTGCCGTGAGTTCTAAAAGTGAAGAAACACAGTGTAAAACATAAAGGAGACAACGAGGCGCAGAATAGTGCCCTATCAATGGTGACACTGTTAGATGCGGTGATGTGTAGTGTCCACTCACCTTGCTTGGTTGTATATACCCACAACTGGCTTGAGCTCCTTATACAGCTGCCGCTGGACCTCCCCCACCACTGCACGTGGAAAAACTGAAAACTGTTGTTGGGAAAAGGTGTACCACAGTCCGCACTGCTGTGACACGAAGAATCACAAGGAAGGCAATGCTTCAAATGAAAACTTCCTTTATTCTTCCTATCCTACGGTTTCGGAGCCACCTCCGAGCTCCTTCCTCAGGGATATCAACTCTTTATTCTTCCTATCCTACGCGTTTCGGAGCCACCCCGAAGAAGAGCTCGGTGCTCCGAAAGTAGATAGAGAATAAAGATTCATTGAACTTCTTCCTTGTGATCTGGTCACAGCAGCGCGGACCGTGGTACAATTTTTCCCAACAACAGAAGTGAAGAAACGTCACACATAAATGTATACCAACATGCAGTGTAGCATATCAATGAATATATACGAACAAACGGTAAACGTTAATTAATGTATACCAGAAGAGAATATTCTAAATAATCAATTCATATTAGCAGAAAAATATATATACAGTACATGTGTAAGGGTTGGCTCTATTTTGTTTATATAGACTCCAGTTTGAGTCTGTGTGAGAGACTTTACTGTATTTCTCTCTCCCAGTATCCAGATAGCAGTGGACATCTCATGTGGAAACACTGTCCACCAGGCGGCTCCTCCCTTCCAGAGTGACAGCTCTGAGCCTGGCCTATCCCTTAACAGTGACCAGACTGCAAAAGTTACCAAGTGCACTCCCCTTGGGCACAAATTCAACTGGATCAGAATGGGTTTTACCCTGCAAAACTACCACAGCAAGCAGTTCCTAAGGGCCACATCTTGGTTTCATCCAAATCAAGCGACCATGTGATCAAGGCCCATACTGGGCCGAAACTCATAATCTTGTCGCAGTGAACAAACACTAAAATAAAATTCTCATGAAAAAGCACTATTTCCCTTGTACGTGTGCAGTGATTCCTATAACCATTGACTGTGGAACTTTTGGTTCCTTTCACTTGCTCCGGTAACCTCACTAACTCGAGTGCTAGCCATTGCCTTCCAATTATTCTCCTCTGTGAAATGCAGAAAACTGATTATTTTATATAAAACCACATGGGATTTCTTTGTTTAAAATGAAAATAAAGAAATTAGGAATGTGAAACTTAAGAACTGTAACTCACACCAAGACATTTAGAGCTGGTGTATGGGATACTAACATTTAGCCAATAGGATATATATATATATACAGTACAGACCAAAAGTTTGGACACACCTTCTCATTCAAAGAGTTTTCTGTATTTTCATGACTATGAAAATTGTAGATTCACACTGACTCTTTTCTTTTTTCAAAATCTTAATCCAAATGGCCATCACCACATAAAAGTACACAAACACATAAATATAAAACAATACACATATAGAGGGAGATATGTTTAATTGATGTGTATTGTTTTATATGTGTTTGACATTTATGTGGTGATGGACATTTGTGATTAAGATTTTGAAAAAAAAAAAAAGAGGTTTCAGACCTCATTTCCTGCCAAGGGCTTTATTTAACATGCTTGATACATGGTGGCGGTGTAATTCTTAAACTCCTGAGGAAGTGTACAGTGGGTACACAAAACGCGTCGAGTCTGTGGAGGAATAAATATCTTTGTCTTAAGATCCGAGGTACTTGGAGTGATTTTCTTGGCCAAATCTTCGAACGGCGCGATCTACAAGCCGGATTCCTATATCAACGCATATGATTAATGGAAGCACTATGCAAGAGATAAGCTGGTACCTACCTGCATGTAACCTCTGATCCTCACAAGGTTTCCATCTATACTTCCCTCATCTCCTCTTCCTACAATTACAAGATTTCTCCCGTGCATTCCCCATACTCTGGAACTCTCTACCCCAACATATCAGACTCTTACCTACCCTGGAAATCTTCAAAAGGAACCTGAAGACCCACCTGTTCTGACAAGCCTAGAACCTGCATTGAGCCTCAGTTCACTACACTGCTGTACAATCAGCTCCACCTTCACCTACTGTATCCTCACCCATCCCTTGCAGACCGTGAGCCCTCGTGGGCAGGGTCATCTCTCCTCACCTATAATATCCTCACCCATCCTTGTAGAGTGTGAGCCTTTGCGGACAGAGTCCTCTTTCCCCCCTGCTGTACTTTACCCATCCCTTGTAGACTGAGAGCTTTCATGGGCAGGGGTCCTTCCCATCCCCACTGTATCCTCACCCATCCCTTATAGACTGTGAGCCCTCATGGGCAGAGTCCTTTCCTCTCCCCCACTTACTCTCCATTGAAGACTGTGAGCCCTCTCAGTAAGGGTCCTCTCCCCTCCCCTGCTGTATCCTCACCCATCCTTTGTAGACTATGAGCTCTCATGGGCTGGGTCCTCTCTCCTCCCCTACTGTAACCTCAGCCATCTCTTGCAGACTGTGAGCCCTCATGGGCAGAATCATCTCTACTGCCATATCCTCACAATTCCTTGTATATGTGAGCCTTCATGGGCAGATTCCTCTCTCTTCACCTACTGTATCCTCACCCATCAATTGTAGACTGTTAGACCTCGTAGGCAGGGTCCTCTCCCCCCCACACAGTATCCTCACCCATCCCTTGTAGACTGTGAGCCCTCATGGGAAAGGTCCTCTCTCCTCCCCTGAGGTAACCTCATCCATCCTTTGTTGACTGTGAACCGTCACTGCCAGAGTCCTTTCCCCTCCCCTGCTGTATCCTACCCATCCCTTGTGACTGTGAACCCTTGTGGCAGGGTCCTTTCCCCCTCCCCTGCTGTATCCTCACCCATTTCTTGTAGACTATGAGTTTTCATGGGCGGGGTCTTCTCTCCTCACCTACTGTATCCTCTCTCATCCCTTGCAGACTGTGAGCCCTCGAGGGCAGGTCCTCTCTCCTCACCTACTGTATTCTCATCCATCCCCTGAAGACTGTGAGCCCTTGTGGCAGGGTCCTCTCTCCTCACCTACTGTATCCTTACCCATCCCTTGAAGACTAGGAGCCCTCGAGGGCAGGGTCCTCTCTCCTCACCTACTGTATTCTCATCCATCCCCTGTAGACTGTGAGCCCTCATGGGCAGGGTCCTCTCTACTTACCTACTGTATCCTCACCCATCTCTTGAAGACTAGGAGCTCTTGGAGGCAGGGTACACTCTCCTCCTGTCCAGTTGGCAGCTTGCATTTTTAATAATTCTTGTACCTGTCTATGTATGCCCATTTTCACATGGAATAAATGGTGCTATAATAATATCTAATAAATTATAAAAATATATTGTCAATACCTCTTTAAATGCACGAATTGAGAGTACTATGCAAAGTGCAAATAATTACAAACTCTGCTCAAATTAAAACGATCACAAGGAGGGCAAGGGCAGCCTTTGTCCGTGGGGTCCTACCAGATTCACATGTTTTGCATTCCCACTAAACTGGGGCAGCATATCATTGCAAAATTAGAATATAATGTCATTGATTTATATATCGAGCTGCAGTTATTATAGTTATGTAATAACTTATATTGCACCATCATATTCCACAGCTCTTCACAGACATCATCACCACCACTGTCCCCATCGGGGCTCACAATCAGAATTCCCTATAAGTTTGACTCGCAAGTGTGTTAGGAAATCCACTCAGACATTGAAAGAACATAAAATCTCCCGCAGATGTCGTCTTTGGTGGAATTTGAATCCTGGACCCCAGTGCTGACCGCTGAGCCCCCCTCCTACTACATAGACTGTATTACATATGGACTAAAGGCTTGGGCTGTGCTGAGGCTGCAGAATTAGCAGGAGGATGAAAGATCTGGGCAGAGCCAGCTCCTTATTGAAAAAGCAAATAGGCATTCATCAAATGTGTTCCTGTATGTTTAGTGACTCTTAATGCTCCTGTTGATTTACAACAAATAGATCTCAATCTTTGGCATCAAGATTATAGGAGTTAGCGGCTAATTAGATCTGGCATGAGTGTGTGAGCATTTATCTGGCGCCAAGCCACCGCAGGACAAATCAGCTGGTAACAATGTTGACCAAGTGGAAAATATGCTTGTTTAACTCTTAAAGCAGAACTGTACCTAATACAGCATCTTGGCTCAGCAGATATATGAAAACTATATATACACTGTGTGCAGAATTATTAGGCAAATGAGTATTTTGATCACATGATACTTTTTATACTTGTTGTCCTACTCCAAGCTTTTATAGGCTTGAGAGCCAACTACAATTAAGTAAATCAGGTGATGTGCATCTCTGTAATGAGGAGGGATGTGGTATAATGACATCAACACCCTATATAAGGTGTGCTTAATTATTAGGTAACTTCCTTTCCTTTGGCAAAATGGGTCAGAAGAGAGATGTGACGGCTCTGAAAAGTCCAAAATTGTGAGATGTCTTGCAGAGGGATGCAGCTGTCTTGAAATTGCCAAACGTTTGAAGCGTGATCACCGAACAATCAAGCGTTTCATGGCAAATAGCCAACAGGGTCGCAAGAAGCGTGTTGCGGAAAAAAGGCGCAAAATAACTGCCCATGAATTGAGGGGAAAATCAAGTGTGAAGCTGCCAAGATGCCATTTGCCACAAGTTTTGCCATATTGCAGAGCTGCAACGTTACTGGAGTATCAAAAAGCACAAGGTGTGCTCATACTCAGGGACATGGCCAAGGTAAGGAAGGCTGAAAAAAACCACCTTTGAACAAGAAACATAAGGTAAAATGTCCAAGACTGGACCAAGAAATATCTTAAGACTGATTTTTCAAAGGTTTTATGGACTGATGAAATGAGAGTGACTCTTGATGGCCAGATGGATGGGCCAGAGGCTGGATCAGTAAAGGGCAGAGAACTCCACTCCGACTCAGACGCCAGCAAGGTGGAGGTGGGGAACTGGTGTGGGCTGGTATCATCAAAGATGAACTTGTGGGACCATTTCGGGTAGAAGATAGAGTGAAGGTCAACTCCAAGACCTACTGCCAGTTTATGGAAGACAACTTCTTCAAGCAGTGGTACAGGAAGAAGTCAGGTATCGTTCAAGAAAAACATGATTTTCATGCAGGACAATGCTCCATCACATGCATCAACTACTCACAGCGTGGCTGACCAGTAAAGGTCTAAAAGAAGAAAAAATAATGACATGGCCCCTTGTTCATCTGAGTCTGAACCCCATAGAGAACCTGTGGTCCCTCCTAAAACGTGAGATCTACAGGGAGGGAAAACAGTACACCTCTGGGAACAGTGTCTGGGAGGCTGTGGTGGCTGCTGCACGCAATGTTGATCGTAAACAGATCAAGCAACTGACAGAATTATGGATGGAAGGCTGTCGAGTGTCATCATAAAGAAAGGGGCTATATTGGTCACTAATTTTTTTGTGTTTTGTTTTTCATGTCAGAAATGTCTTTTCCTAAATTTTGTGCAGTTATATTCCCATCTCACTTGTTTATTTTCACCAGGTAAACTAATATATTTGTTTTTTATTAAGTTGCCTAATAATTCTGCACGTAAAAGTTACCGGCACAAACATATATCCTCCTAAGTAGCCAATCTAAAAAACCCACTCCAACTTCCAAAAATATTAAGGTTTGATATTTGAGTGTTTTGGGTTGATTGAGAACATAGTTGTACATCAATAATAAAATAATCCTCTAAATACAACTTACCTAATAATTCTGTATATATATATTTTTATTACTCACACATGCACAAAAGAATACATCAGCACACTGTTCGTGCTAACAAACATGTCAACATTGAATATATGAAACCTGAGGACAGGATGTAAATATACTCCTGTTCTTCACCACGCACCCCAATGCACATTTCCCTCATTGCTTCCTCTGGATAAGTGTACTTTAACAATAAATAATTAAAATTGTATATATAACAGAGATGCTGTCCCTCTGCTCAAGGGACCCAAGAAATTAACAACAGCTCATGTTTGCTACATGCATAATTCCTCATGGGTGGTTTCAATTTGATAAAGGCTCCTCCCCTGCATAAAACAACATAATGTGCCCTCCTCTTAAGAGAAACTGACAATGGTGTCACATCACCTTTATCTTCCTATGGAATGGGGCTAAATAGAGCAAGGCGTTTAGTCCACCATATTGGTTGAAGTCCCATTTGAATTTTCACGTTGTCCCTGTTGCTTTCTTGACCAAACAAATATTATATTATTAACTGCAGTGTAAGAGGGTCCAGGGTGCTGTTCCTCTGCCACAAAGGGGGTACATTGTGTTTGTGTCTACATTTGAAATGATGTATTAAATTATTCATATGTGGCACCTAGTGGCTAAAGGTGAAGTCTGCTCCCTGGTTCCCTGTAGTTATATAAGGTTGGTATTAATAATTATTGCTGCTCCTTGGGGGAGGGGCCTTGTCTATAAAAAGGGCTTCCAATGTAAGATCAGGAGGAGAATTCCCAGAAAGGAGAGAAAATCAGGAGCAATTGGAATGTAAGGCCCCTTCTGCTAATTATCAGACTCTCTGGGTCACTTGGAGAGGGGAGCATGGGCAGCCAAGAGGTAGGCCAAGAAAGCGGTTCATAAGAACTCAACTGGTGCAGATGCTCAACCCCTGCCTTTGGCAGCTTCCCAGGAAGTGTCTGATCCCTCCAGTATGGGTGTGGTAAACCTACTAGTGACACGTTGTTGCAGTAGAGGAGCGTCTGTCTAGAAGATGGCCCTGGTCGTTCCTAAGGAGCGGATTCCTACAGGAAGAGTTAAATAGAGACTTAATGAATTTTCAGTAGGATACCGTGATGTTGAATGTGTAGGCGAGAGCCTGGAAATACCAGGATGGCATATCGGTCTCTACACACTCAAAATTGTTTAAGCTTAGTGCCCATGTTTCATGAGACTGTTTGAGTAAACCTTCATTGAAAATCCTTATTGAATCTGTATGTGCTTTGGCCCCTCTAAGGGTAATCCTGAACTGAACTTTTGCACTTGGGAGCTGGCAGGGACAAACTCAGTGGAATCAGGGTCTTACCCCTGACCACCCTGTATTGCCGGCCACCCAACATATAATTAAGTTGTTTGTCTTTTAGAGAAGGGGACCCTGCCTGGTTTGTCATAACTGGCTGGGAAATTGAATGTGAAAAGTGTATACAGTAGAAGGCAAACAGCTGGCTGGACCCTAAAGAAGGACCCATTTTAATATTGGCTATGAGTTCCCCATTTCTATGTAGCCCCCTTATGAATATTTAAAACAAAATGTGGGTCCGGCAGATTATTTTCCAAGTTTCTGTGTACAAAAAGTAGAATGGCAGTGAATGAGATAATTTGCCCATAAGGCAAACTGAGCGAGCGGGCTCGGCCTCCTCCGGAGCTGGCTCATCAGCATCGTAAATGATGTGGACAGTTTCATTAGTGATGCTCTGACTTGTAATGCAATGTGCTGCGGAGTGATTACTTTACTGAGGTAAGATGACACTTTTTTCAATCGCTGTATTAATTCAATTATCACTAATTAGCTAATCCCTGGAAAATTAGCGTCATCTTGTAAAGGTAGTTTACATATGAACACATTCTGCAAAAATAATTAAGGTCTTTTCCATGTACTTCATCATTGGACGGTGACAGCCTTCCTTCGGATGCTAATTATTAAATATTATGCAGTTAATAACATATTTTGTTACAGTCTGTTAAGGGTTTGTAAGTGGGATAGTCGGCCTTCAAACACAACATTTCCAAATGGAAAATTGATTTTCTGCCAAATTTGTGTCTTAGGCCAGCTTCACGCCATGATTATCGGGATTCGGGGCTATCCGGTGTCAACTGGACAGCCCCAGATTTGATTTTGCCCCTATTATATCCCTATGGGGGGCGGATGGCAGTGATTTGCCATGCGGTGTTGTGATGTCCGGGAGGATCCGGCAGATTTAGTTTTTTTGCCCTGGACACAAAATCGGAGCTTGCAGCATTTTTTGTATCCGGGGCAAAAATCGATCGGTGCGATCTGGCGCCCCCTAACATGGGAGTCTAAGGGCGCCGGATCGCACCGGATCCGACAGAAAATCGCTCCAGTTCTCGGACTCCGGGTGCTGAACGAGCGGCGGCTCTGGAATTCAAGCGCGTCGGGACAGTGCAGCTAAAAGTGCCATCCGCTGAAATTTAAGCACCTGGAGAACTCTCATCCAAGAAGCTATGCTGAAATTTCAGCATTTGGACAGCGGCAGCCGCACGCAGGGAGGATTCCGGCAGAAAATAGGATCTGTCTTGTCTGGGGCTGTCAGGTTCTGTCCGGTGCATCCTGCAAAACACCGGACAGAACCTGACAACAAATAATGGTGGTGTGAAGCCGACCTTACTTGTCCAGTGTTGTGGAAGATCATCTTGACTGAGATTAGAAGGAAGAACCAACAAAACAGCACTCCGTCAGGCTGTGTCTGGTATTACAGCGCCTCCACGTTTATGGGAATTAAATATGCAAAGCCACACATCACTCACATCTGAGGGAATAATCCTAATCTCAGACCTTTTATAAAAGGGTATTCCCATCATTCTTATCATCTGTGGTGGTCTGAACTCGGAGATCTTTAGGCTTGTGCACATTACATTTTTGAGGAGTTAAACAAACTACAGGTTTTTCAAGCCAACAGCGCTTCAGGGAACTCCCTTTTTTGGGAAGGTTTTTTTCCCGGAAGTATTTCTTGAAGACGTTTTGGAGAAGATGATTTGTCTTGAAGTGCATTTGCTGCCTTTTTGACTGGACAGTGCCTGGTTAGGAGATGTAAGGAGGAGAAACAGTGCAATGGGGTTTGTCTGAGAAGAAAAGAAATATAAATGATCATATGTGATCACCTCGGAGGAAGAAATAGACATATTGCGTCTTGTAAATACATGGGGTGTTCTCATAGCTTGAAGAAGAAGCTGATAAAACTGAATATTTTTGAAAATAAATGAATATATTCAGTCAATTGAACATTTTTGTGTGGCAAATTTTGAGAAAGAAATATAGTGTTAACACTCCCTTATTGCGTAGTGGAATGTAGGAATCAAGGTCCCATCAGCTTCCATTTGTGTGTGGAGGGACCTTAATCCCTTCATTCTAACACTCACCTGTATCTTTACCCTAAACTCCCTAACATCCCTATACAACTTAGGACTTTCGAGGAGGTATTAGAGGATAGAATCAATAAGAAATGCAAGGCTATAATGAGCAACAATACACACCCGCTCTCTGAACTGTTTGCGAAGCAGAAGAGCACATTCAGCAAGCGTCTAATCCAACTAATGTGTAAAAAGGAAAGATACAGAAAATCGTTTGTTCCGACAGCTGTGGGGATGTTTAACAAATGTATAAGTGTAAAGCGTCCGAAGACTATGTGAAGTTCTATGTGTATGGGGGGAATAGGTGAGGTACATGTACCAGTCTACCCACATCTGCTGTCCATATAGACTTATTTTGTAAAGTGTAAATATGTTCTTGATCTTTGTTCTGCTGCTGTAATACTGTAATTTCCGCCGGGATCAATAAAGTTTATCTTATCTTATCTTATATGGGTCCTTCCCCTGTCGCCATCACGTGCCTAATTCCTTACGATCCCCCCACTCATCATGGATAATGTAAAGATCAGTGAATGAACTAGATTTCTCCATTGCAATAATAAGATACAGGGAAAAGGGCAAAGGAAACTGGATATAGGTAGTGGGAAAAATCCACGCTGCTGTGTAAAAGATAAACGACTGAACACAAAAATATATAAAATTATGCAAATAGTTTTATTCTTGATGCATTTCATATAGTTCCCCACTTCTTCTTCAGGAAACCAACCAACTTGGTATAATGTTATATATTTTGCGTGCAGTCTTTTATCCTTTACACAGTAGTGCAAATGTTTTATCCTCTACGTATATCCAGTTTCCTTTGCTCTTTTCCCTGCATATTATTGTTGCAGTGGAGAAGTCCAGTTGACTCACTGATCTTTACATTATCCCTGATGAGTGGGGGTAAAATCGTAAGGAATTAGACACGTGATGGCGACAGGGGGAAGGACCCGTAAAGGGATATTAGGGAGTTTCCTGTGCACCTGAGTGCCTCTTGGCATGTGGATATCTGTGCCAGCGGTTTATGCTATTAATACTGGTTGTGTGTCACACAACCCGGCTAGGTGAGCAAACCTATATCACTGTTGTATTGTTTGTAACCAGGATAACCCTCTATTTGTGCTTCATTGTATCCACAGCTTCCTCACAGGGGAAAGAGGGACATAGACAAAAAAGGATAACCACCAACTCCAAAGTTGCAGCCAAACACCAGGGTTGCAAACAACTCCAGCAGCTTCCAGGGTTTTCTTCCCTTCATGGTGGTCAGTTTAGAAATGAATGCTAAACTGGCATTATGTGATGGAACATATAACTATTTAAGGTGGAGGGGAGTGGTCACAAACCGGCTTTACCTGAGTTTGGACAAATAAGAAACAAGCAGAAGGAAAGAGTCATTAAGCCTTGTTGCACCAAAAGAAGACAAATACATTAAAAAAACCAGAGTTTTTACACAAGGCAAAGTGAAGCTCAGAACTCAGACTTGTCAAAGGTCTTTCTAGGACGGGAGACAATCATGATAGGTTCACTGCCCAGCGAGTGGTTAAGATAGACCAGGGAAAAACTAATGCTATGGTGATCACAGGGTCCGCCCGGACAGCTGAGTGTCCCATGATCAGAGTGTTCAAGCCATATGCTGTAATTTCTAGTAATGGTAAACCCACTTTAACCCAATGAACTATTGGTTTTCTAATGACCCTATCTCTATCCTTTTAAGCCTTTGAAAACCAATGAATCTATATTAATTAAATATTAAACAATTAGGAAAGGAGTAAATCCCTCTGAGCGAGGAGATAGTGAAGGTCTTCTATGGGGAGGTCAGAATTTGCAATTCAGGGACCTGTTCTTTGCATTCAGTAGCCTTGTAAAATTGTATCCAGAGACCACCGGAGCCAAGCAAAACATTTTCTTTTGGACTTTTCAGAGGGTAATATTGCAGAAGGGCCCCATATATCAGTACCGTGCCTTGTCTAATTTCTTTAATGTGATCTTGTGTCCATCGTGTGGCAGTTTAATGACCAGTATTTGTGGCCTCCATCAAATAAACCATTGGCCATAAATCGCATGTCACGTAAATGAAGACATAAATGTCAGTGCACATTACTATATAATATCTGTTTTTTTAATTAAATGAAACTGATTGTGACATTTATTAGATCACAAGTTAGTTGTTAATCGCATTGAATGGCATATAGATTGCTTACCTTGGGAGTGGGATTCTGGGGAGTTTTAATAATAACAGCTATGTACATCAGTACAAAACATGTACAGTGGCAGGCTCAATTCAGTGGGGCAGAAAGGGTTAAGAAAATAAAAAAAATCTCACTGGGATTGTTAAAACGTCTTAAATATTAAGTAAATGAATCGGAATTTTTACACCTCTAAACATAGTGAACTTAAAGGGAATGTCCTCATTTTGGCCCCATGTCATTATGAGATCCACAATTCTGTACCGATTAATTTCTTAATATATCTTCTTAGTGTTCTTCACTCGTTTTTTCTGGTCCAGATGTTCATTTCAAGGTGAGGATGTCTGGGCCACCACCCTTCCCGTGCTTCTAACCAGCCCTAGCTAAACACCCCTCACTTTCACCCAGGGACCAGGATAACTCAGCAACTTCCTCACAAGATGGCGATCTAGAGGTAAGCTACAGGACGGCTTCAGCAGGAATTGCAATATTATCCACACAGTTCACAGCCTTTGCAGAGAATGAACTCTATCAGCAACACCAGGTGATAAGTCAATGGACTACTTAAAGGCTGGGGGAGTCATCAACCACATCACCTGATACACTCAACAACAACAACTGGTACTGCAGAGCCACAGAAATTCACCCTAAAGGTACAAAAGAGAATTTACTCCCAGTTAACTACACTGTGGAGCAGTTCACAGAGACTGCTGGAGCAGTCTATATGTGACACTGTGGCGCTAGTCACTACAAAGCAAGCCGTGAGACAGGATAGTTAAATGTTCCTGGGTCAGGTACCAGGAGATCACATCAAAATTAAGGGAATAGGTACAGATGCAGTCAGGTCACTGTCCGCAGTCAGAATACCTGGTGAATAGTGGATCAGAGCTGAGGGACAGGCAAAATGATGGTCAAACAAAGTCAATGGTCAGGCAGCAAAAGGTCAATTCCCAGAGCACAGATTCAAGAGGCCAACTAGCACAACTGAGCAGAGGACTAAGACTGGCAGTGAACTGGGACTGACTGCTCAGCTACAGTCATATGAAAATGTTTGGGCACCCTCTTAATCTCACTCTTTTTTTTTTTTGTTTAAAATTGTTTTTTTGTAACAGCTATTTCAGTGTGATATATGTAATAACTGATGGACACAGTAATATTTCAGGATTGAAATGAGTTTTATTGTACTAACCAAAAATGTGAAATATGCATTATTTCAAAATTTGACAGGTGCAAAAGTATGGGCACCCTTCTGATTTGAATACTCCTAACTACTTTTTACTGACTTACTGAAGCACTAAATTGGTTTGGTAACCTCATTGAGCTTTGTACTTCATAACCCGGTGTATCCAATCATGAGAAAAGCTATTTCAGGTGTCCACTTGCAAGTTGCTCTCCTACCGTAGTTGCATCTTCTCTGAGGAGTGGCATCATGGGCTCCTCAAAACAGCTCTCAAATGATCTGAAAAAAAAAGATTTTTCAACATAGTTGTTCAGGGGAAGGATACAAAAAGTTCTCAGAGATTTAACCTGTCAGTTTCCACTGTGAGGAACATAGTAAGGAAATGGAAGACCACAGAGACAGTTCTTGTAAAGGCCAGAAGTGGCAGGCCAACAAAAACATCAGAAAGGCAGAGAAGAAGAATGGTGAGAACAGTCAAGAACAATCCATAGACCACCTCCAAAGACCTGCAGCATCATCTTGCTGCAGATGGTGTCACTGTGCATCGGTCAACAATACAGCGCACACTGCACAAGGAGAAGCTGTATGGGAGAGTGATGCGAAAGAAGCCGTTTCTGCATGCACGCCACAAACAAGTCGTCTGAGGTATGCAAAAGCACATTTGGACAAGCCAGTTTCATTTTGGAAGAAGGTCCTGTGGACTGATGAAACAAAGATTGAGTTGTTTGGTCATACAACAAGGCGTTATGCATGGCGCCACAAAAACACAGCATTCCAAGAAAAACACTTGCTACCCACTGTCAAATTTGGGGGAGGGTCCATCATGCTTTGGGGCTGTGTGGCCAATGACGGCACTGGGAATCTTGTTAAAGTTGAGGGTCGCATGGATTCCACTCAGTATCAGCAGATTCTTGAGAATAATGTTCAAGAATCAGTGTCAAAGTTGAAGTTACGCCAGGGATGGATCTTTCAGCAAGACAATGATCCAAAACACCGCTCCAAATCTACTCAGGCATTCATGCAGAGGAACAATTACAATGTTCTGGAATGGCTATCCCAGTCCCCAGACCTGAATATCATTGAACATCTGTGGGATGTTTTGAAGCGGGCTGTCCATGCTCGGCAACCATCAAACTTAACTGAACTGGAATTGTTTTGTAAAGAGGAATGGTCAAAAATACCTTTATCCAGGATCCGGGAACTCATTAACAGCTACAGGAAGCGACTAGAAGCTGTTATTTCTGCAAAAGGTGGATCTACTAAATGTTAATGTCACTTTTCTGTTGAGGTGCACATACTTTTGCACCTGTCAAATTTTGAAATAATGCATATTTCACATTTTCGGTTAGTACAATAACCTCATTTTAATATTACTGTGTCCATCAGTTATTACATATATCACACTGAAATATCTGTAGCAAAAAAAACAATTTTAAACAAAAAAATAAAAGAGTAAGCTTAAGAGGGGTGCACAAACTTTTTCATATGACTGTAAATATCTGGGCAATCAAACTGAACAGGCACACCTGGAAAACTCAGATCCTCCCAGTCTCAGACTGCCTGGTTGAGCTGTCACTGAACACATCAACAGCTCAGCACACCCCTGCAGTAGACTGGATAACTAAGCTGTCAATCAGTTTACCGAGAGCTCAGCATGCCACTGCACAAGACTGGACAACTGAGCTGTCAATTATTACACCTAAAGCTCAGCACACCCCTGCATTAGACTGGACAACTGAGCTGTCAATCATCACACCGAGAGCTCAGCACACCCCTGCACTAGACTGGACAAGAGAGCTGTCAATCAGCACACTGAGAGCTCAACACGCCCTTGCACTAGACTGGACAACAGAGCTGTCAATCAGCACACTGAGAGCTCAACACGCCCTTGCACTAGACTGGACAACTGAGCTGTCAATCAGCAAACAGACAGCTCAGCACGCCCCTGTACTAGACTGAACAACTTAGCTGTCAATTAGCGTACTAAAAGCTCAGCACACCCCTGCGCTTGACTGGACAATTAAGGTGTCAATCAGCACACTGAGAGCTCAGCACACCTCTGCTGGACAACTAAGCTATCAATCAGCACACCGAGAGCTCAGCATGCCCCTACACTAGACTGGACAACTGAGCAATTAATTAGCACACCGACAACTCAGCACACTCCTGCACTAGACTGGGCAACTGAGCTGTCAATCAGTACACCCCTTCACTAGACTGGAAAACTGAGCTGTCAATCATAACACCGAGAGCTCAGCACACACCTGCACTAGACTGGACAACAGAACTGTCAATCAGCACACCGAGAGCTCAATACACCCCTACACTAGACTGGACAACTGAGCAGTTAATTAGCACACTGACAGCTCAGCACACCCCTACACTAGATTGGACAACTGAGCAGTTAACTAGCACACCGACAGCTCAGCACACCCCTACACCAGACTGGACAACTAAGCTATCATCACACCGACAGCTCAGCACACTCCTGCACTAGACTGGACAACTGAGCTGTCTATCAACACACCGAGAGCTCAGCACACCCCTACACTAGACTGGACAACTGAGCAGTTAATTAGCACACCGAGAGCTCAGCACACCCCTGCATTAGACTGGACAACTGAGCAGTTAATTAGCTAAACAAGAGCTCAGCACACCCCTGCACTAGACTGGATGACTGAGCTGCCAATCAGCACACGATGAGCTCAGCACACATGTACACTAGACTGGACAACTAAGCTGTCAATCAGCATGCCGAGAGCTCAGCACACCCCTACACTAGACTGGACAACTGAGCAGTTAATTAGTACACTGACAGCTCAGCACACTCCTGCACTAGACTGGACAATTGAGCTGTCAATTAGCACACCGAGAGCTCAGCACATCCCTACAGTAGACTGAACAACTGAGCAGATAATTAGCACACCGACAGCTCAGCACAGTCTTGCACTAGACTGGACAACTGAGCCGTTAATTAGCAAACTGAGAGCTCAGCACACCCCTGCACTAGACTTGACAACTGAGCTGTCAATCAGCAAACTGAAAGCTCAGCACGTCTCTGCACTAGACTGAATAAATGGGCTGTCAATTAGCATACTGAGAGCTCAACACACCCCTATACTAGACTGGACAACTGAGCTGTCAGTCAGCACACCGAGAGCTCAGCAAGCCCCTGCACTAGACTGGACAACTGAGCTGTCAATCAGCACACCGACATCTCAGCACATCCAGAATCTATAGTGCAGCAAAGTTTCATCTATTGTGTCCAAGATGCACAGGAGGCATAATGACGCATGCAACTTCTCAACTACTGTCACCCCCTATATAGAGATACATATATGTACTCAATTCCATAATATTTACCTGTGCGACTTGGGGTTGGTGTCACACAAGACTTTGCCATAGCAGAGGACCAAGCGACCATAGCAGGGGTGAACACTGACCGAAGAGGGCCCTGGGCAGAAACCATATATGGTCCCCCTGCAGTCCAATAACTCATCATAATGCACAATTTCCCCTTTCATAGGGATTGAAGTCTCCCCCATATCTTCTGAGCAATGTGCAGCTATACAGGCTCTACTGATGGTATGTCAGTGCCTGGATTATAGTCTCTAGAAACATAGTTTCAAGGCCACGGAGAAAACACAACTTGGCTCTTCTCTGCGGGCAAGGCCAATTTTCAACCAGAATCCAAGGCAGGTCAAAAATGTAAGAAACATAATGCTTCATAATACTTCATAACAGTGTCTGATACATACAGAAGCTGTATGAAGGTATCACAGCCTCCAGTAGACTTTGCCATGTCCTGGGTTACACATGGACCCTAATATCTTCAATGATTACTAGAGAAGAGACGGGATAAGACGATAAGACAATTATTCTCTCATTTATCAGATTTAGCCTTTTTCATTACCCCTATGTAAATATTTTCTTCAATACAAAACAAATATGGAGAAAGTTGCAGACCGGTTATCGTATTGTGCAGTTTTGGTTATTCTATTTCATTTTTTTGCTTTTTAGGTTAATGTAGATTCCAGCAAGATTTCTTTTATTACACAGTAGTTGTTGTTGTTGAGCCTATTAAATATGATTGTAAGTGGCACGTAGCAGAGGAAAATCCTCCAGTATTTTATAACATGTAATTGCTGGCAATGTAGTGGAAAGTCTCGGGTATACGCTCAGTGATCTGGAGACATTTATTTCCTCTTATTTCTCTGAATGAAACATTGTGTAATTGAAATACCTTGCTGGTTTTATTATTAAAGTGAGATTGTGCCTCCTGTTCTGATCTGGAGAATGTGAGGAGCGCTCCTCCCGCGACGCCAGTCAACACGTCCACGTTTCATGCAATTAAATTACACACCGCGTTTGACATGGCGGTTAAGGTTATAGTCCGCGGACTGGAAAATAGGGTTTTGTGTTTCACCTTTTTTATATCCAATTTGTCGAAATCGGTGATGATAAAACTTCTCTAATGTTTGTAGCATCTGTTTGTGGGAACGACATTCGAGATCCGCTGCTCCTAAATGGTGAATTGTACGTGAGGGAGCAGCGAGGCCAAGGTGAAAGGTAACGCGATGCCAGGAAGGCCTTGTGGACTCCATGGAAAATGAATCAAACAACCAAAAACCACATTATGTTTCTTTTCTTCCTTAAATACTGAAATTCGAAGCAGAATGGATACAGTTTGTAACATAATAGGAGTCCGGAGCTCCGGCGGCGGCTGATGTTCTGCTCTGCATCTCCTTTTTAGAATTGGTTTAACTATTTGTAGACCTTTCCTCCAAAGGAAACATTATTGATACAATTGAGCAAGTTGTGACATTATTGGTTCATAATTATTAAACTTCTGTCTTATTAAAGGAGAATGATCCAATACATTCTACACAAGCCTGGTGAAAAGTATCCTTGCTTTCAACTTCTGTAATTGTGTGCCTCCATCACTTTCTATCCTGTGCCCGGGCAGATAACGTTAGTGAAAGGCCTCCGACCAGTGGCATAACTTAAAGCTCATGGACCGCGATGGGAAAGCTCTAAAGGGGCCCCCAATTATTGCAAATTTTTAATAGCATTAGTCTTTTTCTATAGGCCAAAGGGACTTTTGGGGCCCTCTAGTCTCCAGGATCCGGGTGCGATTGCAGCAGCATGGTGGCTCAATGGTTAGCACTGTACTATAGCAGTAGCACAGTGGTTAACACTGTACTATATATAGGGTAGTACGATGGCTCAGTGGTTAGTACTGTACTGTTCAAATCCCCCTTAGGACAAAATCTACAAGAAGTTTGTATGTTCTCCCCGTGTTTCGTGGATTTTCTCCTGGTTATCCGGTTTCCTCCTACACTACACTACACTAAGTCTGATAGGGAATGTAGATTGTGAGCCCCTATGTTGATGTGTGTGGGATATAATGATAATATGTAAAATAATACCAGAATAGTGAAGCCACTTCCAAGCAAATTTCACTATGTGTCAGTTGAGACACTGTGATTGGTCAGATAAGGCAGCTAATTGAGCATTGAGAGACAATTATTAACTCCTTATATTATCAAGTGTGGCGCCCCACCTGGTCAGACATCACAATTGTGGTACTGCACCCATAAATGAGTGCGCGGTGACCCCTGTCACAGTGGGAAGGCAGATGTCTGTGGGAGGATCGCAACCGAGCATTCCCACACTTGAGCCTAGGCAAATGGTTGGAGCCCAGTCCCTAAGGGGAGAGTTAGGGGAGGAGGGAGGACACACAGTGAGTTTTAGTCGGCACTGAGGAAAAACAGAGAACAGGGAGCCTCCGAGTGAGAAAAAGAGACTCTCAGGGAGGGGGCCTGGAGAGAGAGAGAGAACAGGCAGCCCAGACTGAAGGAGGGGACCCCCGAGTGCCCATACTCAGGAAGGGAACTGTGGTGCCCCTGCGTCCAGGAGGCCACAAAGGGAACTGCAGCCAGGGAGGTAGGACGACAGTTGAACACCAACACCCTCACTGCCCACACATCCCACGTACAGTAGAGGGCAGCACCCAACCCGGAGCCTAGGAACTCTAAGCAGGCGAGGGGTGGTGGGTTTAGAGCAGTGGGTGGGCAAACACGTAGTCAGGTGACAGAAGGTAGAAATAGTGAAGGGGGAGGAGGAAGGAGTCAGTAGGCCGAGGTAGGCTGAGATGAAAAGACTGAGATCACACGTCCTGCCAGTGTGGGTGTAAGAGCGCAGAATCTGAACAGAGCCAGTGCGAGCCGCAGAGAGAAAGCCCGTCCGAAGCCAGCACCCCAGGAGTTTGAGGGAAGAGAGGGACAGTGACACTGGTCCCTAGAACTACAGTCGAGACGACAGACTGCAGGCGGAGTGACCCTCCTATGATATCTGAAGACACAGTAGAGAGAGCCTGGTATAGCCTCACACGGGAGGACTGCTGGAGGCTAGGCTGAGTAGAGTGTCAGCTCTAGAGGGGACCGTAGTTTTACCCGGCATCCCCAGACAACCGACGGGGGACCACAGCTACACGTTATGGTCCCTAACCCAAAGGACAGGCAGCTCAGTGACAACCAGGAGGACCCAGAGAGGCCCGAGTCACCGCCATACTGTCCGGAGTCACGCACACCAAAGTGAGTCACAGAGAACGCAGTAACAGCCTGGGAAGGACACAGAGACAGAGTGAGGGGTCACAGAGAGGAGAGACCTGGCTGCAGAGGGTAAAGGGAACCCGGAGGGGAAAGTGAGCCACAGCTTGTCGGCTTCAGCACCGAGGAAGGATTCCTACAGCATCTGGACAGTAGGTGAATTGCACTCAGCACCAAGCCTGCACACTACACAACAGACTTTAACCATCACTGCCCCGGGGAACACAGTTCTGCCCACGGGAACTATTCCATCTCTGCTGCCATCACATCATCCCCGGAGGTTCTGCGGCAGCGGCGGCCCCATTACTGGCCGCATACAGTGGGTGCGTCACAACTGACATCCCCTGTAAATATCCCCTTATTATTGCCAGGGCCCGGGACACGGTCTGGACCAGGACCACCCGTGACTTCCCCAGTACCAGACCCGGTCGGGTACCGAGTACCCCAGTCCCAGTGGTCTTGACAGAACCCTGGTCCACTTTACTGGAGTACTGGTTCCTAAGACAATCAGGGAGTCCAGCCCCTGAGCTGAGAACACCGGAGTTCATGGGTCTGTTTACCGGTCCCGACACCCTGTCTGGCAGGATTAGTCACACCAGGATAACCCACCGGGGTCGAGTCCAAGAGCTGGAGAGAGAGAGTGGCAACCGGGATCTTCAGAGCATCTCGACGGGCCTGGTATGAAGCAGGCTACCCCAGGACAGGCACGAGCAGCATACCACGGGAGACTCCCAGAGACTTTGCAGCCCACTGTGACTACCTGGCTGGATAAAGACTGTTTTGCCACTTTGAATTGTACCATCATCTGCATTGTTCCAGTAAAGTACCCGGGTAGAGTGACTAAGTCTCCGTGTATCTGTTTCTCTGCTATACAGTGCTCAGCTCATATTCTTCATCAGCACCTCCATTACCACCGGTGCATCCCTGCCAGCTCCACCTGCAGGGAGCTGTACCATCTTGGCCGCTATACCACCACCCTCCGGAGGTCTGAAGCGGTGCTGGTGCTCAATCACCAGAAGCTGCGGGTGGCGTCACGAGAACTTTCTGAACTCCGGTCAGTCAGAAGTTATGGGCAGAAGATGGAGCTGTGGGATGCAGTAAAAGGTGTACCAGAGGGAAAGTCAGTCTAATACAGGGGTCAGGGGAATTAGATTTAAAGTACCACTCCAGTGCTTGCAAAGAAACAAAAAAAAACACACTCTGGACTGCTGCTTTAAATGTTTTTACTAAACCCAGTAGGCCAACCCCAGTCTGTATATTCTGCATGGGTCATGTCAAGTACATTTGTCCACCAGGGTCTCACTTTATTTCCAAAAACTAAAATGTAAATGTTTGCATTGTGTTAGAAGGATCCTCCTCTTCATTCACGTTCTCTGTTTACAGTAAAAATTAAAGATTTTCCCCCCAGCATTGATTTAGGTTAAGGAACATTAGATTGAATGCAAAATCATTATTGATCAAGGCTAATAATTCAGTGAACAAACGCCGGCTCTAAAGACAGTTGTGATGTATTGTTAACTGCATCCTGCGAGGCGGCCGCTCTGCGCACATTACAATTATAGATTCTGCTGCAGCTGGCTGACAGTGTTTTATACATATATATACATATATAGTTATATAAAGCCAGTGAGGATTGGGTTAAATCCTTGCACTGCAGGTCTTGATTACATGCACCTGGCTAGCTTTAACTTGAGACTCATGTATTCACCTGAGTCTCTCACTGTGCACAGTGTGCAACATGTGAATGACCAGGCTGTTTTTAATTCCTTATGAAAGTATTAAAACTGTATGTTTGGAGCAAATTGCATTGCCTGTGTGAACACTACCCAATGCCTACCTGCGTGCGTGAATCCCCGCAATAGATAAAGGTGTGCATAATCTGTATATAAGCACATATGTATGCCACTAAATGTATTAAAACAAAGATTATTCTGTTTATGAGTAGTTTATCTTACGTTAATAGAGAAATTTCATTGTCAATGAAAACCACAAAATTAACCTGTATTTCATCATGAAATTCATGAAATAATAAAAAATAAGGGCTTCCCGATATTTCTGTGTCCAGGCAGGTCCAAATAGTCAGCTGGGGGTTGGGGCAGCCCGTTGCCACATGCTGTATCCGGCTGGCATACAAAAAGACGGCGAAGCCCACATCAAAATGTTTCTGAAAAATCCATTAAACAATCCTATAAAAAGGGACTGGATCTTTACTAACCCATCGACCATGGTCGTGGGGTTAATAAAGATACAGTCCCTTTCACTCATATTGTTTTTTTGATTTTTCAGAAAAAAATTTGACGTGGGCTTTGCCGTATTTTTGTATCCAGCCGGATACAGCAGGCAGCGATGGGCTGCCACCAACCCCCAGGTGCCTATTTGTACCTGGCCGGACACAACAATACAGGGGAGCCCCCTTTTTTTTTTTATTATTTCATGAATTTCATGAAATAATAAAAAAAAAAATGCGTGGGGCTCTGCGCTACTTCTATGTCCAGCCAGGTACAGCTAGGCAGCTGGGGGCTGGAGTCCACAGCGCAGGGAGGCCCAAGCTTTCTGGGCACCCCCCGCTGAGAATGGCAGCCCGCAGCCGCCCAGAAGATGGTACGTTCATTGAAGCGCCATGTTCTGGCGCTGAGCCCAACTCTTCCAGGGCCCTGGTGCGGTGGCTCACTGGGTAATAAAGGGGTTAGGGCCAGCTTTTTGTTATCAGCTGGCCCTAAGCCCGAAATTCATGGAGGTCACGCCAATAGTAGACATGACCGCCATGAATTTCTAGTAAATTCGCAATACTCGCTTCACCATTAACTTACATTAGACTCGCTAGACTCATAACGAGTACCGATTATTGGGACCTACTCGTTACAAGTCTAGTGAGTCCGAATATTTCAGTACTTGCTCATCCCTAAATAAAATGTTTTTTTTATTTTTTTATTTCACCATTCCCTTGCAGTAATATCAGCAATGAAGGTAGTTGACACTTAATGAGTTCACTGCGGGCCTGAAATTCTCTCTATGAGTTACACTGGAGTTTATATAGAGAAAAGGGACTTCAGACCAATGAATAAGCACAATAAAGTTAATAAAAACTTTGTTCATTTATTACTATGCGTTTCAGTGTTAAAAACCCCTTCATCAGGACAACCACAAGAAGGTACACAAATGTTGCTTTGATACAAGAGACCTAAGTGAGACTTATCTCCAGGCATATTTGAGGGGCAGTGAGGTATTGCTTATCACTGCCCCCAGGTGGCTGTCCCGCCTCCTGCTCTGATGTCAGAGCCTTTCCCCGCCCTACTCCATGTTATGCTATGGAGGAGAGCGGGGAGAGCCTTTCCCCACCCTCCTCCATGGTATGTTATGGAGGAGGGCAGGGAAAGCCTCTGATGTCTCTGTTGTTTATTATAAAATAAAGAGCAATATTATCGTGATTTTAGCCTGACTCTAGGGTGTTTTTTATGAAGTATATAGTCAGAGGAGGAGGCAGGACGCAAGGAGCAGAGTGAGGTGTTGCTTATCGCCGCCCCGGGTGACTGTCCCTCCTCTTGCTCTGATATCAGAGCCTTTCCCCGCCCTCCTCCATAGCATAACATGGAGGAGGGCAGAGAAAGGCTCTGACGTCAGAGCAGGAGGCGGGACAGCCACCTGGGGTGGTGATAAGCAATAGCTCTGCTCCATTGCGTCACCAGCACAGGGACACGCAGAGCGAGGATTTCATGACTGGCACGAGGACATGGGTGGCACAGAGGCGCAGGGTGCATGAAATGCCCCATGGATGAGCTGCTTCAAGCACAAGGGCCCCACCTCCATGGAATATTACTGTAAGTTTTATAAGCCTATATATCTGGGTAGCAGCCACACAGAGCCATGGGGGACCCCTTGCCTGAATGCAGCAGACATGCTGCATTCAGTGCTGGGCTTAGATTCACATCCATGGGGCATTGACAGGTCGTCTTTAAGTAGGATTTGCAACATCCCCAAGGATATCCCTTTTGCAAAGACTACAGATGAACTGATAGAGAGACTGAGCTCCTGTGTGCCGAGACTCTGGTGAACGTGATTGCTATAGGAGAGCTCAGTGGATCACTACTGCATTGAGACCGATTCTGAATCCTCAGCTGCACCTGGATGTATCAGAGAACTTGGTGACTTAAGAAAGTTGACTCTAAATCTAATGGTTGGAGTCGTTCACAGCAGCGCCATATCTTACACTCATATTGTCCGGTCGTTACAGCCTCATACACAGAAGATCAGGGGTCAGGTCTTCAAGATGTTTGGAACAATCTCCTGCCGAGATTGTTCAATGTCTGTGTGCAAGTGAGAATTGTATCTAGAAGAACTGATGAAGACAAAGTGCAATCACAGCTAATATTCATGTGGTTTAAATTTCTCTTTTCTTCATTCACTTTGCAATTTATTAATTTATAAAAATAAATTCTTTTACTTTTAAAGGGATCCTGTCACCCCAAAACGCATGTAAACCTATTAAAACCTGTCCCTAGAGCATATTAACACTATCCCTACACTCTTTTTACCTCCTAAAAGCATTAAGTGACATTGAATAAAAACGTTTTATAAGTACCTGATTAGTGCTGATAATGAGTGACTATCTATTCATAGTCACTCATCAAGACTGCCCCTCTGCTTCATAGCACGCCTGAATAGGCGTGATCTACATCCAGGATTCAAATTCGTGCCTCCCCGCTGTGCCCTGTGTCGTAGGAGGCTGCAGTGTGGCTGGTGACGCGATCCGCGTCATTCCCGGCGCCTGGTGACGTATTTAGACCGGCGCCGCGCTGTTAGCTTCAAAATGCGCACTGCGCATGCGCATTGGGCATGCGCAGTGCGCATTTTGAAGCTAACAGCGCGGCGCCGGTCTAAATACGTCACCAGGCGCCGGGAATGACGCGGATCGCGTCACCAGCCACACTGCAGCCTCCTACGACACAGGGCACAGCGGGGAGGCACGAATTTGAATCCTGGATGTAGATCACGCCTATTCAGGCGTGCTATGAAGCAGAGGGGCAGTCTTGATGAGTGACTATGAATAGATAGTCACTCTTTATCAGCACTAATCAGGTACTTATAAAACGTTTTTATTCAATGTCACTTAATGCTTTTAGGAGGTAAAAAGAGTGTAGGGATAGTGTTAATATGCTCTAGGGACAGGTTTTAATAGGTTTACATGCGTTTTGGGGGTGACAGGATCCCTTTAAAGTCTTCTTACTTTGCAGCATAAATAATTTTTTTCCTATTTTGTTTCATTCCTTTTCCTTTTTCACGGATTCTTTTTTGTTACTTTTTTTCTCAGCTTGACAGTTTTTTCAGACATATTCGTCGTCTGCCCCTAACAGCCTGTCAACAACTGCCAAGAAGGGAAAATAGCATCATCCGGCTTGAACTCTGGTAAAAGTGACAGCCCTGCCACAAGAAGAAGCTTACTCTGAAACGGTGGGCTAAAATTTCTGAAAGGTGCTCCAGCCTTTGCAAGGAAAAATGAACAGTCAGATGTCTGGGAAACACATCCACTTGTCACATCCGATATTGATTTCACTCCGCGCTCAATTGAGATGTTGCTTGGAGTAGAGGGAAGGACAGAACAGAGAGAGCTAAACAGAGATGGTGATATGGAGAGAACGCTGCATTGCCTCGATATTTAGATATCTGGAGATTATCTGCTCTGGCGATCAGGACTTTCTCTCACTTTGTATTGATCTTTATTTAGTTTGACACCCAATGTAGCTTATTATTGGAGAAGGTTATAGAAAGTCTATGTGTGGAGATAGCGGTGTATAAATCCAATCTTTGCTCTTGGGTTTCCATCCGTAGCAGATTAAAGACATCACACTGCGCTAGTTAGGTATGTGTAAAGTGATATTTAAGTCAATATATAGAATTTACATAATATAGTGAGCGCCATCGTTACTGGCTCTACCATATTGCACCTTCCATTGGAATAACATACCCTACCCTAAATAGCATGGAGCAGCAAGCACGGAGCATTGAGTCAAAAGATCTGTTGTGTTGACCGGTTGATTGGCACTTGCTATATCTCAATGTATTTAGGGACGCAGCTTTAGAGTATATGACCAATATTTGCCCCATATGTTGGATGCTGGGAGGGATGACACCAAACAATGTTGGAATTCTGGATATAGTAATGGGATTAGAACATTAAACTGCATATTTGCCCCATGGGAGGGAATGCCAATCTACTACAACACTCTATGTGTACCAACTTGCTCTCTGGCAACAGGTAGCGCAGGATACAACTATACACTCAGTATATTCTGTTGAGTAGTTCATGGGAAATGTCTACTGAGTTTTTAAGGGAACCTGTCACATTAAACAATGCTATTAGTCTGCAGATATCGGGTTAATCTGCAAGTTAATAGCGTTTTGAACCTGTCTGGTGTCTACACTTAGAGTCCCACTGCCGGGAAGAAATGAAGATTATTCCTCATGGCAGCAATCGGCTTCCAGTCATAGGGACAGTATCGGTGCAGGTTCTCTCACTGCTCAGTGTATAGTGAGCAGCGATCCTGACCATGCATCAGCACTGACTGACAGCTGGTGCTAATGCAAAATGGCTGTCAGTCAACGCGGGGATGGGGTGGTTAAAGCCACAGCTCATTATACACTGAGCGGTGACATAAATCAGAGATCGCACCAGTGCCTCCTGCAGATTAACCTCATATCTGCCTGATAATAGCGTTTTTCATATAACAGATTTCCTTTGAGACAGTTATGAGTCTTTACTTGCATAACCACTCTCTAGCTAGTCAGAGCACCTTTTGATTATATCACCAAGCACTGGTGCTTATTATCAAACCAAAGTAATCAAAGATGTCACTCTGCTTTATGGGAGCTCCTCCAGGGACTGGAGAGATTTTTCAACTTTTATGAGAATATTTTTTCAAGCAGCCTTCCTTAAACAGACCATAAAGATGCAGATTGCCTCCCTAAGGTTACATTCACTCTATCCATCTTTTACAATCCAAACCCAAGTATGGGCAATTATGTATGGATCGTCCACGAGTCTCGTAACTCGACCTCAAAAGCCTGACAGTAATTGAGACATTTGCCCATTCGTGCACATGCAAAACATGTGGAACTGATGTAGGGTTTCTTTGATTTGGGTTTGACATTGTCTAAATCAGAAGGAACATCTACAAATCCTCTGACTATACCTCCAAGGCTGGGGCCCCACTTACAGACTTGTCAGAAACTAGCACGAGTTTTGCAACACTTCACCTGGTATGGCTGCCACCACCCTGGACAGGAGTGTATAGCTGCATGTATTTCTCTCTAGCTGCATGCTCCTGTCCGGAGAGCGTTGGAAAAATCGTGCTAGTCTCTCACAAGTCTATCTTTAGTGGAGTCTGTGTAGTAGGGATGAAAATCCTAATGCTAGCGCATATATCAATTGGTGCAACCTCTGCAGCCCCACAGCAGTCAATGAGAATAAGAGGCGACTTTCTACCTCCAAAGCAGGTGGAGTTGTGCAATTTATGATGCGTTATTGGACAATTGAGGGCCCATATAGTGTCCTTGTACAGTGGCCTTTTCTCTGTATTCTCCTGTGTCCTAATGTATCACCTATTAGTTGGTTTCAGGGTTGCGCTCATTGTATTTGGATGAGGTTCAGATTGTCTTCTCATTTTTCTCTATTTGCATTACCACCTTATGCTTTTATTTAGTGTTAGATTAGTCAATTACATAATGAAAGAGCAGAAGTTAAAGGGCCCTCAGTTTACTGGTAGACTAATGGTCAATCTGGTCGGCTAATCCGGGTCACAGATGGCTTTTAATCAGCGTCTAATAGCTATTTATAAAGCTTAGCTTCCAGCGCATCAGGCTGCTGCCAAAGAATCTTAATAATGCCTGGGAAAACACTTTAGTTTGCCGTCTGATCCGGCCTTTGTAGAAGATCTATTTCTCCGGCCTTCCTCATTGTTCACACCGGCATTGTCAGACCTACACTCTTCATTACCTGGTAAAAACTGGAGATCATAATGACAGCTGGTGTGAACCGAGGCTCGGAAATGCATGTCAGAAAGATGATATAATGACAATGCCCTACTAACCAGATATTATTACACCTGGGGATTACCTGACCACATCGAATATGTTGGTTTGCATTAGTGGGAGGAATTATTTAATTTGCATGCTGGTGAAGGTTCTTAAGGCCACTTTACATGGCCCAATATCGTTACGATATTGTATACAACGGCACGGGAGCGCGCATGTTTTTGGCACTAGTCCAAAATTGCATAGGAGATGTTACACAGGGAGATATCGGCAGGCAACGCAACTACAATGTCTACGCCCCCTCCTTCGTGCTGTGTACGAGCGACCCAGGAAACGACCATTTAACATGGGAGTGAATAGGGGAAGTTGCGCTCCAAATCATAGTAGCGCTGTCACACAGCACGATCCTGCAAGATCATCAAGCCAATATTGCACAGTTGGAGAGCTGCACAATTCACAAACCATATCGTTTTGGCATCGCTCTGGCGTCGCATTGCTCATTTACACCACACAACGCACGAACGATATCGGCGGCAACGCACGAACCACGTGACTTTTTATCGTAGTTGGGTCAACGATATCGTGCCGTGTAAAGTGGCCTTTAGGACCGGATCACATCACAGTCCTCACATGTGGGTGTTGGTGGGAAGAGGACAACGTATTATCATGGACTGATCGGCCAGACCACCTGGGTAATGTCTTCTCCAGAGATGGATAAAATCTAGTTACTTCAGAATCAGAGGGCTGGATAAAGACAAAGTAGGACTTATTATTCTCCCAGTCGAATGAGATAACCTGGAGAAATATATCATAGTTTAGGCTTTTATTGAGGGGTCAATTTCTTTCCAGATTCATCTAAGATGATCGCTTAAAGGGAACCTGTCATTCCGATCATGCTGCCCAATACTTCGGCTGTATGAACCAGATTGCATCCATATTTGTCTATCTCGGAAACGCTCTGGGAAGTACAGCAAGCATAATATGAAGAGCCAGGGAGACTAGTGTGACTTTCTCAGGACTGCTCAGGTGATTGATAGGTTTCTAACATGTGTGTACATAGTGAAAAGA
This sequence comes from Allobates femoralis, assembly GCA_033576535.1. NCBI lineage: Eukaryota > Metazoa > Chordata > Amphibia > Anura > Aromobatidae > Allobates > Allobates femoralis. The sequence continues at coordinate 87,206,256 of JARQOC010000010.1, forward strand.
AAAAAGGTTTGCTACCGTGTCAGCCAGTAGAAAAAAGATTGATTGTTCTTAGTAGGAGAAACAAAATAATATCTTTTAATGGCAACAAAAATAAAATAAGTGATATTCCAAAGCAGCAAGGTTTCCAGACTGCTTATGTCTCTTCATCAGGCAGGATGTAGTGAGGTAAGCAGTCTCGAAAGCTTGCTGCTTTGTAACATCACTTATTTTATTTTTGTTGCCATTAAAAGGTATCCCAACTACAATGTTATTATTGTGTTAGAGAGCAATCCCTCTACATCAATCATAAAATTGCCCCCTCAACAGTGCGATTTGAAGCCGGGATGCCCGCGCTGTAAACCACCTTGCTCTCCATGTTATAGGCCTGCCTTTTGTATTTTGCTATTGGGTCCTCATCTATATTCCGCAATGTACATTTACATTGGGGTCTGCAAAGAGGCTAAATGTCCGGATTTTTATCAGCCCACACCTGATATTATCTTAGTATAATCCTCTTTATATTCCTGTACGCAGATCTTAAGGAATGAAGAGGACTGATATACTTCAGAACAGCCCAATGCTATTAGCGACTGTCTTGACGTAATACATTTTATAAAATATCCCCCATTTATAAATAGCTGATCTCCATCCTAGATTAATTGCTCACTTGACACATCCCAGTTAGTAGTTGTCGACTTGAATACATTAAAATGTTCAGGCTGCATTGCAGTATATGAATGATCGGCTACCGTGTCACACTGCTGAGTTATGGCGAGGTCTGATTGTATGTGGAGAAAAGTTCTGATTATTTTGTTAATTATGCTAATTGGAGAATACAATGATTTAGGACGTGTGAGATGTTACATGTTTTCCAAGCTCCCTAGAGGAACTCAGACTAGAAAAATGGGGTTTGTCAGCAGACCCCTCCGAGCTGTGCATGCATCTATCTTCTGCCAAGTGTATCATTACGGTCTCTGATGGTTTTTAAAGGGAGTGTGTCATCAGAAAATGACTAACTTTGTAGAACAGGTTCCTATATAAAAAAACTTTTTTTTTATTTTACTATTCATGTCACTGTATATATATATATATATACATATATATATATACACATAATTGCCAGTTCGGCGCTGTACGCGAATCTCATAATGCACCGATGCACTTTCACTTGCTGCGCCTCTGCAAGTGACATACAAGTCACTGCTATTCAGCTGGGAGATCTGCAGCGCTCACCGTGTCAGGTGGCAGGCGCCAGGCAGTGCGCGACCAATCAGCTGAAAAGCGCGGTATTGGCAGGAGATTTAAAGCTGGCCACCAATACCATGCTGCTCGGCTGCTAGCGGTATTGGCCCGACATTTCAATACCGCTAGCAGCTGATGTGATTGGTTAGCACTGTATGGTGACTCAGTGGTGAGCACTGTATGGTGGCTCAGTGGTTAGCACTGTATGGTGGCTCAGTGGTTAGCACTGTACGGAGGCTCAGTGGTTAGCACTATATGGTGGCTCAGTGGTGAGCACTGTACGGTGGCTCAGTCGTTAGCACTGTGTATGGTGGCTCAGTGGTTAGCACTGTATATGGTGGCTCAGTAGTTGGCACTGTATATGGTGGTTCAGTGGTTAGCACTGTATATGTGGCTCAGTGGTTAGCACTGTATGGTGGCTCAGTGGTTAGCACTATATGGTGGCTCAGTGGTTAACACTGTACGGTGGCTCAGTGGTTAGCACTGTACGGTGGCTTAGTGGTTAGCATGTATATGGTGGCTCAGTGTAAGCACTGTATGGCGGCACAGTGGTGAGCACTGCATCGTGGCTCAGTAGTTAGCACTGTACAGTAGCTCAGTGGTTAGCACTATATGGTGGCTCAGTGGTTAGTGTCAAGCCCCAGGCTTTAGGGTACTTGGGTATCAGGCTCCAAGGGTTAACACTCCTGTGTCACGGGAAGTGGTGGCAGCGCCTGATCCCATATCCTGGAGGACTTCTTTGAAAAGTGGAATTATTTATAGGGGATTATATTTACAGTTGTTGTGACGCCACCTGTAGTTTCTGGTGAGGAGCCACCAGCGCTGCCACAGTCCACGGAGGTAGATGGTAATGCGACTAGTTTGGCCAAGATCTCTACAGGTAGGGCTGGACCTCCGGGGCAGCATAGTGTGCAGGGGCAGCTTGTAGTGGAGCTCTAGATGGGATGGGAGTGTTGGAGCAGTCAATAAGGGGCACCGGGAACGGAGAGGAATGACACACGCACACTGCAAAAGTCTCTTTTACCTTTTACTGATGTTACGGCAGGTAAAGATGTCCAAGGCACTGACAGGTGACCAGGTTACACAGTGGGTCCCCACAGAAAGTGGGTATAAGGCCTCCTCTGTTCCTCTTTGGTTATTGAAACCCAGCCTGCATGCACCCAGACTGGCCTCCTCTCTCTTCCTGACTCTGATATCTGTCCTCTCCTCCTGTACAGTCCACGGGTTACCCTCTCTGATCACTGCGGTGGAACACTGCTGTGTCTGGCTCCCTCTCTTTGACCCACAGGGGGAGCGGGTGGCTGAAGCCTCCACGGTGTGATGGGGCTTTCTGTAGTCCTGGAGGAAACCACAGGTGTGGATCCGGTATGTCTTTGGGCGAACTTCCACTAGTTCCTCACTCCCTTTATGCTGTCTGCTCCTTGCCTTATGTTCCCACTTAGGCTTGCGGGACGTCAGGAGGGCTACTCCGGGTCACTGGTTCGGGCCTAAACGCAGCACCGACCACCAGGACGTCTTCACAGCTCTCCTACCGTCTGCACACTTTTACTAACTCCTCCCCCAGCAGCAGTATTTATAGGGGATCTTGCCTAAGTTCAGCAAGTTGAGCTCCCCCTACTGTGCCTGGGTGGAAGATGTTGCATGTAGTAGGTACCCCCTGTGGAAACCCAACTGTGCATTAGGGAAGTCTGTGGCTAACTGCGTGAGCAGGGCGTTACATTAACACTGTGTGGTGGTTCAGTGGTTAGCACTCTATATGGTGGCTCAGTGGTTACAACTGTACATTGGCTCAGTGGTTAACACTGTGGGGTGGCTCAGTGGTTAGCACTGTGCAGTGGCTCAGTGGTTAGCACTGCGCGGTGGCTCAGTGGTTAGCACTGTGCAGTGGCTCAGTGCTTAGCACTGTATGGTGGCTACATGGTGAGTGTGGCACCCCAGAGGTTAAAGTGCCACAGTAACATCCAAGGGTTAACTCCCCACACAACAATGGACACTGCACTAGCACCTCTAGGCCAGAAGGGGGAGCTAAAGCAGCTTCCTTATATATTCTGGTCTGAGGAGGAAGTAGTTAGTTCATAGTTGACAGTTGATAGTTCAGTTTAGTGCAGGGAGCACTAGGAGGAGGACCTGTAAATGAGGCACAAGTAAGAGAAAGCGCACAAGGGGGGACAGACACAGAGACTGCCCTCCCGATTCAATAGCATCAGGATTATTTCAAATATATCAAAATGTTGCAATTTTAACACTGGCCACTGGAGTTATTCTGAACTCCTACTTCCTGCTGTTACAGAAAAATTGACATGTATATTAGCAGCAATGAACCAACTCCACCCCTTTCTTTTGTAATGAAGCATCTGCATGTGCAAAGGACATTGTGAAGGGAGAGGGAGCTGTGACCTCACCTATTATGATTGGAGGATCCTGAGTTATCAGTTCTGTATACAGGTGTTATCTGTTATTGTAATCCTGTCTCTGATGATAATGAGACTTCAGGAAAGCATCTTTGACATAGAGTCTAAAATAAACAAAATTTTAATTTTTTTTAAAATACAGACTGTGATGTGTAAAATATATTGCATTTGAAGAAAAAAAATGTAAAAAAATAAATAGTAGGAATTTTTCCATGCATATATTATCTTTAATGGCCACTTTACACGCGGCAACAGGAAGATAGAAACCGGCAGGTGTCGGAGACAATTGTACCTTTTACCTTCAAAACACCTTGAAGTGGCTGCGTGTAAATCAGGAATCTGCAAGGTGTTTCGAAGGTAAAAGGTACAATTGTCTCCGACACCTGCCGGTTTCTATCTTCCTGTTGCCGCGTGTAAAGTGGCCATAAGGGATAACTATTTTTCAACTCTTTTCAGATTAAGCTGTCTTGTGTCTATACATTAGAAATAAAACTATCCCTGAAAATTATATGATTTATATTGTGTAATTTCACAGGTTTTCCCCCTCTTAAAGCTGTATTTCTAGTTTACAATCAACTGTGAGCTGGTGGAAGGAGACTAGCAGCTATGATGAGTCGCATATACAGCACAGCACACAGAGAGGAATTACTGGTCTTCTCACCATCTTTAACCCAGAGACAGAAGCAGCAGCATTGAGTACAATATACAGACGTCCTGAGCTATCTGAATGTGAGCCAAGCTCTGATGGGAGGTAAAAGACTTCTTAGATGGCTCAACACAATCTCCCAGTGGCTCCTCTCTCCATAGAGTATAATATGCTTCTCACAATTACTCTGGTCAATGTGTCTTGAGTGACAGTTTGTTGCACTCTGGAATCAGAGCTGTGCTGAGCTGTCAGTTTGGTGAGTGACAGGTCAGTCAGCCAATCTGGTGCTGGGGCATGCTGAGTTGTCGGTATGTTGATTGACTGCTCGGTTATTTGAGCTCAGATTGGGAGGTGTTGGGTTTCTTCAGGTGTTCCATATTCTCTGTGATTGCCCAGCTACTTAGCTGAGCAGTTGGTCCCAGATCACTGCCAGTCATATCATCTTTCTCTTTGGTACATGTTGGCCTCACTTACCTATGCTCTGATCTATTGCTGCCTGACATTGCACCTCCTCTGACAATCCGTTTGCCTTGTCCCTTTGCTCTGATCTGCTATCCTCCTGTTATTCTGACCCGAGACCACGACATGGCTACTCCTTTGTCTATCCCCTTGGTCAACCATGTGCTCTCCTGGTGTCTTACCCTGGACCGTGAAACGACTACGCCTTTGTTTTTTCCTTTAATTTACGATGTGCTCCCTTAGTATCTTACCCTGGAACATTTGACTATCCTGCCCCATGGCTTGTCTGTGAGTTGTGACTAGCTCCATAATGCTGTGTGTGCCAGCAGACCTCATCTTCAATATGAGTTTTGATTTTGCACTCCGCATAGGGAATAGCATGAGCTAGAAACAACTTGCAACCAGCATCCAAAAATTTGTATTTTTCGAGACAGTCAAGTTGTGGTCATATCATGATACATGTGATAAAAGGCCCACATTTACAATCCTTAGCTGGATTCACAAATACCCTGCTCAGTATTGCTGTCTAATGACCTCCATGCTGCAGCTCCTTCTGAACACATGCCTACTGCATAGACACAACAGGGTGGTGGGAATCCCCCAAGTCTCTGTGATCTGTTTATGGGAGATACTAAAGTAGAAACAATGTTGTTTATGGATATTTTAGGGGTACTTCGTACACAGCGATATCGTTAATGATATTGTTGCAACGTCACAGGTTTTGTGACGTTGCAGCGACCTCACCAGTGTCACACACAGCAGCGATGAGCCCCTATCTGAGAGATTGCTGATTGTGACAAACAGTTCTGGATAATTTTTCAATCGCCGATCTCCCGCTGGGCAGGCTGCATTGCTGTGTGTGACAGGGGCCACGACCAGCTAACCCGATGTGTTCCCTGGTAACCGGGGTACACATCGGGTTATTAAGCGGGAGAACGCTGGTAACCAGGGTACACATCGGAGTTACTAAGCGCAGCGCTCTGCTTAGTAACCCAATATGTACCCTGGTTACCAGCGCACTGTGCTTAGTAATCCAATGTTTACCCTGGTTACCAAGCACGGCTTACCCCAGTGTAGCAGGACCTCAACATTGTGGAAAATAATATTTTATATTCTTTTCCATCATGTCGAGGTCATTACAAGTCACTGGTGAGTCTGCCTGTGTGACAGCTCACCAGCGATCTATGATGTCAGGACCGATTGTGGGTTGCCGGACATCATTATGTGTAACGGGGCCTTATTCTTAAGGACTGAATATTTATTTTTTCACAAACTACTCTTTAGCCATTTATAGTCAGCATGATCATACTGCAATCTAATGCTCCATGTCAACCTATAACAATAAACTGAGAGTATACAGTTCTGGAGATACAGCGTATCCTGAGACGGCACAGCTCGGATGCAGTCAGTTTTCAACCTGGAATCTTTTTACCTTGTTTCCTCCTGGTTATAAAATATACTATTTTCTTTCTTTAAATATCATTAAATATTTTCATTTCACTCATGTGCAATTTTTCTAATTTCTCCCAAGAATCTATAAAAAAGTTGAATGTTTTACAGTAAACCATTGGCGGTGGTTTTAATTGGAGCACTAATAAAGAAGCTTTACAGCTTCACATCTGTGTATGCTCTCTAATTGTTAGGTTGGTTTATGCCATTTTTGATCCTTTATACCCGAAACAACCATGTAAACCGCAGTTGTATTCATAGACTTTAATGGACTATGTCTGGTATATATTGATGCACTTTTTTCTACACCTTTCAATACAAGTGCATCCCAATGAAGGGTGACTTTGATACTTTACAATTTCATTACATATAAAGGGGTATTTCATCCGTAATGTTATATCATAGCACTTGGATATGGAACACCATTATGAATGGTGGAGGTTACACCTCTGGGATTTCCATTTAGGTCTATACATCAATCTCTATAAATTCCATAAAAGCAATGCTTGAAAAAGTAGTACCTACTTTGCCAAACTATTGGGCGTAGGGTCTTCTTTTCTAGTTCATATTTTGTTCAGTGAGTTTTCTTTTAAGTGGGGAAATTAGGATTTGAAGGTCATTGAAAGAAGATATTGAAAGCTGCTACATTTCTGCCAAAATATATCCTTTCTTCAATATGAATATACTACAGATTACACCCAGTTCAGCAAAAAGGTGACTAAGGGAGTCCAGTTGGGGCCAGAGCTATTATCACCTTGGATTCTCCTCCAGTTGAAAACTATTGCGGAGTAGAGAGGTACTGGCTCTCTGTCCCCCTACTACTCTACAGCCATAGGCCTATCAAAGACCTGTATATGCAGATCTGTCCAGTGTAATGACATCATGCCGGGCCTGCCACATAACTCCAGCTTCATAGCTGTGGCTCTCTGATATGCACGTGGCTGCAGAATAAGTGAGGGAGACAGCCAGGAGAAGAAGAAAGAGGCAAATCATAGGGGATAGGTAAGAAATTGTATTTTCAAATAGTTGGGATTTTAACGGCCTTCAGCTGGATCTTGAACCATGGGACTTGATGATAATGCTCTTTAGGAAGATCAATTTTAGTCCACCAGGGTCTTCTCCAAACCTAGATAGGTCCACCAGGGTCTTCTCTGCTGTTGCAAGTCTAGTTTACCTTGTTCATTCTATTCTTCCTAGCCATCATGTTGCTGGTCTTCACCTTCGCCTTGTTTCTTCCATTGTTTTCAACCATGATGTCCTTCTATAGTGATTGCTCTTTTCTTATGATTTGACCTTCTTGATGGATGAATGCCATGTGGGAAGATCAATCTTATGCAGCTTAAATAGGTCCTCCGGGGTCTTCTCCATCATTACCTTGATAGTTTCAAGGCATTGGGTTGTTAGTCTTCCACTTCGCCTTGTTCCTTCTACTCTGTCTGAGCCATCGGGTTGCTCTGCTGGTATTCCTCTTTGCCTTGTTCCCTTCATACTTCTGACCATGATGTCCTTCTTCAGTGATTGCTCTCTTCGTATGATGTGACCTTCTGGATGGATGAACGCTCTGTAGGAAGATCAATGTTGTACAGCCTTGATAGGTCCACCCAAGTCTCCTCCAAGATCCACCAGGGTCTTTCTCAAGCCTAAACAGTTCCATCAGGGTCTTCTCCGCCATTATCTTGATGGTATAAAGCCATCAGGTTGTTGGTCTTCATATTTGCCTTGTTTCTTCTAATCTTCCCATCATTATATCCTTCTCCAGTGATTTCTCTCTTCGTATGATGTGTAGATAAGTCGTAGCTTGGTGACCTTTGCTTCTAGTGACATGTCTGACTTGATTTGTTCCAGAATTGAAGTGTTTGTTCTTCTTGCCATCTATGGTATTGATAAGATCCTTCTTCAGTTTCACATTTTGAAGGCATTGATTATTCTTCTGTCTTGTTCCTTTGTCGTCCAGGTTTCACTGCCATAAGTCACTACAGTAAAGATCAGTCGTGCCTTCACCACCAGTGAAATGTTCCTTGAAGACCTTGTCCAGTGACTTCATTGTTGTTCCTTGAAGACCTCGTCCAGTGACTTCACTGTTTATTGTCCCATAGCTATTCTCCTATTGACTTCCGGTGTCGTCGTTGCATCTTGAGTGATCATTGATCTGAGTAGTTTGAAGTCCTTTACCACTTCCAGTTTGTCGTTGTCCATCTCACATGTGTCCCTGTCGTGCTTGTCAGTAGTCAATAATATCTTTGTCTTCTTTGTATTGAGTAGTAGTCCCATGTCAGCAATATTAATGGTGTCTACATGTCGGACCTATTATAGTATGGAGGACATATAGTGGGAATAACTTATGGATGCCAGAATGGGGGACTTATATGAGGATCACATAATAATTTATGGGGCCAGAATTAGAGAATATTGTTACTACATCTAAGATATTATTACTATTTTAATGCCACATTGGGGTCATTGTTAATATACAGGGGCCACATAGGGGAATATTATTAATGTATGGGGCCTCAAAGAGGGACATTATTACTTCATGGGGGCAACATGAGCATCTTATTATAGTATGGGGCCAAACAGGAGACCAAACTTTGCCCTGGAGGCCACTGGTAGCAACCAAGCCACAGTAACTTAACCCCTTGTGAACCCAAATAATCTGAATGTAAAAATGTAAATAGGAAATTAGAAAACCAAGTCAAGAAGTGATCAAACTAAACAAGTCTTGTCTTCTGACAGTCTTCTCTGTTTGTAACTAGTAAATTACTGAGGGGACGTTCAGCCGGAGCCATGAACAGATGACAAGTCTCTGATTTTACTCTGGCAGATGGAATTATACTTTTTGATACATAACGACTCAGGGGGGACATGCTGAAATTTACAGTAATGTTTCTTAGGTAGAAATTAATATTAAACTGTCTAAGTTTTCTTTTTTAGTAACCAATTATTTTAACTGCTGTGCAATTAAACATGCGCTTAATATTCCACCTACAGATAATTATCCTTACCCAACTCCGACCCCAAATTGACATTTACATTTTTACAAGCATCCAATCACCTTCCGCAATGTGTAATTAACAAATTAAATTATTTATCTGAAAAAATGTTATTTTTGTCTGAAGGAGAAGAGGTGTGACTTGTGGTGTTTCTTAACCTTACAAATAATGCAGAAATCAAGACTATATTTTTTCAATTTTTTTCATATTTTTATGATTTTCTATATTTTTTTTCACTTTGTTTTAGTATTTCTGATACCAGTTTTTCTTCATCTTCTTTTTGTGAGGATTATTTCAATGATTTACACAAGGATACAATACTAACTACTTGCTGGTCAATTGGGATAATTACCATTTGGGAATAAATTATCACCTATAAAGCAAAATATTGTATAGATAAGTGTGTAAAATAATTAATTTAAAGGGGTTGGTTACTTTCAGACAAAGTTCTGCCCTGGCTGCAGTATATTAAAGAATAGTAACGCAGCTATACTCACCTTCCCCAAGTCCAATGGTGAGTCTTTGCACTGCCCCCAGTGTCTGGTCTAACCTGCGGCACTTACGTCAAATTGACAGCCAGTTGTTCAGTCTTTATCATTCAATGTTCGGGTTCCTTCAGGGGCTGGTGTTTGGTATTAAGGTTCCTTCAGGGGTTAGTGTCTAGTATTGACTCTTTGGGTTCCTTCAGAGGACAGTATTTAGTATTTGGTCTTCAGGTTCTTTCAAGAGTCAGTGTTTTGGTATTTGGTCTTTGGGTTCTTCCAGGGGGTTGGTGTTTGGTATTAGGTCATCGGGTTTCTTCAGAGCTGTATACTCTCAATTTATTGTTATAGGTTGACATGGAGCATTAGATTGCAGTATGATCATGCTGACTCTAAATGGCTAAAGAGTAGTTTGTTTTATTTGAAAAATAAAAATTCAATCCTTAAGAATAAAATATTCATAAACAACATTGTTTCAACTCTAGTATCTCCCATAAACAGATCACAGAGACATAGGGGATTCCCACTCTCCTGTGTCTATGTACTAGGCATGTTCCTTCGTGGTGTTCTTGGGCTGGTGTTCGGTATTCGGTTCCTTCAGGGGTTAATGTCTAGTATTTGCTATTTGGGTTCCTTCAGGGGCCAGTATTTAGTATTTGGTCTTCGGGTTCTTTCAAGGGTCGGTGTTTGGTATTTGGTCTTTGGGTTCTTTCAGGGGTTGGTGTTTGGTACTAAGTCAATCGGGTTCCTTCAGAGGCCGATGTTTGGTACTAGGTCATCGGGTTCCTTCAGTTGCCAGTGTTTGGTATTCGATCTTTGGGTCCCTTTAGGGGTCAATGCTTGGTATTCGGTCTTTGGGTTCCTTCAGAGGTTGGAGTTTGGTATTTGGGTTCCCTTAGAGGTTGGTGTTTGGTATTCGGTAATTAGTATATAGAGGGCTCACGTGCTTGAGTGGGTGCTCCACAAAAAGAAAAGTCACAACGAGAGAAAATATTCTGGGCACACCATAAATGATGAATTGAAACCACATGTTTGCAGGTGAAGAATTGTGATCTTTTATTTCGCCACACAGTGTAGACACCTAAAAACCAACGTTTCGGCCTGTTTTGGCCTTTTTCAAGGTGCTATATGCAGAAACAAGTTCATAACACAGAATTAATAAACAAAATACAAGCATATTTTTGCATCATCAGGTGCCCGTTATTGTGGTGCACAGTGGCATTTGTGCATTACCGTGTAGGGGTGGCAAAATATCAACTAGGTGTTTTCCGTGTGTAAAAGAGCTTGTATGTGTAACCGAGTGTCAAGAGACCAAAGTGTTAATTGAATTTGGGAAAAGGGGATCCTAGGTACCCTAGTTGGTACCGTTACATTGATGACATTTTTATCATATGGAAGGGCAATGAAGCCCAATTGAAGCTATTTCATCAAGACATCAACTCCCTTATCCCCAACCTGACATTTACTGTTCACCATAACCCGAAACAGATCCGTTTCCTAGATACTATGGTTATGATAGACTCTAATGGCGTTCTCTCAACTGATCTCTACGTCAAATCGACCGATAGAAATAGCCTGTTACATTATCAGAGCAGTCACCCTCGTCACATCAAATTTTCCTTACCAAGATCACAACACGTAAGGATAGATAGGATTGTCTCAGATCCAAGTACCTGACAAACTAGACACCAAGAGATGGCCCAAAAATTCCGAAACCGGGGTTATCCAGCACATATTGCAGATGGGACACATAGACTGAACCAACAGCTAGCCATCCACTGGATCCAGGATACCTTTTGTATCCACATATCACCCGTTCAACAACCTGATACAGGGTACCATTTTAAAGCATTGGCAATTATTGCATTCAAGTTATCTGCAAATACCAGAATTTGCAAATAGGCCACTATTTTGTCACAAGAAAGCCCCAACATTAAACAAAATATTGGTGTCCTGCATTCATGATGCCTTCATTTATAACCTGGGCAAAGCTGCACACAGCACTAAGTGTAATGGTCTCCTGACCTAAATCTGCTGTGGTAAGAAAATTTATTTTCTATTTGTGTCCTTTGCTCACTTTAATAAGAATTTAGTGGATAGACTTGTGAGATGTGGGGAGCCGTGTAGTGGCTCACAAGCTTAAGTGTTTTGGACCAAAAGACAAACCAATACCCCACAATTTGCTATATGTTGGGAACTAACTAATTTTCCACAATTTCAGCACCTGTCATTGTGTTTTTTTCTTGCACTCTTTTTGTTGCTGTTGTAGCTGGGCCATATGGGTGCATTTGTTCCAGCAGGTAGCAGTGTTGAATGCCATAACAGCCCCTTCTGAGATAGGGGTTAATGTAAGAGGCTGGGCATACACTGTGTAAACCTGTGTGAACAGCGCCTATGTGAATCCCATTCTGTTTGCAGGACAACCAGTGGTCACTCCCTCTGTGAGAAAGGAGGTTGCTAGTGATTGGGGCTGGTGTCCTGCATTCATGATGCCTTCATTTATAACATGGGCAAAGCTGCACACAGCTATGAGTGTAATGGTCTCCTGACCTAAATCTGCTGTGGTAAGCAGATACAGGTACCAACAAAAAGACTCCTCAGCAAACAACTTTTCTTACGCCTAGAAGAGGAACATTCCCGTGTTTAGGATGTAATCAATGCAATAATGTGATCAAAGGTGAATATTTTACACATCCCCACACAGGTAAAGTTTTCCCATTAAGGGCTTCTATACATGCGATTCCACGTTTGTAGTCTACCTGGTTAAGTGCCCGTGCGGTCACGTATATGTGGGTGAGACCACCCAACATATACGTGACCGCATTAGCAAACATAAGTCCACCATACATTGCAAATATATGCTATTACCTATACCCCATCATTTTGTACAACATAACCACCAGGTATCGCAGTTACGCTTCCAGGTCATTGAAAGCGTACCCCCATTAAGACGGGGTGGTGATCGGATTCAGAGGCTAAAACAGCGGGAGGCCTACTGGATCCACACCCTCCAAACTTTGGAACCAAATGGACTTAATCGCGAGTATGAAACCTTTTTTTGAATCATGTTATTCATGGGTACTCATTGAAAATAGTGAACTTGATGAATGGGATAATTATTATGCTATTTAATGTCTGCCAATTTACTATGTTCTAACATTACAGACTTATTACTGTCTGAATTATGATACAGTTACTCAGATGCATATATTGATTATATATAATCATTGTCAACAACTAATCCCATATCATGGTTACTGTCTCTATTAGTATTACCACAAACATGTGTCTTCTTATAACCCTGACACTGTGGATTATGCCTCTTAATATATTTATCATCTCTTTTGATGTTTCCATGAAGTCAGACATGTATATATAACATAGCTTCTAACTTATATATTATGCACTATTGTTGCTATACCTAATTTTCTGTTCTATATCCTATAGATGCATTTAATTGAAGTGTTGAATGTTGCCCAAGGCAGAAAATTGCACTCCTGCAGTATACTATATTTAATCCTCACTCCCCAGCACCTGCTCTGTGGATTGATCTTATTATTTGGCACAGCACATGCGCAGAAACACAAGAACACACTGCGCATGCACCTCTTGCATCTCACCGCATTTCCTTGCGGTCCATCGACCGAAATGACACCAAACGGTAACGTCCCTTTTCCTTTAAAGGGAACCTGTCACATGATTCTAAGCCCCTACACTATCACTAGCTGTCCCTACACCTTCCCAGTTGCTCCCTATCTATCCCTTTCTCATCTAAAGTGTCCCTATTAAACATGTGAAAAAGAAGTTTAAACTTACTGCAGTTCCCGTGGTTGGGGGATTGGGTAGGCGTGGCCACGCTTCCTTCACCACTCCTCCGTGGTGTAATGCACGCCCGCGGGGCATTATTATGTGGGCCTCACTGATCGCCCAGATTTTGGCATTCACGTACGCCCGGTCTTCATATGCATTGCGCACATCGGCGAGGCCGGGCCGTCACGTGATCAAGCCCATAGTGCACTTGGGCTTGATCACGTGATACGGCCAATAAGTGCATTGGCGCATCCGGGTGGGGCCGTGTCAACCCATAATGCACACCGCGACCGGATAATGACGCGGGTGCTCCGGCCGGTGCATAGAAGGACACAGAGGGCGGGAGATTCCAAATACTGGGGGCAGAGAGGACACAGAATAATGCCCCCAGCGGGGCGTGCATTACACCACGGAGAAGTGGTGAAGGAAGCGTGACCACGCCTACCCAGTCCCCCAACCACGGGGACTGCAGTAAGTTTATACTTCTTTTCACATGTTTAATAGGGACACTTTAGATAAGAAAGGGATAGATAGGGAGCAGCTAGGAAGGTGATGGACAGCTAGTGATAGTGTAGGGACTTAGAATCAGGTGACAGGTTCCCTTTAAATAGCGGCGTCTATAACACAGACGCCGCACAGCACCGCCAGAGCACAAGACACCCAGCCACAGCAGTCAGCCAAGGGAAGTCAAGGAGTGAAGTCCAGTCAGTAGAAGGAGAGGAGAGATCACCACTGTACAGGACTGAGAGGACACGGACCCGGCGACCTGAACCACCATGAGGCTTGTCCGGCCTGGGCTGCAGATCATGGTGAGGGAAAGAGTCCAGGTGTCCTTGAATTAGTGAGGACACTGGGGACTAGGTCTGAACCAGAGTGCTGGCTTTGCTGAAGTGGCCAGGACCTGTGTGCTCCAACCACAAACCCGGCGGGGTGCGGGGTCTTTATGTCCCGAGACCCAACCTCCGTCGCAGTGAAGAGAAGGCCGTCTTACTAAGGCTAGGGGACGTGGAAAAACACCCACTGAAGCTTGTGACTGCTGGATCATAACTAGCGTGCGGACAGACCGAAAAGGCCCAAAAGAGAAATGAAAGCTGGTAACGCAGATGAACCATCCCAGCTACTTAGACCACACCAGAGCTGCCATTGAACGGTTGTAAACTTTACCATCTGTCGAGAAAAAGAATAAACCCGGATAAAGCTCTTTGCTGTCTGAGACTGTATTTCTTGAGCCTGAGAGGAGGTAGGCTGATTTGGGAATCTGGCAGCCGGAGACTGCCTGTGACTGTGAACACTGTAACCCTGCACTACACTAGACTTTACAGTTGCCCTGGGGACCAGCTCTACCCGTGGAGGGCTCAACATCCTTGCTGTTACTACCATCATCTCCAGAGGTCCCGACTGCAGCGGCGGCTACCCATAGCCACACACTACGGGTGGCGTCACGTTAATTCCTAAACTTTATTTATTCTCCCCCTTTTATTGACCGTCCTAGGGCCATGGAGCCGGGTTTTGATCCCCGTGACTCCCCAGCAGAACTGCGCTCAGCTCTAAGTTACCCATGGCCCAGGTGGGTGAGTCAGAAGTGCATCGGGAATGGCGGCATACAGCGGCCAGCTGCTTCTCTTCACCTCCACTGAGGACACAGATCTAAAGGCCCTAATCCGAGTTGTACAGGGGTGCACATCCCTCCTGGTGAGTGGCCACCTGGCCCCTTATGTCTTTTTAATTTTCAGTGGGATTCTTCACATTGTGCTCCCATCTCTCTCTTTTTACATACCCTTTCAAGTCTTTGCACAAACTTCTTCCTTCTCTGTCCCACCCTTTTGTATTAAATAATTCGGCAACAGCTTTCACCTGATCTGGTGTCTCTTCCCTCGAGGAAACACCTTTTTAGCTACTTGGTTCCTTGTTGTTTTTCATGACCAAACAGATGACAATGTTCTCCATCAAAGACTGCAAAATGTTAGGTAAGTGTGTATTCTGCTGCTAATACTCCCTTACAGGAGTGCTATGCTTCTGAACACAGATCATGCAAATAACCCTGAAAAGTTTAGTTCTCATATCATATTGAGGCTTCATGTAACCTTTATGTTTTCTTATGCTCTTATTACATACATGGGCAAGAGGAGGTTGCCTCAACACAGACCCATTGGTCATGGTTCTGATCTGTACATAAGGTCTATATCAAAGCTAAGCCGTTTTTGCAAGTAAATGGAAATCTGTGTCCAACACAAAGATTAGGAAACTGTATTGAATAATTCCATTCCCAACAGCTGTAGCTATATGGAATTTTGACCCTATATGACAGGAACATCCGTGGAGATGTCCATGGTCCATCCTCTTGGGGGATTTTAAGGTCACCTTATGGGTAAACCATGGCTAATTTTGTAGAAGAGGATAAAAAACATCAAATTAAAACGGTTGTCATTTTGGAGAAAATTTGTTAGCCTCTCTGCCGCTCGGGGGGGATTCTTATATTTTGAGGAATGTTTTGTATCGTGTTTTCTTAAGTATTGTCAATTGTTAAAAAGCAGCTGCTTCTCCAACACCCTGGGATTTGGCTTCCAAAGAAAAATGACTTTGCCTGTCATGCCTGCACTTTCGGAACGTAACATAACGGATGATAACGTTTTTTTTGTAGAGAAGAGACGGGGCATATGGTACAAATTGGTTTAGCAGAGATAAAGCATTAAATAAACCGGTGCTCGAAAACAAAACAACAACAATGTAAAAAAAAGTCATTATCCTTATTAGGTCTGAACTCTCTGGCTTTCGCCTGATACATTTAATTAAAGAGGCTTGGGTCTAATTAGGTTGCAGAAGACATATCCAGGCTTTATAAAAAATGAGCTCTCCGAGCTTGAATTCCAACTGATCTGCATATTATATTGCAATTGAACAGTTGTCCCAATTAGTGATAAAATACAATTATTCACTCCCCATGTATGCTCGGCGTTAAGATGTAGAGGAGGCTTCTAAAGAGTGCGAATCATTGGAATCTGTCAAAACAAAGCAATGCTAGGAAAAGCAAGTCCCGGCTCCGCCACTAATTGATATTTAGCATCAATAGAGGATGTTTCTCTAAATGCAGAATTATGTCTCCTATGTTCATATATATAAATGCAGAAGTTTCCTGTGAGTTTAATCATTTTTTAAACATAAAAGCCATGGTTCAGATTAGGCTTCATGACATCTGATGCGGCCAGGATAAGGGGGTACTCGGCCACCAGGTCTGCTGAATTGGAAGCCATGGGTGGACGGGATCCCGGTGCCGTGTCCTGGTGATCATTTGAAGGGGACATTGATGATGGGAGAAGGGGTTATTTACAGGGCATCGTGACGCCACCTGTAGTTCCCGGTAATATGGTACAGACACTGCAAGCTGCTGAGGTGATGGTGGGTGCAGCAGGGTGTGGAACAGCTCCCCACAGATGGAGCTTTACCTCAGGGCAGCGATGAAGGAAGATGGTAAGGGAGGGCAGTGAGGAAGTCTTTGCTGACCCAATGGTGGATTGCGGCGGTTAAACAGGCACACAGACACAGAGGGATTGTTGTTTCGGTACTTACTGAGACAGGGTAACAGGTACAGTCCAGAGTAGTAACCAGGTCGCCGATGCAATTTGGGACTTCCACCATAGAAAGTTTGAGGCCTCCTTTGTGTCTGTACTCTGATTTGTGGAATGAATCCTGCCTGAGCCTGAACCTACCACTTCTTCTTCTTTGGTCTTAGTCCTAAGCTGACAATGAGGTCCTTCTGTGGGGTCCCTGTTTCTTTTGTGGCCCCTAGTCCTATGCTTGGTCAGTTTAGTGTATCTTGCCTTATTTCCTCAGGGCTGAACTCCTCCTGAGTACGCTGGGCTTTCGCTGTAGCTCTGCAGACTGGAAATGTCGGACTCCAGTGTCCGGGTGTACTAAAGGGCTTTACAAAATGATTCCCTTCTCTCAGTTCCATGTCTCCTCCACTGGCCTCCGGCCTCTTCCCTGGGGTGTGCACAGCAGTCAGTCGTCCCTGGTCCTGGGCCTGAATCTCTCTCCCAGCGACCAGTAGCTCTCCTCCTCTCTCTTTCCTCTCCTCACAGGAACTACTCTCCAACTGTAACAAGGTCCTGGGACTAACTGACTCTTCCCCTCAGCCTGGATGTTCTTAAGGGGGAACTGACTTAATGCAGCCAGTAGAGCTCCCCCTTCAGGTCTGGGGTGGAAGGTGTTGTGTGCTGAGCTGACCAAGGTGTTAGTCCTTCCTTGCACCGGTGTACCTGTGGCAATCCCCCGCAGGGGTGCCACACATCCTATAGATAAATAGTATATATCTAAATTCATATACATGTGCCCATAGACTTCTATAAACAATATGGCCAGTATATACAAAGTCAATGTGGCCAGTATATACAAAGCCAATTGTATAGAAATGGGAATGTCAAAACAAGACATCAAATTTATTCAATTCTGCTTGAATTTTTTCCACAGTTGTTATTGTCTTCATCTAAAATACAGTTTCTGACCACGACCAGGCCTCACACAGCACAGAGCATTGTATTGTCGAGATGTTATGGCGGTTCATGTCCTCTGAGACCTGGTCACAGTCGGTTATGATGTTAAAGACACCAGACTTCGGCGGTCACAGCGAATCATGAAACACCCTGATCTCTGAGGTCTGGTCTCTGCCAAAAACCCTGTTGTAAATTGAAGACACTATCACTCTTATGTTGAAAGAAGAAACCCTGTGGATTGGACGTGACGCGGCACCCAGGGCTCGGGTATTCAGCTCTCGGGCGGCTTCAAGTCGGGGATGTCAAGGGCGGCTTGCCCGAGGCCGTGGCCCTGGGGATCAACTGAAATGGGGGGTATTTACAGGGATTTTATACAGTTTTTGGCGTGACGCCATCTGGTGAGTCTGGTGATGGATCACCAGCGCCGCTACAGTCCTCCGGAGGTCGGTGGGATTGCGGCCGTGATGGTATAGTCCATGCAGGCAGGACTGGGACCTCCAGGGCAGAGTGGTGAGGATGGACAGGTTGCAGCAGAGCTGGGACAGTTTGCGAGGATAGGAAGAGTCTATGGAAGAGCACGATGAGGGAGAAGAAAGAATGCAAACACGCAGCTGAAGTCTCTTTACCTTTTACTGATGGTATTCAGGCAAATGGTCCCAAGCACTGACGGGTAGCTGGGCGCACAGTGGCCTCCCACAGCAAGTGGGTATAAGGCCTCCTCCCTCTGTGTGTTTAATGAAGCGCAGCTAATCTGACTTGCCTCAACGATCTTCTCCTGTCTGTATTTCTCTCTCTTCCTCCTGTGCGGTCTCCGGGACGACCTTTCTCTGGCACTGCAGTGCCCTGCTAGTCCTGGCTCCCTCTCTGTTACTCTCTCAGGAGACCGGGTAGCTGAAGCTTCCTCGGTGCCAAGGGGTTTTCAGTGGGACTTGGAGTCCTCCCACGGTGCGGATCCCCAATATCCGTTTCTCTTGCTGGGAACTAGCTCGCGACTAAGCCTTCAGTTCCTACTTCTGTTCCTTTCTTCGGTTCCTGTCTCTCCCTGCCTTCAGTCCCACTTAGGCTGGTGGGACACTGAAGGGCTACTCTGTGTCTCTGGCCTGGGCCTACTCGTGGCCCCAGCAGCTCTTCTAGTGTCTGCCACACTCTGACTAACTCCGCCCCCAGCAGCAGTAATTATAGGGGATCTTATATATAGTCACCATCCATCTTGGAAATAGCCCCCCATCAATCTTATATATATTCCCCCATCCATCTTAGATATACCCCCCATCTATCTTAGATATAGAACCCCCATCCATCTTACATATGACCCTCTTCCAGGGATATAGCCCTCCATCCATTTTGGGCATACCCCCCTCACCCATCTTAGATCTAGTCCCCCATGCTGCTCCACACACAAAAATAATAATAAACAATGTAACTTACCTCTCTGGTGCTCCCCTCCGTCTCTCCCTGCTTGCAGCTCTTATTAATAATAATAATAATAATATTAGCATCCCATGTTCTCCTGCGTCCCCAGGGCATCCAATCATGTGACCGGAACAATATAGTGACGTCATTACTGTGCACCCCGATCACATGATCGGATGTTGGGAATGCAAAAGAACTCAAGATGCAAAGTACGGCAAGCAGGGAAAGACGAAGGGGAGCGCCGGAGAAGTTACATTGTTTATTATTTTTGTGTGCAGCAGCATGGGTTGCCACATATAGTGAACGGGGGGGTTGTACACTTAGACTAATTTAACATGCGCCGCTCTCCCCGCCCACCTCTCAATGCTGCTTCAGCACTCAGGGGTGATGGACGGCAGGATGCAGTGCATATTAAATGAGCCTAAAGAGGCATGTGACCTCTGCTGCCTCTGCAGCCAGCGCCAACCTCCTCCAGGCCGCTCAAGAGCCGCTACTCCCCCCAACACCGCCCTACAGCCACACAGCCCGTAATATTTGGACTATAAGATGCACCTCCCACTTTCCCCTAAATTTTGGGGAATTGTTATAGTCCGAAAATACGGTACCTCCATACTCTATGGAGGCATAAAAAAGCATAAAAAGCAAAAGCATATAATAGTAGACAAAAGCACATCTAAGCGAATAAATAAATATAGAGTGGCACTGCCGCCCGGTCTTCGGGCTCCTTTATTAATGTTTTATTTACATGTTTGGAGACACTTGGTTGTAGACCTGTAAATTATTGAGTGTATTAGATACACAAAATTCTAGTACAAGACAAAAAATAATAGTAGTATTAAGTTGAGTGTCTTACAAGGTGCTGCAAATTCCTTCTTCCAAATGTGCAACTCAGTATTGTCAGAGCGGATAATGTTCTCCACTATTATCCCGCATCTGGTGACAAGGCTATAATTTATTCCACTTTAAATAGTCTGGTTTATTTAGCCCTTTACCGGTACTGTCAGTTGTCAAGGACGATATGGACTGCGAGTGTAGAAAAACGAGGCAGTTTGTAGACTGTGTTTTTTTTTCTTCCTTTCTCTTTTGGTGGATTCTTCACTTTTTCTTAGTTTCCTATAAAAATGCAAATCTGTGTCGAGGAAGCAGTGAAAATCCTCAGCACGGAACTGTATAATATGGTATAATTCACATCCGAAATTGGATTATAAATTCTTCTTCATAGACATAATGTGGCTCCTTGTACCAGTCCAGCCTCGCTTTGTGCCTTTTATCGTTTTATCATGCCATACATATTAATTGATTGTTATGATCGATATTTTTGTTATTGTTGTCAATATTAACAACATTTATTAAATTGTTCCCAAAAGGAAAGTATTACACGTTGAGTATTGGCAAACCCCCCCCCCGACCCCCTCCAAAAAAAAGAAACCCCAGCAAAGTGTTGGCCGTAAAAAGGCTTTAAATATCCTAATAGGTTTATTTTGTGTTTACTGTGTTTTTTATCCATTCATTTGTAAGGGGGAAAAACAAGTGTAATGTGTGAACGAGCCCCAATAGTGGACACATCCTCGTACCTAGTGGTGGCTCATCCGGCTGTTTATTGCAGGATGAGCCGAACAGCAAGACAACTATTGTACTAGCCGGCCCTCCTTCCCCTGATCGGCTGATTGCAATTTTTTATTATTATTTTTATTTAAATTTCAGGCATAAGACATTTTCTTTTCTAATGTATTATGAAAAATTAGTTTACCCTATTTATTCTATATTATTATTTCTTAAAATCATATGAATAATAATATTGAATTATTTATTGTTAATACCACAATTCTATTTTTACCAACATTTTTGTTGTTTTTATCATTATTTTAATAATTATTTTTGCTGTTTGTTGAATTCTCATCAGTAAATTTAGTATTACTATTATAGATTAATGTAAAAAAAATGTGAAAGTAATATGTTATTACCATTATAATTTTAAACTATTATCATATTTCTATTAGATTTATAGTAGTTGATATTTTTAAATAATTAATACCATTATATATTATATTATTATTAAGATTAACATTTTACAGTATTATTATATTAATAATATTAATATTTTACTGTATTATTATATTTATTTTTATTATGTTATCTTTTCCTATTATTGATATTATTGTATATATGTTTTATATAAGATTACCCTTATTTATATTATTTATTTTACTTTTAAATTATTATTTAATATTTTTATATGTTATTATCATTTAAATTATTATTATTTTAAATGTATC
This sequence comes from Allobates femoralis, assembly GCA_033576535.1. Lineage (NCBI taxonomy): Eukaryota > Metazoa > Chordata > Amphibia > Anura > Aromobatidae > Allobates > Allobates femoralis. The sequence continues at coordinate 87,227,903 of JARQOC010000010.1, forward strand.
TGTATTTTATTACCATTATTATTTTATATTATTATTATTATTATATTTTTCTATTACTTTTATAATAGTTAATATTTTTGCATAATTAATACTATATTTTTATATTATTATTCACATTAATAATTTACCGTATTATTATAATTATTTATATTATTTTTATATAGATATATTCTTTATTTAAGGTATTTCGACAATTTAACAGGAATGGAAAAAAAGGGGGAAAACATTTTCCAAAGAAACAGTCAATGCAAACAGCAGTGATAACACTACAAGGTTACAGTATCTTTTCCTATTATTGATATTATTGTATATATATTTATATATTATTATCCTTATTTATATTATTTTATCTTTCATATTATTACTTCATATTTTTATAATGTTATTATTATTTATATTATTATTTTACATTTATCTGAATTTTATTATCATCATTATTTTATATTATTATCATTTTAACATTTTTTATTTTTATATTATTATATTTATATTTTACACTATTAGTATGTTTATTTGTATTATTTGTCATTTTATTTTTATTTCATTAATATTGTATACATTTTGATATTAATAGTATTTCTATTTTGCATTTATCTGTATATTATAACCATTCTTATTTAATATTATTATCTTCATAATATTTAATCTTTTTTACATAATTATTATTATTTTTATATCATTATTATGTCCATTTTACACTATTATGCTTTATATTATTTTATCTTTTATATTATTTTTTAATATTTTTATAATGTTGTTATTATTATTACTATTATTATTATTTTACATGTAGCTGTATTTTATTGCCATTATTATTTGATATTATTATTATCTTTCTAATACTTTTATTTTTGGCATTTTATTATTTATATTTTACACTATTAGTATGTTTATTTGTATTATTTAATATTTTTATTTCATTAATTATTTTTCATTTATCTGTATTTTATTACCATTATTATTTGATATTATTATCCTTTTAATATTTATGATTTTTATTTTATTATTATTATTTTGATATCAATATTATTTCCATTTTACAGTGTTATATATTATTTTAGCTTTTTACTTTTTTTATATTAATTTTATGTATATTTTGATATTATAATTTATCTTTAATAGTATTATTATTTTATCTTTATTTTCATAATTTATCTTTGATATTATTTTTATTTATATTCTAAAATATTATTATTTATATTTCATAACATTATTTATATTTCAGAATATTACTATCACCATTTATGATTTTATAGTATTATTACTATCTTTGTTTATATTATTTTATATTATTATTATTATCCTTTGCGCTAAACAAAACTTGTAATTGAGTTTGGTCAGAAAATGGTTAAATATCTCTTTAAATATTTCTTTCCACATATATGGACATGAGTTAAAAATGAGTCTACAATATCCCCCATCAGATACAGGGAAAGGTAGAGCGGAGAACACCTGGTACAGGTAAGGTAAGTAAAGCGGAAAGTAGAAGAGAACGCCTGGTACAGGTAAAGGTAAAGTGGAGAACGCCTGGTACAGTAGTAAGTATACAGGTAAAGTAAAGGAGAACGCCTGGTACAGGTAAAGGTAAAGCGGAGAACGACCTGCTAATGACTTTCATACCATAGTAAAGGCAGTTAGAGAAATTCCATATCTCCCTGTTATTAATTAAAACTTCCTATATAATTAGCCTCAGGATTGGGGACTCGGGGTATTTTAAATACAACTATTGATTTTTCCCTGCTATGTTTTTACAGGTCAGCACATAGTACGGTAAGTGGATTCATCTAAGTAAATTATTTAATAATCACATTGGACCCTGTGATCATTTAATTTCCTTTTACAGGAATTGGAATAAAGAATTTAAGATTTCTTTTTTTTTCCATTTTTTTTTTTTAAGATTAATAACATACAAAATGTCTCAGTGCCAAAGGGGCAATTTAACACCTTATGTCAAGATCTTTGAAGTACGTGTTATCCAAAAGCAGATGGTAGGAGCATGTGTTCTGCTCTTTTACAGGGAATCTGTGGGCTCATTGATTCCTTCGCAATGACAGGTGACACAGAGAATTAAGGTGGGATGTTCCTGACACTTCCAATAACCCAAGATTTCTTCATTATTCAAACAATTTTTTTTTATTCTGTTTGGAAAGTCTAGTGCGATGTAGAAAGTCTTCCCCGCAGACCAGCAGGAGCTCATTTAGCTGTTTGGAACATAATTCAAGGCAGCTGAGTCAGTAGCCAGACGTCTAGCGAAATGTACAGAAAATATACATATACTTTTATTATATTTAGCCAAAGCACCACTCCAGTGTTTTTTTTTTAATTTTTTATCACTATAGTAGATCTTTAAATGTCAAACTCCTTGATCATATACTCACTTTCTGGTGGCTTCACCTCTTACAGATGTCCGCTCCAGTCCACACTGCCAACTTGTGTCTGGAGCTTCAGATTGGCCAGAAGTCACAAGAGTTCATTGCATTTTGAGAGCCAGTATGAGTCCGGAATGAGGACAGCAATGAGGACAGAATGAGGACAGAACAGGGACAGAATGAGGCCAAAACAAGGCCAGAACACAGACAAAATGAGGACAGAAAGAGGACAGAATAAAATTAGAATGAGGCCAGAACAAGCTCAGAACAAGGCTAGGATGAGGACAGAACAAGAACAGAATGAGGCCAGAGCAAAGCCAGAGTGAGGCTAGAATGAGGCCAGAAGGCCAGAATGAGCCCAGCACAAACACAGAACAAGGCTAGGATGAGGAAAGAACGAAAACAGAATGAGACCAGAACAAGGTCAGGGTGTGGCCAGAACAAAGCCAGATGGAGGCCCAAAGAGAATGAGGACCAAAAGGGGGAGCTAAAAACAAATGAGCAAGAACATCAGGTCCAAAAAACAAGTGCTAGAATGAAGCAGGGAGGCTAAACAGGCAAGAAAAGGTCAAACAAGCTAGACAAGGCCGATAGGTAGCAAGGATAACAATGACAGAATGAGGAAAAAACGAGGCCGAAATGAGGCCAGAACGAGGCCAAGATTAGGATCCCATAGAGATGTATTGAGTTGACCTCTTCAACGCCTTGAAACACTGGAGCTGCCGGCAGGTTATAAATCACAGGAGACTAACAGGAGCAATGCTGGAAAAATGGTGAAACTGCCGTATGGTGAGTATCAAACAGGTGTCAAAGGTCAGGGGAGTTATCTTTAAAGCACCATTTCTGTGTTGCAATAAAAATAACGCTGGAGTGGTGCTTTAAACAAAAAATAAAACCAAACAAAGCAAATTTCCCCTTCAACCAACTCTCTCTGACCCACTTCCAATATCTCCAAGGACTTGGCTTGTCTCTGCTTCCCGATCCCTCCCAAAACACGGCAGAATGCTGCTCAGCCAATCACTGGCTGAGGTCCGACAGCACCGTTAGCAGTGATTGGCTGAGTGAGCATTTCCCAGCGTTTCCTTGCAGGAGCAGGAGGTAGAAACAAGCAGGTACCTGGAGACTCGGAGAACACAGAAGCCTGAACGGCTGAGGGCATTATGGATTCTTTTCTTTTAAGTCCTAGAAAAGTTTTCATGATTTATGAAAACCTTAAAAATAAAAGATGCTTGAACAAGCAACTCCTTTAATTTAAGAAATGTAAATAAAGTATTATGGCATGATTTATAGCATAAAGTTGATAATGCATTAAATACCAAAAGGAGCTCAGTGGTTCACACTCCTGCCCATGGACCCTACACATCAAACCAAGGTCCTCTCACACTTTAAAAGCATTTTTATTGACTTCTTAGGAAAAAATATATTATACCTAAAGAAAAAGACATCACAGTTGTCCGGTAATATGAGGTATTCTAAACACGGTGGAATGATCCATCATTTACGTTCTTCTTTATATTTTGTCTTGTGGTATCCAATGACATTTCAAGAGTCAAATTCTTCAAAATGGCAAATTTGGTTCATGAATCTTGGGCAAAATAAAAAAGTTCTCTTTTTTGCAACTTCTTATTGTAAAAAGTCACATATTCCGCTGCTAATCAGTAAACTATGTGCAAAAATGTCCATGCCTGCATATAATCACTCCAGAGGTAGGGCTGCATTGCTGATAAATGTTTACATTTTGCAATTGATAACACCCAAACCATGCTGACAAATATACACATAAAAAAACAGGCAAATACATGTAAAAAGACTTTAATAAAGGCGCAAGGGAAAAACAGGCGAAAAACATTAATAACTAGACAACAAAAAGACTCAAATGCAATAAGGAACCTAGTACCACCCTCAAAAATGATTTGCTTAAAGCAGATATGGACATTTTTATATTAAAACCTTACTTCATGAGGATTGTAAAATAATAAATGTGGGGAATGAGAAAAAAAGTATAAAACTGAACTAAACTATAATAAAAAAGGAAGCATTACTGAATGGCATTAAAGAGAACCTGTCACCCCCCTGGTGATTTCCAAAGTGAAAGCACCACTGAATGCAGCGTGTATGCTGTATTTAGGGAGGGTGTGTACCATGTCTTTAACCCCCTCCGTAACCCAAAAAAAACACTTTGGAAAATTTAGAGTTCAGAGGTGCGAGTGGCTTATCTTATTATGCCGTGCTCGCTGCCAGCCTGGTCCTCCCCGCCTCCTGCCTATGTGTGCGTCTGGGTGTGGAGCCGAAGAGGAGGGTAGACCCACACAGAGGAGGCGGAACACACAGGCAGGAGGCGGGGAGGACCGGGCTGGCAGCACCACAGCATAATCAGAATAAGCCACTCCGACCTCTGAACTCCAAAGTGTTTTTTTTGGGTTACGGGGGGGATAGAGACATAGTACACCCTCCCTGAATGCAGCATACACGCTGCATTCAGTGGTGCTCTCACTTTGAAAAGCACCAAGGTGGTGACAGGTCCTCTTTAAGCCAAAGGGGTAAAAAAAAACAAATATAAAAAAATGAAAAGTATAAAAATGATAATAAAATATGATAAAAAAAGTAGCATTATTGAATGGCATGAAGCCAAAGAGGTAAAAATCATTCAAAAAGATAACAAAAAAAGCTACCGGTATATAAATATAATAACCATGATAGAAAAAATAGCATTACCGAATGGCATTAAGCCAAAGGGGTAAAAAATCCCCCAAAATGATGATAAAAAAAAACCTATAATAAACTATGGTTAAAAGGTAGTATTTATTATTGAATCGCCATTGAGCCAAAGGGGTAAAAATCCTCCAAACACAAAAAAACTGGAATAAACCATGACAAAAAGTAGCATTATTGAATGACCATTAAGCCAAAGGGGTAAAAATCCCCCAAAAAATTATTAAAAAAGAAAAAAAAGTATGATAAAAAGTAACATTATTGAATGGCAATAAGTCAAAGGGGTAAAAATTGTCCAAAAAGATTACAACAAAAGCTATAAAAACTATAATAACCAATGATAAAAATAGCATTACCAAATAGCATTAAGCCAAAGGGGTACACATCCCCAAAATGATAAAAAAAAACTATAAAACCTATAATAAACTAAGGCTAAAAAGTAGTATTATTGAATGGCCATTAAGCCAAAGGGGTAAAAATCCTCCAAACACATAAAAAACTATAATAAGGCATGACAAGAAAGGAGAATTATTGAATGGCCATTAAGCCAAAGGGGTAAAAATCCCCGCAAAAGATTAAAAAATGAAAAGTATAAAAATGATAATAAATTATGAAAAAGAGGTAGAATTATTGAATGCTATTAAGCCAAAGGGGTAAAAATCCCTCCCCAAAAAAATTTAAAATAAAAATTTTAAAACCTATGAAAAATTATGATAAAAATAGCATTATTGAATGGCAATAAGCCAAAAGGGTAAAATCCCATCAACAAAAGATTAAAAAAGAAGCAAAAAAAGATAAAAAATAATGCACTAAAAGAGAGTATAGATAATTCTATTATTATTGTAAATACTAGAGTATCTCAATGGTTCCTATGGCCCTACATATAAAGACAGCCACTACATAGGTTTTTTTTTTGTGCCATGCATTTTCCAAAATTGTTCCCAATGACGTCTTATTATTTTAGTGTAATGAGGAATTTTTACGATGATCCTGGAAGTACCAAGCAAATAAAAATCCATTATAACAATAAATTCACAATATCTAAAAGTTCTATTAAGGTACATAAAAACATGTAATACAAAAGATAACAGAAATGTAAATAAATGTCCATGTACCTGGTACAAAGAAAACTTACAAAAATACCTCATTCCTCAGATGAACATTACATATGGAGAAAAAACAAAACAAAAACATGGACACATTTATGACTGTAATAAATAACCATAAACAGATGCCACCAAACCAAAGGGGTGAAAAAACAAACAAAGTAATAAAATCCTCCAACTAGCCTAAAGGAGGAAAAAAGGGCAATAAGAAATATATCAACCATGCCCTGTCCAGACTAAGACAGCATTACTTACCCAGGACCCTGACGTGCGTTTCGCAGAAGCTTTCTCAAGGGGGGGTTGTTAGGTTGGAGAATTAGTACCCGGGGTCAAGCAGGTAAACGTTCTCTTCGGCTCTACAAAATTTGCGCAAAATTCTATATTTAGATCATATTGTGGCTATTACCCTATATAAAATGGCTTCATACCACAGCTGCCAACTGCCCCTTAATTACAGCATTGTGAATCGCACAAGATAATATGATGTCTTCAACCTCAGGTTTTTTTTTTTTTCGGGAAAGAATCTGTTACAGCCATTAACAAGCCAGTGATACTTTGGAGCAACCTACTTAAAATCTTCCTCCAGGGCAAAAATGTTTATGGCATGGTTTAAATAAAACATACTATGTGTTTTGTATTAACATACGTATTATTATTCCTGTGGCTGGAGCTGATATAATTCCTGACACTATGTGCTAAGCCTCATGCAAAATTCATAACACTTCATTAACGTAAAAAATAAGAATATCCTGGTTTAATGCACTAATCTTTCGCTAAACGGCTATCTAAAAAAAAACATGACTACGTACAATTAAATAGCGTAAGAAGCCAAGTGTGCGGCCGATAAATCATTAGGACTTTTACTGAATAATATATTTCCGGGGAAGTCATTTCGCAGTATCGGACTATGCTCGCCTCGCATTTTCTGCAGTGTTTAATTAATTTTTTATTCTTATTTTTTTTCCGGTTTATTTGCTTATGTTATTTGTATGAGTATGCAGGGGCCGACCGGGCAGAGAAGCACAGGATTATTCTGAATAGTTCCGTAATACTCCACCAAATATTATAAAGCTATGTCATTTATATATATATGTATATATACTTATATTTACAACCGCATTTTTTGGACTATAAGACGCACCCAGGTTTTATAGGTGGAAAATAGGGAAAAAAATATTTGAATATTTATTAACATCAATAACATATTATTATATGTGGTGTTATTATATATAATAGTCTGTCATTATGTTGTAAGCTAAGGGCAGAATATGGTGCTGCGGGACCAGTGTGGGTCAGTAAAGTACCATATGAAGACACTGGGAGGAGAGTATATGAATAAGGGGACCTGGACTTATATTTAAAGCACCACTCCAGTGCTGAAAAATAACACTGGATTGGTCTTTTAGGTCCCATGGGAGAACTCTAACTCCCATCATGTCCTGCAGATCCTATGGCATGCTGGGAGTTATAGTTCCCCACAGGAGTGGCAGAGTGCTTTCTTATGTGTTGTAATTACTAAACTTTCAATTAATTCTTACTTGTACAAGTTAAGTGTGTTCACATTACTGCAGGTCCTGCAGCTATGTTAGAAAACTGAAAGCATCTCTTTCTACAGCTTCCAGACCTGTGGTGAGGTAATGAAGGACCGCACAGAGCCTCCCTCTTATTACCTCACCACAGGTCCTGGAAGATGAAGCTGCATTGCTTCCAGTGCGGTGTCTGCAGGACCTGTGGTGACATAATGAAGAGGGAGGGCCCTTTGCTGTCATGTGATGCTCCAACCCACCCTCTTCATTACTTCTGCTCAGCACTGAAGCCAGCACTGCCAGGTTGGGCGGGGAAGCTGGTAATTAATATTCCTTCACTTTAAATAGAACCTGTCACCAAACAAGGCATGGTGATCTAATTACAGCACTGGTTGCAGCATGTCTGCTGCATCCAGGCAAGGGGTCCCCCAGCACTTGAGCCCCCCTGTACCCCGAGTAAATACACTTAGAAAACTTACATCCTGCAGCCAGAAAGGAGGTGGATAGAGGCTGGAGCCGAAGGGCAGATTCACACCCCCTGCATGTTTAATCTGTCCACCGCTGCCAATCATTGTCCCCCTCGTCTGCAGCATAACACAGAGTTTATTTTAGAAATGGCCGCTTAGCCCCCCCTTGCGGTGACGTCACTGCTTATTCCCGCCCTGCTCTATGGTTAACATAGAGCAGGGTGGGTATAAGCGGTGATTTCACTGCAGGAGGCGGGGCGGCCGGCCGCCTCCTGCTCTGACATCACCACCTTTCCCCGCTCTGCTCTATGTTAACCATAGAGCAGGGGGGTATAAGCAGTGACGTCACCACAGGGGGGGAACTAAGCAGCCATTTCTAAAATAAACTCTGTGTTATGCTGCAGACGAGGGGGACAATGATTGGCAGCGGTGGGCAGATTAAACATGCAGGGGGTGTGAATCTGCCCTTCGGCTCCAGCCTCTAGCCACCTCCTTTCTGGCTGCAGGATGTAAGTTTTTTAAGTGTATTTACTCGGGGTACAGGGGGGCTCAAGTGCTGGGGGACCCCTTGCCTGGATGCAGCAAACATGCTGCATTCAGTGCTGTAATTAGATCACCATGCCTGGGTTGGTGACAGGTCCTCGTTAAGCATCGGGACCATGTGGTTTCCCCAGTGCCCTTTGCTCAGACACTCATATTTAAGTCACATGCTGTCTATTTCCTTGTGATCTTCCTTGAGACATTTCTACTCCTTCATTGGAGTCCAGCTGTGTTTAATTTAAACTGATAGGATTGATTTGGAAAGGCACACACCTGTCTTATAAGACCTCACTGCTTACAGTGCATGTCAGACCAAATGAGAACCATGAGGTCAAAAGAACTGCCCAAAGAGCCAGAGACAGAATTGTGGCAAGGCACAGCTCGACCAAGGCTTTGCCAGAGATAGTAACTAACTGTTCTTGGCTATAATACAATAGATTGGTTTTACAAAAAATTATTTGGACATAAAAGTCACAAAGTACATAGACAGAAAATGTATTATTAAAAACAAAAAGTGAAATAATAGAAACATTTCACATCATATATTCAATAACACATATGTGCAACACAAATTAACTAAATGATTACACATTTTCCCTCACTTGCCCCCTACCTATGTGATGTGTGACCTGGAAGTGCCGGCCAGTACGCAAGGTAAGTTACGCAAAATAATTGACATATTGAATATTTTTAAGGATCAAAAGATCCATAAAAATCTGCAGCTATTACGATGCACAGAAGTGCGCAGACATGGGCACAGCACAGGCAAAGTCACATTAACTTTGCTGGCTGGCCTATATACTATGTGCACATTTTTACAATTACGCCATACAAATGTACAACAAATGCACTCTTATCTGCACATAGCCTTACCAATGTGTCGTTCCCTCACCCTGTGTTGGTCTGAGTTTTGCCCACAGGTAATTAATAAAAGTGGTGAAATATACAGATACCAGAATGGGATATAGAATGGACATATATACCAAAGAATTTATAGATGGGGACATATATACCAGGATGGGGACTGATATACTAGAATGGGGACATATATACCAGGATGGGGGACAAATATACCTGGATGGGCTCAGAATTAGAAACAGATATACCAAGATGGGAACATATATCTAGGATGGGGACTATAGATAAGGATGGGGGACATATATACCAGGATGAGCCCAGAATTGGAAACAGATATACCAGCATGGGAACATATATATAGGATATTGACATATATATCAGGATGGGGAGATATATACCAGGGTGGGGGGGCATATATACCTGGAAAAGGTCCAAGATAAAGGATGTTAGTACAGGATGGGGAGCATTACTACATAATGAAAGGGTAGTGGAGCAACACATATGTCTTTCTAAGATTTAGTAAATCTGAATGAAAAGAAATTTGGTACTTTCATGCACTGCCCAAGTATGGAGGACATCAAATCATTGATTTGTCCTGTTTCTTGATGAAGAAGCTGTAACGCTTTTGATACCTGTTAACAATAAATCAATTTAATTTAACCCATTGTTGTCCTCCTATAACTTCATGCAGCTCATATAAGTAACACTTTCTATTTAATCCAGATTTACTATATACTTGCAGGTCTGCTGCAGCCATTGTATGCCATTATAGTGGTTGTGCCATTATAGTGGTTTTGCACTGGGGCCCATCGGACTCTAGTTACACTACTGGACCCTTGAGTCCTTTTTTCTGGGCTCTCTGTTGCCTTCTCCATAAGTCTTGTTATGTAGCAGTTGTTTGGTTAGCGCACTTGTTACACTTTTAGTAGTTAATGAAAGTTAAAAATATAGGCCAAACATTGAACTTTATATCGTAAAAAGTGATAAAGTAACAGCTTGTAATATTCATGGTGGTTTTACCTAGAAATGATAAAGGAGCAGTTTACTATAGAGCTGTGCTGTGGGATACGTGACCCGCGGTGGAAGTGACTGCACACGGTATCAGTGAACTCTGAAGAGTGTTTACCTGAACTGTACTCAATATAACAACTGACTACAGCCTTTACCTGGCTAAACATTCACAGCTCAGAGTCTGAAGATTAGCTCACACAAGACACTTATCTCTGTGTCACCCATGGGATACTCAACATAAGAAGCTTCATAAAAAATACAACCGATAAGATGCCGATGACATGACTGTGGTGAACCCAACACATTTGTTTCCAGAGCAGTAAGGAAGAGTTAGTGAGAATTTTATTACATTCCAGCGGTTGCAGAGGCGCTGTCCACCCGCACGTCTGTGTGCATCTCCACGTATGCCAGTAACAAGGTGCAGTGTCCGGCATTAAGGCTATGTACATACGCTAAGTATCTGGTGAAGACATTTTCTGCACCAAATCTGCATACTCTGGTAGAAAAATGCACCAAAAACGCTGTGTGTTTTTGCCACTTTTTGGGTGCAGATTTGCATCATGCGTTTTTCATAATGAAGTCAATAGGTGGAAGGGCTGGCATAAGAATATACATGCAGATTTGTGTCAAAACTGCACCAACTCCGCGCCAAAAAATAGCACTGTGGGCACATAGCCTGAATATTCTGTATTCATTTTGGCAATGGTTCTAACTCACTGCTCCTTGTTGTTGGACAGTTTTGCTGGGGTGGCATCCTGGGCATTTGACTCAGGTGCTTCGATATCTGAGAACCTCAGGAGCAAAGTAAAATCACCATGTATTATTAAGTGATTTATGGAATTTTTGGGCATGTAAAGGTAATATATGTATAGAAGAGGAAAATTAAGCTCAGCACCCATTGATAATGACGTGCCAGGTGGGAATATTGCCAACGGGTGCTCATTGACGGCTGGTGGAGCATAACGATATGTGGGAATAACAACATTTTTTGGGACATCCATCTGGTGAATACTCTTCTTTGTCAAATCTCCACCAGAGCCTGCTCCTGCAAAATCTGTTTCTGTCATCAAGCACAACTGTATACACGCTATAGGTTGTGCTGGTGATAGGAGAAGTCAGTGACATGCCCACTCCAGGGCCGGCGGTACTCGTTACCAGGCAAGTTCTTACGGTTCTTTTCTGGGGGCTGTCAAGGTGGCCACCCGACTCCATGACCCTGATGATGTAAATTAAAAGTTCAGATGTCAGGGGAATAAAGGAAAAGGGGGTATTTGTGACACCACCTGCGGTGCGCGGCTATGTCTTGCCACCGCTGCTTCAGAACCTCTGGGGACGGTGGACCGTCAGCTTAGATGATTTTGCTCCCTGCAGGTGGGGCAGAGTCCCCACGGCAGTGGGAAGGAGAAGTCAGTTCGTACCTTGACAGTTGTTATTTAGGTCATCAGCACCCCGGTGTTTCATGCGACTCCTGCGGCCAGTAATCTTCGCAAAGAAAGTCTCACACACCACTGCTGGTGTTCCGTTACTTTTACTTAGTTGCTTCAACCTGGCCACCAGGTGCTTCCACTTGCCAAGCTCCGGTTCAGCGTTGTCTCAGAACCGGGACAGTGAAGTTGAGCCTCTTTTGGTGTTCCTTTCTCTCTCTCTTACTGAGTGTATTTCTCTGGTGGTTCCTCAGCGCTATAAGTTAGTCTCGCCACTCCTCTCAGCGCCTCCCCACACAGAGCTTCGGATACCGACAGCCAAGTGTACCACTTCCTGATACTGCTCCCTAGTTCTGCCGCCTTCTCCAAGTTGTGTTGTGTGTTTGGCCGCAGCTCCCATTAGGAACTCGGGGCCTCCGGTTTCAACGGTTCGCCACTGTGTTCAGTGCCAATTGCCTGTTTCGTCCACCAGCCCCTCTGTTCTCTCGCCAGATACGGGCATACAGGGATTTACATCTTGGTCCAAACCCCAAGGGCTCTGTTCTTCCTCAACACCCCTTGGTCGTTCCCTCCCAGGGCAAATGTGACCGTGTTCCAGCCCCGGGAGCTAGCACCTCCTCGCTCTCCTTGTCTCGACTTCTCACTCCCTTCCCACTACTTTCTCCATTCACTTCCCTTCTGTTTCCTGTGTTACTGCACTACACTTTATCCCTCCCGGTTACACTTGGGTCCTCCCTCCGGGTCCACCCACCATCCCAGTGTCTCTAAGTGTTGTTTGTGTGTGTGCGTGAAGCTCAAATGCCCCATCCCAGCCCCTGGAGATCAGAGGCACTACTCTTCCTCTTATAGAGGAGTGCAGTACCTCTGGCGGCAGCTTGCCCAGTGGGGCGCCACATCAGAGTCAGAAACTCTGATCAGCGCAGGGCATCCACTAAGGTTAGAGTGTCTAAGACCTGCAGCACTTTCCAGTTTGACAGAGTGGGTGTGTGTACTGTCCAGCTGAAGTCATCAGCTTCTGGCTTCAGCCAATTAGAAGGCACCACACTCTACAAAAGCCTTCAGTTTATCGCTGGAAGTTGTCAGATATAGCTGGAGCTCCCCTGGTTGTTCTCCTGCTCTGTTTTACCTCGGTCTGTTTTTTGAATGTTTCTCCTGCCTGACATTTTTGTATTTTGCTGCCATCTCAGTTTTGACCCGGCTTCCCAACTACTCCAACGTATCCTTTGACCTTTTCGTGACCACCCGGCTTTGACCCTGCTTGGCGACTTTCCTTTCTCTGGACTGCAGCCCATGCATAGACAGCTACCTCCTGGTCCCCATTGTAAATCTAGATCCCTGTATAGGAGTTAAAGGGTGCCATGGTTTCTCAGGATTCTGCCAAGCAGAGTGGCTTGTGCCAAGTCTGTCCGAAATAGCCATTCTGAGCCTCGGACAGATATCACATTCTTTATGTTAATCCATTAAAACGAAGTAATGACAAACAAGAGTTAGAAATTGAACTCCTATCTATCTATCTATCTATCTATCTATCTATCTATCTATCTATCTATCTATCATCTATCTATCTATCTATCTATCTATTATCTATCTATCTATCTATGTATCTATCTATCTATGTATCTATGTATCTATGTATCTATCTATCTATCTATCTATCTATCTATCTATCTATCTGTCTGTCTGTCTGTCTGTCTGCCTGCCTGCCTGCCTGCCTATCTATCTAAAGATAAGGAAAGGTGGCCATGTACACGGAGTCGACTGCCCTTATGGTGTGATGAGCTTGACTCTTTTCCGACAATGTGTAGCAGCTCTCCTCACTCCCGCTGATTATGGCACTACAACACCTCAGGCTTACAGGAAAGTACCTTACCTCTCATACCGCTGCTGAAAAGTCAGAATGGCATCAAGACATCCCCTGTCTCATCTTGAACTGTTGTTGTCTGTCAGTTGGGCACTACTTGGACAACGCCGGACGCTATGTCATATGTGGCTGCACAGATTTTGCTGGAGTACCGACACTGACCACAGCAAAGGCACTGGCTGGCCTCCTTTTTCTCCAGCACCATTAAGTTCCAAGAGGCACAGTTGCTCTTCCTTGGTTCAGTAATTCTTCTGTAGGGGCTGCTACCCACCAGACTTCTTGATAGCCCTTACACTAATTACATCTGTGTGTGTAAACCTGGCTGAAGAGCTGGTTTCTTACACCATTAGAAATCACAGATATTTGTGATGCATTATTCTGCAGGGTGCTATCTATCTATCTATCTATCTATCTATCTATCTATCTATCTATCACTCATGTGCTCACTTTCTCTATGAAGCATAGTAGGGTGCTATCACTCAGACACACTATATTTTTGTGTACAGACTCGGTCACCACCTTGACCTATACCCTAAGGGAAGCTAAAAAATCCAACTCACAACATAGGGAAGGAGGAGGCCCACTCTGCTAGGGCAGGAGGGCAATGAAAGGGCTTTAAGTTTAATATCCTTTTGAAAAGAGCTTGTTAATTAAAAGAGGCTCCATTACCAAAGGTTTCCTGATAAAACATAATTTCAATGTGAGAGATAAGGGGGATTTTCCATGACTTGGACCATCCTGCCAAAATGTAATTACTGATTCTACAGAAATGATACATCAACATTATTAGGTGTCAGACTGATACAATGTATCAAGCTTAAGTGAAAATTTAACAGCCCAAATCCATATGTCTAAACAACGTAACAGGCACAAATCAGAAGGAAAGTTACTTGGATAAAGCTGATGAATATTTGTCTCACAATATTGCCCATTTTAATATAATTCACGTTTGGGATGTAACAAAGTGCTAATACTCAGAAGTGTAACTTAGGAGCTCCTGGCCCAAGTAAAATCTATAACAGCGCGCCATACTTACCACGTACCATTGATTATAATGTGTGTGGCAGAGGGGTCTTTGGACATGGGGAGCAGTGAATATTAAGTTCCCCTTACCGGAGAAATGAATATTCACTGCTCCTAATGAGCAAGGTAAATTTGGGCTGTAAGATGCACCTTTACTCCCTTCAAATTTTTTGGGAAAAAAGTTCATCTTGAAGTTCGAAAAATATGATAATTGATTACTAAATTTAAACACCAGTAAAGAAATATGCACCCACCCCAGTCAGGAATAGTCCAGGGATTTGACAGGTTCCATTAAATGTCAAACCTAATCCTGATTAGGGGATCTTGATCACCACCTTTAGTGTATGTTCACATTGTGTACTGTACTCACAGCAACATAAAGAATAGTCTAAGGCCAAACACTGACAAAGACAATTTTACTCCAATTTATTACATTACTTTCCGTCCGCTATCTCACTGCAGTCACGCTTTACCCCAATGTCAGATTGTCGGGAAAAACTGGCTTATTACAACTGCAGTACATATCAGCATCAGCAGTCCTATCCTCCTATCCGAAGCATCACCCAACAGAGAAGCACTGGGTCCAATCTCTTCATGTTTAATTCATGGCACCTGACATGGAAGATTTGATTATGGCACCTGTCATGGAAGATTGGGTCATGGCCCCCCTTTAAGATTGGATCATGGCACCTAAAAATAGAAGATTGGATCATGGCACCTTAAAATGAAAGATTGGATCATGGCCTGATGCTGACAATGGTGCCTTTTTGTTACTGGTCAACCACTGTGAGAGCTGTAATGGTAACCATATGGCACAATGCTTAAGCGCTCAGTACTCGAAACGAGCATGCTCAACTCAAGTACAGAATATAATGGAAGTCAATGGGAAACTCAAACATTTTTCCAAATGAATCTCCAGAAAAATGCTCAAATTCCACTGTCTTCCATTATATTTGGTATATGAGTCATGCCCATCCGAGTTTCCAACGGCTTGTTACGAGTAGCAAACACTTAAGCATTGTAGTGCTCACTCATCACTAATGTTGACCCTTCAGCTAAAATATTCAATCAAAGATTCATGATATCCCATAGACTGTGGAACACGTCTTTGGCCCTTCTGCATCTGTTCAGAATGAACCCAAAGTAGGTTTTAGCCACCTATATTGATAGCAACACTGTTTCTCTTATTATCTCCGTGACGGATACTGATGGGCACCACATGGTACAAGTTACTTCAGAAATTCCCCTCTAATCATCTAATGCTTCCAATTTATAAGTTATCCTATGTAATGGAGGCCTTTATCATCTGCTATCTCTACTGTTTGTCTAATGCAGGTCTTGCAGCCCCGACCTCTGGCTCTGTGTTGTCACTGGATTTATTTGCTCTTCATTTCAAGGTCCATTAGATTAAAGTTTTGTTTTTCCTGAAAAGCAGGTGGATGCCTGTGAGCTGAGACCACCTGCTTGGCAGCGTTGGACAGCACACTGGCTGAACATTTGCACCACTTAGGTATTCTATCTGTAAAATGAAGATTATGGCCACAAAAAGATGTCCTACAACTGTCATTAGGATATCATGTTGCTTGGTAATGTTTCTTTTTCTACCCATCAAATAAGACATAATTCTTGCTGTGGGTTCCTTCTCATTCTCAGATTTTCCCAGAAGAGCAGCTTTAGCGGGGTATCGGTCATCAGCGGCACACAGGCCATGGAGATAGAGAGGGACCAAAAGAACCTTCAATACATTTAAAGACACCACAATCATTAATGGAAAATGATAGGTGAAGCACAGATTTTACAATGAGGCCCAGCAAATTCATGGTATGCCTTTGAGGCATTCTCTACTTCTAGGCCTCATGCACCTTAGAGAAAAGTGATTGAAGGTGAAGATACCAGCAGGATCCCTGTATGTGTTATGTATAATGGGCAATCTAACGCTTCCTGGACAGGTGAAGTTGGAGGAAGGCAGGATTGGGCAGGATGAACTTCATTTCCAGAATGATTGATTCTAAGAGATGTCCTCCTACCAGACACCCTTGTTTGGTGTCAACTTCTGAACTCCGCAGTAGCCAGACCAGCACACAGTTAAATTCCTCATCTGGTGTCCAAATGTTGGCATTTTGGGTGCTTCTTGTGATTATAAAGCCCCAAGACCATACCAGGGGTTTAGTACTTACAAGATGTGCCCAGGAAGTCAGTGTTTGAGTGACGGCTAAAGAAGGTCACATTGCCCTTGTTCAACTGCACTGGAGTGCCGATATGGATGCTGGACAAGGGTAGAACCAATCTTTCTGCTTAATTCCACTTACCACCTTCTCACAAATTCTAAGAGTATGGAATAGATTTATCAAACATTTGCACCACTTTTTTTGCCAATCTCAATGCTTTTCTAAAAAGTGAATATTATTTAGTGGAGGGGATATGGACGAAAGCACCCCAGCAGAAGTCTAATTAAAGGTGCTGGCCACAAACTATTGTATGTTTTAATTAATATATCTTAGAATAATAATAAGTTCCACAACTGGATGTGTTAAAAAAATATTCCTGTCCCAATATATTGTCCTGGGCAAGAACAGGTGAGATATATCACAGCCCCTCGGCAGGAAGAGGTGGGAGATTCCACAGCTCCTGGGCAGGAAGAGGTGGGATATAAAACAGCTCCTCGGCAGGAACAGGTGGGATGTACTACAGCTCCTGGACAGGAATAGGAGGCAAATACCACAGCTCCTGGGCAGGAACAGGTGGGATATACCACAGCTCCTGGGCAGGAACAGGTGGGATATACCACAGCTCCTGAGCAGGAACAGGTGGGATATACCACAGCTCCTGAGCAGGAACAGGTGGGATGTATCACCAACAGCTCCTGGGCAGGAACAGGTGGGATATACCACAGCTCCTGGGCAGGAACAGGTGGGAGGTACCACCCACAGCTCCTGGGCAGGAATAGGTGGGATATAAAACAGCTCCTCGGCAGGAACAGGTGGGATATACTACAGCTCCTGGACAGGAATATGAGGCATATACCACAGCTCCTGGGCAGGAACAGGTGGGATATACCACCCACAGCTCCTGAGCAGGAACAGGTGGGATATACCACAGCTGCTGGGTGGGGGGGGGAAGACAGGTGGGATATACCACAGCTCCTGGGCAGGAACAGGTGGAATATATCACAGCTCCTGGGCTGGGGAGTAAGAGAGTATACAGACATTACAGCCGAGTATCACAGCTGATTCTTTTCGTGATGTAAAACATGTTGTTAAACAGACAATGAAATGTTTTATGCTATAGAAAGAATCAGCTGCGATCCCTAACAATCGCGACCCCTTAAGTGTAGTCACTGGGGATCCAGTGTCATAGGCAGCTGTTGGAGCTGAAAAAGGCACTGCTATCTTTTTAGGTAGAGTCTCAGCAAGTATAGATTTTCAGTGGTAAATTAGGCATTTTTTTAGTAGTAGTATGTAGAAACTGTGGGACATTTGATAAAGCCAGCACTCTCGTGCTTTAGGAGACCTGTGACAGGTTTGGGGTTTCATTCTTACATTTTTTTGTTAGATTCTGGATTTTAAATGTAGTTGCTTTCTTTTGGTGCAGAGAGAGTTAAAGACACTTTCCTTGATGTAAGTTTCTGGGTCAGGTGATGCCGGTTTGTGACCACACCCTTTCCCTTAAAATAGTCACATGATCCATCACCTAATTTCAGTAACAGAATTGTTCTATGCTGACCATTGTGAAGGGACGAAATCTCTGGAAGATGCTGTAGTCCTGTTGTTTGCAGTCCTGGTGTTTGACTGCAACTTTGGAGTTGGAATTGTATCCTTTTCTTGTCTATGTTCCCTCAGTCTGTCCTTCCTCCCCTGCATATCATTATGACAGTGGTGACATCTAGTTCACTCACTAGACTTTGCACTAGACAGGGTGAGTGTAGGTGACAGTTAAGGACTAGGCCTGTGAAGGCAGTGGGAATAAAGGACCCATTTAGGGATGGTAGGGGACCACAGGGGCTAGACACAGGTTAGTGTCAGAAGGTATCCCATCACCTGCTCCCTATCGTCAGGGTCTTCTTTCTGACTCACCGTAGCCGGGGGTACACGTAGCGGGCGTTGTTTCTCCTCCAGTCACGGAACCGCGCCTGCGGTAGTGTAGGCCCGGTGGTCCAGATCAATAGGGGAATGGCGGAACAGTGGGGGGTGATTTGTCTTCGTGACGCCACCTGCGGGTGTTCTGGTAACTTTACCAGCGCTGTTCGGGTCTCCGGGGGATGTTATACAGCGAGATGGAACGCTCCCCACAGGATGAGCAGGAATCCCCGGAGCCGTGAGCTGCGCAAGATGTTGTGAGGCAGCTGCGGGATGCTGCGCGCTGAATCCAGGAGTAATGTACAACCACACAAAGTCTCTTTTAGGTACCTTTACTGGTTGGTGATCAGGTACACTCGGACCGGGATAGTGAAGTTGGCACTTCTGGAGTTTCACAGCAAGCAGTGTTAGGCTTCCTTTCTCTAGTTCTGGTGCTAAGGTCGGGTGGATGTGGAATCCCTCCGGACCGGGCAGTTTGTTCAATAGAACGGATTTCACCTGGTTGTCAGCACTGACGGCACTGTAAAAGGGTGATGATAATTCTACCTTCTTCCCTGGGCTCTCGTTGGTAGGTGCGACAGGTGAACAGGGGGCTAGACTCCCTGTGTAGTATGCTGGTTCTTCTGTGATGGCTTTGTAGCTTCCACAGCTTCGGTTCCAGTAACCGGTTGTTAAGGAGAGAGTCGGGATAACTCTGTGTTCCTGAGAGGTGATCTCCTTCTTCCTCTTGTCCCAATTGCAGGGATCTCCACTGGCTAGCAGGCTGGTTGGGCCTAGTGTGTTCCTCATAGGGTGGAGGTTTCACACAGGCTGGCAGCTCTTGTAGCGTCTACCACACTCTGAAGTTTCTCCCTCCAAGACTCTATTTATAGGGGGAACTGGTTCAAAGTCACCAGTGGAGCTCCCCCTAGAGGCTCGGGGTGAAACCAGGTGTTCTAAGTGTTGTTGTGTTTGTGGGTTTTGCTTTGCTGTTACTTACTCCATTTGTGCTCTAAGGATTTCTGTGGTGCCCAACAGGTGCCAGGGTGCCACATTTCCTTCTGATCCTGTTGTAACCTTTGGGTTGTTCCGTGTGCCGGACATTCTCTAGTCCATGCATGACTTGGAGACAGCTGCATTGGTTCTTTCTGACCCACCCCAGGGATTTGGGGTACCCGATCCCGGGCTTTTAGTTCACGGGAGATGTCACTGGTGCCTGTTGCCTGGTCCCGTGGCCCTAGTGGTCGCTTAAAAAGGGGGAGAACAGTCAATAAAAATAAAATAAAAGTGTTTCGTGACGCCACCTATGATTTCAATAATGTTACCGGCGCTGCAGGACAGTCCTCCGGGGTGATGGTGGAGCTGCAAGATGGTTACGTTCCCCATAGGTGGAGCGGGATCCCCGGGGCACTTGTGAATAGTTTTTACACAGGGAGCAGGTTACCACACAGCCTTGTTACCAGTCTTCTCAATGCGGCAAGTGTGCGGCTCCCCAGGTGCAGGCAAATAAAGTACGACACACAGTCTTTAATTCTGCACGGGTTTACTGGCAGTATTTTAGACAGGTCACAGATGGTACAGTCTTTCGGGTCTTTCTGGCCTGGGTAGTGACCAGGGAACCGGGATGACTCACTTAGGACCCTCGGTGGTGTGCCTGACATTCCTTGTAGGTCCCTCACTGCGCCCTCTCCTGTCTCCCTTGAAGCACTCTTGTGCACAGAGCCTCGAGCCGGCTCCCATGGGCCCTCTGTGGAGGACTCTTCTCTGGGTCCCCCTGACCCTATTCGGTGCCTTTTTAAGGATGCGCAGGGTGTTCGGCCGAGACTTCCTCTAGAAGCTCGGGCCTCCGGTTTAATGGTTCAGGGATAAACGCTCGCACCGTGTTCAGAGCCGGTCCTCTGTTCCAGGACCAGATCCCTCTGGTCGGTAGACGTACCGGATCGGGATTCGGGCGCACCGCACTACCTGGTGCCCCTAGGATCTTCCTCTGTCCCGTGTGCTTCTCCACCGTCCTGCACTCCTCACTCCCAAACGGAGCTCTCCAACTCACTAACTCTTCTCACTGTTCTGTTCTCCCCCACCCACACTCTTTTCTACCTCTCTAAGCTCCTCCCATTGGACTGGGTCCTCCCTGCAGTGGGTCCACCCCTACTCTGGGGTGTGTGTGAATAAGTGTTGTGAGGGTCCCTTATGCGACATCCCAATTCCCTAGTCACAGGGATACTACACACTCTTATATGGGTGCAGTACCCCTACCTGACCAGTGGGGCGCCACACTTTCCCTCAATAAAAATGATACCTTTGTAATTAAGATGTGATGTGCCAGTCATGAGAAATCTAGTGTAAAAGTTGTATGCAAATTAGTCTAGATGTGCACTGTGCTCATGACAATGCTTCTTGGGTAGTTTCTTCCTAGTGCCTTGACACTTCCAGCCTAATTTGCCCATTGTCTTTTGGATTTCTCATGACTGTCACTTCAGATTTCTACAATAAAAGTATCATTTGTATTGACGGAAAAGTGTGGCGCCCCGCCAAGCAGGCGTCACAGAGGGGTACTGCACCCGCAAATGTGGTGCAGATACTCTAGCTGCAAGCAGATTCAAGGATGGTGGGTAGGACCCATTCACCAGCATCCCACACTAGGTCACACGGGGGAGGTTACCAGGGAGGGAATAAAACCACCTCTAGGGAGAGTTGGAGATTTGGAGAGTGAGGGAGACGGAGGAAGTCAGGGAGTGAGCCTGAAGGAGCAAGGAGGTCTCTCGGCTGAGTGACGAGAGGAGAAAGGAAGTTTTCTAGGCGCAGAAAGTCACCGGGTACCGGAGCCCGCACCTGTGGGATCCTCCAGGGACCACACATAATCCGGAGACCTGGGGAGTATATACTTTTCCCAGGCTCTTAAGCGACCAGAAGAGGGTACCAGGCACCGCTTGATGGTTTGGCGGTCAGTCAGCTGAGGGTAACCCAACGGGAGCAAGAAAGAGAGAGAGGAAAAAGGAGGTCAGGTTAGCTTCAAGAAACCCGACTTCACCACCACTGGGAAACAGGCAAGGAACAGATCGGAAAGAAGGCATACACCAAGGGTTCCATCATACCACCTGGGGTCCGCTTGCAGCCACCCATCTGAATGTTGCAGCCACCTGTTATAACATCTGAATGTTGAACTGAGAACTATAAATTATGCTGCTAAAGTTTCCAGTAAAGTACCCGGAGTGAAGTGAATTCGACTCTGCTGCTGTCCTTTCACAGAATTGCTGCCCCGGAGGTTCAATCCTGTCTGCGGAGGACTTCACCATCTTAGCCGTGATCCCATCTACCTAGTCACCAGAAACTGCAGGTGGCGTCACGACAACAAACTGTATATAATCCCTTGTAAATACCCCTTTTTAAAAGAATAGTCCTCCAGGAGACGGGATCAGGCGCTGCCACCATTCCCCATGACACAGTTAACCCTTTGCCACCTGATACCTGAGTACCCCAAAGCCTGAGACTCGACACAAGCAACTACACAGCCAAAACAAAACTTCTGTGTATAAAAACCTGCCGACAGGATCGCTTTAATTAATAATTCTATCAGTCAGAAATGGCCATGCACAAAACACTGGAGTTACTGAACCTCTTCAGCAGATACCAATGGATGTCACCGGCTCCTTTACACCACGGCAGCCGGCGGCGTGTTGTTTGCTCGGTGCACACGGAGGAAGGAAGGCGTCATTTACCTAATGCACTTACACTCGCTCTAATAAGATGGGTAATCACCGCGAGACATTTATCAGACAAATGACACATTACTCTCTATTCTGCCACTTGATTAGTCCAGGTCCATCAGCAAATACAGGAAACTGCTGCTTGTTTACAGTAGATGAAAATTCAGGCTTTCTGTAATAATTAATGGCCTCACAGTGTTTTCCACACAATTTATTGCCTGACGTTATATTATTAGAGCATTTCCCCATAAAATATAAAAGCAGAAATAGAATCCATCGATTTCTCTCCTCTAAAGTCAAGATGAAAAAACTCTATTCAGCCATTCCTTTGTTATATCTGTTTCTAGAAAATCTGCGTGTGATCCTGCACATGGACAAATATCGTCTTTTTACACATTCTGTGCCATACATAACATGACGCCTATGGAAGTCAGAGGCCTCATGCTGTACCTGGTACCTCCAAATTACAGGAGGCCTAGGAAAGAGAAATATTATGATATGCTTCAATAGGTGCCATAACATGGACACATATCACTCCCTTAAAGGGAATCTGTTGCCAGGATTTTTCTATCAAATCTGATATTAGCATGATATAGGGGATGAGACCCTGATTTCAGTGATGTGTCACTTACTGAACTGCTTGTTGTACTTTAGATAAAATCCTTGTTTTTTCTGCTGTAGATATAGCAGTTCTCTGAATGCAGCTGAGCGCTGTATAACTCCGCCCACACCACTGATTGGCTGCTTTCTGTGTATAGCTCCACCCACACCACGGATTGGCTGCTTTCTGTGTATAACTCCACCCACACAACTGATTGGCTGCTTTCTGTGTATAGCTCCACCCACACCGCTGATTGGCTGCTTTCTGTGTATAACTCTACCCACACAACTGATTGGCTGCTTTCTGTGTATAGCTCCACCCCACTGATTGGCTGCTTTCTGTGTATAGTCACACACACACAACTGATTGGCTGCTTCCTGTATATAACCCCTGACCCACCCCAGGGCCATGGGGTACCCATTTCCGGGCGTTGATTAACAGGGGATGTCACGAGAAGCCTTCTGCTTGGTCCCGTGGCTCTGTCGGTCACTGAAAAAGGGGTTAAAAAAATTAAAAGGAAAGGATTTGTGACGCCACCTATGGTACCCGGTAATGATACCAGCGCTTTCAGACCTCCAGGGATGGTGATGCTGCAGCCAGATGATAACGCTCCCTGTAGGTGGAGCGTGGTCCCCGGGGCAGTGATGTAGAATAGGGATTTTGTTCAGGTTGGCAGCTCTCCACTCTGCCTTGTCTCTGGTGCTGCAGGAGAAGACGGCTCATCAGGTGGAGATGCTGGCAGGCAGTCTGTGTTAAGGGCAGGATCAGGGGCCATAATAACACACACACACTGAAAGTTGTTTCCATACCTTTTACTGATGGTATTGCAAGGTAATGTTCAGGGTACAGTCCAGGTGGTCGGGAGACACTTCAGGATTTCTACACCCGATGAGTTGTGAGGCCTCCTTGTTCTGTGTGTGTGTGCTAAAGTCTTGGCCTGTCTGAAACCTGGCCCTAACCTCTCCTGTGTCCCTCACTTGTATAGCAGGCTGTGAGAACCTTCTGCGGGGCACCACTGCTCCTCTGCGGTCCCTAGCTCTGTTAGTAGCTGTGCTCCAAGTGTCACCAGGAGACTGAAGTCTCCCTGGTCCTCCAGTATTTTCTGCTGGACTAACTGGACCCTTGCAGACTCAGACTTCAGTGTCCGGGTTGCTTCCTGGGTTGAACCAGTATGGTTCCTCTACCCCCACTCTGTCTTTAGTATGCCTTGTCTCCAACCCTCACTCTTGGATCCCTTACACTGGTTAGGCTCACTCACTGGCACGCACCTAGCGCGGCACCGTTCACCAGGATGTCTTCACAGTACTGCTCTGTTCTGCACTGCCTAACTCCTCCCCTGGGCCTGAATTTATAGGGGACCTTGCCTGAAAGTGGCAAGTAGAGCTCCCCCTTCAGGTCTGGGCTGGAAGGTGTTGCATGTGTAGGGTACCAGATGTGGAAATCCCTCTGTGCACCAGGTGGTTCTATGGCTTCCTACACCGCAGGATGCCACACCCCACCCACACCACTGATTGGCTGCTTTCTGTGTATAGCCCCACCACACCACTTTCTTTTATTGCCCCGTCAACACCACTGATTGTCTTCCTTTTGTGTATAGTTAACCCACACCACTGATTGGCAACTTTCTGAGGACACTGTAATCAGTTGTGGGACGGGGTTATACAGAGCTCATGAATATAATGGACTACATGGCACCAGATTTACTACTCAGGCAATCAGTGGTGTAGGTGGGGCTATACACAGAAAGCTGTAAATAAGTGGGGGGTGAAGTTTTACAGAGCTCAACATTCAGATAACTGCTATATCTGCAGCAGGGAAAACAGGGATTTTATCAAAAGTACAGCAAGCAGCCCAGTAAGTGACACATCACTGGCATCATGGTCTCTACCCCTACATCATGCTGCTCTCAGATTACATAGCAAAATCCTGGTGATAGATTCCCTTAAAACCATTCCTTCTGACAGAGAACAGCTGCATAATACTGTACCGTACAGAAACAGAAATATGGCAGCACATGAGGTTTGCACTATGATGCTCTGGACATGGGAGCTATTGGTGGTAAAGTGAATTCACTTTAAAGGCCTCAAAATATTAGATGAAAATTACCCGAACCTGCTTTTTGGCCTCCCATTTAATGTGAAACAAAACCAGGGCTGGAAATAAAATGTAATCATACAGTGGGTGCATGTTCACATTGGCCTTATAATAACCAAAACAGCAATAAAGAAAAATGAGCAAATACCCTAGAGTGCATGAAAATAAACAGGGTACTTGGTGACATTATTTATCAAAAAATGCAAAAGCCGTGTCACCACCAACAAGGTGAGCACATCAGGACGGACCCTACCTAAGGCTAGGGTCAGACCTGCACCAGCCCTCAGGCGGATGATTCCATTTAAAACGTAGTTTTCTCAGCCTGAGCGCATAGCGTTAGCGGCATGTAACGCTAGGCGCCGGCTGCCTATTCATCACTATGGAGAACCAGATGCTTCGCGCAGCCACCAGTTCCACACACAAGGATCGGATATCCGCTATTGCAGAGCACATAGGAAACGCAGTTTGCAGCAATTTCCTGTGCACTCAGCAAAAGCGCATATCCCGTCCTTGTGTGGAGCTGGCCTGTTTATTTTCATGCACTTTAGCAATTTACTTTTACTTATTCTAGGGTATTTGCTCATTTTTCCATACTGTTGTTTTTGTTGTCCCATTTAATGTATGAGGTTGTCGAGCCCCAGGTTTTGGGGTACTCGGGTATCAGGCTCCAAGGGGTTAACACTCCTGTGTCACCGGGAGTGGTGACCACGCCTGATCCCGTGTCCTGGGTGATACTTCAAAAAGGGAATTATTTACAGGGGAGTTCTATATACAGTTTTTGTGACGCCACCTGTGGTTTCTGGTGATGGGTCACTAGCGCCACCACAGTCCGCTGGAGGTAGCTGGTAATGCGGTTTAGTTGGTAAAGTCCCCTACAGGTAGGGCTGAACCTCCGGGCAGCGTTCCTGAAAAGGGAACAAGTTCATGCAAAAAGGAAACACAAGCAGAGGCAAAGTCACTTTCTCCCGGGTACTTTACTGTTAACTTGAAGCAGCAGCGGTTACAGTTAACAGTTCAGCATTCAGATGTTACAAGGACAGGTAGCTTAACGGGTGGCTGCAAGTGGATCCCAGGTGGTATGGTGGAACCCTCGGTGTACCTTCGTTAACTAACCCGTGTCCGTTCTTCCCCGCTTTGGATCGATCTATACCCAGTAGCTCTGTGTAGGTAGTACCGTGAGTCCCCTCCCTCGTTGATGAGGAAGCAGGCAGACCTCACCGATGGCAGGATGCTGTGGCTGATGAACAAGCCACAGCAGCCGGTTGCCGACTGCAAAGCTGGACTTTGGCCGGATCCCAGGGCCCGGCGTTCCCCTGGTGGACTGGAGTATCCCCTGGAGTATGGTTGCTCCACTCTGAGGATCTCCCTTTCTTGCTAGGGCCTGGAATCCCCCGTCGGGCGCCCCCTTTTAGGACCCCCTCAAGGCCCCTTCTTCTTTCCTCCAGTTCGGCTTGTAACCGACCCGGTGTGACCTTTCACCTCGTTCCACTAAGTTCAATCTTCCTAATACCTCTCCTCTTGCTCCATCTCCTCCTGGTCCCTCAGCCAAGAGACTTCAAGTAAAGACCTCGGAGCAGAGACCTCCTTGATCCCCCTAGAGGTGAATGTATTCCATCCCGGGTAACCTCCCACCCTAAACTAAGGTGGGAGTGCTGGGAATAGGTCCCACCCACCATCCTAGGGTCCACTTGCAGCTGGAGCATTTACACCTCTTTTATGGGTGTAGTACCCCTCTGTGACGCCTGCATTTGCTGGGCACCACAAGGTCTCCCCACTCTCCTCTGACTCTTGATGATTTTTTCCTGTGGGCAGATAAGCCTCTACCAGATGAGTTTGGTGTCTGAATATGTGTCTCTCCTATAGAGCCAAGCATTCATGTCTATGGGGAAATCAGGATTGATAGCTAATGGTGGACAGTTATTCAATGTGTATAAGGATCTTAAAAGGGTGGTACAAGGTTTGCAAGTCATCCGTTATCCATTGGCTTGAGGACATCTTCCCAATCGCTGTGGTCTGTCTGCTGGAACCACCACCAATCACAACACTTAAGGCTCTAAAAAGCTCCTTGTGAATTGAGCAGTGGTCAATCATACCCAATGTTGATCCATTAATCTTAGGCGGCCGTCACACGCTACAATATCGTGAGCGATATTGTTCGCGATCACATGCACGTGCGATCGCTAACGATATCGCTCACATCGCTGGTGAGCTGTCACACAGACAGACTCACCAGCGATGTGGACCAGCGAGATCGCTGGTAACTATGGTACACATCGGGTTACTAGGCGCCGCGCGCGCTTAGTAACCCGACGTTTACCATAGATACCATCTCCCAGCATAGGCTCTGCCGCTGGGAGATCGTTCATCGTGGTGTCACACACCACGATGAGGCAGATTGTTCAAGCGTTCATCGCTTGATATGAGCTCCGGCTCTCATATCTGCGATGTCACGATCAAGCGATTTTACATTGTAAAATCACTTGATCGCACGTAGCGATGCACAAACGATATCGCTTAAGCGATCAAAAAGCAGATCACTTAAACGATATCGCTCACGATATTGCAGCGTATGACGGCCGCCTTAATGGGACCTCCAACAATAGCAGAATGCTCAATTCCCATAAAAGATGAATGGTGAGGAAATACATATGAATGTCCACATCTCCATTCACAAGGGGATCTTCAAAGCTTTAGTTCTTAGGCTTGATGGGGGTCTGAAATTATCCGCAATCCTATGGATGAGGGTTAATAACTTTGAAACTTTATGCCATCTCTTAATGTCATAATGAGAAAAGGTCTCAGGAAGTCAGTGAATACGCACCAAATGGTGGCCCTCAATGTTCATGTTAATTCAGATTGATCCAAATGTAGAATATCAACCAAAATAAATATCCGCCAATAGATCAAACGCCATCAGCATCTGGATAATGGATTGCTGTATCTGATAGTCAAACTTTGGCCCCATTCATATAGCAATATTGCATGATACCTGGGGGTAACAATTGAATCCGAGAGAAGCAAGATTCAGATTAAACCCACAATGTAATCATAGAGTGCCAGTTCAATGAACTCCATTTGTGTTTTTTCTTGAAAGTGTCCATCTTTTCAGATGTTCTCAAAACATAGCTCACTCTGACCATGTCATAGCATTTGATGGCTCCATTGGACTGTCGTGTCTGTGGTTTGTTTCTCGGGAATTCAGATGGAATCATGAGATGTAATGCAGAAACCATATGTGAATAGGGTCTTTCTGTTAAAGAATTTCTCAAAAAGATAATTTGTCAATTTCCCAAGATCATTGTCCATTTACGGCCAATTGAAATGACTATAATGGTTAATAGGCTAAATGATTCTTCCCTACAGATGATGTCACAGAAGAGGGAACAAGCATGTTGAATTCAAACACTCCATCCTTTTACTCTTTCAAAATGTCTGGTCTGGCAATAACTTTCTATTCTGTCCCTATGTAAGGCTGAGGTCACACATAGAAATCCGTTTTTGGAAGTGATTTCCATGACCAATCCGATTTTTGTGGGTGCTTTTTGAGCCTCCTACACCCCTGGACGTTTTTTAGACTTAGTCATTTTTTCATTTTTGTCATTAAAAACGGATATGCGTTAACGCATGCGTTTCCCATAGGGCCCCATGTTAAAAAAACGCATGCGTTTTTTAACTGATGCCAAAAACGTTCCTAGCAATGGTTTTAAGTGCAGAAAAAAATGGACAGGGTGTTTATTACATCCAATCCGTTTTTCTATCAGTTTTTGGACTTAGAAAAAAAAAATGACAAAAATGAAGCCAAAAACGGACCAAGGGCTTATGTGTGACCCTAGCCTTAAACACATAAACATTTGGCCGAGCCATAATCGGACCTACTCCTCTGTACTGGTGTCAATGATTGGACTGTGTTAATTTCAAATGAATATTCACTCCCTTACCCTGCCCATATTCCACCTACTCTTCTGTGCCAGAGTCAGTGATACACTAGACATCATATTACTGCCGAATTATCTCGGTGTAATGCTCTCGCTGGCTGACTGCTCTCCTGACCTGAGCGTGTCAGCATGTATTTCTATTTTGCTGTCACACTCAGATGAGAAAAGTCATTCAGTGCAAGCATTGCTGTGATCCTCAGGCGGAAGTAAATCTGAGTGAATCACTGATGCTGGCACAGATAGATGAGCAGGGAAAGGTGGTATATATTCATCTTCTTCAACAAATAGAAGAGAAGAAGCGGCACTCACCATCTGAAGATAGTTCAGTTTATTTCATAGCAGGATGATCAATGCGGGGAGAGGGAGTGAGGGGTCGACGGACGACGACTTGCCATTTCGCAAGGTTACCGCTTCAACGGGTACTTGGTCACCAAGTCACTCTTCAATAACTAGACTATATTCTTATTTTTATTAACACAAGAGCCAATCACTAATGCCAGCAGCAGGATGGATGGGTTTATGGGATTAATTTCCATTAACTAGCTGGAGCGAGACTATAAACTGTTGGGGTTACAGCAACACAATGAGGCAATGTACGCCAAGAAACATTTCATATCCTGGAAGGTCTGCACAAGCGGCACTTCAGGATACTACTAATATGATGATTCATAACTAGGGCTTATTTTTGAAGTAGATCTTATATTTTAGGCATACTCCATAAAGACCAAAAAATCCTGCTAGGGCTTATTTTCAGGGCAGGTCTTATTTTGGGGGAAAAGTGGTAGTTGTAAGCCAATTGAATGTTTACGCATTTGTTGGAGGCGGGAGTAATAGTGTCCCCTAAACAAGCCTTCATGTATATAATGGAGGTGGGAGAGATAGTTTTCATTGTAATGATCATTCAGCCGACTGCTTTCTAAAGTTAATATGCATTTTAAGGCCCCATGCACATTAGACTAAAATCAGACTACACAGACGATATAGGCGGGTTTGCCCTACATTCTAATAAGTATGGGGCCTCCAAACTGCCATGTCAGATGATGTCAGGGTAGGGTTGGATTTCCCAAGGCCAAACATTTTGCTTTATGGGTAATAAACAACTTCTGAGCACTTCTGTCCATGGGGCAGTCGTGGAAAAAAAACAGTCAGCCAAACAATCATTCGGATGACATCTATGGGGGCCTTTAGATATCATTCTCAAACATCACTTGCCTTGATGTTTTGAAGTTTACAGTTCTGATCTTTTTAAAGGGCATAGTAAGCACCCTCCATGTGAAGTTGGAGATGGCAGGAGTTCACATGTTTACTTTGAAAAAACAACTTAATTCCATCGTCAACTTACAAGAACAAGAAGGAAAAATTTCAGAAAATTGCATCATAGATCCAGGGTGCTATTAATTACCCACAGATCATGTATTCCATGGCTGTATACAGTTGTGCTCAAAAGTTTACATCCCCCGGCAGATTTTTTGCTTTCTTGGCCTTTTCCCAGAGTATATGAATGATAACACAAAACCTTTTTTTCACTTCTGTTTAGTGGTTGGGTAAAGCTATTTCCTGTCAAACTATCGTATTTTCTCTTTTTAAATCATAATGACAACCAAAAACATTCAAATGGCCCTGTTCAAAAGTTCACATACCCTGGTGATGTTGGCCTGATAACATGCACAGAAGTTGACACAAATGGGTTTAAATGGATAATAAAGATAACATCCTCACTTGTGACTTTTTCCTTCTAACCAGTGTGTGTGTGTGCATAAAAGCTGAGTGAGTTTCTTGGATCCAGGCAGACTCTTGCATCTTTCATCCAGCCATGACATTTCTGGATTGTGAGTGATGCAGAAAGCAAAAGAATTCCCAATGTATGTAAGAGAAAACATAGTTGAACTATATAGAACAGGAAAAGGGATGCAACAAGATATCTAAGGAATTGATAATGCCAGTCAGTAGTGTTCAAACTGTGATTAACAAATGGAAAATCAGGGGCTCTGTAAAAACTAAACTGCGATCAAGTAGACCAACAAAATGTTGGCCTAAACTGCCGGGAAAATTGTTTGGGATGCAAAGAAAAACACACAAATAACATTAGCTGAAAAACAGGACTCACTGAAAACTAGTGGTGTGGCTGTTTCAAGATGCACAATAAAGAGGCACTTTAAGAAAAATGGGCTGCATGGTCAAGTCACCAGAAGAAAGACATTACTGTACAAATGCCACAAAGTATCTCTCCTACAATACATCAAACAGCAGAGAGACAAGCCTCCAAACTTCTGGAACAAGGTAATTTGGAGTGATGAATCCAAAATCGAACTTTTTGGCCACAACCATAAATGTTACATTTGGAGAGGTGTCAACAAGGCCTATGATGAAAGGAACACCATTCCTACTGTAAAGCATGGGGGTAGATCACTGATGATGTGGGGATATGTGAGCTACACAGGCACAGGAAACTTGGTTAAAGTTGAAGGAAAGATGAATGCAGGACATTATCAGCAAATACTGAAGGCAAATTTGCACTTATTAGACTGGATCCAAAACACAAGGTAAGATCGACCTGTCATTGGCTACAGCAGAACAAAATGAAGGTTCTGGAGTGGTCATCTCAGTCTCTGTCTTCAATAACATTGAGCCACTCTGTGGATAACGCGAGTGTGAGTTCATGCAAGAAAGCCCAGGAATTTTTAGGAACTGGAGTTTTTTTTGCCAAGAAGAATGGACAGCTTTACCATCAGAAAAATGAAGAGCCTCATCCACCACTACCACAAAAGACGTCAAGCTGTCATTGATAGACCACTGGGCAATACACGTATTAAGAACTGGGGGATGTGAACTTTTGATCAGGATCATTTGGATATATTTGGTTGTCATTATGATGTAAAAAGAGAAAACACAGTAGTTTGACAATAAATATCTTCACCCAACCACTAACCATGAGTGGGGAAAAAGGTTTTGTGTTATCATTCATATTCTTTGAAAAAAGGCCAAGAAAGCAAAAAATCTGGCGGGGTATGTAAACTTTTGAGTACAACTGTAAGTGCTTATAGAAATGCCTATGGGCTGTTTACCATTCTCTTGGATACACTCATATGGAGCAGTAAAGATTTTATTGCATAAGTAACATTTATCATCTTTCTGTTCCGTTTGTCTTACATAGTAAAATATTTTTTACTTTCTATAGATAAGGCTAATGATTAAAATTAATTTATGAGTCTGTTCTAGCATGAGCTGTAAAACCATATAGCTCTGAGTAAACATGGGCTGATTTATGCATTTAGTATATCTCATGTCCCTGTATTCCTTATCACATTCTCATCTAGAAATCTTTGACCAAATAGACATTTGTTCAGACAGCATGGGAATGTCCATTTCAGATCTCTGTTTTGTGACTGGTATCACTTCTAGACACTAAAACTGCTTAAAATATAATCCAGTTTCGAAAGAGTGATCTCATCAGGTCAGGAACATCAAGACAAAGCAAGTCTTCCTTTACCTCATCTTACCTATCCATGTATTATACTGCTGTCCATTCATTTGACAGGAGCATCATTTTCAGTTGTTATCATAGGCCTTGACTAGAGATGAGCGGTGTTCGATTCGAATTGTTCACCAATCTCAAATTCGAGCTGTTTTGGGCGGTGTTCGAGTCATTCGCCAAATTCAAACTATTTGCTTCAAATTCGTCAGTTCTAGGTTATGTTCGATAACATTTCGATCACCAAAAGCTTAACCTTAACCCTGTTAATGAATGTTAATATCCAGTTTCTGTGTATAGTGTGCGGGGGGGCTTAGATCAGTGCTGCAGAAATAAAGTCATCTCCATTTTTTTTCTCCTAACTGCAGATACAGTGGGGCGGTGCAGGCTGTCAGCCAATCACACTCACACAGTAAAGTGCATTTTTTGCACAGAAGCAAGGTCAGGCATCATTTAATGTGTAAGTCACATGTCCTAGCCCTATAAGACCCGGCCATTTTCCCCATCGCCACCATTTGCTCATTGCTGCAGCTCTGGTCAGACGGCACCGCTGCTGTGGGCGCTATACAGTGAAAACTGTCAATTCTGTTCTTATTCATCTAGTGAGCGAATATAAAGTTAGATAGATAGGTTTAGGGAGTAGGGACTGGAGGGAGGGTGCGAATTTTAGGAATATCAGCCCTTTTGAGGGCTACTTTATAGGAGTGGGGAGTAGGGAGTAGGGACTAGTTTTGTATCAGCCCTTTTCAGGGCTACTTCATAAGAGTAGGGACTAGTTGTAATCTCAGCCCTTTGGGCTAGGGTAGAGCAGTTCATAGCAGTTTTTGCCATGCAGGTGTGTGTCAGTGATGTGCAAGTGTTTTTCACAGCATCTGGGCAAATCTAGCTCAGGGAATCCTTTAGGGAAAGTAGTGTAGCACTGCTGTGAAGAAAGCTACACCACCTGTCTTAAGTAGGAATTTTTTTTGCTGCATCTAGTCCAGGCAATTTGTTCAGGCTAGTAGCAGTGTCACTTACACAGTGGTGTAGCCCACTTGTGAAAGAAGCTACACCGCCTGTGCAGTTCCTACCAATTTTTAACTGCACCTTGCCCAGGTCTCACTTCGGGTCGAGTAGAAGTCACAAAAGCAGTAGCGTAGGCCACTTCTAATACAAGTCTAAGAAAGGGGTGAGAATGCGCAAAATAGGGTCTTATCCTTAGGAGACAGGATTATTATGGTGAAATTTAGGAACTGCTCACCTGATAGGGTTGTGTAGCACACAACCGGCGTGATCGCTCAGAACAGTACAGCTGCTGCCAGGACCGTACCTCCACAGGTCACTGTGGTCACGATAAGCTTCCAATAGGACAAAGTATCTCGTGGTCCGAGCTGCTGTGTTCGTGTGATGTAAAAACCAGATACAGCGGTATGTCTGGGTATAGTAGTAGCTGTTTATTTTCCGATGCGTTTCAGAGTCATATCCCAAACTCCTTCCTCAGGGAAACGCGTCGGAAAATAAACAGCTACTACTATACCCAGACATACCGCTATATCTGGTTTTTACATCACACGAACACAGCAGCTCGGACCACGAGGTACTTTGTCCTATTGGAAGCACTTCTAACACAAGCAACTACACCGCCTGTGCAGTTCCTACTAATTTTTAACTGCACCTTGCCCAGGTCTCACTTCAGGTCAAGTAGCAGTGCCACAAAAAACAGTGGTGTAGGCCACTTCTAATACAAGCAACTACACCGCCTGTGTAAATCCTACTAATTTTTAACTGCACCTATCCCAGGTCTCACTTCGGGCCTAGTAGCAGTGTTGTTTCAGTCACCTCTGCTCGATTTACATCCAACTTTTTCTTGTCCAACAACTGCACAGTTCCCAATTTTGTCACAT
Source organism: Allobates femoralis (assembly GCA_033576535.1). Lineage (NCBI taxonomy): Eukaryota > Metazoa > Chordata > Amphibia > Anura > Aromobatidae > Allobates > Allobates femoralis. The sequence continues at coordinate 87,262,547 of JARQOC010000010.1, forward strand.
ACAAAATGAGTGGCAAAAGGCCTGCTGCTGGAGGGAATGGGAGTAGGCGTGGTAGAAAGGGAAAAAAGGTTTGTGTCCGTGGGGTAGATGCTAAAGCTACATTATCATCAGCTAAAGAAACACAATCTTCCAGCCAAAGTAAGATGTCTACTTCTTTGCGTGGCCAATCGGATATGATCCCTTTCTTACGGACATGACCATCAATATCACTTGTAAATGAGGCACAAAAAGAGCAGGTGCTTGAATAGATTACAAATGCTCTATCAAGTGGCCTCTCCTCCACCTCAACTTCTACATCACAAACCCTCCAGTCATCTGAGGTGTCAGCCCAATCGCACTTGATTTCTCCCAGCTCCCAAGTCTCCAGCCGCCCTACTCAGTCTGGGGTAACAGACATAGTTGAGTCTGCAGAGCTGTTCAGTCACACAATAGCCTGGGAATCAGAGGTCTGCTCCAAAGCTGCAGTGAGTCCAGATGAGTAAATGATCTGCCCTGATGCCCAGAAGCTTTGTGAGTCAGATCCAGGCCCAGATGAAGAAGGTTCTGACTTTTATGCAGACCCTCATTCTCTAACAGTTACTACCGTATATACTCGTGTATAAGCCGACCCGTGTATAAGCCGAACCCCCCTACTTTTGCCCCCAAAACCTGGGAAAACCTATTAGGTGTATAAGCCGAGGGTGGACCCCAGCACAGGTATACAGCCCCCAGCAGTGTGGTATACAGCAGCCCCAGAGGTATATACAGCAGCCCCAGTGGTAGTATACAGCAGCAGCCCCAGTGGTATATACAGCAGCAGCCCCAGTGGTATATACAGCAGCAGCCCCAGTAGTTAGTATACAGCAGCCCCAGAGGTATATACAGCAGCCCCAGTGGTAGTATACAGCAGCAGCCCCAGTGGTATATACAGCAGCAGCCCTAGTGGTATATACAGCAGCAGCCCCAGTGGTATATACAGCAGCAGCCCCAGTAGTTAGTATACAGCAGCCCCAGAGGTATATACAGCAGCCCCAGTGGTAGTATACAGCAGCAGCCCCAGTGGTATACACAGCAGCAGCCCCAGTGGTATATACAGCAGCAGCCCCAGTAGTTAGTATACAGCAGCCCCAGAGGTATATACAGCAGACCCAGTGGTAGTATACAGCAGCCCCAGTGGTATATACAGCCCCAGTGGTAGTATACAGCAGCCTCAGTGGTATATACAGGCCTAGTGGTAGTATACAGCAGCCCCAGTGGTATATACAGCCCCAGTGGTAGTATACAGCCCCCCCATCAGTATACAGCAGCCCCAGAGGTATATACAGCCCCAGTGGTAGTATACACGCAGCCCCAGTGGTATATACAGCCCCAGTGGTAGTATACAGCCCCCCCATCAGTATACAGCAGCCCCAGAGGTATATACAGCCCCAGTGGTAGTATACACGCAGCCCCAGTGGTATATACAGCCCCAGTGGTAGTATACAGCCCCCCCATCAGTATACAGCAGCCCCAGAGGTATATACAGCCCCAGTGGTAGTATACACGCAGCCCCAGTGGTATATACAGCCCCAGTGGTAGTATACAGCAGCCTCAGTGGTATATACAGCCCTAGTGGTAGTATACAGCAGCCCCAGTGGTATATACAGCCCCAGTGGTAGTATACAGCCCCCATCAGTATACAGCAGCCCCAGAGGTATATACAGCCCCAGTGGTAGTATACACGCAGCCCCAGTGGTATATACAGCCCCAGTGGTAGTATACAGCCCCCCATCAGTATACAGCAGCCCCAGAGGTATATACAGCCCCAGTGGTATATACAGCCCCAGTGGTAGTATACAGCCCCCCATCAGTATACAGCAGCCCCAGAGGTATATACAGCCCCAGTGGTAGTATACACGCAGCCCCAGTGGTATATACAGCCCCAGTGGTAGTATACAGCCCCCCCATCAGTATACAGCAGCCCCAGAGGTATATACAGCCCCAGTGGTAGTATACACGCAGCCCCAGTGGTATATACAGCCCCAGTGGTAGTATACAGCCCCCCATCAGTATACAGCAGCCCCAGAGGTATATACAGCCCCAGTGGTAGTATACACGCAGCCCCAGTGGTATATACAGCCCCAGTGGTAGTATACAGCCCCCCATCAGTATACAGCAGCCCCAGAGGTATATACAGCCCCAGTGGTAGTATACACGCAGCCCCAGTGGTATATACAGCCCCAGTGGTAGTATACAGCCCCCCCATCAGTATACAGCAGCCCCAGAGGTATATACAGCCCCAGTGGTAGTATACACGCAGCCCCAGTGGTATATACAGCCCCAGTGGTAGTATACAGCCCCTCCATCAGTATACAGCAGCCCCAGAGGTATATACAGCCCCAGTGGTAGTATACACGCAGCCCCAGTGGTATATACAGCCCCAGTGGTAGTATACAGGCCCCCCCGCCTTGTGCACAAACCTGTAAAGGAAGAGATTAGTATACTTATCACTGTCCCGCTGCCGCTGTCCCGCCGCCGCTATCGTGCTCCTCATCTTCTTCTGGTTTCCTCCTCGGTCGCGCAGACAATGACGTCATTGCCTGCGCCGACCGGAGGAAGCCGGAAGCAGACGGAAGAAGACGGAGGACCGCGATGACGGCGGCGGGACAGTGGCAGCGGGACAGTGATAAGTATACTAATCTCTTCCTTTACAGGTTTGTGCACAAGGCAGGGGGGCCTGTATACTGATGGGGGCGGGCCTGTATACTGTATACACTGTATATAGTGTTTACAGTATACAGTGACTCGTGTATAAGCCGAGGGGGGGACTTTTCAGCCCAATTGTTGGGCTGAAAAACTCGGCTTATACGCGAGTATATACGGTACTCTTGGTGGACACAAGGAGGATGATGCTGATGAGACTCAGGTACCGGATTGGATTAACAAATTAAGTTTTCGGTCAAGGCAGGAAGAGGTTGTCTCTGAGGACGAGGGGTGTGAGAACACAGAGGATGATGATGAAGTTGGAGATCCCACTTACTGTCAACCCACAGTAAGCCAGTCGTTGAGGTCAGCAGAGGAGGTGGAGGAGGATGCTCCTGAAGACGAGGTTAGGTTGCGCCTTCCTGGACATAGACGGAGCACTGGAAGCACGTCAACAACTGCATCCGCATCCACCACTCAGCCTCGGAGTAGAAGTCGTGGTGGCTCTGCAGCTCACATGGGCTCTAAGCCTTGCCTAGCCTGGGCCTTTTTTGACATCGCCAAGGATCTCCCAACTCATGTCATCTGTAGGGATGGGCGAATCTACTCTCTAGGACTCGTTACTCGGCGAGTAGTAAGGAACTCGCAGGACTCGGTACTCGGCGAGTTTCCCAGCGTTTACTCGCACGAGTCCAATGCAAATCATTGGCAAACGCTGACAAAACTAGGATTGCCATTGTTTGCATTAGACTCGGCTACTGTGCCAGTGATAGCAGGGAAACTCGCAAAGTAACTGCTGTTACATTGCGAGCCGAGTCCAGCTGTCTTCTCTGTGTGCAGGCTGCCAGCTCCAGGGTCCTAGAGCCCGCCTGCTCACAGAGATGATGTAGCAGAGCTGAGATTATTCTCAGTCTGCTCATTCCCTGTGCATAGACATCTATATCTATGCACAGGGGATGTAGCAGAGAGGACATCGCGTTTTGGACTACGTCGGACGGAAGAGGATTTTTTTAATTAAAGATGGAGTCCCTAATGGCTTTTTTTTTATTTCAAATAAAAAATTTTCTCTGTGTTTTTTTAACCCTTTATTGGAGATTCTTAGTGGCCGGGTCAAACGTGGCCTGACATTAAGAATCTCGGGCTTAATACCAGCTTGTATAACAAAGCTGGTATTAACCTCTTTATTACCCAGCATGCCACCGCCACCAGGGCCGCTGGAAGAGCGGGGTTCAGCGCCAAAGGATGGCGCTTCAATGAACGCGCCATCTTCTGGGGCGGCTGCGGGCTGCAATTTGCAGCGGGGGGTGCCCAGAAAGCTTGGGCATCCCTGCGCTGCGGATTCCAGCCCCCAGCTGCTTAGCTGTACCTGGCTAGACATAGAAATTGCGCGGAGCCCCACACATTTTTTTTTAATTATTTCATGAATTTCAGAGTCTCAGAGTCAGAGTCTCAGAGTCAGAGTCTCAGAGTCAGAGTCTCAGAGTCAGAATCTCAGAGAGTCAGAGTCAGAATCTCAGAGAGTCAGAGTCAGAATCTCAGAGAGTCAGAGTCAGAATCTCAGAGTCTCAGAGTCAGAATCTCAGAGTCTCAGAGTCAGAATCTCAGAGTCTCAGAGTCAGAATCTCAGAGTCTCAGAGTCAGAATCTCAGAGAGTCAGAGTCAGAATCTCAGAGAGTCAGAGTCAGAATATCAGAGAGTCAGAGTCAGAATCTCAGAATCTCAGAATCTCAGAGTCTCAGAGTCAGAGTCAGAATCTCAGAGAGTCAGAGTCAGAATCTCAGAGAGTCAGAGTCAGAATCTCAGAGTCAGAGTCAGAATCTTAGAGAGTCAGAGTCAGAATCTCAGAATCTCAGAGTCTCAGAATCTCAGAGTCTCAGAGAGTCAGAGTCAGAGTCAGAATCTCAGAGAGTCAGAGTCAGAATCTCAGAATCTCAGAGTCTCAGAATCTCAGAGTCTCAGAGAGTCAGAGTCAGAGTCAGAATCTCAGAGAGTCAGAGTCAGTGTCAGAATCTCAGAGTCTCAGAATCTCAGAGTCTCAGAGTCAGAGTCAGAATCTCAGAGAGTCAGAGTCAGAATCTCAGAGAGTCAGAGTCAGAATCTCAGAGAGTCAGAGTCAGAATCTCAGAGAGTCAGAGTCAGAATCTCAGAGAGTCAGAGTCAGAATCTCAGAATCTTAGAGTCTCAGAATCTCAGAGTCTCAGAGTCTCAGAGAGTCAGAGTCAGAATCTCAGAGTCTCAGAAAGTCAGAGTCAGAGTCAGAATCTCAGAGAGTCAGAGTCAGAATCAGAATCTCAGAGAGTCAGAGTCAGAATCTCAGAGAGTCAGAGTCAGAGTCAGAATCTCAGAGTCTCAGAGTCAGAGTCAGAATCTCAGAGTCAGAATCTCAGAATTTCATGAAATAATTAAAAAAAAATGCGTGGGGCTCCGCGCAATTTCTATTTCTAGCCAGGTACAGCTAAGCAGCTGGGGGCTGGAATCCGCAGCGCAGGGATGCCCAAGCTTTCTGGGCACCCCCCGCTGCAAATTGCAGCCCGCAGCCGCCCCAGAAGATGGCGCGTTCATTGAAGCGCCATCCTCTGGCGCTGAACCCCGCTCTTCCAGCGGCCCTGGTGGCGGTGGCACGCTGGGTAATAAAGAGGTTAGGGCCAGCTTTGTATTATCAGCTGGCCCTAAGCCCGAAATTTATGGCGGTCACGCCAATATTAGACATGACCGCCATGAATTTCTATTAAATTGTTTTAAAAAAAACACAACACAGAGAAAATTTTTTATTAGAAATAAAAAAAAAAGCCATTAGAGACTCCATCTTTAATTAAAAAAATCCTCTTCCATCCGACGCAGTCCAAAACGCGATGTCCTCTCTGCTCATCCCTGTGCATAGATATAGATGTCTATGCACAGGGAATGAGCAGACTGAGAACAATCTCAGCTCTGCTACATCAGGCAGCAGGCGGGCTCTAGGACCCTGGAGCTGTGGCAGCCAGCACACAGACCAGACAGGACTCTTATCTGTGCGAGTTTCCCAGCGATTACAGTTGCAAAGTAAACGAGTCCAATGCAAATAAATGACAAAACTAGGATTGCTTCAGGCTGAAGCTTCCGAGACACATCTGCGATTTGTAAATCTCACACTACTCGCTATTACTCGCTTCCCCATTCATTAACATTGGACTCGCTAGACTTGCAACGAGTAGCGAGTCCTGTGCTCGGACTCGCTAAAGTCAAGCGATTCTGAGTAATTTAGGATTCGCCCATCACTAGTCATCTGCAATATTTGTCACCGATCCCTGAGTAGAGGCCAAAGACTCACTAGCTTGAGTACTTCATGTATGAATCGCCACATGAACATGAAGCACAAGTCGCAGTGGGAAGCTCAATGTGCTAGAATGCGGGCTAGCGGGGCGGGCCTACCACCGTCTGCCCCATCAAGTGCATCCATGTGCTCTTCATCGTCTGTGACTGTGGGGACAGCTGTCACACATGCTTTTGGACGCATACCTTCCACCTCTTTACCCGCAACAGGTAGTGTGATTGGCAGGTTGTCACTTGGTTTTCAAGTGGACAATGCTGCTGGTGTTGAGCTCTCACAGACATCGAGAGCACCACCTTTGGATGAAGGCAACTTTACATCTTCGCCTGCACCTCCCTCACAGACCAGCAGTTTGCCGGAGACACCCTACTCACCCCATCTCAGCACAGCAGCCAGCCCTCCGTCCCTCAGAGGTGGACAAGTAAAAGACCATTTCCTCCTAGCCATGAGAAAGCTAAGCGCTTGAATTTCACCATCTGCAAGATGTTGGCTACAGAAATGCTGCCTTTCTGCCTGGTGGACACAAAGGATTTTTGAGGCCTTATGTCCGTCGCAGTGCCCCAGTACCAGATGCCCAGTCGCCACTACTTCTCCACGAAAGGTGTGCCTGTGCTACACCAGCATGTCGCAGACAACATCACCGCTTCCTTGAGAAACTCTGTGTGCATGTCTGTGTGATCCTGTGCTGCCAATGAATTGAACTTGAGTAGTTTATAAAATACTAAGACTTGTACAAATGTTGTGCTATGATTAATGAATATGATTGATCCAAAATACGTCATTGCTGATCTTGTATCATCGTCTTGATTATTGTTATTTGGAAGCTTCAATAAAGCCAAGCAGGAATGTCTGGGACGGCCTCCACTAAGACTGGGTGTAATGGCAGCCATGGTGTTCCTTCCGTCTGGCAGGCAATCCTCAGCAGAATAAGAAGGGGATAAAGTTGTGGACAGAGATGCAGGATCAGCCGTTCTTAATACTGTAAGTAATGTCTAGACCTCAGATGCAACAGAATAAAACTCACTTTTACTGATATTTTATCTCTCCACAGTTAATCAAGATAAAGAGTTGCAGCCGCTGATGGTGTGATGGACTCAGCTCTCTTTCCTGTAATGTGTGACAGTTCTCCTCACTCCTACTGGTTATGGCACTATACTATGCCCTTAAATTTCTCCTCTCCGCCTGGACGTTGCCATCTACCTCAGGCTTACAGGGAAGTACTTCAGCTTTCTACCCACTGCTGACAACTCAGGATCCCATCAAGGCAACTTACTACGCACAACCATCACTGATCCCTAATTGTCGTTGTCCGGCAGTTGGGCACTACTAGGACTTCGCAGAACACTACGTCCCATGTGGCTTCACAGATCCTGCCATGTCCTGATAGCAACTACAACATAGACTAAGGCTGGCCTCCTTTCTCTTCCGCACCACTGAATCCAAGGACAGCACTGTCGCTCGCCCTGGGCTAGGTAGTTCTCCTATAGGGGTTGCAAACCACCCGACTCCTCAATAGCCCTTGCATGAATCACATCTGCTTGTATAAAAATGGCTAAAGAGCTGATTTCCCCACACCACCAGAGTCTGCAGATATTTGTGATGCCTAATTCTGCAGGGGGTCACAGGAATTTTTAACAGGATTGTTGGTGCAGGAAATTCCTTTCTGCTTTTGTGCTGCTACTTTGCCGTGTGATCCGTGCACCTGGCGGGATTATGACTGAGTTGGATTTGTAGTGCAATTCATATATTTTCCCACTTATCATCAAAGAGAGAAGAATTGAAACATTGAGGTTACTATCAACTACTTTTCTCTCTAATGCAATCGTATAACCCAACCAACATTGATAGGAGCGATCCAGACTAGTCATAAGTCATTATTTTCTATTCAATTATGTAAATGTTTTTAGCATAACCTTCTCATATTTTTGCTTTTTTTCAGTAATCAATTAAAGAAAAGGCACCCGAATTTGCTGAATTAGATAACGACATGAAATAAAATGCAAGCACAGTGGTAAAAGCCCTCGGTGGGAGCTTATCTATGGTGGAATATTGTCATCCTTCCTTTTCTTCTGTATCAGCAGTGCATGTTGGTGCCGGATACAGTAGATGTAGAGTTGCGATCAGTGATAAATACCTATCGCTGCGGAGAGAACAGCTCTTTAGTTTTGGGATTGGAGACGTTGTGCAGCGTGTATAATCTCAGCATATGTTGGTAATAGAATCTGGGAGTTCACTGTTCTGGTTCTTAGTTTTTTGACGGAAACTTTAAGCTTGGGTTGGAAAACGTGATTAACCGAAACATTAAAATGGGATTTGAATGGAACTGAGGAAGTGGAAAATATGAGGAGACATTAAAACTGATGCTCAGCTTAGGCTTACTGAATGGGCTCATTTATCTATTGTAAACCACAAAACACTAGTGAAAGCTGTAATTTATGTCCTGAGCCAAAAATGCTTAGTGGCCAACAAGTTCCAGGGCTTCAGACCCATTCTTGGTTCTCCTACAGTTCGCTTTGTGCCATTACAAATTACTGCATAATGAGGAAATGGTCCAAATGGTCCCTATAGCTTCAATAACATGAGGCTCATCTAAAAGCCATTTCAACAATTATCTTAACTGGGAAGTATTTTGTTGATACAAAATTGACCCCCTTCCCTGAAACCAGTCCACTAGGGATTTTCTTACTTGTCAAACGTTCTGTTCTTGCTGCTGATGAAGTGATGGCCAGAGGACCACCACTGTGCAGGGTTCAATTATAGAATTCGAGGTTGCAGAAACAAGGGAAATGTTTTATTAACAGGCAGGAACAAGTAAGGATAAGGCATATTACAGGGGAGTATACTGTGGCAAAAACAGAATTAGCAATGACTGCAGTTCCTAGCTTGACGCTCAGACACTCATCACCCCAACTATTACAAATGGATATTCAAAAGTTGATTAGCAAAGCTAGAAATATGCAAAACTACACTACAACTACAACCTTAATGTCCTTCGCTACTCGGGCTGGATGGCTACCGTGCTCTGGCTGCGAAGGCTTCTACTACACCCTAACAAGTGCGCACACTGAAAAGAGTTAGGCTAACATTGTGGAAACAAGTCCAGTCCTGCAACCTGATGATGTGTTGCTCGTCGGTGTGCACCTCTTTCCTTGCAGAGCAGGGGAGAAACTCTTCTTTTTCTTTCATGGTCCCAGGTCCTTTGAGTCTTCTGGATCACATCTCTAGGTTTTCTGGATCACGTCTCTAGGTTTTCTTGATCACGTCTGTAGGTTTTCTTGATCACGTCTCTAGGTTATGTGGATCACATCTCTAGGTGCTATGGATCACATCTCTGGGTCCTTTGGATTATGTCTCTGAGTCCTCTGGATCACATCTTTAGGTTCTCTGGATCACGTCTCTAGATTCTCTGGATCACATCTCTAGGTTCTTTGGATCACATCTCTAGGTTCTATGGATCACTTTTCTGGGTCCTCTGGATTATGTCTCTGAGTCCTCTGGATTACATCTCTAGGTTCTCTGGATCACGTCTCTAGGTTCTCTGTATCACATCTCTAGGTTCTCTGGATCACATCTCTAGGTCCTCTGGGTCATGTTTCTGGGTCCTCTAGATCACATCTATGGGTCCGGTAGATAACATCTCTGGGTCCTGTTCAGAATTGCCAACCTCTAGAACAGGGGTAGGGAACTCCAGGCCTCGAGAGCCGCTCCCTGTCCGGGTTTTCAGGATTTCCTTAGTATTTGATAGTTGGTAACTTAATTTCCTGCACTGGCGATGATTCCAACTGTCAAATACTAAGGAAATCCTGAGAACCTGGACAGTGTGCGGCTCTTGAGGCCTGGAGTTCCCTACTCCTGCTCTAGAACTTCTCAGTCCAGCACTACTCGGTGGTCACCAGGGCTCTACCACGGTCTGGTCCGCAGTCACTCACTCAGACGGCACCAAGCCTTTCCTAAAGCCTAAGTGCCTGAACACTTCTAGGCAATGTGTCCTCTATCACACACACACATATATTAGCATTTTTCTCCTGTCTTTCCCTCTCACCTCTTTTACTTTCACTTTCAGCTTCTCTGCTTCTTGCACTTTCTAATCTGGATCAGTCCAACTGAGGAGGGGGGCGACTAGTTCACAACACTCAGCACACAGGGAAGCACTGCCTCTTAAAGTCATAGCATGCTTTAACTGTTCATAGGTGTGATACCCCTACACAAATATTCAAACACAAAGTAAAGAAAGTGTTGTCAGATCTTCGACATTCTGCTCCTGTTCTCTATTGTACTGAATACAGAAACAAAAAATGTAAGTGCTTTCAGCACAGTTTATGCTTGGCGATTGAGTTAAAGTAAGTCCCAATACCTAGTGTGCTAGCTGAATGCTTTCTACAGAATGGCCATCCACTAAAAAGAGAGTATGACAAGTAAGAAAATATGAGAAACTGTACAGTATGTGAACATATTGCAGTTGTCTATACTGAGATTCTCAGGTAATCTGGCAAACTTTTCTGATATAATCACCCTAGGCCTAGGTCTTTTAACGTCTGCATAGCTGGCATAGACGGCATAGCTAAATTGCTTATCAGGAATTTGTTGCTACTTTTATTTGTTCAATTTCGTTACCTCCCCAGCTTCTCCTGACTACAAAAGAGATTTCCAAGTTCGGGCTAGTTTACTTGGGTATACCCAATAAAAAGAAGAAAAATATTAGAATCAATAAAAAATGATAATGTATATCAGAGTATACACAAAACAGATAATCCTAAACAAGCTACTCCGGTGTAAATGAAAAATGATAAGAAATATCAGACAATTTCAACATATAAATAGGTTTTATTGATATTGAATAAAAACTACCTGAGGAAGCAATGGTGAAACGTGCATTACAGCAGGTGACAGAGGCTGAAGAGGACCTTCACTATGAATTTGGGTCTGAGACATCATTATATTTATTATTCTTGCTAGGTTTAGTGGTGTAATGTATCTATGATTGGTCATGTATATATAATTGCTGATTGCACTTTAATATATACTCTGCATCACTTTGGATGTCAGTTTTTTGCACATTTATTTATCATGTGTAAGGGTGCGTGCACACGATAAGTATACGCAGTGTTTTGGATGCAGCGTCTTGTCGTTGCGCCAAAACGCTGTGTAATACAGTATAAGCATAGTGTAAAAAGACAAATAGGGAGGGGGACAAGAGGCGCAATAGTGCCCTATCACTAGTGACACTGTGTATATAGGTAGTGCTATGAAGCTCCTCACCTGGCATGTCCCTGAGGAAGGCGCGGGTGTGGCGCTGAAACGCGTAGGAAAGAGGAGGAAATAAAGGATGAAAATACTCTGGGCTCTTTGGTGAGTTTATTCATACTACAGCAGCGCGGACCGTGATACACCAGCACTCCCATCATCTTCTTAGTTTAAGCATAGTGGATGGGCTTTCAAGAAATCCCATCCTCACTATGCGTAACACGCCCGCAGCGTCTTTGGAGCAGCGTGTTTGGTTGCCGGCATTTCGCTCCTCTGCAGCATGTTCATTTCATGCTGCGGAGTCAGAAGCGGCTGCCATCGGGTGACTGCAGGGAGAAGCCAACCGGCCCCCCTGCACATGGTGAGTACAGGGCGGCAGCGGTTCCCTGCGGCCACCCGCGGCTTCCCTCAGGTCTGGAGGAGCTGCGTCCAACACGCAGCTCCTCCAGACCGTGAACACACAGCCTAATAGTTACCACTGTATATTGAAGAGTATTCACCATACTTTTATCTTATTAATACTTTTTTTGTCTACTGGAGAGCAATTATTATATTATACATATATTTATTGATATATATTTTTAAACCCTATATTATTATTTTAGTCCTCTTGCTCCCTCTGCCCAGTGTATTGTTTTGAATTTTGTCTTTATGTGTGTATGTTTTTTATTCAGTATCGATAAAACTTATTTATATGTTGAAATTGTCTAATATTTTTTAGAGTTTTTCATTTACCGTATACTGGAGTAGCTTACTTATGGTGTTGCCCACATCAACCTCTCAGCAAGTTACCACTACTTACTGTTCACACCTGGCCTCTGCAATAAAGGTAATTCATCTCTTCAAGTGAATCTCCAGTTTGCCATTATTTCATGGCATTCTTGAGACTAATCAGTGCCAAGAAAGATTCAAGACTGCATTTACTTCTGCTTTACATTGCTGCTGTTAACTATTAACCTGCTGGAAGATTCCAGACTGCATTCACTTGTTATATTGCTGCTTTTAACCATTACAATGCCAGAGAATACTGATAAGGGGCTGGTATCAAGAATTAGCTGCCTGTCAATGTAGGTCTGGTCTGACTTGGCTGATATCTCTAGACAAGTTGCAAGGCTCATAAAGGGTTAGACATTGACTTGTAGGAAAACTACCTCCAAAAGATGTCACTGACAACATAGTTTATTTTCATTTAGGGAGAGAGGTCATTTGTATCTTTCTCGGATGGTACAGTGAGTATATGATGCATCTACATTGGTCAACCACAGCCATTAAAGGAAACTGTCAGTCAATTATTACTGCCAAAACCTTAGGCAGCATGAATCAGAGTCTGGCTGCACGATCACAGCCAGGTATGTTTTTCTGTGAAACAATCCAGCATTTCAGAAAAACCAAAGCTTATAGAGCTTCCCGGGGACCATATGGAGAGATGAGACTGGTCCAGAGCAGCCCCTGGGCAACTTCTACTGGTTTTGCTCTAAATGATTGACAGCTTTCTCTCGTGTGCACATCTGAAGAAATCCTTCAATCAACCAGAGCATTACAGGTAGAATTCAGTGGGACTAATCTCTCTCTATAGTGCCAAAGTGTCTCTTCAAACTATTTATTCTCTGAAACAAAAGAACACTTCAGTGAAAAACATTATTATTATTATTATGTAATTTATTCCATGGTGCTTTACATAAAAACAAGTATAATAATCATGAACAATACAAGTCACTCACTGATCCAGGAGGAGAGAGGACCCTACCACAAGGGCTCACAGTCTACAAGGGATAGGTGAGAAAACAGTAAGAGAAGAGAAAGGACCTTGCTCACAAGGGTCACAGTGTACAAGGGATGGGTGAGGATACAGCAGGGAAGGAGAGAGGACTCTACCCACGAGGGCTCACAGTCTACAAGAGATGGGAGAGGATACAGCAGGGGAGGAGAGAGGACCCTGCCCATGAGGGCTCACAGTCTACAAGAGATGGGTGAGGATACAGCGGGGGAGTAGAGAGGGCCCTGCCCACGAGGGCTCACAGTCTACAAGGCATGGGTGAGGATACAGTGGGTAAGGAGAGAGGATCTTGCCTACGAGGGCTCACAGTCTACAAGGGATGGGTGTGGATACAGTAGGTGAGGGGAGACGACCCTGCCCGCCAGGGCTCAGTCTACAAGGGATGGGTGAGGATATAGTGGTAAGGGAAGAGGACCCTGCCCATGAGGGCTGACAGCCTACAAGGGATGGGTGAGGAAACAGCAGGGGAGGAGAGAAGACCCTGACCACAAGGGCTCACTGTCTACAAGGGATGGGTGAGGATACAGTAGATGAGGGTACAGCTGGTCATGCAGTGGTTTGGTGGACAGTGGTATATGTAATTTATATGACCATACGTTTGCTTTATGGCCTGATGATTAGCATCCTTCTTATACTGTTTGATTATCATACAGTAAAATGAACTTTCCTATGAACACTATCTCCCAAATATTGTCTAGTGTAAACACACCCTAAGGCTCCTGTGCTTTTGGGGGCGTGCATTTTTTGCAGCGTTATGCGGCCACGCTATTTAGCGCAGATAAAAAAACGCATTCACACATCGCGTTTTTTTACGGTCGCATATCTCCCCCAAAAGCGCAATAGAGAAATGATATGACATGGGGGAGGAAGAATCCTGTGTTCCTTCCCTGTGGGACATGTGTATATGCAAATAGAGTCTGTGGAGCCTCTGTTAGGAGTCTCAAACACAGAACTAGCCATATATCCCTCCAGGGAAGGACCCAGCCAAGGGGTGGCTCCTTGCGGAGAACACCATAACCACCATATGAAGTGGCCCTTTAAGTCAATATCCAACTCTTTTACAAGTTTACAGATATGACAAGGGAATACCAAGGCCAAGTATCCATCCACATACAGCTGTTTCGGGGTGTTGCCCCTCATCAGTGTGGAGTAGGATTCTGGCTAGGTGGGAGCAAGGCCTAGTAGACCAACAACACAAAGCATTCACTGATCTCAGGGATAAATAGAGTCTGTGGAGCCTCGGTTAGGAGTCTCAAACACAGGACTAGCCAGATATCCCTGAGATCAGTGAATGTTTTGTGATGCTACTCAGGAAAATGACTTTCCAGCAATGACTGTTCTCCGCAAGGAGCCACCCCTTGGCTGGGTCCTTCCTTGGAGGGATATATGGCTAGTTCTGTGTTTGAGACTCCTAACAGAGGCTCCACAGACTCTATTTGCATATTCATATTTCCCAGGGGGCAATGTGCCTAGGAATTCACTGTGTTTGAGCGCTTTAGCCAGCTGCCCGCAGTGTTTTCTTGGACTGGTCTCCCTGAGATCAGTGAATACTTTGCAATCTTGGTCTACTAGGCCTTGCTCCCACCTAGCCAGAATCCTACTCCACACTGATGAGGGGCAACACCCCGAAACAGCTGTATGTGGATGGATACTTGGCCTTGGTATTCCCTTGTCATATCTGTAAACTTGTAAAAGAGTTGGATATTGACTTAAAGGGCCACTTCATATGGTGGTTATGGTGTTCTCCGCAAGGAGCCACCCCTTGGCTGGGTCCTTCCCTGGAGGGATATATGGCTAGTTCTGTGTTTGAGACTCCTAACAGAGGCTCCACAGACTCTATTTGCATATTCATATTTCCCAGGGGGCAATGTGCCTAGGAATTCACTGTGTTTGAGCGCTTTAGCCAGCTGCCCGCAGTGTTTTCTTGGACTGGTCTCCCTGAGATCAGTGAATACTGTGGGACATGTGTGACAGCTCTTTTGACTTTCACAGTGTATTAATATACATTGTAAAAGCTAAATATAAGTTATCAAATGGTATTAAAATAAAAAAATAGAATACTTACCTCTGCACCGGCTGTTCCTGGTTACTGGGAGCCGAGACATCCACGTCTGATGTGCTGCCAGGACCTTCCAGATCTGTGATTGGCCAGTAGCGGTCATGTGGTATGCACGTCACATATCACATGATCACTATCGGCC
Source organism: Allobates femoralis (assembly GCA_033576535.1). NCBI lineage: Eukaryota > Metazoa > Chordata > Amphibia > Anura > Aromobatidae > Allobates > Allobates femoralis. The sequence continues at coordinate 87,277,740 of JARQOC010000010.1, forward strand.
AATCACAGAGCTGGAAGGTCCTGGCAGCACAGTAGACGAGGATGTCTCGGCTCCCGGTAACCGGCGGGAACAGCTGGCGGAGAGGTAAGTATTCTATTTTTTTATTTTCAGACCTTTTGATAACTTATATTTAGCTTTCACAGTGTATATTAATACACTGTGAAATCTAAAAGGGCTGTCAATACCTGTCACACGGGGGAGGAACACAGGATTCTTCCTCCCCATGTGATGTTGAATTCTGCAGCGCCGACATTATACGCGCTGGAATTGCACATTGTCTGAACAGCGATGCGTAATTCCAGGGGATATAATGGCCCCTATGGCGGAAAGCGCGCACAAAAAAGCGTCAACAATTAACATGTTGATTCTTTTTACGTGCGCGCTTTCTCCCATAAAAGCGCGGCGTATATTTACGCAGCGTCTGCACACCAAAAGTGAATCTCCACGAACTTTGCCGGCAGATGCAGGTGTGCTTTTGCAGAAAAAGCGCAAAAAAAGCGCAACAAAAGCGCAAACTGTGAACGTAGCCTAAGTGTAACTAAAATCTCCTGGACACTAATGCAAATCTTGTAATAAGGCTCCTTATCTACGATGTATCATCTACAATAAACATGTCTTAGGCAAAACAGACTCATCTCTGCTTGTCCGTCCGGGGGAGCTCCTTCATGGCTCGCTAGCCTGGTCCCACCACTAGAGGTCTGATCCTTACACCTTTGTTTGCTGCTTCTAACCACTCGACAAGGAGGGGAATGCAACAATTACATCCGGTTTTGAGTTTTCTCTTGTATTCCATTGAAATACCCCCGTCCTCCAACCTTCCAAGTGATTGTGAAGCAGAATTAATGCTTCGCTTCTTGCATAGCTCTACCGCGTTGCCGCCTTCTAATTGAAGTGAAGGCTTCTGTAGTTAACCTCTCAGTTGCTTTTTCCATGCTGTGGGGGGAACGTCATTTTTCTGAGCAGAGTGGAGTATATTTTGGAATCCTCCCAGAAACAGTCAGTTGTTGCACCGTTGTTCACTAACCCTTATATACTTTTATGAAGAAGCTTGGGACTCCCTTCTTATAAATATAAATCTATTGCCAAGTTCTATTAAATGATAGCGTAAGAAAAAAAAAAGAAGCCCTCTGAAGAATCAGTGCTTAATTACAACTTAATTAGCATAATTATGCATGCTAATAGCATCTCAAATGAATAGCAGTTGTCAGGAGGTTGGGACCATCTGTAAGAGTGTCGGATTAATACATCATTTTTTATATCTAACAACGCAGTAACTCTTTCCCTGAAAGTGATTTTCATTAATCAAGTTCATTTTTATTATATAGAAAATTTGGCATTTTTCATTATGGGCTATTATCCCTTTCCCCATGCAGTCCTAATACAATACTAATGAGACCCCATGTGGCTGCTCCACATTGACAATGGCAGTACAGGTGTATTATTATAATTGTTACAAACAGTACATTGTATCTCTGGAATAGCAGAGTTCTAACCTGGAAATATCACAGATTCGTTCCCTGGGGCCCTCATGCAATTTCCAGAGCTTTATGAAAAAACATACATGTATGCATCTGGCTGAAGAATGCTTTAACTCCGCGTACTAATTATTCCACTGAAAAGATGGCTGGAAATACTGGACAATACTGGAGAGCACCGTGTCGATAATCCTACTTGGCTGTCAAGTTCAACAGATTTTATGAGAGTATAAAAACTTCCAAAAACAATACTGCTTTTGTTCGTTACTGTTTCTGGAACTAGTCAGACCCTTTCACTCTCATTCTTATATCAAGATAATAAGTAATCACCTATCCACAGGGTTTCCTGTCCTTGGGGGACTTGTGACAGGTTTGGGATTTGAGTCTGACATTGTCTGGCAAGATTCTGGATTTTGAATGTAGTTGCTTTCGTTTGCTGCAACAAGGGTTAAGGAATCTGTGTTACTCCTATCTCAGGTGCTGCTGGTTTGTGACCACTCACCTCCACCTTAAATAGTCACATGTTCCATCATCTAAGGCCGGTTATAGAGATTCATTCTGAATTCACCCCCTTGGAGGAAAGAAGCTTCTTGTGACTTTTGGAGTCCTGTTGCCTGCAGCTCTGGTGTCTACAGCATTGGAGTTGCAGTATATCCTTTTGTCTATGTTTCCCTGTATATATTGTAGAGGTGTAGTCTAGTGTACTCATTGCCTCTGCACTAGCCAGGGTGAATGGAAGGAAAAATAGGGACTAAGCATGTGATGGCAGCGGGTAGGGGGGCGGGCATTTAGGAATGTTAGGGAGATGAAGGTGCAGACACAGGTTATTGTCAGGTGGTGACCCATCCCCCTCTCTACAACAATAGATATCTGCCGCGACACTACTATATATATGAAAAATTCAAATTAATGAGTGGCCCTGAAAAGAGAAGATCAAACTGCAATGTGCAAATGTGTAATGCAGAAAACTGCCCTGTGCTAAAGTTGAAAACAGAGGTCTTAGTCTCATCAGTGGCCACTGAGGATCAAGCCTGGCACCCACTTCAAGGGGCCTCCACTGCCAGGTCCTGACACTATGCCCTAGTGAAATGGTGAACTGGTGGAATCTGTGTGGGCTTATATGTCTAAAGATGTAATTAAAAACAGGTGTGTGCTAGGACCTCACACTGGAGTCCATGAGTGGTTACCAGACTATGAAAAGAGGAAAGGGGAAAAAAATATATATATTTATAATGGGAGCTCAGTCAAAAAAGACAATATGTAAAATATATAAGACTGGCATCAACCGTATACGTAGGTGCTGGCAGAAAATAATCATACTTACAACAATAGATATCTACTATATATATGAAAAATTCAAATTAATGAGTGGCCCTGAAAAGAGAAGATCAAACTGCAATGTGCAAATGTGTAATGCAGAAAATGCATCCCCCCTCTTCCTACCATTAGGGCCTTCCTCCCCTTTTCCATCCCCGGTAATAACCACTGTATTGTGTGTGTCGTGCACCTGATATTCTTTCGTTTGTGCATGACAGATAGGTGATCACTTGCTGATCTCAGGAGTCCAAGTGGTCCAAACACTACAAAGCTTGAGAAAGGTGTTCAAGAGTTTCCCTATTGAATTGACTGGTGCTCATGAATATTTAGAGCTTTTACATTACAATCCTGTCAATTCATCTAAAATCAAACTTCCTGGGAAAATTTGGCACAGTTGTCTTTTTCAAATTTGAAGAGAGCACTAGGGATGAGCAGATCGAGCAATTGGTGAATTCACCTGCTTGCACAATTTTTCCTGGGAATTTCTATTTGTGGAGAATTTAATATGACTGCTCACCTTTCTAGTTTCTCCATTCCTAATCGTCATCCATCCGGTCATCCCTGCATCCTCAGATTACCACCACTCGCACTGTAATCCTCAGGCCTCTGAGGCTGAGCCGGGACATTTGGCTTGGATGTGGCCTGAGTGAGGACTCTACTACTGTAACCATTTGCAAACTTGCGTAGAATCCTCCCAGGGATTCAATTAAGGGGAGGTGATATCAAGATGTGGAGAAGGCAAGATGGGTAACACGGAGGGACCGAAGACGTGAGTGGTACAGTAAAGGCGGTTTTCTTTACATTTTGATGGCCTTTTAAAGTTCAGAAAAATATCAGCTGCCATTTTGCTGAGTCCACGTAAAAATAAATTACACAAAAATCCACATTTTAGCAAATGCAGATTTCTGTAAAATTTGAATCTAATTTAATTCCATTCAAGTTCATTCCTCATCTTTACATAACATCCTGTAAGAGGGACTAAGGCCGGGTTCACACTGCGGCGTGATCCGGTCCGGGGCTGTCCGGGATGACCCAGACAGCCACGGACCGGATCAGCACACAGGACTGGGGGGCTAATGTGCCCTCCGGTCCAGTGTGCAGGGCACGCAGTTCCCGCTGCTGATAAGTCAGGACCGCGGGCGCCGCGGTCCTTACCTGTCAGCGGTTGTAGCTCCATGCGCTGCACACCGGACCGGAGGGCATATTAGCCCCCCAGTCCTGTGTGCTGATCCGGTCCATGGCTGTCTGGGTCATCCCGGACAGCCCCGCATCCGATCGTGCTGCAGTGTGAAGCCGGCCTGAAATTGAATCTGAGTTGGTACAGCTGTCATGCTCACAATCCCATAAGGGAAACCTTCCTGATCTACTACTGCGCCAAATACAAATTTGTGACTTCACATTAAAATTTGTGATCTCCTGGAGTTCTCTTCTTTATACTTACTTATCACACATTGACTTCAAATACAGTAGCACTGCGGATGCACACTCCTAATTGTATAGGATCATCTGTTTGCTGAGACCCCTGATTTCTCATAATTGTTGGATGTGCCAGCAATCAGATCCCAAGCAATCAGCAAATTAAGACCTAAAATAATGCTGACAGCAATGTAGTCTTCACTGTCTCAATAATATGAAATCAACAGCACAACCTCAGATGTATTTAGGACCATGTAGCTAGAAGTCTTCTTCCTCATATCTGTTACGCCCCTGTCTCAACTCTGACTATGACCGATGCCCTTTGCTGTGCTCCATGTTGAGTTTCACAAGTTGCTTGGTGAACCGTACTGACCTCATCATCCAAAGCCTTTTATGGTCGATTTAAATGCACCTGTGGTGTCTGAGGATTGACAAGCTATGTGTTCAGTCAATGTTGTGTTCAAATGTTGTTTGTCTTCAAGTTTTGACACTATCTAGTTCCTTCTGCAGCAAAAATTACAACAAACTCCAGTAACTTCTGCACCTTACATCTACTGTGCCTCACATCTGCTGTTTAGCCCATCATCTGCTGTAAGCATTACAAACTGTTGTTTAGAAACTGTTAACATTAAACTGCAATTATCTTTGCAAATACACTGTGGCCTTGCAGTGTTGAGGTCCTGGGTTCAAATCCCGCCAAGGACATTATCTCCAAGGAGTTTGTATGTTCTCCCCGTGTTTGCATGGGTTTCCTCCAGGTACTCCGCTTTCCTCCCACATTGTAAAGACATACTGATAGGATGTATAAATTGTGAGCCTCATTGACGACAGCATTACTGATGTATGTAAAGTGCTATGGAATTAATAGCGCTATATAAATGAATAAATATTATTATTATTACCTGTGGCTTATACAACTTACATCTACTGCTCCACAGATCTATCAATTAATCCACCATCATCTCTTGTAAGTATTACAACTATTATTTATACACTGTTAACATTAAGTTGCAATCATTTTTGCAAACTGCTGTAATTTCTGTAACTTACATCTACTTTTTCTCGGACCTGCTTATTAGCCCATCATCTGCTGTGTTCATTACTTACTGTTATTTAACCCCTTAACCTCCCAGCCTGTTTTCACTTTCCTGACCAAACCATTTTTTCAATTCTGACCAACATTAATTTATGAGGTTATAACTCTGGAACAATTCAACGAATCACAGAGATTCTGACAATGATTTTTCGAGACGTATTAAACTTTGTGTTAGTAGTAAAGTTAGGATAATATATTTTGCATTTGTTTGTGAAAAATTTGAAATTTGGTGAAAGTTTTGAAAATTTCACAATTTTCGTAATTTATTTTTTTATTTCCTTAAACCGGAGAGTTATATCACACAACAGAGTTAATAAATACCGTTTCCCACATCTCTACTTTACATCAGCAGAGATTTTTAAACATTGTTTTATTTTGTTAGAAAGTCAGAAGTGTTCAGAGTTTATCAGTAATTTCTCATTTTTCCAACAAAATGTACAAATAATTTTTTTAGGGACCACACAGATTTGAAGTGACTATGAGGGGCCTATGTGAGAGAAAATACCCAAAAGTGACACCATTCTATAAACTGCACCCCTCAAACTGCTCAAAACCACATTCAAGAAGTTTATTAACTCTTCAAGTGCTTGACAGGAACTAAAGCAGTGTGGAAGGAAAAAATAAATATTTCTTTTTTCCATAAAAATGTTACTTTAGCCTCAAATTTTGCATTTTTACAAGGATAACAAGAGAAAGTACACTATACAATTTGTGGAGCGACTTCTCCTGAATATGATGATACCCCATACGTGGTGGAAAACTACTGTTTGGACGCACGGCAAGGCTCGTAAGGGAGGAGCGCCATTTGACATTTGGAAGGCAAGTAGGCTGAAATCGTTAGCAGACGCCATGTTACATTTGGAGAGCCCCTGATATGCCTAAAGAGTGGAAACCTCCAACAAGAAATCACAATTAGGAAACTAGATCCCTCAAGGAATTTATCTAGATGTGAGGTGAACATGTGAAGTCCCAAGGTGCTTCACACAATTTTACAACATTGAACCATAAAAATAAAAAAAATGATTTTTCCCACAAAAATGTTGCTTGAGCCTCAAAGAATTACACTTTTGCAGGTGAAGCAAAAAAAAAAGGACCCTAAAATTAATTGTGCAGTTTCTCATGAGTATTTCGATATACCATATGAAGTGGGAAACTACTGGCTGGGCATATTGCAGAGCTCCAAAAAGAAGGAGTGACTAGGGATGAGCGAGTCCTAAATTACTCGGACTCGCTAGACCCCAACGAGTCCGAGTCAAGGACTCGGGACTCGTTGCGAGTCCAGCGAGTCCAATGTTAATGAATAGGGAATCGAGTAATAGCGAATAATGCGATTTACAAATCGCTGACGAGTCTCTGAAAGTGAGCGAGTCCAAACTCGCTGGTTTTTCTCTTATTTGGAGCCGATGATGCTAGGGGGAAGCGATTCTCCTGTGCACACACAAAGAGGAAACGACTCGCTCTGACAGGCGCACACACAGAGCAATCCATTCCCCAGAGAGATCATGGCCGGCCGTGTCACTGTCAACACGCTTCTTTTGATTCCTCTGGTGGAGGCTCGGCCACTGCTATGGCTCCCAACAGACCCTGACTATGGTGATAACATCATGAGGACTACTGCCTGGAGAGAGATCGCCCAAGTGATGTTCCCTGCGTTCCATCTGAGTGGCCATGATGAGCAGAGCAATATGAGTAAGTTAAATGAGTTCACCCGTTATATATTGGATTTACTGTATATATACTCGTGTATAAGCCGACCTGTGTATAAACCGACCCCCTATTTTTGCCCCCAAAAACTGTGAAAACATATTGACCGCCATCCTGGTATACAGCGGCTATCACTGGTAGACAGCCCCCCAGTAGAGTATACAGCTCCCCCTGCAGAGTATACAGGCCCCCAGATGGGTATACATGCCCCCATATTATGGTATACAGGCAGGGGCGGACTGGCCCAGGTGCCTGGGGGGCAATTGCCTCCCAGGCCGGCGTATTTTCCCCTATTTTGGGCCGCCTGGACCATGAAAAGGGCTTCCGCCCGCACGGGTTATGCGGCTGCAGGAGCATGAAGCAGCGCATGACCCCGAAGCAGCAGGCGGAACCGCAAGCTCCTGGCCGCGCGATGACGTCATCAGCGCGCGGCTGCGGATGGGAGCGAGCCCTAGGAGATTGCGGGAGCTGCGGTGACTGTGAGGCGGCCGCCAGTCATCACTTCCCCCCCACCCCCGTCCTCACCTGTGTCGGACCGGTGAGGGAGGGCTGGCACCCAAACTGTAGGGTGCCAGTCAGTCCCTGTATACAGGGCCCTCAGTGGGTCTACAGCCCCCCAGCAGTGGGTATACAGGGCCCCCAGCAGTGGGTATACAGGGTCCTCGTGGGTATACAGGCCCCCCATAGCAGGGTATACAGGACCCTCAATGTGTTATCATGCGCCGTCGCATAGTTGCCTATATTTGGATGGGGTCACAACAGTACACTTAGTTTAAGGGCTGGTGCTCCTGGCTCTTACGGCCAGGGGGTTGGGTGTATATTAATACCACTAATGAGCAGAGTCTGGTGCCCGCACTATTACCTTCTCGATGCGTCGACATGTGTCCTGCCTCATTTGTGATAGTGTCCACATGAGCTCAATGTCCGTAATGCTGTTGATGATGTTCGACACTGTCGTGTCACTGTGCCTTGTATACACATTACACACACAACATGAATAAAATGTTATTGTTGATTTGTACACAAACCTTTGGTGTTTCAAATATTACACATGTCTAAACCCGGTTTGAAATAATTTCACAGTTGACCATCTTCAAAAACGCTGGAAGAGCTGCCGCGATCAGCATAAGAAACAGCATCGCAAGATCGCAGAGGGGGACCCGGGAGTAGCAAATGAGCTGATCTACAAACACTATGACCGGCTGTCCTTCCTTGGACCGGTGGCCCGTATGCCAAGGTATGTGTCTGCAGCACTGTTGTCTACTATTATTATTATTTATTTATATAGCGCCATTAGGTTCCATGGCACTTTACATGAGGATAATGGTTAACTACAAAAAACAGTAAAGTAAGACAATCAGGTCGTACAGGTACAAGAAGAGAGGACCTTGTCCACGAGGGCACACAGTGTACGTATGAAGCTCTATAATGAGTGTGCTGGTTTACATACCCACACTGGGGTTTGTTTCTGCCATGGTGCAACAGATTTCTATTACCTTTGGCAATGATCCAGGACATACACATTTATAGTCACATTGTGACGTTGGGACAAATAAGCAGGGTGGGCAGACACAATGTTCCGTGACCTCACAATTAGCTGTTATTGTTGGCATGTTTGTGGAACAAAGCCATGTTCTTCCCTGCAATGGCCTCTAAGGTGTGTGGCCTTGTCTGGTTTGCCTGTCATAAGCCTCATTTGTATCAGTTCCTAATGGCCTCGACTTGCATAAGGGCCACATACATCCCTACACATTTAGTTGTGGGTGTTTTTTTCGGCTAAATAACGTTGCAAGGATATACCCCTTTTGCACTAAACTGTTTGTACACCATCCCAGATTGTTGACACATTCACACACATTTCAGAACACACCCTGTATCACTACAAATATGTGTGGTTCAGTTTTCCCATGGGTTTATTTGGGGCTGCAAGGTGATGGTGTAGATATTAGGGCCCACATGTCAATTTTAGTTTTTTTGTCGTTAACTCATGGCCACATTACGAATCCTCCGGAAAACATAGTGTATTAATGCTGTATAAAATCAAACTAAAGAGGGCCATATTTTAAGTGCAACAGGCTTTTATGTCCAACGTCCTTTAGGAAACCCGAGGTTTGTCCTTGCTGCTCCCGGTTTTTTGTTCGGCCCCGTTGGAATAATTGTAAAACTGTCCATCTGTGCATACCACCTTGTTTGGCACCAACGATGTGTGACCTGCTGCTCAAAAACAACCCCATACTCTATGTCCATTACAGTCGTTTCAAATCCCAAGCCATCTGTTTGGTGTGTTTTATTTACCAAGATATTCCTGATTAGCATACATGGCAGCAAAAAGAAGTGTAGGCCACTAACGCCAAATGCTCATGTGTCACCTATGCTGCATGACTCCATTTCCTGTCTTGCTCACCTGCCCTATAGATCTGGGTTATGTGCATTGAGACCAAGGCCGTCCACACTGTGTGTTTTTGTGTCCATCTGATGGCAAACAACCCTGAATAATGTGTTAGCCTCACAGTGTCAGGCTATAGCTTTGTCCACATAAAGTTTCCACAAAAAGTCTAAACAATAGTTGTGGCCACTAATATGTCTTCAAGTGACTAAATAGCTGTCCTGCCTAAGGCAGGGCACAGTGTAATAGTGCGGACAAATTTTAAAATTTGTAATGTAATGGCAAAAAATCGTGGAGCAACACTACCCACACATAGAATATAGTTTGAGGCATGAGCCAAAAATGTCATTAATTTATTTGCTGCAATTCCATCTTAAGGGCAACAATGAAAAGACACAGAATACACAGATACACTGAGTCAAAAAAGCGTGCACATGTTATGTTTGGCCTATGGTTTTGTTTCCAAACGCAACCCATTCACCAAATGTTTTTTATATTTACCCACAGAGCTGCTCACTATCGGAGGCGGCGTCGTCACCCGCCAGCAGAGCTGCCTGAGGAGGGGAGGGAGGCCCCTCAACCCCCACCAGATGAGGAGGAGGGAGTAGCACCACCACCTCCGCCACCACCACCGCCACCACCACCACCACCACCACCACCGCCACCACCACCACCACCACCACCACCACCTTTGGGGCCGCAGATACAAGAAGAGGAGGATGAAGGGCCACACCAGCGCCCTCCAGTGCCGACTGCCAGCAGCAGTGTGGGGAGTCACTGGAACCCCAGCAGCCCTGCTCTGATCCCGGGGGCACCACAAGACCGCAGAGGACAGTGTAGTGCTGACTTTGCCCGCAGTCTCATACCGTTCTTGGATGACATTCCATTCGAGAGACGACTGCGGGCATGGTCAGCAATACACATTGTCCTCGATGCGTGTAGGCCCCCAAACAACCCTGGGCAGGTGTTTGCTTTTTTGGAGGAGTGGAGGCTCAGCAGATCAAACATCCTGGAGAGGGCCACACCCCGGGACAGGTATGTGGCGACCCAGAGGTGGTGTCCAACAATGAGGGGCCTACCAAGCCAAGGCCAACCGGCCCAGATGCCCCAGCCTACAGGCTTCCAACCACTGGGTGAGGTACTGCATGGGGCCCTGGACCTCCTCAACGACCAGGGTGATGGTGCCACGTTACAGGCAAGCCCGGAGGATGCGGCAACCTACCACCAGCTGTAGACCCCTTTTTTTTTTTGTTTATTTTTTGTTCCTGTGCATTGCACAATTTCTTTGTTATCTTATTATTTGTTTTTACTAAGTTATAACCAAAAAAAAAAAAAAAAAAATTCTGACATCTTTGCCATTATGGCGGAATAATACCCAGTTTACAAAAACTGCTTTGTGTCTGTCTTTTTTCAGGGAATGGATGTGTAGGTTGTTTTGTGGGTGGGCTTAAAGTCATCATCATTATTATAATTATTATTTATTTATATAGCACCGATAGGTTCCATGGCGCTTTACATGAGGATAACGTACACAAGGACAAGTACAATAAACATAGACAATAAGGTCATACAGGTACAAGAGGAGAGGACACTGTACGCATGGGCTCACATTCTACGAGGGGTGGGTGGGGATACAATAGGGTGGGGAAGGTGTCGGTCGTGGGGCGTGTAGCGGGGTGTCATGGCAGGTTTTAGGCCTCTCGGAAGAGTGAGTCTTTAGGTGTTTCTTGAAGGTTCCCAGGGTAGGCGAGTGACTGATGAGGTGGGGCATCGAGTTCCAGAGCATGGCGGATGCCCGGGAGAAATCCTGTATGCGGTTGTGGGAAGAGGAGATGAGGGGGGAGTGTAGGAGAAGTTCTTGGGATGAACGCAGGTTGCGTGAGAGATGGTATCGGGAGATCATGTCGGAGATGTATGGTGGGGATAGGTTGTGTAAGGCTTTGAATGTCATGGTCAGTGTTTTAAAGTGAGCTCTCTGTGGGGCGGGGACCCAGTGAAGGGCTTGGCAGAGGGGGTAGACAGGGGAGTAGCGTGAGGACAGATGGATTAGTCGGGCAGCAGAGTTTAGTATAGATTAGAGAGGTGAAAGAGAGTTGGCAGGGAGGCCTGTGCGAAGGAGGTTCCAGTAGTCAAGGCGGGAGATGATGAGGGCATTAATGAGTGTTTTAGCAGTGTGAGGGTTGAGTAACGAGCAAAATCTTGAAATATTTTTGAGTTGGAGTCACAGTGACTTGGTTAGGAACTCGAGGTGGGCCTTGAAGGAGAGGGAGGAGTCAAGGATTACCCCGAGACATTTGACGTGGGGGACAGGGGAGAGAGAGCATCATTAGCAAGTACTGTACGGGCCGCATGGAGCATGAAGTCACCTTGGTTACTAAGTGTAAAATCATGACTCCACATACAAATGTTGCTGACAAATAAACAGTGCCTGTGTTTGGGGGGTTACTTAATGCCTCGCTATGGCAACAAGACTAGGAACACACATGTGAGAGGCTGGGACATCTACCTGCTACACATCGCGTCTACGCGTTTTCTACAGAGCGTACAGTGGGACCCTTCACCAGGCTACAGCAGGATGATAGTACAAGCAACGCCGACGATGCAAGCATAGGCTTGTTGACTAAAAAAATTAGCTCAAGGGGCTGTTTCCCATTTTTGTTATAAATGTAGGCCTAAGGGCCATAAAAAGCTTGTTAGCCAGGTTGTCTCCCAAAGCATGATAAGCTTGTTAGCCTGGGTGGCTCAAAAAATTAGCCCAAGGGGCTGTTTCCCATTTTTGTTATAAATGTAGGCCTAAGGGCCATAAAAAGCTTGTTAGCCAGGTTGTCTCCCAAAGCATGATAAGCTTGTTAGCCTGTGTGGCTCGAAAAATTAGCCCAAGGGGCTGTTTTGCATTTTCGGTATAAATGCAGGCCTAAGGGCCATGAGCAGCTTGTTAGCCATGGTGGCTCCCAAAGCATGATAAGCTTGTTAGCCTGTGTGGCTCGAAAAATTAGCCCAAGGGGCTGTTTTGCATTTTCGGTATAAATGCAGGCCTAAGGGCCATGAGCAGCTTGTTAGCCATGGTGGCTCCAAAAATTAGCCCAAGGGGCTGTTTTGCATTTTTGTTATAAATGTAGGCCTAAGGGCCATAAAAAGCTTGTTAGCCAGGTTGTCTCCCAAAGCATGATAAGCTTGTTAGCCTGTGTGGCTCGACAAATTAGCCCAAGGGGCTGTTTCCAATTTTTGGTATAAATGTAGGTCTAAGGGCCATACAAAGCTTGTTAGCCAGGGTGTCTCCCAAACCATGATAAGCCTCTTAGGCTGGGTGTTTCCAAAAATTAGCCCAAGGGGCTGTTTTGCATTTTCGGTATAAATGCAGGCCTAAGGGCCATGAGCAGCTTGTTAGCCATGGTGGCTCCAAAAATTAGCCCAAGGGGCTGTTTTGCATTTTTGTTATAAATGTAGGCCTAAGGGCCATAAAAAGCTTGTTAGCCAGGTTGTCTCCCAAAGCATGATAAGCTTGTTAGCCTGTGTGGCTCGACAAATTAGCCCAAGGGGCTGTTTCCAATTTTTGGTATAAATGTAGGTCTAAGGGCCATACAAAGCTTGTTAGCCAGGGTGTCTCCCAAACCATGATAAGCTTGTTAGCCTGGGTGGCTCAAAAAATTAGCCCAAGGGGCTGTTTTGCATTTTCGGTATAAATGCAGGCCTAAGGGCCATGATCAGCTTGTTAGCCATGGTGGCTCTAAAAATTTGCCCAAGGGGCTGTTTGGCAATTTGGGTATAAGTGCAGGCCTAAGGGCCATGATAAGCCTCTTAGGCTGGGTGTTTCCAAAAATTAGCCCAAGGGGCTGTTTTGCATTTTGGGTATAAATGCAGGCCTAAGGGCCATGAGCAGCTTGTTAGCCATGGTGGCTCCAAAAATTAGCCCAAGGGGCTGTTTTGCATTTTGGGTATAAATGCAGGCCTAAGGGCCATGATCAGCTTGTTAGCCATGGTGGCTCCAAAAATTAGCCCAAGGGGCTGTTTGGCATTTTGAGTGTAAATGCAGGCCTAAGGGCCATGATAAGCCTCTTAGGCTGGGTGTCTCCAAAAATTAGCCCAAGGGGCTGTTTTGCATTTTGGTTATAAATGCAGGCCTAAGGGCCATGATCAGCTTCTTAGCCAGGGTGGCTCAAAAAATTAGCCCAAGGGGCTTTTAAATGTTTGCTAACAGAAAATAAAGGTTGATTACTTGTGAAAAGGTGTTGTGATGGTTAATGAAACCGAAGTTAAGGTGTAGTGTTGGTTTAAGATGAAGCAGCCTCATTACCAGGTTGCAGGAACATGGTTACGCAAATCGTTACTGGTCTTGTACATACTGCTTGTACCAAAAAGACACAATATAATACAATGATTAATTATATCATATTGATGTTGAACGTGGCACTTCAGCTCTGAGTACTGTCGTCTTCAGGGCTCAAGAAGTCTTGTGAAATCCAGTTCCTATTAAACTTTATTAGAGTAAGCCTGTCTGCATTCTCTGGAGTAAGACGTGTCCTGGTATCAGTTATGATACCCCAGCGGCACTGAAAACCCGCTCTGATGTCACACTAGCTGCAGGGCATGCCAGCACCTCCAAGGCATACAACGAGAGCTCTGTCCAAGTGTGGAGCTTGGAGACCCAGTAATTAAACGGGACTGCGGCATCAGTCAGGAAGCAGGTACTGTCACTTAAGTATTCTTGTACCATGTTGGTAAGTTTCTGTCTCCGAGAGATGGTTACTGGAGCAACATGGCGCTGCAGGTTCGATGGCTTATTGAACATAGCCCACTTTGCGGACATCTTTCCAGCATCTCTTCTGGACAGCGTGGATGATTGTGCCCCGACCAAAGGCTGCTGTTGCACAGAGTTGCTAACCATGGGCAGAGTGTTGTCTGACGGTGATATTCGAAGCATATTATCCACAAGAACCCTCTTGAAATAGTCAATTGTCAAGCCACGTGGTGACTGAAACAGCAGCGAGGTGAATTTATCTTTATAACGTGGGTCCAGAAAGGTGGCCAACCAGTAGAGGTCGTTGTGCAATATGTTAACCACTCGTGGGTCTTCTAGCAGACAAGTCAACATGAAGTGAGCCATGTGTCCTAAGCTGCATAGAGTCATGTCTTCAGTGTCCTCAGAACGATGTTCAATACCCATTGTATCCGCAAAGTCTGTCTCCGCCTCCTCCTCTCCAGGCCACCCATGGTGGACAGACACAAAGCTGGGGTTGTGAGTACCATCTGGGTTGACATCGGCACCAACAAAAAATAAATCCTCTTCATCGTCTTGCTCCTGTTCCTCCTCAGGAGCCATAGTTGCCTGGTCATACTGGCTCTGCTGGCTAGGTACTGCGCTGTTTAAATCTGGCTCCATAGCCATCTGCTGGGCTCTCAATGCTTCATTTTTCTGATTAATGAGGGATTCTTTCAGCAGACACAGCATGGGTATAGTGACACTGATGATGGACTGATCACCGCTCACCAGTTTTGTGCAGTAGTCAAAATTATCAAGAACCTCAGATGTGTCAGCGATCCACACCCACTCCATTGTACTAATATGTCGTGGCTGACTGCCGGTCTGACGGGCATGTTGCAACTGATACTCGGATATTGCCCTCTGCTGCTCATTGATCCTCGATAACATATGGAATGTCGAGTTCCATCGTGTCGGCATGTCACAAATGAGTCTGTGGTTGGGCAAATTCAATTGCTTTTGAAGCAATGAAAGTTTTCCAACCGCTGTTGACGAATGACGAAAATGTGCACAAACTCGACGCACCTTCTCCAGTAGGTCACATAGCTCTGGGTATGTACGCAGGAATTTCTGCACTACTAGATTCAGCACGTGAGCCATGCAAGGCACGTGCACAAGGTTTCCGAGCTTTAGTGCAGCCACTAGGTTACGACCATTGTCGCTCACCACGAGACCGGTCTGGAGTTGGAGTGGGGATAGCCACTCATCTGTCTGTTCCTTCAGACCTTTCAACAGCTCTACTGCAGTGTGCGGTGTGTGACCTAAACAGATCAGCTTCAGCAGAGCCTGTTGGCGTCTTGCTGAAGCACTGCAGCAAACCTCCCAACTTGGCCGTGATGTTGAGGGCAATTGAGGATTGGTCGAGGAAGCGGAAGATGGGGTAGTGGACATATAGGATGATGCAGAGACCCTGAATGAGGTTGTGCCAGCTATCCGTGGCGTGGGTAGGATGTTTGATGTTACACTAACATCGTTTGGCACACTCTCCACAACGTTGATCCAATGCGCGGTGAGCGAGATGTACCGGCCCTGTCCTGAACTGCTTGTCCACGTGTCCGTAGTAAGGTGTACTTTCCCGGTTACAGCGTTGGTGAGGGCACGCTTGAGGTTGTTAATGACATGCTCATGTAACGCGGGGACGGCACAACGTGAAAAGTAGTGGCGGCTTGGAACCGAGTAGCGTGGTACTGCCACAGCCAAAAGCTCACGGAAAGAGTCTGTACCCACAAGCCTAAACGGCAACATCTCGACTGCTAACAACTTAGCTATCTGGGCATTTATTTTTTTGGCTAATGGGTGGGAAGAGTGGTATTTCTGCTTCCTTTCGTACAGCTGTGTCACTGATAACTGTAAGGATGTTGATGACCGAGAACTGTCTGCACTCGTGTTCAGTCTCTCTGCAACCGCTGCTTGTGATGAGTACATATCAGCTGGACCAGCTTCAGCAACACTTGATTGTGACGGACGTATCTGAGTTACCGTCGCAGTCTTTGGGTCAGATGACACTGTTGTGGAAGGCTGCACTTTTGACCACTGAATAGGGTGCTGACCAGCCATGTGCTTCCGCATACTGCTGGTGCTCTGGTTTCCTTTCCCGTGGCCTCTGCTTAGCCTTGCATGGCAGATGGTACAGATGACCACATTTTCTTGAGAAGGCCCATCTTTAAAAAATTTCCACACAGTGGCTGACCGACCTCTAGGCTTGACTGTACTCCCTGAGGGATTACTGAGGCCCACATTTGAACATTTTGTCCAACAGTTGACAAATTTTGAGCCACAGTGGACACATTTTGGGCAACAGTGGTGACTCTTTCAGTTCTGGTGGGAGGAGTCGGCCTTGGTGCCTTTGTTGGTGGGACATACACACTTTCTTCCTCCGTGCTGCTCTGCTGGCTCTGCATCGCAACATTCCACGTGGGATCAGTTGTCTCATCATCAACCCCTTCCTCTTCTAAATCTTCCCGATAACAAGATAGATTTTGCTCCCCAGATGACAAGTGTGTCACTGTCTCATCATCATCATCCTCCAACTCCTGAGACGGTCTAAGACTTTGCTGAAAGACACGTTCATGTGGCCGGGGTGTCTCTAAAACTTGTCCATGATTGGACAATTCTTCGTCAAGTATCTCATCTACTACGGAGTCTGGCAAACCGGATTCATGTAAAGGATTATATGTACCAAATAAGTCATCTGAGTGACCCATGTCTGTGTCAACATTTTCATGGGGCTGCTGTTGGTCTGAGGAACTGTGAAGAGGTTGTGGATTAGATGACCCAGCATGGTATGTACCAACAGTAGACACAGTGCTCAAGGAACCTTGAGTGCTGCAAGAACCTGTTGTTGAGGTCTTGTCTGCCAGCCAAGACGTTAGATGCTGTTCGTCTTCCGGCCTCAATACTCGTTTACTTTCCTGACGGGGAAAGTTAGACAGGAGGAACGATCGATCAATCCTCGTCTGTCTGCCCGAACTGGTGGATAGTTGGCCACGACTACCAATGCCTGTACCTCTTCCCTGTCCCTTAGCAAGACTTTTTTTGGGATTTGGTTTTTTGTGTGACATTTTATAATTTCTGGTGGCTTTCTGGGGGCTTGTAAAACAAGTAGCAGGTACTATTTCGTGAAAGGTACACACTAGAGGCTAAGATATATTAAGACAGATGGAAGGTAACGTGCGAGCTGCAGGCAGGACACCGTACAGCAACGCACTGTCACAGGAAAAAATTGTTTAGTACGCACAACCAGGCACACTTAGGCTGCGGTGCTGGCTGCGTGCAAGTTTACAAGTACCGTGCGAGCTGCAGGCAGGACACCGTACAGCTACGCACTGGCACAGGAAAAAATTGTTTAGTACGCACAACCAGGCACACTTAGGCTGCGGTGCTGGCTGCGTGCAAGTTTACAAGTACCGTGCGAGCTGCAGGCAGGACACCGTACAGCAACGCACTGGCACAGGAAAAAATTGTTTAGTACGCACAACCAGGCACACTTAGGCTGCGGTGCTGGCTGCGTGCAAGTTTACAAGTACCGTGCGAGCTGCAGGCAGGACACCGTACAGCTACGCACTGGCACAGGAAAAAATTGTTTAGTACGCAGAACCAGGCACACTTAGGCTGCGGTGCTGGCTGCGTGCAAGTTTACAAGTAACGTGCGAGCTGCAGGCAGGACACCGTACAGCAACGCACTGGCACAGGAAAAAATTGTTTAGTACGCAGAACCAGGCACACTTAGGCTGCGGTGCTGGCTGCGTGCAAGTTTACAAGTACCGTGCGAGCTGCAGGCAGGACACCGTACAGCAACGCACTGGCACAGGAAAAAATTGTTTAGTACGCAGAACCAGGCACACTTAGGCTGCGGTGCTGGCTGCGTGCAAGTTTACAAGTACCGTGCGAGCTGCAGGCAGGACACCGTACAGCAACGCACTGGCACAGGAAAAAATTGTTTAGTACGCACAACCAGGCACACTTAGGCTGCGGTGCTGGCTGCGTGCAAGTTTACAAGTACCGTGCGAGCTGCAGGCAGGACACCGTACAGCAACGCACTGGCACAGGAAAAAATTGTTTAGTACGCACAACCAGGCACACTTAGGCTGCGGTGCTGGCTGCGTGCAAGTTTACAAGTACCGTGCGAGCTGCAGGCAGGACACCGTACAGCAACGCACTGGCACAGGAAAAAATTGTTTAGTACGCAGAACCAGGCACACTTAGGCTGCGGTGCTGGCTGCGTGCAAGTTTACAAGTACCGTGCGAGCTGCAGGCAGGACACCGTACAGCTACGCACTGGCACAGGAAATTTTTTGTGGAAAAATGGCACCAAAATTATTTGGTAGACTAGTTTTCTGACCTAACACGCAATGCTGACTAGTAACATAAAAGATTCTGGATTCGCGAGTCCCGAATAGAGAATACAGGACTCGGAATCGCAGACTCGCTAGGATTCGGACTCGTAGACTCGCTCAGACTCGCTGCTGTTTGGGGAGATTCAAGCTATATAGCGATGTGATAGAGCGAGTCTAGCGAGTCTAGCGAGTGAGAGAAAGTAAACTATGACAAAACTAAGATTGCCATTCACTTGCATTGGACTCGTTACTGAGCGAGTATTCGCTAAAAGACTCGCCGATTCCCGAGTCCAGCGAGTCCCTTAAGAATCGCCGAGTAACGAGTCCTAGCGAGTAGACTCGCTCATCCCTAGGAGTGACGTGTTAGAATGCAGATTTTCATGGAAGGGTTTGTTGGTGTCTTCTTGTGTTTGGAGAGCCCATAATGTGCCTAAACAATGGAAACCCACCACAACTGACACCATGTTGGACACTACATCCTTCAAGAAATTTATTTAGATGTATGGTCAGCACCTTGACTCAAATAAGAGTCCAAAATATATAGAATAGGGATGAGCGAGTATACTCATTACTATTAGGTACTCACCGAATAGTACGGTACTCGGGCTACTCGTTACTCCGCAAGTTTCCTTGTGATTACTCGCTAGGAGTAACGAGTCTAATGTAAGTCAATGGGAAATGCGAGTACTAACTCTGCTGGACCCCATAAAGGGATCTGGGAGCTGAGGAAAAGGCTGAAACGGGGGAAAGATTGTTTAAAAGCCGGCGGTAAAAAGCCGCCGGCTTTTAAACAATCATGCACCCATTTCAGCATTTTCCTCAGCCCCCCAGACCCTTTTATAGGGTCCAGCAGAGTTAGTACTCGCATTTCCCATTGACTTACATTGTACTCGCTACTTGTAACTAGCACCCGAGTATCGGGAACTACTCGTTACGAGTATAGCGAGTCCGATTATTTCACTACTCGCTCATCCCTAATATAGAATCATATACACTTTAGTACAGGGGTACATATCTTGTTAGGTTACATGGGTACAAAAACCATAAGTTGCACCGGTGCAAATATACAAGCTATATGTTTATATATATTTGTCAGACTCAAATTTGTGAGTCCTAATTCTGGCACCTCTATATCAGAATATGTTTGTACGGTCATTGGGGGATGACCCCTGCTCTACCATGTTGTGCGGGGTCTTTGCTCTACAGGCTATTTCTGCCTTTTTAAATGTTTTTAACCCCTGAGTGTTGTGTGCTTTTTGTCCTTTTTGTAATAAAGATTGTTTATATAGCATATACTTTCACTTAACTTAGGTTGTATCCCTCGTTTTTGCATACCCCCTTATTCTTTCATCTTTTCCATATGCTTTTATGGGTATGCTAGGGGTGACCCCTAAACTTTCTATGCATTTATTTGAAAATAGTGGTGCTCTTCGCTTTGTGTATAAAAGCACTGTACAATGCCATCTGCACAATGTGCACGGCCAACTTTTTGTACCATGTGTTTGCTTTTCAGTATGGTGTCAGGACCTGATCTGAGACATCAACACCCCATGAACTTAATATAATCCAAGACACAATCTGGTTTTGGGACTTATGATGTGGCACCTCGGACAGTGACAAGGGAGCTGTTGTCACAGTGTATTGTGGTCAAAATAAAGACATCCCTCTTGTCATACTTTTACCACCAGGAGAGTTGACAGGCCAATCACAGTGTTTGCTGACAAAGGGGGATGGGCAGCAGAACCCCCCAGGCTGATGTGCACGACTAGTCTTGGTTACCATGCGATACAATGCCGTGAGCAGACATTGTGCTTCTGTACATTATTAGTGGTTTGCAGGAATGCACTTCTTGCAGCGCTGTACATATACAGCTGATGTTGTGAACGGGTTACAGACTGTTCGAATTATGATGCAATCATCTTTACTGACACCTGTGGTTACTTTGACCAAAAACCTGTTGTCTTTTCATGTCCTACTCCTTGTGCTTGCTTACCATCCAATATAGCCTGCAGTTCAGGTCATCGCTGCAGTGCCATCGTCCCTGATCTGCATGATCGCCCTTACCACGGCTTACTAGATTCACCTCATCTGGTGAGCCTTAACTTTTTTTAAGATGACGGGGGCAAAAAACCATACCGGTGAGGTTTAAAAAATGTTGACCTGCATGTTTGGCCTTTTAAAATGTTTCATGACAAGTTTTTCCTTGTTCCTTGCATACCTCATGGGCTAGACAACCTCACCAGAATGCCAGAGATCCCTTTGATCGGCTTAGGTGAAACATAATGAAAGATCCCAAAGGTCCAGTATTTAATGACCCCATTTGGAGTTGACTTTGGAGCCATCCATTCCCTCTGAGACCTCATAATCATGGAATGATTTCCATTATGCAGCCTACATACAAAATGTGCTGCCTTCAAACAATGCTTTGTATGGGCTCAATGACAAATACTTGAATAATCATTTACCGTTTCATCTACAAGCATTTTTAATTATTGCCAGCCATTGTTCACATAAACGAACATTTAGGGAATTATGTGTCTCTGCTTCCTGGTCCATCTTCACCTTCAAAAAAATGGCAGGAAAAGCCATTTCTGTCAATCACTGGCCGCAACGTGATCCATGTCAGCCCGGCACCAGGAATAGTGGGACACGTAGGGGCCGAGTACTTCACAACAGGACCTCGGAGGGATATCTGATGGAGAGTAATAGTTCTTTTATATTTTTAAACCACTTTTATGTAAATTGTCAAACTCCTGCTTTCTTTGATTTCTTTATTTTTTGGATAGATTATTAGATTTCTGCAGGTTGATGGTTTCAGCTTGTATCCTATGATCTTTCACCTAAAGATGTTACTGACTTTACTGATCTGTACATGGGTTTATTACATGACTATTGCTTTCCATTCTCTCACAAATCTTTCCAACTTTCACATAAAAAGACAGACAAGGTGCGTCCATGGAGAACATGCAGGCGTCCATGTCACATAATGTTACTGTCATGATGAACATGCTCTCCGTGTGCTCTGGGAGGACTCTCATAAAATGACCTATTCTGAGAATCACCACATAGATAGACCAGCCAAATTATCGCCTGTAAAGATAGCAATGGAGGATTATTGCTGAAAACAAAGTTGCAAGGTCAAACTAGAGGTTGAAAAATATTGTTTTATGGAGATCATTCACCGATAGGAAATGATTCAATTTGTCTTGAGAATGTATTTAAAAAATTGTTGACACCTATCAGGTAAAACATGGCTGAGTGTGGCACATTTGTTGGGAGCAGGCAACTATCTAATGAGGGACCAATGGACTGACAAGAAGACTTGACCATTTCAGTTTCTAACAAACCAAACCCTTTATTCCGACATGGAGAAATGCAGTTTCCGGTGGGGTCAAGTATTGTCTTTGCTGAGTCAACTCAATTTTTCCTAAAAAAGGGAAAAGGGCTGAAAGTTTGGGCACCCTTGGAGATCTGTGTGCTCAGATAACTTTGACCAAGGTTACAAACCTTAAATAGCCTTTCACATTTATGGCTTGTTCACTATCATCTTTAGGAAAGGCCAGGTGATGAAGTTGAGGTACATTGTTCTATTGTTCAGACACACCTGTACAAATATGGCTTTCCAGAATCAGTCATCAGAAGAAAACCTCTCCTGCATCCTCACCATAACATTCAGCATCAGAAGTATGTAAAAGAACATCTAAACAAGCTTGATGCTTTAGCAAACCAAGTCCTGTTTAAGCGATAAGATTAAAATAGAACTCTTTGGCCACAATGATCAAAGATATGTGTGGAGACAAAAAGGGCACATATTTCAGGAAAAGAACACATCACCAACCATTAAGCATAGGGGTGGATCACTCATGCTTTGGGGTTGTGTTGCAGCCAATGGCACGGGGAGCATTTCACAGATGGAGGGAAGAATGGATTCAATAAAATTTCAACAAATTCTTGGTGCAAACATAATACCATCTGTAAAAAAGCAAAAGTTGAAAAGTGGATGACCAGGAATATCACAGAACTGGAAAACGAGCCAGGAATCTCACAGAACTTGAAGACAAGCCAGGAACCTCAAAGAACTGGAAGATGAGTGTCACGCTGGACAAATAGGGTGTCCGGCTACCATGCATGACAGTGGCACACGGACCAATAATATCCGTTGCACAACACAAAAGCATGGACGGGGAGACACCAGGGGAACAAATACAGTGGAGGGCCCTGCTCATAGGGAATGGGGATGAGGTGACCACCTGCACTCACCTGTGTCTGTGCCCAGATCTCCTTACCGTCCCTATACGAGTTCTTTCAACTCGACGCTGAACAGGATACCTAGGCCCTTGCTGGCCCTTGTGTTAGTCCTCAATAGAGAATAACCGGTGGGAGCACTAGTATAAACCACTGCAATAAAGACGAAAAGAGGGAAGAAGAGGCAGACAGGGAAACAACACGGCAGCTTCACACCTGCGGTCTCACTCCTGTGCAGCACATGGCTTAGCAGGAGTCAGCTCTCCAGAGAACTTTCGTCTCCTTAGGACGTTTGGCTAGGAACGTTCAATCAGCAGTAAAGCATGCTGGAATCATGTGACCATATAAAGGGGATGGGAGTAATCACAGAGTAGCAACACCTGGACAAGAACCAGCTAGCTTGCTAGCAGCAGAGACTGACATTAAGCCCTCAACTGCCAAAGAAAGAAACACGTTTAATATGATGTCTCAATACAGACAAGATACTAAAAAAAAAAAAGGAGGGAACGCACATAGGGCTTTATCTGTTGTAATAGAATTGCTACTATGTGGAGTTGACTTACCTTATTTAGTTGTGTGAGTCACAACCAACTGAAAGAGCATATAAGAAAATGACCGCTGCGGATCCCCGTGTCCAAGAAATCCAATAAAACCAATAAGAAACCGAGTATGGTACCATGCCAACCAAGGAGACAATCTGAATACTTATAATTCCTTTATTCATGCTGACGCATTTTGTAGCATCTGCTACTTCATCAGGGCCATAAGGCCATGATTGTCTCCTTGGTTGGTGCAGTACCATACCCAGTTTCTTATTGGCTTTATTGTAATACAGACAAGAGACAGAGGTCCAAAACCAGTCACAAGAAGATGAGCCAGGAACCTCATAGAACTGGAAAATGAGCCAGGAATCTCACAGAATGGGAAGATGAGCCAGGAATCTCACAGAACTGGAAGATGAGCCAGGAATCTCACAGAACTGGAAGATGAGCCAGGAATCTCACAGGACTGGAAGATGAGTCAGGAATCTCACAGAACTGGAAGATGAGCCAGGAATCTCACAGAACTGGAAGATGAGCCAGGAATCTCACAGAATGGGAGGATGAGCCAGGAATCTCACAGGACTGGAAGATGAGCCAGGAATCTCACAGAACTGGAAGATGAGCCAGGAATCTCACAGAGCTGGAAGATGAGCCAGGAATCTCACAGGACTGGAAGATGAGCCAGGAATCTCACAGAACTGGAAGATGAGCCAGGAATCTCACAGAACTGGAAGATGAGCCAGGAATCTCACAGAATGGGAAGATGAGCCAGGAATCTCACAGGACTGGAAGATGAGCCAGGAATCTCACAGAATGGGAAGATGAGCCAGGAATCTCACAGGACTGGAGGATGAGCCAGGAATCTCACAGAACTGGAAGATGAGCCAGGAATCTCACAGAACTGGAGGATTAGCCGGGAATCTCACAGAACTGGAAGACATTTCCAAGGAAGAATGGATGAAAATCCCTTAAACAAGGACTAAATGACTCTTGGCTGCTACAAAAAGTGTTTACAAGTTGTGGTACTTGCAAAAGGGGGTGATACTAGATACTAGCCATGCAGGGTGCACAAACCTTTGCATCAGTCCATTTTCATTTTAGTCATTTTTAAAATGTTAAAGATTATTTTTCTTGTGTAAAATATAAAGGAAATGTGTCCTTAACTTTATACTTTTTAGAGATAATTTCATCTTCACCTTGCGAAGTTGTTCACCATTGCAGTCTTTTTGGCCAGGGGTGCCCAAACGTTTGCATGCCATTGTATAGTTAGGCACAGGAGCAGCATTTTTGGCATACTAAATGCCGGGATTTTTGAAGGATCAGACGGGCGTCTTCCTGTTCCTGCTTCTCCCCAGCATCGCTCATTTTGGCAGAGCTGCTTTAAACTTGCATGAAAATGCAGAAAGTCACAAAATTGTTGCACAACTCCCTGTACACTTCAACTTGTCAAAGTCTTTATAACAGTTTTCTGGCATAAAAGCTTTGATGAATCGGCCCCTAAGGATTGACACCCTCATTAGTACTGGCTGTGTAAAAACTAAAAGTAAGCAGAGGAAACATTTGACGTTCTCATGGATATCCCATCAGGAGGCTCTAAAATATACAAAAATCTTTAAAAAATTAATATTATTTATTTATAGAGCACCATTGATTCCATGGTGCTATACATAAGAAAGGGTTACATACAAACATGTTATAAACACAATGAACAAATTAACAGTGACAGACCGATACAGAGGGGAGAGCAGACCCTGCCCTTGCGGGCTTACATTATATAGGGCAATGAGGAGGGAAACAGTAGGTTGGGTCTGCTCTGATGGTGGAGCCCCGGATCCATTGGTGGTGAGGTGGTACTGTGGTCATTGTAGGCTGTTCTGAAGAGATGGGTTTTCAGGTTCCGCTTGAAGGTCCCGAGTGTGGAGGACAGTCGGACATTTTGGGGTGCAGAGTTCCAGAGAATGGGGGATGCTCAAGCGAATCTTGTAGGCGGTTAGATGAGGAACTTACAAGTGTGGAGGAAAGAAGGAGGTCTTAGAAGATCGAAGATTATGAGTTGGAAGATATCGAGAGATTACTTCAGAGATATATGGGGGGGACAGATTGTGGACGGCTTTGTAAGTCAATAGTAGTTTGAATTGGATATGCTGGGTTATCTGGAGCCAGTGGAGGGATTTGCAGAGGGGAGAAGTGGAGGAATAGCAAGGAGAAAGGTGGATTAGTCGGGCAGCAGAGTTAGGAACACATTGGAGAGGTGCAAGAGTGTTAGCAGGGAGGCCACAGAGGAGGAGGTTGTAGTAGTCGAGACGGGACATGATGAGGGCCTGCACTAGTAGTTTAGTAGATTGAGGGTGGAGGAAGGGACAAATTCTGGAAATATTTTTGAGTTGGAGGTGGCACGAGGTGGCGAGGGCTTGGTTGTGCGGTTTGAAGGACAAGGCAGAGTCTAGAATTACTCTGAGGCAGCGGACTTCAGGTACAGGGCAAAGTGTGATGTCATTTATTGTGATTGATAGATCAGGTAAGGCAGGTGTGTGAGATGGAGGAAAGATGATGAATTCGGTTTTGTCTACATTTAGTTTTAGGAAGCGAGAGGAGAAGAAGGAAGATATGGCTGATAGACACTCCGGGATTCTGGACAGCAGATTAGGACTTAGTTTTCTTAGAAAAGTGCCACTTTTGTCCATTGGTTGCTTGTGTTTTTGTAATGAACGGGTTAAAGATGTAATACCAAATACAACCTGCAGCCAAGAGTGGCGCTGTTTGAAGAAGAAAGACATATTTTCCTAATTTCATACGCCTTTTATTTTGGCACAAATACAATAGAAAGCTTCTGATACTTTTGCTCATACGTTTAATTTCAGGTAGCGGGATTGGGGGGGGTGTCTATCTCTAAATATGATGGTGTTTATAAAACCCTTAATGAAACAATGTAGTTATGTATCAACCCCAAAACTGATAAATGACCCATGTCATGTCTCCCAATAAGAGCAAATAATAATCTCGCCTGTTCATTTCCTCGGCTCGGGTGCAATTTGTTGCACTGACGGGTTAAGGTAATGCGCGGTATATGTACATTGTCTTAGAAACAGGTGCAAAGTTCCCCTCCGGTCCCAGTCCTCTCTATTAAAAGGGAAAAGCAGCATAGCTATTTATGAATGCACTCGGCTCCTGGGAGACCTTCTGACACCGAGACATTTGCATTAGTTCCTCTGCATCAACATTATTGCCACAAATGAACATCTTTGCTGATACAGAATCCTTTAATCTAGCGCTGGTTATAAAGACTGAGCTGCTCCCATTCTTTATACAAATGATGCCGCAAGTATTTGCCAAATCACCTCTTACTGGGATTGACTCCATGGATGACATCCCCAGGGCAAACGCCTGCATTGCATATAGTGGATTTGGTTTTGCTCTCGACAGGACAGAGCCTTCACTCCTACAGACAGATCGGTGGGATCTGTCTTTGTTCTGCGCAGCTCAGCAAAATCTTCCCCCCTCCAATCAATTCCGGAGGGATTCCAGATATTGCTTGTCTTAAAGTCTAAACACTCAGATGGGGAACATCATACTTGTAGATACTTGGGCGTAGTGGATTAACTCTTGAAGTCCAAAAAACTCTTCCAAGCTAATCCTTCCACACAGCTCTTCACATCTCATTTTCTATGGTTAAACTTGTAGATTGCAGATATTTAGACATCAGATTTATAACATGATGACTTATCCCTAGGATACATGATCAATTACAGATGGTTGGGGGTCCAACACCCAACACAGCAGCTCCATTCACTGTGTAGTGTCCGTTCTTGGCTCCTACTGAAATGTTTGAGATGATTGCAGTACCTCAATATGGCCACTAGACGGTGTATGGCACTGTGTCTCTATATACGGTTTACTTCCAGCCTCCGAGGGACCTGCAGAGCTAATTTATGGAGATTCCCACCGATCTGATAGCAATGATCTACCCTAAGGTCAGGTCATAGGTAAGTAAGTTCTGGAAAGCCTCTGGGGGTTGGTTAGGAAATATTCAGTTCTACTAGTATAATATCCTATAAATTGGTTTTACTCTAAACTAAATTTGTCATCCTATATACAGTAGTATGGAAAAGTCTTAGGCAGGTGTGAAAAAATGCTACAAAGTAAGAAAAATAGAAATGTTGATAGTTTATTATTATTGACTAACAAAATACAAAGTGAATGAACAAAGTAAAAAACTTTCTGGGCAGCATGGGGGCTTGATGGTTAGCTCTGTACTGTATATAGGGCAGCTTGGTGGCTTTGTAGTTAGTATTGTACTGTATATAGGGCAGCCCGGTGGCTTTGTAGTTAGCACTGTAGTGTATATAGGGCAGCTCGGTGGCTTTGTAGTTAGCACTGTACAGTATATAGGGCAGCACGGTGGCTCAGTGATTAGCATTGTACTATATATAGGGCAGCACGGTGGCTCAGTGATTAGCATTGTACTATATATAGGGCAGCATGGTGGCTCAGTGGTTAGCACTGTACTATATATAGGGCAGTACGTATGGTGGATCAGTGGTTAGCACTGTACTATACAGTGCCTTATGAAAGTATTCTGCCCCCTTGAACTTTTCAACCTTTTGCCACATTTCAGGCTTCAAACATAAAGATATAAATTCTAATTTTTTTGTGAAGAATCAACAACAAGTGGGACACAATCGTGAAGTGGAACGAAATTTATTGGATATTTTAAACTTTTTTAACAAATAAAAAACTGAAAAGTGGGGCGTGCAATATTATTCGGCTCCCTTGAGTTAATAACTTTGTAGCACCACCTTTTGCTGTGATTACAGCTGCATTCTCTTGGGGTATGTCTTTATCAGTTTTGCACATCGAGAGACTGAAATTCTTGCCCATTCTTCCTTGCAAAACAGCTGGAGCTCAGTGAGGTTGGATGGAGAGCGTTTGTGACCAGCAGTTTTCAGCTCTTTCCACAGATTCTCGATTGGATTCAGGTCTGGATGTGACTTGGCCATTCTAACACCTGGATATGTATATTTTTTTTAACCATTCCATTGTAGATTTTGCTTTATGTTTGGGATCATTGTCTTGTTGGAAGATAAATCTCCGTCCCAGTCTCAGGTCTTTTGCAGACTCCAACAGGTTTTCAGCCAGAATAGTCCTGTATTTGGCTCCGTCCATCTTCCCATCAATTTTAACCATCTTCCCTGTCCCTGCTGAAGAAAAGCAGGCCCAAACCATGATGCTGCCACCACCATGTTTGACAGTGGGGATGGTGTTTTGAGGGTGCTGAGCTGTGTTGCTTTTACGCCAAACATATCATTTTGCATTGTGGCCAAAAAGTTTGATTTTGTTTTCATCTGACCAGAGCACCTTATTCCACATGTTTGTTGTCTCCCAGGTGGCTTGTGGCAAACTTCAAACAAGACTTTTTATGGATATCTTTAAGAAATGGCTTTCTTCTTGTCACTTTTCTATAAGGCCACATTTGTGCAGTGTACGACTGATTGTTGTCCTATGGACAGACCTCTCCCACCTCTGCTGTAGATCTCTGCAGTTCATCCAGAGTGATCATGGGCCTTTTGGCTGCATCTCTGATCAGTCTTGTCCTTGTTCGAGATGAAAGTTTAGAGAGACGGCCGGGTCTTGGTAGATTTGCAGTGGTCCGATACTCCTATTTCAATATGATCGCTTGCACATTGCTCCTTGAGATGTTTAAAACTTGGGAAATTTTTTTGTATTTAAATCCGGCTTTAAACTTCGCCACAACAATATTTCAGACCTGCCTGGTGTGTTCCTTGGTCTTCATGATGCTCTCTGCACTTGAAACAGAACCCTAAGACTATCACAGAGCAGGTGCATTTATACGGAGACTTGATTACACACAGGTGGATTTTATTTATCATTACCAGACATTTAGGACAACATTGGATCATTCGGAGATCCTCACTGAACTTCTGGAGTGAGTTTGCTGCACTGAAAGTAAAGGGGCCGAATAATATTGCACGCACCACTTTTCAGTTTTCTATTTGTTAAAAAAGTTTCAAACATTGAAAAAAAATTGTTCCACTTCACAATTGTGCCCCACTTGTTGTTGAATCTTCACAAAAAAAAAATTAGAATATATATCTGTATGTTTGAAGCCTGAAATGTGGCAACAAGTTGAAAGGTTCAAAGAGGCCAAATACTCAATAATCAATGGTACTATATAAATGAATAAATATTTTTTTATATTATGGGCACACCACTCACCACTTCTTTACCTCTTTCATGGGAAATGCTCTTCTGGGAGTCCTAGTCTTAATTTTAAGAGGCTCCTGGATGCTCCTATACATGGCAGTAATGGTGGATAAGTATTACATGTCCCAGCATGTCGTTCTCTGCTCATTAGAGTGAATGATGGTGAACCAATGAGTGCCCCCTTGTGCCATCAGCATGGAAACCAATCTGCAATCTGTATGTGACCAGGCAATAGAAACCGGTGGGAACCTTGGACCAGTCATTATTACAGGTTAATATTGCTGCATTTTTTCCTTTAGACAGTCTGACCTTTCTTTTAACACCTTTAATATGTAATGACTGATTAGTGTGTGAGCGCAGAGCCCAGTCCACTTATATATTGTTTGATATTCCATGTCGGTATCTTCCACGTATCAGGGATTTGTTTGCGCTCCCCTGTTTGTACAGCTCTACAGAACGCATCTTGTGCTTCATAAATATATTCCCATTCATTTGCAGCCGCGGCACTTTTGGATGTTGCAGTATTAATTTTACCAATATTATTATGAATCTTCATCTCGTGGTTTACGTTACATCTGACGGTGTTCAATATAACATTGGTCAATTCATGTTCTGTATCCGCTAAGGGAGGATTAATGGACCCAATAGAAATGTTCTGATTGTACAGACTGAACCGTACTTTCTGGTGGAAGATTTGGTTAACCCCTTTTGTACATCCTGATTTACCCTACACTGGATTTAATGCTGCGTCTCTAATGGCATTAATGGGGTACTCCTATTTCAGCCATTTTTGGCATGTCCGTAAGGTTTTACATGTGGATGTGGTCCACCTCCGGGACTCACACCGATGTTGAGAACAGGTCCTCATCTCATGTCACTGTATCACTCTCTCTCTCTCTTTTCACTCTTTTTGGAGTTTCAAATATAATTTAGCCCACATTCCTGGCTGTTTTTACTACCCTCCATAGAGGTCAACATTTCATAGTTCTTTAGGTTGAAGGTAGACTTAAGTCTTTCGAATTCAACCTATATAGGCGGCCTCTTCTTTACCGATAGTGGAACAAGATGTTGTCTTGGGTTCCTGGACCCTCATTAATCAGGAGATTGACGGAACTGCACTTCTTGCAAGATTTTTTTATTTACCAGTGGATGTCTAAACATGCTGGGTGTGTTTGAGAACTCGCCCCCTCCACTGGTCAAAGGGTTCACCTGCATATCATAAATGAACTTTAGAAATATTTATTCTAAAGATCTGTGTAATAAAAGGACTGCTAGGCGGGGATTATAGATATGTGGACACAGTGGTTCTGGGGGCATAGGGGACCTGTCATGTTCTCTTTAAATTCCAGAGGTGGTGATTGCTTACAAATTTGATAGAGCTCTTCCCACCAATCTAAGGCTGGAGACACACTGGGAGAGTTGCATGCAAGATACTCACACAAGTCTCACATGCCTCACCCGGCTGCTGACTCTCTGGACTTCTGGTTTCTATGCAGCTGACACGTTCCTCTCAGGCAGGGGCTGACTGGCGACGCAAGACCTGGGTGGCAAAATTTTTCCGGCAGCCCTTGGGTGAGGACCGGGGGGGGGGGGTGTGCTGTCGGAAATTTTCGGCGGCCCGTCTCAGTCCCTCCAGCCCTTAGGTGAGGACCGGGAAGGGGGGGGGGCGGTGGTTGGGGTTGGCAGAGTGCTGTCGGAAATTCAGAAATTCTCGGCGGCCCATCTCAGTCCCTCTCCAGCCAGGCCCGTATTTGGAGTTCCTGCGCTCTGGGCACTGTCAGCGGTGCGCCCCCCTCATCGCACCACACCCCCCTGCAGACAGAGGAGTAGCTAAAGGGAGCCTAGAGGTTCCCATTAGGTGGCAGTCATGTTTTGGGTCGTAATCATGTGGAGAGAGCTAGTTTGCCCCCATAGGGTCCATGAAGGCGTGAAAAGGACCACGACAAAGTATATATACTTTTAGACTGACCACTTTTTTTCTTCGTACAAAATCATCCCCATGCATGACAATGCACCATCTCTTGGTACAGAGCATAGCCCTGAGTAATTGGCTGCTATGGACATAAAAGTAGAGAAAAGCATGGTGTGGCTACCAGTCTCCCCTGATCTCAACCCTATTGAGAAACTTGGAAGTACCTTTAAGCAAAAAAAATGTAAGATGCTGCAAGACATTAACCGTCAAACCAGCAGCTCTGGGAGTCAATTCTGACATCCTGCAAACAAATGCAATCAGAAAACATCCAAAACCTGACAAGTTCAATAAATGCAATATTTGTGAAGGTGATATCAAAGAAAGGCGATATACAATATGAGACATACTGGTAGGATGTTTACATTGTGAGCCCCAATGGGGACAGTGTTGATGATGTATGTAAAGTGCTGTGGAGTTCATAGTGTAATGTAAATGTAAAAAAATATTTCTTCATATGTCGTCACAATACTGGGATCTGAGGATCTTCTATTTCGAGGTCAGGGGCTCTCTGATGCGCTGTCGCTGCCTGTCTCGCTGTCTTCCTCTTTTGACACTGCAGTGTGGTGGACAAGAGAGCATTAACTGGTTAATAACAAGAAGTATGGTGTGTACTAACTGAGCCATACACCCTCCCATACCATGTCTAGCAGACATTGTAGGATTACTATATGGATTTTATTATTAGGGCACGGACACACTGGCGTAAAGCTCGGATGAGTGCAATGTGTGATTTTATCGCAGTGCAGTCAGTTAATCAACGTCTGAAACACATTGACGAGTGTCGGACGCTTTTTTCTCATCCAGATTCTGGATAGGAAAAAAGTCACAACATGCTGCGACAGTCTGCGATTCATGTGCGAGACTCGCCAATGCAAGTCTATGGGTCTGACAAAATCATGGACCGCACACGGACAGCACAGGGACCGTCCGAGAGGCATCACTTTTTTTCACTGATACATTCTCAAGCTGAGACAACTGTAAAATGCTCCTGTAAATGATTCTACACTAATAGCTTCTGAGAAACAAAACAGATTGCACATGGATGTGATCCAAGAAAACTGTCGGACACTCGCACAGCATTTGGATGTCCCAGTGGCCAGCTACACAGACAGCCCGCCACAGCCACACACAGAGCCACAACCACACAAAAACAGTTAGCCACATAGACAGCCAGCCACATAGACAGCTACACAGACGCAGAGAGCCACACAGAGAGACACAGCCACATAGACAGCCACACACAGAGCCATAGCCAGCCACACACAAGCACACACAGACACAGCCAGCCAAACACAGCCAAAGCCAGCCAGCCACACATACAGCCAGCCACATAGACAGCCACACACACAGCCAAAGCCAGCCACACACAGGAGCAGCTACCCACACACACAGACACAGCCAGCCACACACACAGCGAGCAATATAGACAGCCATAGCCAGCCACACACACATACAGCCAACCACACAGCCAGCCACACACACAGTCAGCCACACACAGCCAAGCAGCCCCAGCCACACACTCACAGTCAGCCACACACACAGCCAAACGCAGCCTCAGCCACAGCCATGCAGCCACAGCCAACCCCAGCCAGCCACAACCACGCAGCCCCAGCCAGACACAGACATAGTTAGGCACACACAGCCAGCCACAGCCACATAAAGACACAGTCAGACACACAGACAGCCACGCAGCCCTATCCACACATAGACACAGTCAGCCACACAGACACATTTTGCCACACACAGCCAGCCACGCAGCCTCAGCCACACAGACACAGTCAGCCACAGACAGCCCCAGCAACACAGACACATAGTCAGCCACAGCCACGCAGCCCCAGCCACACACAACCAGCCACAAAGCCCCAGCCACACACAGCCAGCCACATACAGACAGCCACAAAGCCCCAGCCACACACAACCAGCCACACAAAGCCCCAGCCACATACAACCAGCCACAAAACCCCAGCCACATACAACCAGCCACAAAACCCCAGCCACATACAGACAGTCAGCCACACAGACACAGCCCCAGCCATACACAGACCCATAGACAGAAAGACACACACACACACACTACCCACCACCACCAGCTGCTGCAGCTCATCATGATATGTGCAGCCAGAGCTGCACAATCAAATTTGGAATAGTATGGCAGCCATCACTGTCTGCGCTCTGCTCTGGAGGGACTGGGTGGGTTCACATAAGGTTCTTCACTGCCTGCGTGCTGACGTAGCACGCAGGCTACACATACCCACCGCTCTGAATCCTCCCTCCTCCCTGTCTTTGCTGGGCTGGGCTGGCCTGGCTGACGCAGTGGCACAGGCGCCCTCTCATCCAATCCCGCAGGCCAGCCGGGTGCCATGACAACACTCGCTGCTGCCGGAAGCCCGGACCGGCCCCGCGATGGCGCAGCCTGCTGAGAGCTCTGCTCAGAGGTGAGTGCGGCGGTTGCGGCCGAGCCGCCAAACGGCCACCCGCTAGCACTGACTCAGTTAGTGCTTTAATCGCGCCCGGCGTCCCGCCGGTTACCAGGACGACGCAGCCCTTGCTGCGATTTGAAGCTCGGGCGGTCCCACTGCGGCCGCACCGCGCTGACAGCCGGCCACTCAGTCAGATCCTTTCGCTATTCCGGGCGGCTGCCAGCAGTACCGGGCGGCCCTAAACTGTCACCACACCGGCGGCCCGGAGGGCAGTTGCCCCCCAGGAACCCGGCCCAGTCCGCCCCTGCTCTCAGGAGAGCTGGTGGCCATGCCGGGTGAGGCATGTGAGAATCATTCGAGTGTTTTGCCCAGTGTGTCTCCAGCCTAAGGCTATTTTTAATTTGTGTTGCATCTTACCTGTCCTTTATATATTTAGGCTTTGGGCCCAGAATAGGCATGTCTGATAGAAATAGTCACTGTCAGCTCTTAGAAATCTCTTGACTCATGCCGACAGCAGTACTTCACCTCTGTAGCCGGGTGTATGATCCAAAGTCTTCTTCACCTCTGACTATGCACCCCTGAAGCTGGAAGGCATACATCCGGCTTCAGAGTAGTGAGCATGACCGGAAGTGCAGGAGGCTTTGTATCGTGCGCAATGCGACCGGTACACTTGGCTACAGAAGCGTAGAGAAAGCTGTGGGCATTAGACACGAGAGTTCTATGAGCTGATGGTGACGTTGGCTTTTGGGAAATATGTTACTATGCCCACCAGGGTGTGAGAATACAGAATGAGGGCAGACTAGTTGGGGGAAACAGCGCCCCTTGGACTAGTCAAAGCCCTAATTAGCAGAGGGAAAATGATCATTACAAATAATTTTTTTCCACATTGGATCTTGAAAATAGCATTAGACAGGGATGATTGGGTAGGGGATTTTGGCCCACACATGTGCCTGCTGCTAGGCTAAAGGCTTAGGGACCTGGCAGTTTCCTTTAAGGCATCATCAGATAAAGATTGCCTTGTTATGGCCAGCAGAAACAAATGAATGATCAAACTTGTTCCCTAAGTATTCCAATTTTATAAGTTGACATTAATAGCATTTACAAAATCGATGTGGGACACAAATAGTGTTGGTGTAGTTTGTTTGAATTATTGTATTAATCCAGCCTTGCAACCCCATTATTCTCAAGATTGGCGGGAGTGTAAAGTGTGCAGAGAATCACTGCGATTTTCCCCTTGGACAATTGCTACCTATGTTGTGTTCATAATGTTGAGGGAAGGTATCTGTTTCCAGTCACGCCATTCCACGTCTGAGCACTGCGGTGGAACAGACAATATCACACAAATGTGGATAAAGAGACGTGTGTACATAGAGGTCATGTTTCTGTGATAAAGAGTCCAGATCTCAGGGGACCTGCTAAAGAAACTCGTTGGCTCATACTTGTGACAGGATTAAGAGTTGTATCTACGACGGGTGATGTTTGGGGTTGTGCCTGTAATTGCACCAACCAATTGCGCATAACCAACAAAAGTCAAATAACCTTGACCAATGTTCGGCTACCTGTTGACTTCACGTTTACATTTCGGTGCTCTTATGGTACCAAGGTGCATCTAGCAGCTCTCGATAGGGAAGCTCTTGCCAAGCAGAGTTGTCTGTTTTCTTCATAAGTTGGTGTCTTGCCTCTTTAAGCTGCTTAAAATCACCCCCACCTCCTAGCATTGGCCTAGAGCCGTCCTTGTTCGTCCTGGTGAACCTTACAGGGTTTCTGGCACTCGGACCCATTTGGATCAGAAACTCATGACACATCTTAAAAACATGATTTTGCATTCTGGGATGGGGATACCCTTTCTAAAAATGATCTGTATCCTTGATAGAGAGAGACTTGGAACTTCATGTCAGAAATATTGGAAATTCAACCACCATCAAGAAGAAATAAGAAATAAATGAGCATAGAAGGCTGAACCTAAAATCGATACAGTGTTAATAGATGGGGATTAACGTTACAGCATTGCACCGTGCGAGGCATGGAGAAACATTGCGGTCCTACAATGTGAGCGTGCCACACTTACTCAATATTATTAGCTTTAAAGAAAATCCTACGTGTCCTTAATTTGCTTGAAAGGTCTGTAAGACTTTTAATTGGCCTATAACAATTTAGCTAAAGTAAGTTAGATTTTAATCAACACACTCATGAAAATGGCAGTATTTTTTGCAATAAATTGCTAGTTAATAAACTTACTTGGGCTTTCTTTGTAAATGCCAACTAAAGACTTAAGCGTTACTTGCAAATTTAATTACTCATTTATTGCTCATGTAATTTTGAATTAATTACATGCCGAATAGATTTATATTCTATGTACTTAATAAAACTCTTTAAGTGCTCCGTTAGCAATCAATTGGTATTTAGGATGTTCTTCATTTACTGAAGAAAATGGCTTTTTTTTTGGGTTCCGGATTTCCCAGCCATCTGTGAGATCTGGATGATCAGTCTGTTTCGTGTCACACTGGCGCCCTCGGCTTTCGAGGTGAACTTCACAAATCCCGTTCTGTGCACCTGAGGTTTCATTTGCAATGGTAATATGTTTTAGTTTAATATTTGATGTGAGATCTGTCTCCTCGATCGCTAGACGTCCTCGAAATCAAAAAATGGCGGTATTCATTTTGGTAGAACCCCAATATATAGCAAACGCCTCATTGTATCATTTTTTTGCAGCAGTATGGTCATTGTGCCTTCCAACCAGAGGTAGAGCTGGACTTTCTGGTCAAAGATTTTGGTGCATTTTTGACATTTTCATTTTGTTTTTTGCACCCCTCACTAGCAACAAACACACTGCTTATCAGCTTCATCCAAAGTCCCATACCTCAGCTTTCAGGTGTTAAAACCAGCCATATACATTATGTTAATGTGAGAAGAATCTAGTAAGGGCTCGAATACCATAGGATTTGATGGCTGAATGCTCTCTAGGAAGATCGATCCTGTGCAGTCTAGATAGGTCCACCGGGTCTTCTCCATGCCTAGATAGGTCCACCAGGGTCTACATGAAGCCTATGTAGGTCCACCAGGATCTACTCTAGCCACGATAGATCCACCAGGGTCTTCTGCAAGCCTAGATAGGTCCATCAGGTTCTAATCCAAGCCTAGATAGGTCCACCAGGGTATACCCAGCCAGGATAGATCCACCAGGTCTTCTCCAAGTCTAGATAGATCCACCAGGGTCTTCTCCAAGCTTAGATTTGTCCACCAAGTTCTACCCCAAGCCTAAATAGGTCCACCAGGGTCTACTCCAGCCAAGGTAGATCCACCAGGGTCTTCTCCAAGTCTAGATAGGTCCACCAGGGTCTTCTCCAAGCCTAGATAGGTCCATCAGGGTCCTATTTTCTGTGGGAATTCCCAATTTTTCAAAATGATGGATGTCGAGATAAACAAATTGAGATTTCAATATGACCCATCTTTTTGCTTCCTAAATAAATTAGTCACCCCCAAAGATGTCCGGCAGCAGCTTACTGCCCTTTTTCAATACAGAGTTATGCCAAGAGACCGGAGAGGTAGATATAAAAGTGACTGCTGTCAAAATGGGAATGAGCAGGTTAAAGGGGTAGTCCAACCTTCATTTATACTTGGCTAGTTTTGCCATGGACTTCCAGTAAAAAAAAAATCACTTACCAATCTCCCACCACTTCTCTGCACCATTTTAAAGTGTCGTAGAAGTGGAAATGCTCAATATTCGCAAAACCAGATAGGACTGAGGCAGTCATACAGAGAAGTGGGTAAAATCAGCAGATGAGAAAATATATATTATTTTTTACTGTCCGACCATACTGGTGCCATGAACAGACTAGGGGATGTCTGTCGCATGTTGCAACATCGAGGTTACAACAGGATGAAAATGGAAAGGAAGACCTTGATGACAGAGACTGAGAGAAGGGACACCTCCTGGCATTAACCTGTATCGGGCCTCTAAGCTCCCCTAACATCCCTAAGTGGGTCCTTCCCCCCTTCGTTGTCATGTTCATACTCCCTAACTGTCCGTCCACTCACCCTGTATAGAACCATAGAACCAAGTCCAGTGAGTACACTAGACATCACAACTACTGTTATATAACACAGGGGAAGAAGGACAGATAAAAGGATACACAACAAACTTGAATGCTGCATCCAAATATGCACACTGCAGACGGCACAGCTTGAACAGCAGCAGATCTCCAGCAGCCACAAGAGACTTCTTCCCTTCAAAGTGTTCAGAATAGAAATAATCTATTACCGGCATGAGGTGATGAATCATGTGACTGTTTAAAGAGAAGGGGAGTGATCACAAACTGACTGCAGCTAAGATGAACTAGGGAGTAGCCACCAGCTAGAAAAATGTAATTAACTCTGGCTGGTCCAAAAGATAGCAATCATATCTAAAAACCTGTCTCACAAGCTCATGTGAAACTCAAATCCCAGAGCTGTCACAAGACTCCTAAGGAAGGGAGATACTCATGACAGCTGGGTTCATTTATGTAAAAAATTAAACATTTGTATGCCAATCTGCTCTTCTTAAAGGTGAAACTCAGCTCTTACCAGAGAATGAATCTATACAATTTGTGAACTGTCATAGTTTTGTCATGTACAATTATTCACATTTACATTTATTTTACATTATTGCCTTGAATACATTTTTTTTATTTACTAAAATCATCAATTTGGGAACCTTTCCAAAGTTTGGATTATTACGGTAATTTTTGGAATTTGATTTTTGTTATTTAGCAAAATCCATCTCTAAAACAGTTCTGGAGACATTAATCCAGCAGCTGCATTATATCTTAGATCTCTAACACAAGACATTTAATGGTGCCAAAATCAAATAACCAATCTAGGAATATTTTTTTTTAATATATATTTTCTTCTTATTGAGATAGAAATACTAAATACTAAATGATAGGTTGATGCAAGCAAAAGTAAGAAGAGTCTTCTGGAAAATTCAAGATGCACAACCTTGTAAGAAAAGGATTACCGTATATCACAATTTAAGAGATCCCCAACTCCAGGCCTCAAGGGCCGCCAACAGTACAGGTTTTCAGGATTGCCTTAGTATTGTATAGGTGCTAATGTGATCACCTGCAGTGGTGATGATTCCAACTCCTCTGGTAGTTACAGTGCAGGAGGCGGCAAGGTGGGCGTGGGATATAAGCTGGAGGACACCAAGGGTGCAGTTCTTTTACCTTTACTAAAGAAACGTGGGCACTGGTTGCCAGGTCCAGGAGGGTCTGGTCAGCCTGGATGCAGCTGGATTCCACCTCGCAAGGTGGGTTTGGAGGCCTGCCTGTTGTGCTTCTCAGTTTGGGTCCCAGCTGCCTGTGAGCTATTCTGTGGGCCTGTCCTTTCCTTCTCTCTTAATCTCGCTCCCGACTGGCAGAAAGCACAAACATTTAACGGGCTGTTGTGCTACTGGATCTCTACATGTGGCCTGGAAACTTGCAGTCTCCTGTCCTCCAGATTTGGTTGAAGGGACGTGCAGTGCCCGCACAACCCAGGACTCTGGTGTCCTCCATTGCGCTGCCTGGGGTGAGCTTGTCAACAGCTCCATTCCCCAGGACCTTTTCCTAATCTCTCCTACTCCTATTCTTGTTCTGTCTGCTTCCTCTCCCTTCCTGCACTTTTTCTACACTCGTCCTAACCCCTCCCCCTTGCTGGGAACAAGGCAGCTCCCCTGAACTCGGGTGCAGTGCTCCCCCTTCTGGCCAAGGTTCGGGTTTGGTGTGTGCATGTGAGGGGTTACCGAGAGTGGAGATCTCCTTCTGCTTCCAAGCATGATATTACCTCTGATGAGAGAGGCAATACCACTGTGGCGACTGGACCATATGGGCACCACACATACACATTAGACCGGTGGTTTCAGCCAGCATTAGTCTATTGTGTATGGAGCCTTTAGAAAGAAGCAGAGAGAAATCAGACTCCACCTGAGATGTCAATTAACATTTATTAAACTTTTGTTACAGGATTCTATTACAATGTTACCATATGTATCTGTACTACTTTTTTTGTTAGATTTTCACTTATCTTCCTTTCTGTTCATTTATTTTAAGTGTCCATGATCTGCAAAGTCCGGAGTTTTCACACAGATCCATAAAAACAGAGAGTATTGATAGCTGATGAAGGACATCATAGTCCATCTAAGATGCCAATTGTGATTAGGAAGACATCTGTCCGAGAATGGATAAGGGCACATCTTAAGGCCACTTTACACACACCAATTTATCTGTCCAACTTCTGACCAACTTACTGGTTGCAGTGAAATCATGAACACATTGTACCATTGTACACAGTCACAAAATAGAACAATATGTCCATGATTTCACTGCAACCAGCAAGTTGGTCAGAAGTTGGACAGATAAGTTGGTGTGTGTAAAGTGGCCCTTATACGTGCTTTAAATCAGAGCATCTTTGAGATGACTTGTTCATCGAAACTTATATTTGCTTCCACACATATTACAGAATCATGTGGTTGGGAGGGGCAGATTATTACAGGACCTATACCAAAATTCTTAAGGATTTTATTTCAATTGGATAAAAAATAAAATAAATAAACTAAGTAAAGTGATAGTGAACGTCACCCAACCCCATAGCTCCCAGTCAAAGCACTTTCCTGGTCTCCGCTGATATCTGCTTTTTTGGAAAGGCAGGAGATGCATACTCAGCCAGTCACTGGCTAAGGCGAGTCATGGGCTAAGTTTCTAAAGAGAATCTATCAGAAGGTTTTTGCTATGTAATGTGAAGACAGCATGCTGTGGGGGTTAACAGAGATTTCAGAAACGCTTCTCTTATCACATTGTGTGCTGTTGTTTACCTTCAAAGTTTGTTTTAGCTTCAGGGGATTATCATTGCTGGACTAGGTCAGCTAGTCCCTCTCCCCCCTTCTGTGATTTGCAACTCATTGTCTATAGACATTGTATATAGGGAGCTTGGTGTTAGCAGGGCAGCTCACTGTCTATATACATTGTACATACAGTGCCTGGTGTGGGCAGGAGCAGCTCACTGTCTATAGACTTTATACACACAGAGCCTGGTGTGGGCAGGAGCAGCTCACTGTCTATAGACTTTATACACACAGAGCCTGGTGTGGGCGGGGGCAGCTCTATCAGCTCTCCTGCATTGCTAAATGTAAAAGCTCTGTGTCAGAGCATTTGCAGCCAGTAATCTAAGTGATACATCGTTGGATTAAGGGTCTCTTTGCCTACATCCTGCTGCAATCAGATAACGTAACAAAAACCTAGATTTCCTTTAACAGCCTTCATTTTTGCAATTTCTGAGAGCTGGTAAACATCAGGAGCTTCTGAAGGATCAGTGAGGGTATGTATTATTTTTTTAAGCCCTTTCAAAAATATATTGGCCATTTTACCTATCATGTGCCACTTGTAAACTTGGTACCTTCTCATATCACAAATCGATCTTTGGGTCCCCACAGGCGTCAGGTGCAATTGCTACCAATGTATCATATCGCTTTTAGCTATGGCCCCGAATCCTGAGAGGTCTAAAGGGAAAAGTTTCTCAATGTGGAGAGTCATCAAAAGAAGACGTATAGGTTATGAAAGTGCTCCACCTCAACAAAGAGGAAGAGGACAGGAATGTTAGGGCCACCTATTGGACCCTTTAAAGGGAATCTATCACCAGGTTTTTGTCACTTAATCTGAGAGCAGCATGAAGTAGGGGCAGAGACCCTGAGTCCAGTGTTCTCATAAG
This sequence comes from Allobates femoralis, assembly GCA_033576535.1. Taxonomy (NCBI): domain Eukaryota; kingdom Metazoa; phylum Chordata; class Amphibia; order Anura; family Aromobatidae; genus Allobates; species Allobates femoralis. The sequence goes on from JARQOC010000010.1 coordinate 87,319,353, forward strand.
AGGACTATTAAACCTGCTCCATATTCAAAATCTCTATATAACCCATCCTCACCGTTGATTCACAACGTTCTGTGTACACTGTACATGGGCAGAAAGTTGCCAGTCGGTGATGTGGGTGGGTTATATAGACCTTAGCATTTGGAGAACTGCTAGATTTTAAGCAGAAAAAAAACAAAAATACAAATGTACAGTAGTTTCTTTGTAAAATTCATGGTGTTTGTGAGATTTCAATCTTGGAAGTTTTGATCATTGGCACTCAAGACTCATTGATGGGTCTGATCCATGGAGGTCCTGCTTCCCAATTTAGAGGGAGGATCTGATTTGAGCAGGAGGTTGGACCAGATGACTGAGGAGGTCCCTTCACACGATGACCCTGGAGGTTCCTTTACACGATGACCCTGGAGGTCCCTTTACACGATGACCCTAAAGGTCCCTTTACACAATGACCCTGGAGGTCCCTTTACACGATGACCCTGAAGGTCCCTTTACACAATGACCCTGGAGGTCCCTTTACACAATGACCCTGGAGGTCCCTTTACACAATGACCCTGGAGGTCCCTTTACACAATGACCCTGGAGGTCCCTTTACACAATGACCCTGGAGGTCCCTTTACACAATGACCCTGGAGGTCCCTTTACACAATGACCCTGGAGGTCCCTCTACACAATGATCCTGGAGGTCCCTTTACACAATGACCCTGGAGGTCCCTTTACACAATGACCCTGGAGGTCCCTTTACACAATGACCCTGGAGGTCCCTTTACACAATGACCCTGGAGGTCCCTTTACACAATGACCCTGGAGGTCCCTTTACACAATGACCCTGGAGGTCCCTTTACACAATGACCCTGGAGGTCCCTTTACACAATGACCCTGGAGGTCCCTTTACACAATGATCCTGGAGGTCCCTTTACACAATGACCCTGGAGGTCCCTTTACACAATGACCCTGGAGGTCCCTTTACACAATGACCCTGGAGGTCCCTTTACACAATGACCCTGAAGGTCCATTTACACAATGACCCTGGAGGTCCCTTTACACAATGACCCTGGAGGTCCCTTTACACAATGACCCTGGAGGTCCCTTTACACAATGACCCTGGAGGTCCCTTTACAAAATGACCCTGGAGGTCCCTTTACACAATGACCCTGGAGGTCCCTTTACACAATGACCCTGGAGGTCCCTTTACACAATGACCCTGGAGGTCCCTTTACACAATGACCCTGGACGTCCCTTTACACAATGACCCTGGAGGTCCCTTTACACAATGACCCTGGAGGTCCCTTTACACAATGACCCTGGAGGTCCCTTTACAAATGACCCTGCAGGTCCCTTTACACAATGACCCTGGAGGTCCCTTTACACAATGACCCTGGAGGTCCCTTTACACAATGACCCTGGAGGTCCCTTTGCACAATGACCCTGGAGGTCCCTTTACACAATGACCCTGGAGGTCCCTTTACACAATGACCCTGGAGGTCCCTTCACATGATGACCCAGGAGGTCCCTTCACACCATGACCCAAGAGCTCCCTTCACACCATGACCCTGGAGGTCCCTTCACACCATGACCCTGGAGGTCCCTTCATACCATGACCCAGGCGCTCCCTTCACACCATGACCCTGGAGGTCCCTTCACACCATGACCCAGGAGGTCCCTTCACACCATGACCCAGGAGGTCCTTTCAAACTCCACCATTCTGTGATTCTATGATAATGTCCCAGGACCACGAAACAATTGAAGTACTTATAGCATCCACGCTTAGATATTTGGGCAGTGGGGGGTTACAGAATATTACTATTTCATGAGCTTATCTAAAGACTATGACACAATATGTCTTCCTCCTGTTGTGCTTTGGCTACAGGTTGCTGTAGTGCAGTCTGCAGTTGGGAGCTTAGTGGGAGAGACGCCCATAGTGTTATCTGTATCATACATGTGTAAAGCTGCCTAAATTATTAAACTGATGCCTCGATAAAGGAACACGTTTTCTCTGATAGCGGGTAACTTCGCTCCACGGTAGAACATGCCCCGTAGATAGACATACATTTTCTATGAATAAAGAGACACGTCTCCAGCCATGTTTGTAGATAATTCCCCGCTTAACTTTTAATATACATGTTTTACCAAGCAATATTCAGCTGATATGACTGTCAAATTTCAATATCTCTCATCCCCCGATACTGTATCTCATGCTTCTCGAAGGAAGAACCCATCAAAGCAGACCAAAAAATATCAGACTCTTGCCCTTTTTATGCAGAGATAAATGCAGGGCGGCTGGGGAATAAAGAGACAGGTCAAAGTGAAGGGAAGAGGTCGGCGGTGAAATGAAAAAGCCGCTCCGCTGGGTCTGCTGTGAACTTCTACATAAAACAGAATGGTTGAATCTCCAGCACTGCCGAGCACGCTCTGATTTCCCTTGCTGGAAGGGGTCGGGGAAGGCAGTTTACAAGCTACACATTACTGAGCATGTACCAACGCAACCACGTAAGGATTAAGGTGCGCTGAAAGATTTCAGAAATGATCCAGTTTGACATTCTCATTTGGCTTAATAGATTAATTGTGAAATTGGTTGAATTTGCAGGAACAATCTGCATCATATTTCGTGGATTTAGGTGACAATTTTCTTGCCGATGTAGCTCAACTAAAATAAAAAAGGTAGTATACTCATCTACCAAAATAAAAAAGGTAATATACTAATCTACCAAAATAAAAAAGGTAATATACTCATCTACCAAAATAAAAAAGGTAATATACTCATCTACCAAAATAAAAAAGGTAATATACTCATCTACCAAAATAAAAAAGGTAGTATACTCATCTACCAAAATAAAAAAGGTAGTATACTCATCTACCAAAATTAAAAAGGTAGTATACTCATCTACCAAAATAAAAAAGGTAGTGTACTCATCTACCAAAATAAAAAAGGTAGTATACTCATCTACCAAAATAAAAAAGGTAATATACTCATCTACCAAAATAAAAAATGTAGTATACTCATCTACCAAAATTAAAAAGGTAGTATACTCATCTACCAAAATAAAAAAGGTAGTATACTCATCTACCAAAATAAAAAAGGTAGTATACTCATCTACCAAAATAAAAAAGGTAATATACTCATCTACCAAAATAAAAAAGGTAATATACTCATCTACCAAAATAAAAAAAGTAGTATACTCATCTACCAAAATAAAAAAGGTAGTATACTCATCTACCAAAATAAAAAAGGTAGTATACTCATCTACCAAATCTTCTGCTACATGCATGAGCTATCGTCGGGGAAGAATGACTTGCAAGGTAATTTTATACCAAAGGGTTTCCATCGTTGAACCAGAAAATTCAGTAGAAAATTAGTCAATTTAAATATTTATATAAGATAGCCCTAAAAATAGCTGAACCACTTGGTTATTTTAGACCCATTTAATTTCAGTCACATGGCTGGAAAAAGGTGACTACTAAGAAAGAGGAGGAGCCATGTTAGTCGGATAGATAAAGTGACTCTGTCCTTGACTATAAAAAAGAGGAATGATACCAGGGGGCTTTGTAAAGTGACAAGGGGCTACCACCAGGTTTTTTCGTACGAAGTACCTTATTGTCCGCGCTGCTGCCAGAGAGATGGAAATACCAACGACACAGGACGTCTGAGTACTGGTGATAGAGCAGGGGCGGAACTACACTGGTGCAGCTGGTGCAGCTGCACCAGGGCCCCAACCGGCTAGGGGCCCCCTTCAAGCCTAGAGAGGGGCCCCCAGCCGACCACCGCAAGCCGCCATCAGAGGAGAGGAGGGTGAGGCAAGGGAAGCAGAGAGCTTCCTGCTTCCCTTGCCTGATCCCGCCCCTCCTCTCGTCTGCCCCTCCGGCCCGTAGGACGGCTGCAAACAGCCGGCGCGGCTCACCAGGTAGGAGACCACTGCACCGGCGGCCCCCAGCAGCGTCTACCCCCCTCCATTGGGCCGCGCCGATGAGCAGCAGCTATTCCCCACCCCTCCCCCCGGGCCGCATCGACAGCCAGCAGCAACCCCCCCCCCCCGCTCCTGCACCAGGGCCCCCAGGGGTCACTGTCCGCCCCTGTAATAGAGGTTTATTTCCAACGCGTTTCGGAGCCACGTACCAAGCTCCTTCCTCAGGGAACACCCTCTAGATATAAGGGGCTACCACGACAGAGAGTGGCCTCTCTTATTCTAGAGATAAGAAGGTCACGGCTTTGCTTTCCTATTAATCATGCAAATTCCCCTTGTGCTGGTGCTGTAAGGGTTAAAACTGTTCTTTTGTCTCCTGAGGCTTTCTATCTGGCATATTTCAGCGGTTCTCTGATATCCAATTCTTTCTGGAATAAGTAGTCACTATTGAGCTTGTGTAATTGCCAGTGATAGTCTGCAATACCTTGGTAAGGGTGTGGAGGTGTAAGCCATGGAAAGAAAACTCACTGTGGACTCATTTATGAAGACTGAAGAATAAAATGACTCCACCCCTGACTACTTAAAGCAGGAGGAGTCATATCAGGCGGCTGAATAAAGTGACCGCCCCAAACTGCTTAAAGCAGGAGGAGTCATGTCAGGGGGTTGAATGAAGTGACTCCGCCCCTGACTGCTTAAAGCAGGAGGAGTCATGTCAGGGGGCTGAATGAAGTGATTCCACACCTGACTACTTAAAGCAGGGCGTGTCATGTCAGGGGGCTTAATGAAGTGATTCCACCCCTGACTACTTAAAGCAGGGCGTGTCATGTCAGGGGGTTGAATGAAGCGATTCCACCCCTATGTAAAGCAGGGCGTGTCATGTCAGGGGGCTGAATGAAGCGATTCCACCCCTGACTATGTAAAGCAGGGCGTGTTATGTCAGGGGGCTTAATGAAGTGATTCCACCCCTGACTACTTAAAGCAGGAGGAGTCATGTCAGGGGGTTGAATGAAGCGATTCCACCCCTGACTATGTAAAGCAGGGCGTGTCATGTCAGGGGGCTGAATGAAGCGATTCCACCCCTGACTATGTAAAGCAGGGTGTGTCATGTCAGGGGGCTGAATGAAGCGATTCCACCCCTGACTACTTAAAGCAGGAGGAGTCATGTCAGGGGGCTGAATGAGTGACTCCGCCCCTGACTACTTAAAGCAGGAGGAGTCATGTCAGGGGGCTGAATGAGTGACTCCGCCCCTGACTACTTAAAGCAGGAGGAGTCATGTCAGGGGGCTGAGTAAAGTGATTCTATCCCTGGTTTCTTAAATAAATTACTTTAAAAAGCTGTTCAATACTCAAACTAAATGGAATCCTTATATTTACTGTACAATCTGAACAAATAAATTGCTAAACAATTGTAAACTTTATAATGTAAACTTTGTCAGCATTCATGTTGTCTCACATACAAAGCCCAACCAGAAAACTTCTACACTGATATCTTTGTTATCAGGCAAACACATTATGTTTCCTCATTGATTGTTATTACCAGCCCTTTATGAGCCGCACTAATGTCTCCCCGAGTTCATTCAAAGCCAAGACCTTCATTTAAGTCATTAAGAAAAATAATAATTTGGATTGTATTCAACACATTTTCCTGATTGAACTTGTTCTGAACGATCTAAATGATGCAACAAGTCTCAGAGGAGATCAAAGGTTATTTACAGTCCTAGGTGAGGAAACTCAGGGGTGAAAGGCACAGATACTGCAGAATCTCTCAACTGTGACCTTGGCTTAATACTCAGTATTTCAACAATGCCACTCCAGATGGGGAGCAAAGTACCCACTAGTGAAGACTGCATATGACCAGGATCTGACCCAATTTGTATGCTCTTGAGCTTGCCATCTTCTCTATTTAGGGGGAAAGTATTTTTTGTTCATCAGCATTCTGCCAGCACATTAGGTGCTGAACCTTCCTTTCCCTTACTTCACCATTCCCTCACTTGCTTAATTATTTCCCTCATCTGAACTGAAATCCAATCTATATGTTTGAAAATAAACCGTGTAATTCGCTTCAGAGTATGATGGCACTATATAAGCGATGCATATTAAATTAATAATACATTTAACCGAAATTAAGGGAGGAGCAGAGATTAGAGATGAGACACAAACTAATGAGCCATGTACACAGTGCTCATGTCTGTAAGACAGTGTTCACACCATCAAAGGACTGAATCACAAAAAACAGTCAAAGAAACCTGTAAAAATAATCTGTTGTAATTAAAAACAGTAAAAAAGCAAGTGCTGCTAAAAAAAAGTAGTAAAAAAAGAGGGTATTTAGCTGATAGGTTTTTTGCAAAAAATGTACACTAAGCCACTCTACCAATGCCAAGGTAACCCGTATCAGAGCAGTCCCTAATTGATGAGTATTTTTACACGTTTGTTTGACTGTTTTTTGTTATTCAGAGATTAGAGATGAGTGGATTGATTTTATATGAATAGTACTTGTGTTTATTTTTAGAAATGTCACTATACCCAGAGAAATTGATCAATTTGAGATTAAATTTGCGCAATTTGCCCAAAATGTCTATTTGCCTTGTCTTGTCTTTACGCAGAAGATTTCATACGACAAAGAAGGCTCATATTAGCTTGGGTACAGACGGCTGAATTTCCCCATAATGCCTTGCTGCTTCCACATCAAATGGAATAGCACAGTCACTCAATGGGGACATTGTAGCCCCAATAAAGCCAAAGCAGTGAATGAAGCATAATTTTGTAGTAAATCTGAATAGTGAGAGGACATCAGACATTACAACTTAGTCATAGAGATAAAGAGGAATAGCCATAAGACACTGAATAAACTGTACAGATAGAGTGTAACAGCACAGAAGTGAATACAGCTACCATCCATTTACCCATAGTCATATATGCTCATGTCACTTTGACTTTTATGGTGATGTTGTAGTCCACCACTGACACCATAACTATGACTAATACAGTATACTGGTATGGCAATGCTCTACTAATAGAAACCCTTATTTGTGCTCCAAATAGATGTTATAATTAAAGTGTGCAAATGTATATGTTCACATGCGTATGTACTGCCGACCTATCTCTACTAAATCTGTATATTCTGAAGACTATTTGATGGCTGTTTGATGACTTTGTTTGAATGTCTCTTTTTTTCTAATACAGAGGTATGTTGACAAGTCAAATCTGTCTCCATTGTTAAGCTTGAGGCTAGTCACATCCATGATCAGGGTCCAGAAGCTGCCTGGTTTTCACTCTTCAACCTTTATACAGGTATCTGACATTCTTTGTAGGGCACCTTTGGTTACATCTATGGAGTAGATGCCATGGTTAATAATAGTGGCAGGGCACAATAAGGACAAGGCTTTGTAAAACCTACACCCAAGGTGGCTGTGGAGTGAGGGGTGGCATTCTGGGGAGGATGTTTAAATGACCAAAATTAGGCTATGTATCCATTGGTAATTATGATATTATTTGACAGATGGACCAACCTGAGGGATAAAACCTAAAAAGAAGGGCCAGTACCAGAGAGACAGGGATAAGGACAAAATTGGATGCTTGGTTCTAAAAAGGGTCACTAAGAAGCAAAAGACAAACGAAGTGTCAAGTAGTCCAAGAGTTAAACTAGTAAGGGCATCCATGGGATATCAGATGTTGGGCAGCATCACACAAGGGTCATTATTGAGAGAGTATCAAAAGAGCGTTGGGAGCAATGATTGCACAATAGTGTCTGGAGCATTGTTTGGCTCAATAGAGTGTTGAAAGCAATGAGTGGCACAATAGATTGTGGGAGCTTTGATGGGCACAATAGAGTGTCAGGAGCAATGATTAGCCCAAAAGAGTGTCATGAGTAATGATTGGCACAATGGAGTGTCAAGAGCAATGATTGGCACAATGGAGTGTCAAGAGCAATGGTTTGGCAAATCAGTTAAGAAGCAAAACAAACAATGGAGTGTCAAGGTTAAATATAAGGGCACAATAATCGCTGTGCACAGACAAAGGTCATTATTGAGAATATCAAAAGCGTTGGAGCAATGATTGACAATAGTGTTGGAGCATTGTTGCCAATGGGTCGTGATTGCAAGGAGTGTTGAAGAGCAAGATTGGCACAATAGATGTAGGAGCTATGATACACAATGAATGTCAGGAGCAATGATTAGCCAAAAGAGTGTCAGAAAAATGATTGGCACAATGAGTGTCAGGAGCAATGGATTGGCACAATGAGTGTCAGAGCAATGATTGGCACAATAGAGTGTCAAGAAGCAATCATCAAAAAAGAGTGTCAAGGAAATGATGGCACAATAGCGTGTCAAGAGCAGATTGGCACAATATAGTGTAAGGAGCAATGATCGACACAATGGAATGTTGTGAGCAATGATTGGCACAATAGAGTGTCAGACAATGATTGGCACAAAAGAGTGTCATGAGTAATGATTGGCACAATTGAGTGTCAAGAGCAAAGATTGGCACATATAGTGTAGGAGCAATGATTGGCACACAAGAATGTTAGGAGCAATGAAATTTGGGACAATGGAGTGTCAAGAGCAATGATTGGCACATAGAGTGTCAGGAGCAATGATCACAAAGAATGTTAGGAGCAATGATTGGCACAATAGAGTGTCAGAAGCAATGATTGGCACAATAGAGTGTCAGAACAATGATTGGCACAATAGAGTGTCAGAACAATGATTGGCACAATAGAGTGTCAGGAGCAATGATTGGCACAATTGAGTGTCGGGAGCAATGATTGGCATAATAGTGTTGGGAACAATGATTGCACAATAGAGTGTTGAGACAATGATTAGAGTAATAGTGTTGGGACGCAATAATTTGTACAAAGTTTCAGGAGGAATGATTGGCACAATAGTGTACAGGAGCAATGATGGAGCCAATGGAGTGTTGGGAGCAATGAGTGATGGGCTGCTGACTGCCTGTGATTGGTCAGTGAAGCTGGTTACCTAATTGGCCCAAATCACTATTAATCATGCTGGCTAACCGTTATTGACGGCGGTATTGCTTCCACCACGTTGTCCCTACAAAGTTTATCTCAATGTGAATGTAGACAGATGAATATATGACATGGGTGTACTTATTTACCCTCATGTCTTATACACTTTTTACCCTATTTATTGTGTAATATATTATAATAAATGGAGGTCAACAGTCAAAATAAAGAAATAAAAGAGAATATAGTTAAATAATATAGAGTGCATTAGCCAATGCAGATGACTTTGGATCTCTGAGAACTAGTGATGAGCGAGTAGTCAAATATTCGGGTTCAGGTAGCTCTAACCAAATACTCTGAATTGTTTCAATATTCGGATCTGAGTAAGTTCTCCTTTGAAGTGCATTGGATTTGTTACTCGTTACTTATTTAAATTATTTGGCTTGAGGTATCTGAACCCGAGGATCTTACTACTTGCTCATCTCTACTGAGAACCGATAGAAACCCCACAAGATCCACGATGTCCTTGCTGCTAAAGGTACCGTTACACGCTTCAGTGTCGTTAAGATATCACTAACGATCTCGGTGGTTAGGACATCTTTTTGACATCATTGGTGAGATGTCACATGTGTAGATATCATGGATGACGCACCAACGATGTAGCGAGCGGCTATCGTTCACACAACCCAGTGAACGATACTTGTTCACTGAATAGGAGAAGTCGTGAACGACATCGTTATCGCGGTGTCACACACAACGCAGCAGGTTGGCTGATCGAGGATTGTTTGATTTGAGAACATGTTCTCAAATCTGCGATCAATGATCCAACGATTGTGGTACACCCAACGACATCCTAACAATGTTGTTTGAACGACTCCAAATCTGAGACATTTGTGCGATATCGTTCACGATCCCGTACCGTGTAACTGGGCCTTAAGTCACAGAAGGTAGACCGATCAAAATGCCTTTCCGAAGATAGGCCGCTCGTTAATTCAGTCCCTTATTGGGCACGTAGGGCAGGACCGTCATCTATTTGTAGGTAATTCGGCGAGGATTACTGTTGATACATAAGGCGATAGTCTATGCTTCTCATCATATCACATTATGGGACGTGTTGCCAATTGAGTAAGATGAGAATGTGTTTCGGTGACGATTGTGTAGATGTGAAGAACAGTTGGTGTAGCGCTAAGTCTGGAGGAACGTCCTACGATGGCCCCAGATGAAGACATAAATATGATTCTGCTGGAATGAGAGTATTTGAGGATTCGTCCACACACCTGCTCAGGCATTTGCTCTGTTCCTCTCTCCTCTGCCACTCACTTATTAAGCAATTTGCTTCTCAAGTGACTGAGCTGTATTTGGACAGCGTGTAAGGTCAAAGGGTCCCTGCACTAATCAATGCCGAGCCTTGTACCTTAAGGATTAAGCAGGATCTTGCAATGCATACACTTATTTATGCTTCCATTAAAGCCGCCCTTGTAGTAGCTGTGCACAGCCGGAGAGAGGCTCTTTAGGACTTCATAATGCCGGAGAGAGGGTGATGTCTGTCACATAGAGACTTCATTTGACTGTGAGTGTTAGCAATTACCGCAAAGGTGTGAAGACAAAGTATCTGAGTACCAAACATTCAGCGCATTATTGCTTTATAGTCAGACAACACTGAATTATCAACATTGTGAGCCTGCAGCAATAAAGTGATCACAGGGGAGGGGATCTCTATCAGAATACTCTTTACACCTGTACTCAGGATAGTAAGGGATTCTCCTGTGAAATGTCCTATCACAGCTCATCTGAGGCAAATGTGGAGTATTTGGTACAAAATTCTGCACCAGATCTGCATCTCCTGGCAGAAAAATGCGCAAAAAAATGCTATGCGTTTTTGATTTTTTTTATATGTATTTGGTGCATTCTTGATGCATTTTCCATGCATTTGGGGTGGAAATACGCTGACAAAAATGCGCCAAGAATTAACATGTTGAAGATTTTTTCTGCACCAAATCTGCAAAGGAAAAAAAGCAACATGTGCACAAAACCTCAGATTTCTCATTGATTTTGCTGGCGCAAGGATCTGCATGCAGTTTGGTGTCAAAGCTGCATTAAAAAGGCATAAAAGCAGGATAATGCATCAAAAACATTATAGGGGACATGTATACCAGGACAAAGACCACATATGCCTGAATGGGGGACATATATATCAGTAGGGTAGACCATACCAGGATGAGACCATACCAGGATGAGGACCACATATACCAGGATGGTGGATATATATACCAGTAGGGTAGACATACCAGGATAAGACCATACCAGGATGAGGACCACATATACCTGGATGGAGGACATATATACCAGTAGGGTAGACCATACCAGGATGAGACCATACCAGGACGAGGACCACATATGCCAGGATGGGGGACATATATACCAGTAGGGTAGACCATACCAGGATGAGACCATACCAGGATGAGGACCACATATGCCAGGATGGGGGCATATATACCAGGATGAGGACCACATATACCAGGATGTGGGACATTTATACCAGGATGGGGACATATATACCAGGATAAGGACCATATACACCAGTAGGGGAGATATATACCAGGACGAGGACCACATATACCAGGATGGGGGATATATATACCAGTTTAGGGAACATATAAACCAGGACGAGGACCACACATGCCAGGATGGAGGATATATATACCAGTTTAGGGAACATATAAACCAGGACGAGGACCACATATGCCAGGATGGGGTACATATATACCAGGATGAGGACCACATATACCAGGATGGGGTACATATATACCAGGATGAGGACCACATATACCAGGATGGGGACATCATATACCAGGATGGGGGACATATATACCAGGATAGGTAATGTATATGCCAGGATGAGGACCACATATACCAGGATGGGGGACATATATACCAGGATAGGGGGATGTATATGCCAGAAGGAGGACCACATGTACCAGGATGGGGACATATATACCAGGATGGGGCCATGTATACCAGGATGGTAGACATATATACTAGGATGGAGGACGTTACAATATAATGAAGGCAGGGTAAGTCTTTATAGAATTTTGAATGCTTCAAGGGGTCAATCCATCTGAGCAATGTATGGGGGCAGGAGGGAGCCAGGTCCAAATTTCACATCGGGGCCCATGGGACCCTGCACCGCTGCTGACAGGCCGCATATTTGCACAGCCATATAACAGAGATTATTTGCCAATTATCAGCTCATGTAAATAGGCCCCTAGTCTAGACTTTCTCATAAAAATTGATACACGATACATACTGATGTATATATAAAAATGCAAAACTATGGATAAAAATAATAATAAAAAAAATAGTTTCCTATGGACTTTGTACCAGTTTGGACTACCCCTGTACTCTCCACCCAGACTTTTTGGAGGCCATTCTTGCTGATGAGAGGTAAAATAAAATAAGCAGATTCTGCATCCATTTTCTCTTTAAATTACTGCATCTGGACATCAAAACAGATAAACGGGATACCAATTTGTACCAGTCCAGGGGGAAATCTCTCGGGTCAATAACTGTCCGTTAATCCATTTATCATTGCCCACGCTCTGTGTGAGCTATTTGGACATGATCGCATTACTGGAAATAGCATGGCTGCAGCTGCATCTCTGTGAAGGTGGCTCAGATAATAATTATATTACATGTGTTTTCTAAGCAGTCAGAGCCAGTGGGATATGAAATGCATAATGTAATTGATGTCATTCTGATAGAAACAATACATTTAATAGACGTGTGGAAGATCATTTCATGGATTCACATGCAGCGCTATTAATTACTGTAGGCAGCGGGCCACCATTTTTAACAGAATTTGGCACCTTCATTGGCGTGTGACTTGCCTAATCTGGACTCTTATTATATGAAAATCTGGTGGATCATTTGGCTCTTTTTTACTCATAGCTTGGTCTTGTGGGAATATACAACAGCTGCAGACTTATGCATAATGAATAATTGCTAGCTTGTTAATACTGTAGTATATGGTCACCTTGGTTTGTGTGCGCCAGTTCTTTTCTTGTAATCCTCTATGAGGTCATGATGCAGATAATGATTGAGGTGTGGTCATCCGTTCTCTCACAGTGATTGCTGAATGAATCCGCTGAAAGCTAAAATCTGCCACAGGACTATGAGTTACAGGTGTGAGCGAGGTGGGAGTGGACCACTGAACCACAGGGGAAACTTTGGCAGCTGACTCCTAGGCCTTGGGATGCAGGGACCGACACAGGTACAGTCTCTTAGGATTGCAGGTGCCGGAGACCGACATAGAGGGACAGAACTTGACAACTCACAAAGCAGCTGGCAAGAACTGACTAAGCTAACACTTTGCTCAAGCACCTCCCCTAGGGGGAAAATGCCTTAAGTAGGGCGAGGAGGTAGTGTGGGCATTGCAGACATTAAATGTGTGGTTGGAAAGGTAGGAGGAGATCCAAGAGAGGGCAAGGTCAGTGATACCAATGGAAGAGAGCATCTGTAATAGGAGGCAGTGGTCGACTGTGTAGAATGCAGAGGACAGGTCAAGAAGGAGGAGGATGGGGAAGTGTCCATTAGCTTTGGCAGTAAGTAGGTCGTTAGTAATTTTGGTTAAGGCAGTTACAGTGGAGTGTTGGGGGCCAAAGCCAGATTGAAGCTTGTCAAGGAGAGTTGGATGAGAGGTGGGATGAAAGTACAGTGTGGACGCGCTTTTCAAGAAGTTTAGAGGTGAACGGGAGCAGGGATATGGGGCGGTAGCTGGATGTGGAGGTCGGGTCAAGGGATGGCTTCTTTAGGATAGGTGTAATTGTTGCGTGTTTGAAAGTGAAAGGAAAGGTAGCGGAGGTTAGTGATAGGTTGAAGAGGTGGCACACCAGACTAGTAAGTCAATCTTCCCACTTCACATCTTACACCACCCTCTCCTAGTACCTTTTCTCTTTCATTGTATCCTGTCCCTTTAGTTAGGTTTCCCAATTTATGTCATGATAAATATCCAATTTGTAATAAATCCCCTTTCCAAAGATCCAGCAGTCTTGTTAATTATTATTCACTGGAACCCCAAAACCGCAGCAGATTCTATATTTGCTATGGGGTGTTTTTCAGTTGCAGGGACAGGATGACTGGTTGTAATTAAAGGAAACATGAATGCAGCAAAGTAGAGAGATATCCTGGATAAAAACCTCCTCCAGAGTGCTTTGGACCTCAGACTTGGCCGAAGGTTCACCTTCCAACAAGACAATAACCCTAAGACACAGCTAAAATAACAAAAGAGTGCTTCAGAACAACTCTGTGACCATTCCAACCCAATGGAGCATCTCTGGAGAGACCTGAAAATGTCTGTCCACCAACGTTCACCATCCAACCTGACGGAACTGGAGAGGATCTGCAAGGAAGAAAGGCAGAGGATCCCCAAATCCAGGGGTGAAAAACTTGTTGCATCATTCCAAAGGAGACTCATGGCTGTACTAGCTCAAAAGGTGCATATACTCAATACTGAGCAAAGGGTCTGAATACTTATGACCATGTAATATTTCATTTTTCTTTTTTAATAAATTTGCAAAAATTTCTACATTTCTGTTTTTTCAGTCAAGATGGGGTGTAGAGTGTACTTAATGAGAAAAAAATGAACTTTTTTGAATTGACCAAATAGCTGCAATGAAACACAAAGAGTGAAACATTTAAAGGGGTTTGGATACTTTCCACAACCACTTGTGTATTAAAAAGTCCCACACAAGAGTGTGAAATTACCCATTGGTGTCAGACCTAAAGAAAGTACTGGACACCCCCCCACAGGTAGGTTCAAGGACCATATGTAGTCCAACACTAAAACCACCATCAACTGAATATCGTAGTTATAATGTAGTGAGCACAAACTACCAAAACATGTAGAAGAATATGCACTTACACCTAATGGTACCTTTACACGCCGCTACCGACAGGTAGAAACCACCGGGTGTCGGAGACAATTGTACCTTTTACCTTCAAAACACCGCGAGGTTGCGGCGTGTAATTCAGGTTGTTGCCACCGATCTCTTTGGATACCTGTCTTTCATTCTCAAAAACAGCAGGTGTAAACCCTATGGTAGCGTGTGTAATTGGGGCACAGGTACGGTATTTCAGTTACCTGGGCGTGCTGAGCATCATGTATAACACGCCCCATAAGCTATCATTGGTGGGAGTACGTGTACCATTGCTGTCCCTGTACAGGGCTGCATATTAATGAGATGACCAGTCACTACACATTTGCTATAGCGTCATGTATACCACGCCCCATCAGCTATCATGGTGGGGAGTACTGTGTACCCATTGGCTGTCCCTGTACAGGCTGCATATTTAACGAGATGACCAGTCACTACACATTTGCTATAGCATCATGTATTAGCCAGCCTCCCTGCGCTGGCTGGCCAATCATGATGTTATTGCTTTATCCAATCAACGTACGAGCGTCACGTAATCCACAACTCTGGCACGCCTATGTGTTGTCCCTGCTGCCCCAGGTCCTCCCATATTCCCTTGTGGTAGCGGCGTGTAAATCAGGGAAGGTGCTCCACAGAAGGTAACCTACAACACCCGTCGGTACTTCCAGGAATAAAAAAACCTACTGTGGAGCACCTTGTGGCGGCGTGTAATTGCGGTATCATGTACCGTTAGGAACCGTTGAAACGTGCGCGTGCATGTGCGACACCCGGTGGTTTCTACCTGTCGGTAGTGGCGTGTAAAAGTACCATAATGTATAATAAATAAGGTGAAGGTGGAAAAATAATAGCCAGACAATGGTACAACATCAAATGTATATACAAGATTCTAAGTAGCCAAGACAGAAGAAACGTTCTCTAAAAAGTAAAGATGTGTCAGATAAAGGAATAATAAATCCAAATCCAGGGTAGTGAATAAAGAGAGCCCTGTGAAGAATTCACCAAGCGATCCCCAAAACTCGGCTTCTTCAATGGCAACGGCAATGTGTTTTTAGGTTTTAGCTACTTATTCTTGGAAAATGTGTTGTTTTAATGGCTTTTTGGGCAATTCACATATCATCAGTATTCTATAGGCGCATTATCAGACAATATACAAATTATTATTATTATTATTTGAAAAGTGTATTTGTATCTGATTAACGAGTTTTCAAGAAGTCAAATATTCAGATTGGATCTTGGATTCGAAACACCGGGATGATATTTAATGCTTCAGGTGCCAGCTACGAGAACAAATAGTTGACTTACATCTTCCGCATATTCTGTCGTTGACATCCTTTCCAAGCAATAAACATTAACTGGTGTTTTTCGAGCTAGATCAGCTTTTATGCCTCTTACATAAACTTATACCCTGCAAGGAATGCCGAGTCGTTCAGTTATATACTGCCGTTGTTTTTTCTTCTTACAGAAATTACATATACTCAAAGCAAGTGTCGAATTAAGCAACAACCCCTAGAAGCTGGTTGTTACAAGTAGTTAATGAACTGTGGCCTGCGATAGTTAATGCTCTGTGAAATCGGTCATTAATTTTAGAAAGTACCGATTTCTGGGGGAATTGGTGCAATTATAAAGCTTTTATAATCCAGCAACAACAAAGGGGAGAAGGAGGAAAATATGAAATAAGGAAGAGGAACGATTTCATGTCACGCTATGGAAGAAGCTTGTGGCTACATAATAATCACAGGCCTGTATCTACAGCAATGAAGATCAGATCATTTTTTAACTTTTTTTTATACCAGCAGATTAAAATGCAAAATCCTAAATAATCTAAAATTCTCTTTTTAGAGATTTCGTGGAAGACTTGCTCTAAAACTGGCCATAAGCTTAAGATAGATGGTGGACAGTTATCCACAGCTTGGGCAAAGATTTTGCGGAAGCTTTGAAAAATTGTTGCCGTTGTTAGAAAGTTTAAATAGGTTAGACCCATAAATAAAAATTTATCATATATACTAAAGCAATGAAGGGTTAATGTCTTCAGGCCCGCCAAATCTCATCAGTGTGGTAGCTCCTAATGTTCAGAACAAAGAACTGATGATGGTTGATGTGGCGCCCCTCTGGCGGGACACCACAGGGAGGTACTACACCCCAAATAGAAGGTGTGGTGCTTCCATACTCACGGGTAGAGAGGGGAACTGCAGAGTATGTATACAAAACTACAACAAGCCCAGCTATATCTAAAGGGTTGAGAATGCGCAATAGGGTCTTATCCTTTTTAGACAGGTTTAAGATGACAATATTAGAATTGCTCACCTGGTATGGTTGTGTAGCACACAACCAGCGTGATTGCTCAGAAAATGCAGCTGCTGCTAGGACTGTACTTCCACAGATCACTGCGGTTCTCAAAAACAAATCTTCCGGACAAAGTACCTTAAAGTCCGCGCTGCTGCCAAAAAGATTTTGAAACACCAAAGACACGGGATGTCTGGGTACGTGATAACAGGTTTATTTCCGACGCGTTTCAGAGCCACATACCGAGCTCCTTCTCAGATGTTCCCTGAGGAAGGAGCTCGGTAAGTGGCTCAGAAATGCGTCGGAAATAAACCTGTTATCACCGTACCCAGACATCCCGTGTCTTTGGTGTTTCAAAATCTCTTTGGCAGCAACGCAGACTTTAAGGTACTTTGTCCGGAAGCCCAGCTATAGACACCCTAGCACCAGGGACTGTATATTCAGTAGGTCCCAGGGCAGGAGATGTGACATCAGTGACAGTTGACATCAGTCAAGGAGATGGTGTGAGAAGAGAAGACAGACACAGCTGAGACAGCAGCTCTGACAGGAGGGTACCTCAAGCCTAAAGAGGTACCCATACAAGAAAGGGGGCACCCCACACTTGGTCACAGCCATCTGTTTTGCCAGGTTTATCCCAAACCACTGATCTGCAGGCTGTGATGCTAATAAGAAAGAGTCACAGCTCCCATCAAGAAGTCCAACATCTGTCCTATAGCCAGGTTCAAGATGCTGACAAGTGAAAAGAGACTTAAAGCAACAAACCCTGAAGACCAGAGACTAGACTTGTGAGTGGGAAGTAAAGAGCCAAAAAAAGCCCTTAAGAGCAGGACTGAGGAAAGTGTTGGAAGGAATCCCAGACAGACTCTGTGGTGAACCTCAAAGCAACTAACCCCTGGCAACTAACCCCTGGAAACCTGACTGTACCGTGTACCTTAAATATCTGCCTGGTACCTTAAAAAGAACTGTTTGAGCTGATCTGGACTCTGTCTCTAGTTAATCTGTCACCTAAAAGGTCCCAACAACCCTGAAAGGTAAAGACTACTACTCCCCTCATACACCCTGCTGCCCTGAGGTAAAACTCTTTCTGTGGAGAGCTGTATACCATAGCTGCATCACTATCACCTCAGCGGCCGGCTGCAGCGCTGATAACCACATTACCAGGTACCACAGGTGGTGTCACGTATAATTCCCCATCCCAAATAGTTTTCCCCTCAGCCATTGAGTGTCCAGGACACGTGACGGGACCCGACCAGCTGTGATCCCCAGTGAAGTAGCAACCTGTCCCGGTATCCGAGTACCACCTATCCTGCATACGACTCGGTTGAGATGAAGCTGGGAATGTGTATTTTACTTATAAGCGATATATGAATTCTGCATTTTGAAATTATGGAAGAAATAGATCAATTTATATACAGAACGTCTTTATTCATCAAGGGTATAAAATATACAAACACTCCGGCAGGTTATGGAGACTTTTGGAAATCACAAGCTTATATTTTCTTCTCTTCTCACCAGCCAGAAACTGGATCCCTGAAACGTTTCTGGAGTGATTTCTACTCTAAGGGGAGAGACACACTTACTCAAATTGCATGCGAGTATCTCGCATACATCTCACATTGCTCAACAGGAATGGCTCCTGTCTCTCTGGATGTGTCACGCTTGGAAGGTAAGGGAATCAGGTAACAGGTAGGTGAATTGGGCAAAAGTAGGGTCAAGAGAGCCTAATCTACCCTGATGCTGGGGTCCCTGGCTTGCCCTGATCTCGGAGGTACCTCTGATGGTGAGGAGTTCCGAGCCCCACCCTGTACCCTAAAACTCCTGATTAGCCCTAGGCTGAGGGCCCCTACCTCCACCCACGGGTCAGGAATCACAGTTCTCCCAAGGAAAGACTTTAGCCCAGCAGCTAAGCATCAGCACAGCACCAAGACCTAGAGCACATAGCTATCAGCAGCAACTGACAGAGAGAGGGAAGGCTATTTAAAGCCAGGGGGAGGGGATTCCAGGTGAGTCACACATTAACTCTTGAACCAGCAATTGAACATAATAGTGAAGCAGCTCTGGAGCACACCACAGTAGGCAAGGACCTTCACAACCATCAACCATGCAGCTCTTAAAGACAAACCACATACACAGCAGCATCCAACAATGTCAGCGCCATCTAAGCACGTGACAAGATGGGAGTGCGTTAGCTGATTGTGTTTCTATGGAGCTGAAGCGCTCCCGTTCAGAGAGACAGGGGCCATTCGGAGTCAGTCATACATCTCGCATAGTGTGTTTCCACCTTTATATGTATCTACTTGTTGATGATACATGTATAATCTCTGGGACCTGGCCACCACATCGACTATTGATATTGAGAGCAGGGTGGACCAATGTCCTGTGTATGAATGGAGCAATACTAAGACTGCAATCATTGTTCCGCTGACTGTCCATAGGAGAAGTGGTTACTCCATGTATACATGATCGTGAGCTCCCTCCCCCATTCTCTGGATGTTTGAGGGTCTGAACAGCCAGACCATATATTTACCATACAAATCTTGTCATACTAATCTTCCCTGAGAGAAGAGTTCAAAGTTGCTCCGTGGGAAATGTGGCATTATTCATAGTACATGTAGGAACTGAGTCCATCAAAATAAAAGTTGCATTTTGTGCAGCTCATTGTTGTGTCTAATTAAGGAATTCTTCTTTATAATATTCATATACCTTAGTAAGGTATAAAGTATATAAAGGTCTTCTTCTTGATGAGGCGGCATACATGTAGAAGCAAGGGCCGGAAGTTAGCGGGGCGTGACCAGCTTAGGTGGTTGGTGTGGTTTGGTGTTGGTGGGTATGTAACAGTTTTCCCTGAAGGAATAAACATTAATTTTTAAGTCCACATGGTCATGGAGTTGCTCATAATTGAAGCGGTAAGACACCCAGGTGGGGTGGGTGCAGGAGTGCATGAGCCCTTCCTTGGACGACCAATTATCTTGTTCAGATGGCTACTCTGCCATGCCCACCAACTAAGCCAGTCATGCCCACTAGTTTGCTTTAATTCTGCAAAGGAGGGAATTACCTCCCCGCACCCACCCACCTGGAGATCTTACCTCCAGACCCCGCTTCTATTATAAACAACTCCATAACTTTGTGGATTTAAAAATTAATGTTTATTCCGGAAACACTGGGCCACCCCACCAACACTGGACCACTCTACCACATAAGCCGTTGCTTCTACATGTATGCCGACGAGGTATCCCCTTTATGAGGCTTTCTGAGAACTAGTGGTCAACACCAATCTTATCAGTATATTATCCACTCTAGAATTTAATTTGCTTTTGCTGCTGCCTCATGCATTGAGAATTACTGCTTAGTTTACTTGCGTAAATAGCTTCTTCACAAAGGAAGAGAACAGAATCTCCTGTACAACCTTAAGGGTACCATTACACGCCGCCACCGCGGCGTTATGTCGCCCTGTGACAATCGCTCTCCAAATCCCTCCCAATTGCGGCGTGTAATTGGGGAATTTGGCGTCGATCTGTCGCCTCGCCACGGTCGCCTGATTTCAGAGCAGTGAACTGAAATCAGGTGACCGTGGCAAGGAGACAGATCGCCGCCAAATTCCCCAATTACACGCCGCAATTGTGAGGAATTTTGACGGCGATTGTCGCAGGGCGATATATCGCCGTCAATATTTCTCGCCGCGGTGGCGGTGTGTGAAGGTACCCTTAGAGAGTCACAACTCTACAGGTCATGATTAAAGAGCCTTGCCACATGACCAAGGATAACAAGTTATCTTACCTCTTGTTATAAATCCAAACCAGAATCTCCATTTGAACACACCTTTATTCCATTTATTGTCTTTCAAACAAATGCTTTTTTTTTTGAAGTTTTGATTCCAAAATTAGCTTCAGGTTAATTGTAACAACTGGAAGAACACCCTTCTTTTTGTATTGCAATTTAAATTATGTTACTTCATTGAATGCAAAGGTAGATAATGGATAGTCATTCATAGAGACCACCGTGATACAATCATTAAACACCTTGGTTTGTCACTTTGGTAGATGGAAATTCTTAAGGCCACTTCACACACTACAACATCGCTAGCGATATATTGCTGCAACGTCACAAGTTTTGTGACGTAACAGCGACCTCTCCAGCGACGTTCCAGTGTGTGACACGCACCTGCGACCTGGCTCCCGCTGTTGCTATCACTACACGTCGTTCAGGACCATTTTCTGGTCCTTGGTCTTCCGTTGGTCAGTATGGATCGGTGTGTTTGACATCGTAACAACAACTTCGTTAGTGACTCAGAACCTGGCCACGTAGGTGTGCTTTTGCCTTCCCTTTCATGCCCCCGTAGCTCCGATTGGTGTTCGCTGCTGTGTTCTGATTGGCAGTTTTCACTGAAAAGAAGGCAACTTACTAGCGCTTCTGACCTTTGTTTCAAAGCTACTTTGTTCCTCAGCGTGCTGATTGATGCTGTATAGGTAAACCAGTGTGGAGTCGCCGCACAGAGAACTGTACAAAGACCTGCCAACCAACACAAGCTCAGGAACAAAGGATACAGGCGCTACATTTGGCCATCTTTTTCAAGCTCAGGGTTGCCAATCATAACGCACTAGTGATCAACAATCGGAGCTGAGGGGGCGTGGTAAATGACACCTAGGTGGCTTTAGTGCCAAACCCCACGCCCCTAACATAGGTGAGGTGTAGAGTCGTCAAATAGCTGCGGTGTGACACGTCTCCAACAACCAGCGAGGTCGTTCGGCAGGTCCATATCGCTGCTGCATCGATGGACATATCTGCCTGTTTGACAGGTCACCAGCGACGCAAAGAGACTTTCCAGCGATCCTGACCAGGTCGGGATCGCTGGTGGGATCGCTGGAAAGTCTCAGTGTGTGACGGTACTTTTACTCTAGTAATCTGCCCAGTTGGAGAAGAACAAATACTAAAGGTAACGTCTTTAACTTTAAGAACGAAAGGGATCAAATTAATTCTTAAATAATGATGGACTTTTTCCTTGCAGACAGAACCGATACCCTCAAGACCACTAATGTCTTCGACTCTGTTGACCTTGTAGACAGATTATGTCTTCACCATTTGATCCACTGGCTGTCATTGACCCAAACCATTTTTTTCCTAGATTAATAAGAAAAATATCCCTGTTTACTTTGTTCCCATTGGGTTCTTGTGCCAAATCTGCCTGGCCACAATCCCACCAAAGTGATGGCGACGTCAGAGCTCCTTGCAAATTCAGAATTGGAATGGGATTGTAGAATTATATACTGTTATTTTGTGTCCTTGGCAACTATTTCCACACATGTTGGAACATCTTTTTTGTTTTTCCTTTCTAGGAAGTCAGATTGCTTCTGCCCTGTATATGAAGATTATTATTAGGAGACGATGTGTAATAAATTCTAAGAGCATCACTCAACAGAACCCTTCATTTTGCATCTAAGTGTTACGTTAAATATAGTTCTCAGTTGATCGGAGGGTTATTGGGTTAGATATAGTTCCAGGAGATTTTTTTGTTACCAAACACCATATTTTTTGGTGGTGACTCCGGTTATGTTTTTGATTACTTTACTTTTGCTTCACATCTTAATACAACAGATACTTATGAAAAAAAGTGCCCTGGTTTGGGTGGGGGCTGGTAGAACGGGATACGTTACCCTGTCTTTATGGTTTGTGAGGTTTTTGGTTTGGAATTATTAGGAACCTCAGTCTTGTGCTTTCTCTATATCTAGTTGCGTTTCTTAGTTCCTAGATTAGCTCACTGGAAATTTTGAAGAGCCAAATTCTTTTAAAATTATACCTTTAACAAAACTGCAAAATAGGTTTTACCTCTTGGATTTTTTTCTATACAAATTTATAAATTTTATATTTAACTTTTTCTTTTTTAGAATATTTTATATTAGTAAAATCCTATTGTTGATATGATTATTTATTTAAATGAAGCTCAAAATTTTAAATGGTAAGGCTACGTTCACACTATGCATATTTTTTGCTCTTTTCCCGAGCCCATTTTATTATGTGGGCTATGGGAAAAGTGCACAAAGAATTGACATGTTGACTCTTTTAATGTACACCCTTTACAGTAAAAGCGCATGCGTAAAAAAGATGCGCAAAAGCACAACATGTGAATATATTTCTGCAAAACCCATAGGTTTTGCTGGACTGTGTATCCATAATTGCGTTTCACTGCATTTATGCACGAGAAAAAAAGCGCAGCGTAAATGCAGGAAAACGCAGCGACAGTGACAGGTGTAGGCATGGTGCTCAGAGAGCCCTGCTACATGTACAAAACACACAGATTATAGTAGTTTATGAATGGCGCCATTCATCTAGTGGTGCAGAAGTATTGTACTGTGCGGCCCAATGCTCAGGCAGCAGAGCGGTTGGGTAGCTTTCAGACACTCTGCATCATATGTATCAGTGTGAATGGTGCTCTAAGCAGGCCCATTGTATGCATGGCAAGTCGCCTCCCACACCTTGCTGGTTGAGGTGATTTTATTAGCCTGCACCTGGGCTTGCTTCACATTTGGGCTCTCACTGCATCCTGTAAGTGCATTTGGTTTCTGTTTTTGGCATGGATGGTAAGTTTTTTTGATGCTGCTTATTTTCTAGTAGTTTTTTGTTATTAATGGTTGTCTAAGAAATCTTCTGTCATATGGAACATACTCCAAATAGTGATGAGAAAATAGTTTAGTATTTGAGTTTCGCTAAATCTAATCAAATACTTGTCACTATTCGGATATTCGTCCCAAGTAGTCAACATAATGCAAGTCAATGGGGAACTTGAATATTTGTGTGGAGATTCTTCTAGACAAATATCCGAGTTCCCCATTCACTTGCATTATGTGGGTACTTGGGATAATTATTCAAATAGTAAAAAGTATCTGGTCAGATTTATCCATACCTGAATACTGAACCTTTCACTCATCAGTAACTCTAAAGTGTTCCAAGAGCTATCTTTCAAGACAACAATTTTATTGATGCTTGTACTACTGTGAGCCATCAGTTTGGATCTCATGTCTGCAGTGTCTGCAGAATTGACTCCCTTTAACACAGCTGGGACATTATTAGTAGAGATGGACAAACCTTTTGAAGTTTGGGTTCAGTTCGGTTTGCCGAACGGGCATATGGTCACTGAATAGTTTGTCAAATAGCTTGCCCAACTTCTGAACCTATTCGAATCAATGGGAGGTAAAATCAAGGGCCTAGAAAACATCTTAAAAGGGCACAAAAGATGCAAAACAGCTCAAATTTGGGACAAACATCAGGAAAAGGTCATCTATTCTCCAGAGTAAAAATGTTCATTATTGTGCATTATGAATGCAAAGGACAAAGCCTGGTCCAGTATTTAAGCTTCAACATTGATCAGGAACAGGAAGATTAGTCACAGGTGTAGGCATGGTGCTCAGAGAGCCCGCTACATGTACAAAACACACAAAAAAGACACCCCAATAAGTGTCTGCACATTTCAAAAAATTAGGCCCAGATTAGACCAAAATTGCATCAATTGACCCAGAATTAAAATTGTATAATGCTGCAACCTGCATGTATGGCACAGAGTCTGGAACAGGGCCTGGCCTAGCATTTGAAGGTTAAACATTGATCAGGAACAGGGGTGTGAGAGACATGTGAAGACCTATTGGGCAGGAGGCCCTCATATGTCATGCAACTGCTCCAATAAAGTTTATGCTATGCCACCCCCAGGTGGCACAAGTATTAGTTTTACAGAGTACTACCGGAAGAATTAGGTGGGTCATTCAGATGTATAGGCCTATTGGGCAGGAGACAGCTCCAATACATGTTATGCTCTGCCACCCTCAGGTCAGTATAAACTGAAAAATAAAATCATTTAAAAGGAGACTCTTACCACAGATAAACTATTTTGCAGCAATATATTCTCATATAAAAAAATGAATGAACAGTCATGTAAATGTTATATTTCATTTATTGGAAGATACTGTACATTAAGATGATTAAATAACAAATAGTAACCCAGGGTAGAGAGAACAATATTTGAAAAAACACATGTCACAGTGGTGTAGCCCTAAAAGCTATCAGTGCAAGTGCAAATTGTCAGTGAAAAGTCATGAAACGGTGACAAAATGACAAAGAAATAGTGAATCACAATATCAAAATAGTTTAAAGAGGCATCATAGAAATTGATGCCGAATATGGTAACCACATTGCTGGAAGTCTTGCGTTTTGATAGCTGCCCTGTGGATTGCCAGCAGTCCGCTCCTCTGCAGCATGTTCATTTCATGCTGCGGAGTTGGAAGCGGCTGTCATCGGGTACATGCAGGGGCAAGCTGACCTGCGCCCACCGCAGATGGTGAGTACAGGGTGGCTGCAGTCTCCCTGCGGCCATTTGCTGGTTCCCGCAGGTCCTGGAGGAGCTGCTGTCACTATTGACTGCCTTGTAGTATGGAAGTGTTGCTGCTGTAGGTTTAAATGAAGCCTTTTTTTCCCCCTGCTCAGTGTGAGTAGATGAGGTTAATGAGTGGAGCATGTAGTAGCAGGTGTGTGTGTGAATGCTTAGGTATGCAGAGGGGCGTGTCTGGGCTCGTTGCTCCCCACCCCTCAGCTTAAATGGATCAGCTCACATCCAGCTGATTGTCGCTGATTCAGTTCACTGTTATTCTGTGACCCTGGAGTGCAGACATGATCTCAAGCTACTGCTGCTGCTGTTTTTCCTATTGGAGGTTGCTGGGTTCCGTGGTCCGTGGGTGGAGGTAGGGGCCTTATTCCTATGGCTTCTTAGGAGTTTTAGGGTCTTAGGCTGGGGGTTCAGACCTCCTCACCTTCAGAGGTACCTCCGAGTACAGAGCAAGTCAGGGACCCCAGTATCAGGACCAGAGCAGGCTCCCCTGACTCCCTACACCCAGCTCCATCCTACTTCTGGGCCCCAACCCCCCCCCCCAACGTGACAGCTGCATCCAAGAAGCAGCTCCCCT
Organism: Allobates femoralis; assembly: GCA_033576535.1. Taxonomy (NCBI): domain Eukaryota; kingdom Metazoa; phylum Chordata; class Amphibia; order Anura; family Aromobatidae; genus Allobates; species Allobates femoralis. The sequence goes on from JARQOC010000010.1 coordinate 87,345,373, forward strand.
GGACCATGAGACACAGCCTTATTATGCTACAGGGTCTTAAAAGACTCCAGATTTCATGTGTGTAGCATCTGGCTAGGAGCTTTGTGGCATCTGGAATCAGAAGGTCACAGCAATTAGCTGATTGCATGGCCTCATTTGAGTCCACTCAGCGATGATTATAAGTGGAGCAGATTTAATAATGTAATAATAATATTTATTCATTTATATAGCGCTATTAATTCCATAGCACCTTACATACATCAGTAATGCTGTCTCTCTTGGAGCTCACAATCTAAATATCCTATCAGTATGTCTTTACAATGTGGGAGGAGACTGGAGTGCCCAGAGGAAACTCACGCAAACACAGGGAGAACATACAACAAAACACTTTGCAAATGTTGTCCTTGGTGGGAATTGAACCCAGGACCTTGGGACCTCAGTGCTGCAAAGGCTGCAGTGCTAACCACTTGAGCCACCGTGCAGATTTCATTTCTTTTGGTGCTCTAGGGATTAAGAATTTCTTTTTGACCCTGCTGGGATTACTTTTGCTCAATTCTCAGCTATGGATCCTTATTGCCACTCCCTTCTGTTAATTACTTTACACGTCCAACTTTGATAAAAAGTCACGTTCGTGCGTTGGCGCCGATATCGTTTGTGTGTTGTGTGGTGTGAATGTGCAATTCGATGCAAGAACGATGTCAAAACGATATTGGGGGAGAAATGAGCAGGCTCTACAACTACCCGATATTGGATGGACGATCTGGCAGGATCGTGCTGTGTGACAGCCCAACAACAATTTGAAGCACAACTTCCCCTATTCTCTCCCATGTTAAATGGTCATTCCCCGGGTCGCTCGTACAAGGGGGCGTATACATCGCAGTTGTGCTACCTGCCGATATCTCCCTGTGTGACAGCTCCAATGCTATCTTGGATTACTGCCAAAAATGTGCGTGCTCCCATGCCGTTGTATACAATATCGGGACGATATTGGGACGTGTAAAGCGGCCATTACTCACTCATGTGCCAGTTATAGTTATCCTAAGCTGATCTTCCAGGAGAAGTTGCTCCTGTCTCAGCAGTGGAATTGCTTTTGACTCACCGTGACCGGGTTCTGCACTTCGCAGGCGTTGACTCTCCTCTGTCACGGAACCGCACCTGCGGCTGTGGGGGCCCGGTGGTCCAGATCAATAGGGGGAATGGCTGAACAGTAAGGGATTGATTGTCTTCGTGACGCCACCTGCGAGTGTTCCGGTAACTGTACCAGCGCTGCTAGGCCTCCGGGGGATGTTAGGCAGCAAAATGGAACGCTCCCTACAGGATGAGCGGGAGTCCCCGGAGCCAGGGGCTGCACAAGATGTTGTGAGGCAGCCGCGGTAGCACTGCTGTTAGGCCCAGGAGTCAGACACAGACACACCAAAGTCTTTCAAAAAAGAGAATAAAGAAAGGCGGCACTCACCATGTAGGCTGGTGGAAGGGTGTTTTAATCCAGGTAGATCAATCCATTAAAACATTGTTAGTACACCAAAGTCTTTTAAGTACCTTTACTGGTGGTATTCAGGTACGCTCAGACCGGGTGAGGATGAACTCAGCACTTCTGGAGGTTCACAGCAAGCAGTTGTTGTCGGCTTCCTTTCTCTGTTTCTCTGATTAAGGTCGGGTGGATGTGGAATCCAGCCGGACCGGGCAGTGTGTTCAATGGAACTTGCTTTACCTGGTTAGCAGCACTGAGGGCACTGTATAAGGGTTTGAGCAGTATCAGTACTCTTCCCTGGACTCTCGTAGATAGGTGCTTCAGGTGGAACAGGGGGCTAGACTCCCTGTGGCTTATGCTCGTTCTCTGTTGTGGCTAGGTAGCTCTCACAGCTTCGGTTCCAGTAACCGGTGGATAAGGGAGAGAGTTTGGATTACTCTGGTGTCCCTGAGAGGTGCTCCTCCTTTTCCTCTTACCCCACTTGCAAGGGTTTCCTCACTGGCTGGATGGCTGGTTGGGCCTAGTGTGTGTCTCATAAGGGAGAGATCACACACAACCTGCAGCTCTCCTAGCGTCTGCACACTCTGAAGTTTCTCCCTCCAAGTCCCTATTTATAGGGGAAACTGGCTCAAAGTGACCAGTGGAGCTCCACCTAGAGGCTTGGGGTGAAACCAGGTGTTCTAAGGTATTGTAAGTGTTTTGTGAGAGTTGCTTGCTGTTAGCTCTATTCATGCCCCAAGGAGTTCTGTGGTGCCCAACAAGGTGCCAGGGTGCCACACTTTTGTTGTGTGTTCTTGTGTGTGTCTCTTTCTTTGTTGCCTTATCGAAGCAGTAATAAGGCATGTGTCTTTGTGCACAATTCTCTAGCCAGAGTTAGCCCCAGGTCAGTGAGGGCTAAGGCATTTGATCCTGCACGGGGGAATGGACTCGTGTAGTGACCCTAAGAGCAGAGGGTTCAGGCACAGGTGAGTGTCAGGGGTCACCTCTTCTCTGTCTCCCTATCATTAGAGGATACGTGTGCGTTCAAATAAAGATGTGGTATTAGATTAGCGCTACAAACCACTCCAGGCGATCATTCTGTATAAATTACCTTAAAGCTTTATTCAATCGATGTAGAATGCCCAGTCTCCACAACGCGTTTCGGCGCTAATTGCGCCTTTCTCAAGTGTCTCAAGAGACACTTGAGAAAGGCGCAATTAGCGCCGAAACGCGTTGTGGAGACTGGGCATTCTACATCGATTGAATAAAGCTTTAAGGTAATTTATACAGAACGATCGCCTGGAGTGGTTTGTAGCCCTAATCTAATACCACATCTTTATTTGAACACACACGTATCCTCCCATCGGGAAGCGTGGTATCCAGCAGCCGGGCACCCAGGACGCATCAGACGTTAATCACCACTTCTTTGGAACAAGCACGAGAATCAGCAGCGTGTGCATATTGGAAATCACGCTCATCCCTGCTTGCAGCACACCGGCTGATGTGGAAACCCTTTGGGGTAACAAATCAGTGCATAAACTAGTTGTGCGGTCAGCACAACTAGAGAAGGTGAGCCCTAGATATATTTAACCGCTCCCATGCCATAAACATCAGCAGTTTGGCGCAACATTGTTTTTGTTCCCTATCATTAGAGTCCCTCTTTACTTTCTCCCTGGTCTTTGTCACTTCTGTGATGCCACACTGCAAAGGCCGTAAGGGCTGGGGGGTACTCGGTAGCAGGGCCGGTCTACTGTTTTGGGGAGGTCATGGTGGCTGTGACCAGGCTCCGTGATCCTGGCCGTGCCATGAAGGGGGTATTTCCAGCGTATATTTGTGACACCACTTGTGGAACCTGGTAATAGGTGACCAGCGCTGCGGTTATGGACCTCTGGGGTGGTTAGGATGGCAGCTGGGATGATATCGCTCCCCATAGGTAGAGCAGCACCCCAGGGTAAGATGAGAAGGTATATTGGTATGGTGATGGTGACTGTGTAATGGTGCAGGAGGGCGCAGGGAATAACTGGAGGAGACGGGGGTTGCAGTTTTTACTCACAGTTCAGTTCAGCAGTCCAGCTCTGCAGGGGCACCATTTCCTCCTGGTCTGTGATTCAGCCAACTCCCAGGCAGCTTGGGTCCACTCCTCCGAAACACCCTGTCGTAAGTCTCTCTTGGTTGACTCTCTTATGCTGCCTACTCGACTCTCCTGCCCTGCGTCTTTGTGCAGTGTCCAAGCCGGTGGCTGCGGCAGGTGATCCGTCCCCTGGTCCTAAGTCAAACCACCATTTCAGCAAATATGCATGGTCCGTAGCCACTGCCCGTGCAGGTGCAGCAGCCTCCGGTTTCCTTGTTGAACCTTGTAGTGCTCCCACCAGATTGGGACCGGTCCCCTCTTGAAACCAGTCCCTCCGCCTGACTAATGTCAGGTCCGGGTTCGGGGCCCCATGGGTGTCTCCTCCACTCCTTTGTCCCCTAGGACTCCCTCTCTCCAACTCTTCTCACTCCAACTAACCTCACTCCTCCTCTTCCTCCCTGCTTTCCCTACCTTCTCCTCCCTCCCCCTCTGTCTGTTCCCACTCCCAGTCAGGAGATGGAGCCCTTTCTCATTGGGATCCACCCAAGTTACTCTGCCCTGGGGTTAGGATGGGTGTTGGGTGCAGGTGTTTGTGTGTCTCGGATTTGTGTCCCATCCTTACCTGGGAGTGGGATACCACACCTGTGGCTTAGGTGTAGTACCTTTGTGCCGACCAGATCGCAGGTGTGCCACAACACGCCGGGTGTCTGCATACTCTGTCATGACACCACAGCATAATAATGAACATTACATTTAAGGAGAATAACTTTGCTACTAATTGAAATCCTGGAAAAAAATAAATCATGAATGGGTGAATTTGAATTTTGCCGAATCTGCTCATCTCTATGGGCCTGTGACTATCTTGGTGGTAAACCTCTTCAAACAACATAAGACACATGATAAAGTCATAAGAATCTAAATAAAAGATGCAGAAAATCTCCGTATCATGGAGAGTCCTTCCAGTTTTTGACTCTTCTGGAGGGAGCTAAGGTGTTCCGAAAATAGTCCTGCTTACCTAGGAGGATTAATAATTTTGCATTAGAAAAATGTATATTTTAGAAGAAGAAACCTGAAGGAAACATTGTAAACTCGACAATTATTCTTGTGTATGAAGAGCTTACGTTACATGTCAGCTCTCAGAAAGTCTTATTTGGCTGCAAATATAGGCTTAATGTGCTGGCAAAGCATAATATACACTTATTCTGTTTATAGGATAAGTTTCGAGAAAAAAAGCCGAGTTTTCTCCCAGCTTCTGCGTTTATCTACATTGTCTATAAGTATGTCAAGGGAATTCATTCTCCACAGTTCTAACAGGAATTGCTGCATGTACATGATGTCAGATATATTGTTTGGAGATAGATATGAAAGCTAAAAAGAACATTATTCCTTCCAGCTCTACAGTAGATCAAATTACAATTCTTTAAAGTGGGACAATACATGAAGTCAAAGATGGCACCACATTAATTCTGCACTAATCTTATTAGAAATACAGTTCCATGTGGTGCTAAATCCTGCAACCCTCTTTGATCACGCTGATGGCTCACAAAAAGTAAAGATTCTCTGTAATTGGAACCTTGAACATTAGGCGTTGACGTTTCACAATGGGTGAAGGGTTATATGTTTGCAAACAAAAAGAAGTGGGAAATGTTTCCAAAGTTTAGTTTTAAAACTCTTCGAGAGGTCGGAAGAAAGACGCCCATGTTGTGCAAAAATCGAATACCAAGATGTAACTGATGCTTGAAGTTTGGGGTGAAGTGATTTAATAAAGACTTGAAGATCAGGAGTGACATGAGGATCAATCGTGTAACGGTAATGTCTAAAGTGTCAAAAAAAGATAGAAGTTACAAGTGTGGCACCCCTGTGTCTTGGTCGCCACAGTGGTACCTCACCTAATCCACAGGTGTGGTGCCATTGCTCTTAGGTAAGACAGGGACATGAAACTGAGACACACCGTCTTACACCCAACTCCACTCCCAACTCCAGGCCAGGGTATGATGGGCAGAAGAATCTCACCTAGAGCAGACCTCATCTGCTGGCTGGAGGAAGGAGTAGGCAGAGGGGGTGGGAAAACAGCTAGTTGGAGTTAGAGTTAGAGCAGAGAAGAAGAAGGAGAAGCAGGATGGAGTTCTAGGGGACACTGGAGCTGGGGCGGAGTGGGACCAGTACGTAGGTCCCCACGGAACCCTGGCAAGAGAGAAACCCGAATCCACAGTCAACTTTCAGGTCATGGTAGAGGAACTAGCTGCATGAGGGGACCGGCCCCAATCTGGTGAGTGACTGTGTATGTTCATACCAGGAAACCGGAGGCTAATGGACTGCAAGTGCAGTGACCAACATTGTGTACACTCCCAGGCACAGTGACTACAGAGGGTCAAGAGGACGTGCTGGCCGTCACTCAACAGGGCCCGCAGTCGCCTGCCTTGGAACTAGTAGCACAAAGACGCAGGGGAAGAAAGGAGAGAAGATCAGCGCAGAGAGAAAAGAGCAGCAGAGAAAGGCTTATGAAAGATGTCTCAGTGGAGTGTTCCTGAACTATCTGAGGGCTGGCCAAGCTGCAATCTGGAAGAGCACGGTACCCCTGGATGGGTTTGCACTGAACAGAGCCACAGTAAAGAACCTGGTAAGAACTGCAACCCCTGTGTCTGCCCACTCCTTCTGCGCCTCCCTGTACCAACAACTATCACCATCATCCACACTGTCTCTAATATGAAACCCTAGGGTGCCGCTCCGTCTGTAGGGAGTGATACACCTAGCTGCAACTACATCTATTCCCTGGGTCACTACAAGCAGTGCTGGTCATCCTGACCTGAATCCACGGATGGCATCACGATAAACTTTATTTCCCCTGTAAATAACCCCTTTTCCATGCTTGGTCAGGGCCACGACCACTGGGACTGCCACTGTGACATCTCCCTGACCAATCCCGGTTGGTCCTTATGACCGATACACAAGCCATGACTTCATAAGCAGAATGTATCACTTTGGAACAAGAGTGTATCTGTGGAATTTATTAAAAAGAAATCATACAGAGAGGCGCCCTTGTGTGTATCTGGTGGTCTAGTGGGGATTTTTAGGGGATGGGGGTTGTGAGATCACTCACCATTCGTGGTTGTTCATCTCTGCACAACCACAGTGTGGGCCTCCGGTGTGTAATCGCACACCGCAAGATTCTCCGGCATTCAGGCTGGGTCAGTCACGTTGGAGTGACGTCACTGCAGGTCTTTCACACTCTATGCTCTGGCGCTGTAAGCTGCAGCTCCTACCGCTCCCAAGGGTATTTCAATGGTACAGAGGTAAGTATGCACTTTTTTGGTATAGCGCATGAATCCAGTGCTTCTTTATTTAAAGCGAACCTGTCACCCCCTCCAGACATCTAAAAATACCATAGCCACCTTCTGCAGCACTAAGGCTGCATTCTGACAAGGTGTCTATAGCATTTATGCTCCCTTGATTCACTGAAATAAAGACTTATATAAAATCTGTTTCAAACCTGATCCAAGACCGGGAGGCGGGTTTTCATGTGTCTATCTCCCTCCTCTGTGGTGTCAGTCATCCCTCTCTGCTCTCTGTGCACTGCCTCCAGGGCCATCTCCCTGCATTACAGAGCTTTGTCAGCTCTGCTACAACATAGAGCTGCTGTTATAGGAGACCCCACAGTAGTAAATCTACCGGTAGCAGGAGGATCCTGAGCAGGCAAAGCACTGCCTGCTACGTAGCAGCCCTTGAGCTGTCAGCAGTGCAGCAGAGTTGAGTTTGTGCTTTAGATCAGGGGCTGAGGACGGAGCAATGCTGCTAGGTACAAGAAACTGAAAGTGAAACCTGCGCAGCTCAAGGGCTGCTACGTAGCAGGCAGTGCTTTGTCTGCTGTTCTGCTCACGATCCTCCTGCTAGATTTACTACTGTGGGGTCTCGTATAACAGCAGCTCTATGTTGTAGCAGAGCTGACAAAGCTCTGTAATGCAAGGAGATGGCCGTGGAGGCGGTGCACAGAGAGCAGAGAGGGATGACTGACACCACAGAGGAAGGAGACAGACACTTGAAAACCCGCCTCCCGGTCTTGGATCAGGTTTGAAACAGATTTTATATAAGTCTTTATTTCAGTGAATCAAGGGAGCATAAATGCTATAGACACCTTCTGAGACTGCAGCCTTAGTGCTGCAGAAGGTGGCTATGTTATCTTTAGATGCCTGGAGGGGGGTGACAGGTTCGCTTTAATAAATGTGGCTCTCACAACATGTTTCGGCAGGTCACCGTCTTTATCAGGCGATCTGATCTGATGTGAAAGCCACATTTGTTATATAAGGAAGCACTACCAAAAGGATAATCTGTGCCTGGATGCTGGATTTGTGGGCTATACCAAAAAAACACAAACTTACTTCTGTATCTGCGGAATTTATGGCATTTTAAGGATATGTGCACACCTTAAAGGGACGCTGTCACCAGGTTTTTGCCATCTCATCTGACAGCAGCATATTTTAGAGACAGAGACCCTGATTCCAGCGATGTGTCTCTTACTAGGCTGCTCAGTGTAGTTTTCTTTAATTCACTATTCAATCAGTTGGAGATTAACATTGTATTAACATTGTAGGACTAATCAAATAGTTCAGCATAGTCATTTACTGCTAAATCTGAAGCAGAGAAAACAGTAATTTTATCAAAGTAAGCTCAGTAAGTAATTGGTGCTGAAGTTTCTGAATCTCTTGGCAGGAAAAATGAGGCATAAATTTGGTGTATTTTTGATGAGTTTCTTTTATGCATTTGATGTGGGATAGGGGTACTCGGACACCGGGACTGATGGCGGCTTGGGTGGGGAAATCACGGGTGGTCGGGATCCCGGTTCCGTGCCCTGGTTATCATTTGAGTTGATGGTGGGGGTAGAAGGGAGTATTTACAGGGGAACGTGACGCCAACTGTAGTTCCTGGTAATATGGTACCGGCGCTGCAAGCCGGCCGCTGAGGTGATGGTGGGTGCAGCAGAGAGTAGTCCAGCTCCCTATAGGTGGAGCTATTACCTCAGGGCAGCAGTGATGGATGAGGATTGTGATGAGAGGGATGCTGATGGTGCTGAGCCTTCCGGGCACCAGCGGGAAGAACAACGGAAACCAGTTCAAGTTTTACTCAACTTTACTAGGTACCAGCAGATGGTAAAATGGAACACGGTACAGTTTGGTTACTGGGGGGATGTTGCCAGCTCAGGGTCCCCCTTATGGAGTCTCTAGGTGTTCTCTCTTGGTCTTTCAGGGTTTACGTCTCTCTTCCAGTCTCTACCACCCTCGCAGAGCTCTCTCGCCAGTCCCACGGTCTGTAGTTAACAGGCAAGGTCTGTGCCCTACCGGTCCGGATGGGAAGCCCAAGTAAGCAAAGCCTCCTGCTGGCACCGCAATTCTGGCCCTTCTCCTGTAGTGTTCTGAACCAGTTCTAGGTCCTGAGGGGCGAGGTACCTTGTGGTGTTGTCAGCAACCCGGTTTCTATGGGCCTGCAGCTCGTCGGTCTGCGGTCAGAGCTGAACTTCTTGGCTTTCCGCGTTGCCGGTGTGTCCCTCAACGTGAGCAGCTGGTTCCAACCAGTCCTGGCCCGTTGCCTGCTGTCCTGGGCCCCCACTTAAAGATGGGGCTCCCTCCTGTCGGCTGTCCTGTCAGGCCTGTCCTTCCTGACTGCCTTCCCAGCACTAACTAACAAAAACTGTCACTCTCTCACTACATCTACCCTAGGCTCCACCCCCTTTTGGGACCTACTAAATTAACGGTCCCACCAATTCTAAGTGGCCTAGTCCTAAGTGTGTGCAAGTACAGACTCCACAGGTTAAACCCTGAACTGACAACTTACAGGGAAAAATACATTTATTGTCACAGTGTGGTACTTCCCTGTGGCGCCTAGCCATAGGGGCGCCACACATTTTTGATCCAGATTTTCTCCACTCATTAATATGGGAGAAAGTTGCAGCAAAAACGCTCAAGTAATTGACATGGATGTAAAACTACGCCTAACCTGCAAGTAACAAATGAACAACAAGTGCATAGTAGTGTTTGCACCTGGTACTAGAACTCGGTCCCAGCACCTTTCTTCATCCAATTATTGGAAGTTCTCGAAGTCAAATCAAGCATTGAAGACTTATTTTAAAGCATCACGACAGAATTTTTTACCGCTGGAGTGGTATTCTAATTGAAGTCCCTCTGAACCCTACTCTCATACTCATCTACTGCCATCTTCACTGTCTAATGCTGCTGCTCCTGTTGGTTTCCTGTGATTTGTAACCTGCTGGGTATCTCCAGTGTTTCATGGAGTGCACTAGTAGTCACTCATCAATGTAAGTCTATAAAATGTTAACCATGGAGCAGGGCGGGTATAAGCGGTAACATCACTGCAGGGGGCGGGGCAAAGCGGCCATCACTGCAATAAGCTCTGTGTTATGTTGCAGGCGAGGGAGACAAAGATCGGCATCAGGGAGGCGGCGGTGGGCAGATTAAACATGCAGGGCGTGTGAAACTGCCCTTTGGCTCCAGCCACAAGCACCTCCTATTTGGCTCCACAATGTAAGTTTTCAAAGTGCATTATCTCAGGGTACAGAGGGGCTCAAGGGCTGGGGGACCCCTTGCCTGAATACAGCAGACATGTTGCATTCAGTGCTGTAATTAGATCACCAGGTGTGGTTGGTGACAGGTCCTCTTTAAGAGATTGTGATATAACTTCTGACTTTGGGCCAGCCAGAAGTTACACGCACAACATGATGCAACAGGACTGGAGCGTGCTGATAAAAGGTGAAGACGCTGGAGGGTGAGTTTGAAGGTAAGTCAGGGATCTTAAATTAGAAGCACCACTCCAGCTCTGAAAAACAAAAAATAACCCGCTAGAGTGTAGCTTTATGATAGGCACCAAAGTTACAATTCCAAAACCCATCTAAGGCCCCTTTCACATCAGCGGTTTTTGCCGATCGCGGCAGATGTGTTGAAAAAACCGCAACTGTCGCGATTACCGCATAACCGCTGCACTTGCGGCACAGTTGCGGCAAGCCCCATGCAATGCCTATGGGGCTTGCGGTAAGTGTGCGGAAGGTGCGGCCAGTGCGGTTTCGGCACTTGCGGCAGGTGCGGCCGCGAAAAAAAAAACGCGGTCAGTGCTGCAAGTGCCGATACCGCACTTGCCGCACCTGCCGCAAGCCCGCATAGACATTGTATGGGGCTTGCCGCAACTGTGCCGCAAGTGCAGCGGTTATGCGGTAATCGCGGCAGTTGCGGTTTTTTCACCGCAACTGCCGCGATCGGCAAAAACCGCTGATGTGAAAGCACCAAAGTTACTGTGTCAAGTCCATTGTTACATCCATGAAGTTCTTGTGTTTTTCCTTTTTATACAATTACCTCCATTTATTTAAATCACCTATTAATATAGAAACGGCTTTAGAATATAATTTTTATATTTATCATTACAGAGGATCTATCATTCTAGCAAGGACTCATTTCACAAAGAAATCAATGCGTCGGATCACATAACAACCACATGCTTTTAAGCATTACAAATGGTTTTTACTTTGACGTTGGATTCATCATAGTGGTATTGACTGGTTTGGGTACTACATAATAATCATATAATACTGACACTGAACTTGTTACCTAAAAATAACCTACAAGAAAATCACATGCATTCTTACATGCTCTGACATGGGATCCATTTCCATGCTTCACTGTAGAGGTTTTGGGTCTGATGTCATTGGGCGTTGGATGACTCTTGATCTTTACTGCCTAGATCGTGCATAATAAAAGTCAGGACACCATGATGTACATGGTCCACACACCACTTTTTACCAGGAATGTTACTCTGGAGCCATGCTTTATGTTTTCTTGCTCTTCATAGAAGATCATAATGTTTTGCTAGAGATGATGAGAAAGTGGTGCCATATTTAATGTCAAGTGCCAAATGGGATCTTTAGATATATAAAGCTGGAATTTGTGTAACAAAATGTGAAATTTGGAATGTGATCCCACTATGCCCCATGACTCTCAAATATAGTACCACTAAAGGTTTATCCAATTTATTAGCATATACAGTTGACATTCAATCACCTGGATGCTTTGCTTTGTCTTCTTCATATCTTGAAGGTTCTTTAACAGGGGGCCCTCAGATGTTTGGATCTGGTAATTATACCCTGAAATACGACATAAAGAAAAGTCTGGTCTAGTGAGAGAAATGCCTTTGGAAAAGAGTGTCTTGCTCCTTACACAGCTGTTTCTTTACCCCTTTCACTTCAATGGGCAACATGGTATGGCAGAATTCCTATGACTAACATTGGAGGAAGCTTCATTATAAGAAGAGGTTGTCCAAGAGCGTCTCCTTTAGGCTGGAGGTCAGATTGGTCCTGTGGTTTCAGCACAAAGGTATATGCAGCTTCTTCTTGGTGTGAATCGATTTACAGTATCAGGTATATCAGCCATGTTAGTAATCTGGATAGGAGTCCTGAGAACCACTATGTGGACATTGGGCTGGGCCCTAAGAATTGATCAGCACTAACGCTAGCAGTTTCCATCCACTTGTGATAGCACTGAGTAAAGTGGGCAAAATTCAGTGGTTACATTTTATTTGTTATATTAAGCATCCTTTTTCAAAGGCTATGCTCCTTACACAGCTGTTTCTTTACCCCTTTGACTGTTTGGAAACAAGTGCTGATGGCAGAGTATGCACAACTTTGTTTTTAGGGAAGTTTTTCGTTGGTGTTACACTTGTCACTACTAATAGCTGGGGTAAATGTGATGCTAGCCATGCTAATAGCTAGGGTGTGACACAGTCACTACTTACAGGAGTATAGACAGCAGGGATGTCAGGTAATCTAGGGTTAGGTTCAAGGAGAGCTTGTAGTGTTCAGGGAATAGACAGAGAGGTAGGCATGCAGCAGTTCAGGGTCAGGGTTACAGTAAAGCACGAAGACGATTCAGGGAGTCAACGGATACGTCATGCAACGATCCAGGGTCAAGTTTTCAGGGGAGCACAAAGATGATTCAGGAAGTCAACAGAGACATAGTCATGCAATGGTTCAGGGTCAGGTTTCCAGAAGAGCAATAAGACAATTCAGGGAGTCAACAAGGTGTATTTAGGTCACAGTCCAGCAGTCAAAATAACAGGAGATAAGAACAAATACTGAGAGCACACAAAAGGGAAATCAAGCAACTGTCAGATCACAGAGATCAGACCAAGACAGACAAAGGTATACAGGCCACACAGAACTTCTGGCAGCATTCTGGGAGACGTTGCTCAGTAAAGTAGCAGAGCAATCACTGGAAAGAGGGAACACCTGAGCAACCCATCACCTCCTAAAACCAAAATGGAAACCTGCACTATCAATCAACTACTGACAGCTCAGCACCCCAGATACCAAACACAGCAATAGCTCTTATTGCAAACGAGATGTACTGCACACATGAATGTTAGCTTTTGGGGAGTTTTGCCTACTCTTCCATGAATCTGGGAGGTTTCCCCTTGTTCTGGAAGCCTTTAAGATATTTTGGAAGAGTAGGCAAGTATGTCAGCAATACACCATGAGATAGAAGTTGCAATGTGCCATAATTAGTTTTTCCAGGCTCTATGGACATTGTGTATTACAGACTCTTATAAAAACTGTTAATTTGATTTTAATAGGAATTAATTTAGGAAAAGAATCTATAATGCTAATGACTTACAAGACACATGTAGCCATATGCTAATATAAGCCTTCATTCAGTAAGTATCTATGTACCTACTTAGCATATGTTTGGTTTTCTACCCTCCATCTCGTCTGTGTGACTCCTTACATATCTGAATGACCCTGAACAATCAATGGATTGATGGATTGTGTTAACACTCATTGGACATATGACATATCACAGTGAACTATGGACGGACTACAAAGCCGCTCTCCCTCCACACAATATCTATTTCTTTCTATACTCCAGGGTCTGGGGCTCTTGGCCTCTCAACAGGGACTTGTCTTTTTCAAGGTCACAAAATGAAATGGTGCATCACATCGTTACTTGCAAAATACATTATTGATCAGTTTTAAAGAGAACATCATTTTGGGATGGTGCAGCCAGAAGCGAATGACGGGTTAATGAGTTAATAAGGATGTTGACTATCTGTAGGAAGACCATGCAACATGTTAATTGATTGTGCAAGATAATTTTCTTTTAGAAAGGCAAAAAATGGCAATTTTTGGGAAGAAAATGACTGTTTCAGTAGTTTCAGACAATTCCACTAGAAAGGCTTTCCCACAAAGGACACTAATCCCTTCTAGGGTTCACTTACTCAACATATTTTTAGTCTAAGTATGAAACAATCAAATCTGACTTAGGCCGGGTTAACACTACAGTTTTGAGCTGTCAGGTTCTGTCCGGTGTTTTGCAGGAAGCACCGGACAGAACCTGACAGCTCCTGACAGAACAGAACCAGAGGGCAAATATGCCCTGCAGTCCTGTTTTCTGCTGGAGTCGGCAGATTGCAGCTTCAGGAGCTGTCCCCTAATATTTCAAAATCCTGAAATGTCAGCGGGGAGCTCTCCACAGTGCCTGGGAGCCGGATCAGATTTTCTGCTGGATCCGACACGATCCGGCGCCATAGACTCCCATGTTAGGAGGTGCCGGATCGCGCCAGATCCGGGTGGATCCGATTTGTTCAGAATTTTGCCCCTGACTCAAAAACGCTGCAAGCTGGGATTTTGTTTCCGGGACAAAATCCCGAATCCTAACGGATCCTCCCGGACAGATGGAAACCGGATGGCAAAACAATGCCATCCGGCCCCATAGGGATACTATGGGGCGAAAATCGGAACCGGGGACTGTCCGGTTCACACCGAAAGCTGTGGTGTGAAGCCGGCCTTAGACCAATGTTATTTTATAGGGGGCCAATTTTTTTCCTCTGAATTTTTTGGAAAAATCTCAGCATGTCCAAGTTGGATTGAATTATCAGATTGCACTCGCCCAAGCAAGTCAATGGGTCCATGGAAAACATTATACAGTAGTTTACTCACAACATCTGAGAGTGCTAACATTTTTACGGACTGACACAAATGAGAAGACGGAGACATTTCTCCATCTTGTCTTCATCCAAAAAAATGAAATCACATTCTATTGACAGTATCATCAAAGTGATTTGCATAATTGTCCCGATTCTCTCCCAGGCATGGCTCTACCTAGTGCATACCGACAAGGTAAGATGAAGCTCGTTATTTTTCATTGTATCCTCTGCAGGGTAGTTGGTAAATGCCCGATCACTAGGGGTCCATCGCTGGAATCTCCACCAATCTCTAAAAGGCGGATCCAGAGCCTACTATTCTTCCTTATTGCATGATTTTGGAATGATGGTGGTAAAGAGAGCTTTAAGTACCACTCCAGCATTTTTTTAAATACCTCCTTGGGGTGGCGCTTTAACTCTACGTCCCCTATCCCCTGTATTATACTCACCTGCCTCCATCTTCATTTTTTTCCAGCACTGCTGCAGTCTGTCTTCTCTAGTTCGTGACTTGCCGGCAACTCCAGTGTTTCATGGATGTTACAAATCAATACAAGTCTATGAGGGCCTCATTCATCAAAAGTTCATTTATTTCAGTAATTCAATACATAAAGTGAAACACATATATTATATAGCGTCATTACAAACAGAGTGATCTATTTCATGTGTTTATTTATGTTAATGTGGATTATTATGGCTTACAGCCAATGAAAACCCAAAGGTCATTATCTCAGAAAATTAAAGTTGGGAGGATGAAGGGTTAAAAACTGCACTGTCGTATTCAACGAGACATCAAAGGGTGAATATAATATTGATTTATTAGAAAACCCATTTCAGGGTTCCCAGAAACGTCCTTAAACATGGCAATATGATATTGATTTGTTCTGAGGAAGGGAGCAGGGAACTTCGAAATGCGTTGACTAAGAAATCAATATTATATTCACCCTTTGGTTTCTTGTGGAATACGGCAGCGCGGTTTTTAACCCTTCATTATCTCTATTCTATATGCACCACGCTGGGGACTTCAGCAGCCGTGATCTGCTTTTATAGTGGTTGTGACTCTCACAACCAAACAAGGTCATATTTTTCTCTCTCAGACCCTCCATCATCCCTACTTTAATTTTTCTGAGATAATGACCTTTGAGTTTTCATTGGCTGTAAGCCATAATCATCAACATTAACAGAAATAAACACTTGAAATAGATCCCTCTGTGTGTAATGACTCTATATAATATTTGTGTTTCACTTTCTGTACTGAATTACTGAAATAAATGAACTTTCTGATGATACTCTAATTCATTGAGATGCACCTGTAGCTCTCATAGACTTGTACTTCTTACTACCCACCAGTCAGAAGTTGAGGGCACAAGATGCACAAGAGCAGCAACAATAAAAGATGGAAACACTGGAGGGTGAAAAGACTTACTGAGTAAGGCTGCGTTCACACATTGCGTATTTTGCCGCGTTTTTTTACGCGCGCTTTTCAAAATACGCAATGTGCCTTTTGTCTGCCTGCAAAGTGAATGGGAAATTCACTTTGCAGTGCAGACATTGCGTAAAAATACGCACTGCATTTTCCGGGAGAAAACGCAGCTCCGTAAACAATTGATATGTCAATTGTTTACGCAGCTACTTCTGCGTATTCTCCCAGAGCAGAGGAAGAATCCTGCTTCCTCCTCCCCTCTGTGACAGCTGTGGCCGCCCATTAGATTTCACAGTGTATTAATATACACTGCGAAATCTAAATTAAACAGAGGCAAATGTATGTAAAATAAAAAGGAATGAATACTTCACCTGTCCGACGCCTTCTCCCGCTGTCTGGTGCCTTCTGCCGCTATCCGGTCTCCGGTTCTAAGTGAAATCTCTTCTGACAAGACCTGTGGTAATGTCAGAGGGGCGTTCCCGGGCACTCGCGGTCATGTGATACATATCACATGACCGCGAACAGCCAATCAGCGCTGGGAACGCCCCGGGAACGCCCCCCCCTCTGACGTCACCACAGGTCTTATCAGTACACCTCTCACTTGGAACCGGAGAGCGGCAGAAGGCACCAGACAGCGGGAGAAGGCGTCGGACAGGTGAAGTATTCATTCTTTTTTATTTTACATACATTTGCCTCTGTTTAACTTAGATTTCACAGTGTATATTAATACACTGTGAAATCTAATGGGGCGGTCACAGAGGGGAGGAGGAAGCTGGATTCTTCCTCCCCTCTGTGACATCACTGCGCTTTCTGGAGTAAAGAAAGCGGCAGTGTGTGAAAGCCCCTGCGTATTTTGTTGCGCTTTTTTTGCGCGGCCGAAAAACGCGGCAAAAAGCGCGCGCAAAAAAGCGCAGCAAAATACGCAAATGTGTGAACGTAGCCTAAATCAGACTTTTGTATTAAATGTATTTACAAAACATTGTTTGCCAATGTTTTTGTATTTCAAATCACAATTTGTATTAAAAATAAAATATGGACCTCTTAAAAATTTCACACCGGCCATTGGAGCTTTTTTTAGTCTTTTATTTTTTGTTCTTTCATGAAACAACACATACAGTACAGACCAAAAGTTTGGACACACCTTCTCATTCAAAGATTTTTCTGCATTTTCAGGACTATGAAAATTGTAGATTCACACTGAAGGCATCAAAACTATGAATTAACACATGTGGAATTATATACTTAACAAAAAAGTGTGAAACAACTGAAAATATGTCTTATATTCTAGGTTCTTCACAGTAGCCACCTTTTGCTTTGATTACTCCTTTGCACACTCTTGGTATCCTCTTGATGAGCTTCAAGAGGTAGTCACCAGAAATGGTTTTCACTTCACAGGTGTGCCCTGTCAGGTTTAACCCCTAGACGACAGCCTAACGTCTACAGACGTCGGAAAAAAAGGGTACTAAAGCCTAGCCGACGTCTGTAGACGTTGGCAGGAAAAAGCTCTATAGCGCCGCCCCTGGAGCTAATATCTCTAGGGTGTCAGTGTACCGATTGTAGCTGACACCCTAGAGATTAGGAATTAGCTGATTTTGTACCCGCACCTGTGATGTGATGACCGGTAAACACCGTTTACCGATCATCACATCACAAACAGTGACAGTGCCGGTAAAAAGTACTTTCACTTTAATCCGACATGAAAACACATGTCGGATTAAAGTGAAACAGCAACCCCTCACTGCCCAAAGACCCCCAGTACCCCCAGATCACCCCCCCACCCCCATCCCTCCCCCACAACATCCAAAATGGTGGCGCATGTAAAAACGCCTCCCCTGCAGCTGCATGCGATCTGACATGTCACAAGTCAGATCGCATGACTGACACATCCCCCTGTGCCCCCCAACACTTTCTGCAGCCTCCGACCCCCTCCAGCCCCCCACCCATCCTCCACCCCCACTCGCTCCTCAGCCCCCCCTGCTCCTCCAGCCACCTCCCCAGCCTCGCTCCTCGCCCCCTGACTCGCCCCCTCCTCTCCTCCCCCTCAGCCCGCTCCCCCCCTCCTTCTCCAGCCCTCCTCCAGTTTCCCTCCGCTCCTCAGCCCGCTCCTCTGATCCCACAGCCCCCCATCTTAGCCTCTCCACCCCGCTCCTCTAACCCTCTCGCTCCTCTTACCCCCCTCCTCCCTTCTCAGCACCGCTCCGGCTCCCCTCCTCGCCTCCCTCCGGCCCCGCTCCTGCAGCACCGCTCCTCCAGCTTCCCTCCTCCTCTCTCTCTCACCCGCTCCTCGATCCTGGGGTCCCGCTCCTGGATCCTGGAGTCCCGATCCTGGGGTCCCGCTCCTGGATCCTGGAGTCCCGATCCTGGGGTCCCGCTCCTGGCAGTGGCACCAGCAGTCTGACTCCTCTTCTGTGCGCTCCGCTGTGTGCGCGCACTCTCAGGGGAATGATAGGTCATGAACTTACAGAGTTCATGACCTATCATTCCCCTGGGGTCACACAGGGGTTAAGTGATCTTCATGGTGATCTGCTTTAGAGATCATGAAGATCAGTTAACCCCTGTGTGGTCCCTGGATTGTGATGGGTCATGACCTTAGAGTTCATGACCTATCATTCCCCTGAGGTCAAACAAGGGTTAAGTCATGAACTCTAAGTTCATGACCCATCACAATCCAGGAGTCACACAGGGGTACCTTTACACGCCGTAACCGTGGAGAGAAATATTGACGGCGATATGTCGCCTTGCAATAATCGCCGTCAAAATCTCTCCCAATTGCGGCATGTAATTGGGGAATTTGGTGGCAAAATGTTGCCTCGCCACGGTCGCCTGATCTCTGTGCACTGCTCTGAAATCAGGCGACCGTGGCGAGGCGACATATCGCCGCCAAATTCCCCAATTACACGCCGCAATTGGGAGGGATTTTGAACGGCGATTATTGCAAGGCAACACATCGCCATCAATATTTCTCGCCGCGGTTGCGGCGTGTAAATGTACCCTTAGAGATTATTATGTGTGACCCCAGGATCGTGATAGGTCATGAACTTACAGCGTTCATGACCTATCATTCCCCTTGGAGAGTGCCTTATTATAGCATATGGGGGATGCCCCCATATGCTATAACACCGAGAAACATCGCGGAACCGCCCACTGGACTACGTCGGACATCACCGCCCACTGGACTACGTCGGACATCACCGCCCACTGGACTACGTCGGACGCCACAGACAAATAAAGATGGGGTCTAAATTGTGTTTGGTTTTTTTTCTAATAAAAAAATCTTTCTCTGTGTTGTGTCTTCTTTACAATTTACTAGAGATTCCTAATGGCGGGTCTAACATTGGCCCTATATTACGAAAAGCTGGCATTAACCCCTTATTACCCAGTCTGCCACCGCTACACGGCAGCTGGAAGAGCTGGATACAGCGCCAGAAAATGGCGCTTCTATGAATGCGCCATTTTCTGGGGCGGCTGCGGGCTGCAATTCGCAGCGGGGGGGGGCCCAGAATGCTTGGGCCTCCCTACGCTGAGGATTCCAGCCCCCAGCTGCCTAGTTGTACCTGGCTGGCCCAAAAACATGGCGAAGCCCACGCCGTTTTTTTTTTAAATTATAAAAAAAAAAAAGGGCTTCCCTATATTTTTGCTTTCCAGCCAGGTAAAACTAGGCAGAAGGGGTTGGTGGCAGCCCGTAGCTGCCTGCTGTACCTGGCTGGACCAAAAGTGTGGCGAAGCCCCACGTAATTTTTTTTTTCAAATTTAATAAAGAAATACTAGAAAAAAAATGCAGGAGAGGAGACGACCAGGACACGGTGTTTCCGGATCTTGTGCACATGCTCTAAGGCTGCTTTCACATCAGCGGCTTTTGCCGATCGCGGCAGATGTGGTGAAAAAAACGCATCTGCCGCGATTACCGCATAACCGCTGCACTTGCGGCACAGTTGCGGCAAGCCCCATGCAATGTCTATGGGGCTTGCGGTAAGTGTGCGGCACGAGCGGCAAGTGTGGTTTCGGCACTTGCAGCAGGTGCAGGCACGAAAAAAAACGCGGTCAGACTCGTTTTTTTTGCGGCCGCATCTGCCGCAAGTGCTGATACTGCACTTGCCGCACCTGCCGCAAGCCCGCATAGACATTCTATGGGGCTTGCCGCAACTGTGCCGCAAGTGCAGCAGTTATGCGGTAATCGCGGCAGATGCGTTTTTTTCACCGCCTCTGCCGTGAACGTCAAAAACCGCTGATGTAAAAGTACCCTAAAAGTGAGAAATTGTGTGAAAAAAAGAAAATGTTCAATATGACGTTATCAAATTCTGTGAAGTAGCTGTAGGTTCTAAATGCTCACTATACCACTAGATATAATCCGTGAGGCGTCTAGTTTCCAAAATGGGGTCACTTGTGGGGGGGTCCAATGTTTAGGCACACAGGGGCTCTCCATACGTGACATGGTGTCCGCTAACTATTGGAGCTAATTTTCCATTCAAATTGTTAGCGGACACCATGTCGCATATGGAGAGCCCCTGTGTGCCTAAACATTGGAGTTCCTCCACAAGTGACCACATTTTGGAAACTAGACCCCCCAAGGAACATATCTAGATGCATAATGAGTACTTTCAACCCCCAGATGCTTCACAAATTGATCAATAAAAATGAAAAAAGAACATTTTTGTGGAAAAGAAAGTACTTTTTCATTTTTACGGATCAGTTTGTGAAGCACCTGGGGTTCAAAGTGCTCACTATGCATCTAGATAAGTTCCTTGGGGCGTACAGTTTACAAAATGGGGTCACTTGTGGGGGAGCCCCAATGTTTAGACACCCAGGGGCTCTCCATACGTGACATGGTGTCCGCTAACAATTGGAATTGTAAGTTGATACTATGTCGTGTATGGCGATCCCCTGTGTGCCTAAACATTGAAGCTCCCCCACAAGTGACCCCATTTTGGAAACTAGACACCCCAAGGAATTTATTTAGATGCATAGGGAGCACTTTGGACCCCCAGGTGCTTCACAAATTGATCCGTAAAAATGAAAAAGTACTTTTTTTTCACAAAAATCTTCTTTTATTTCCTTTTACGGACTAATTTGTGAAGCACCTGGGGTATAAAAGTGCTCACTATGCATCTAGATATGTTCCTTGGGGGGTCTAGTTTCCAAAATGGGGTCACTTGTGGGGAGCTACAATTTTTAGGCACACAGGGGCTCCCCATATGCGACATGGTGTCCACTAACAATTTGAATGGAAAATTAGCTCCAATAGTTAGCGGACACCATGTCGCGTATGGAGAGCCCCTGTGTGCCTAAACATTGGAGCTCCCCCACAAGTGACCCCATTTTGGAAACTAGACATCCCATGGAATTTATTTAGATGCATAGTGAGCTCTTTGAACCCCCAGGTGCTTTACAAATTGATCCGTAAAAATGAAAATGTACTTTCTTTTCCACAAAAAGTTTCTTTTTTCATTTTTATGGTTTCATTTGTGAAGCACCTGGGGTTCAAAGTGCTCATCACCCATCTAGATAACTTCCTTGGGTGGTCTAGTTTCCAAAATGGGGTCACTTGTGAGGGAGCTCCAATGTTTAGGCACACAGGGGCTCTACATACGCAACATGGTCTCCGCTAACAATTGGAGCTAATTTTCCATTCAAATTGTTAGCGGACACCATGTCGCGTATGGAGAGCCCCCGTGTGCCTAAACATTGGAGCTCCCCCACAAGTGACCCCATTTTGGAAACTAGACACCACAAGGAATTTATTTAGATGCATAGTGAGCACTTTGAACCCTCTGGTGCTTCACAAATTGATCCGTAAAAATGAAAAAGTACTTTTTTTTTCACAAAAACTTTCTTTTGTCCTCAATTTTTTAATTTTCACATGAGCAACAGGATAAAACGCATCCTAAAATTTGTTGGGCAATTTCTCCTGAGTACACCGATACCTCATATGTGGTCATAAACCACTGTTTGGGAGCACGGCAGGACTCGAAAGGGAAGGAGCGCCATTTCAATTTTTGAATGGAAACTTAGCTCCAAAAATCAAATTGCGCTCCCTTCCTTCTGAGACCTGCTGTGCGCCCAAACAGTGGTTTATGACCACTTATGAGGTATCGGTGTACTCAGGAGAAATTGCCCAACAAATTTTAGGATGCATTTTATCCTGTTGCCCATGTGAAAATTAAAAAATTGAGGCTAAAAGAACATTTTTGTTGGAAAAATTAAAATGTCCATTTTTTGTTTCCACTTTGCTTTAGTTCTTGTAAAGCACCTGAAGGGTTAATAATCTTCATGAATGTAGTTTTGAGTAGCTTGAGGGGTGCAGTTTTCAGAATGGTGTCACTTTTGGGTGTTTTCTTTCATGTACACCCCTCAAAGAGACTTCAAATGTGATGTGGTCACTAAAAAAATGGTTTTGTAAATTTTGCTGGAAAAATGAGAAATTGCTGATGAACTTTGAACCCTTATAACGTCCTAACCCAAAATTATTTTTTTCCCAAAATTGCGCTGATGTAAAGTAGACATGTGGGAAATGTTATTTATTAACTATTTTGTGTCACATAACTCTCTGGTTTAATAGAATAAAAATTCAAAATTTGAAAATTGTGAAATTTTCAAAATTTTTGCCAATTTTTTTATATTTTCACAAATAAACACAAAAATGATTGACCTAAATTTACTACCAACATGAAGCCCAATATGTCACGAAAAAACAATCTCAGAATCGCTCGGATCCAATGAAGCGTTCCAGAGATATAACCTCATAAAGGGAGAGTGGTCAGAATTACAAAAAACGGTCTGGTCATTAAGGTGGAAATTGGCTCAGTCACTAAGGGGTTAATAAGTGGGATTTCTTGCCTTATAAATGGGGTTGGGACCATCAGTTGTGTTGTGCAGAAGTCTGGTGGATACACAGCTGATAGTCCTACTGAATAGACTGTCAGAATTTGTATTATGGCTAGAAAAAGGCAGATAAGTAAAGAAAAACAAGTGGCCATCATTACTTTAAGAAATGAAGGTCAGTCAGTCCGAAAAATTGGGAAAATTTTGAAAGTGTCCTCAAGTGCTGTTGCAAAAACCGTCAAGCGCTACAAAGAAACTGGCTCACATGAGGACCACCCCAGGAAAGGAAGACCAAGAGTCACCTCTGCTGCGGAGGATAAGTTCATCCGAATCACCAGCCTCAGAAATCGCAGGTTAACTGCAGCTCAGATTAGAGACCAGGTCAATGCCACACAGAGTTCTAGCAGCAAACACATCTCTACAACAACTGTTAAGAGGAGACTTTGTGCAGCAGGCCTTCATGGAAAAATAGCTGCTAGGAAACCACTGCTAAGGACAGGCACCAAGCAGAAGAGACTTGTTTGGGCTAAAGAACACAAGGAATGGACATTAGACCAATGGAAATCTGTGCTTTGGTCTGATGAGTCCAAATTTGAGATCTCTGGATCCAACCACCGTGTGTTTGTGCGACGCCAAAATTGTGAACAGATTATTATTATTATTATTATTATTTATTTATATAGCGCCATTAGGTTCCATGGCACTTTACATGAGGATAAGGGAGACAAGGACAAGTACAGTAACTCTAGACAATCAGGACATACAGGTACAGGAGGGGAGGGGACCTTGTCCACAAGGGCTCACAGTCTACGAGGGGCGGATGGAGATACAATAGGATGGGGGAATGTCAGTCATGGGGCGGTCGCCTGGGTCTCATGGCAGGTAGTAGGCTTGGCGGAATAGGTGAGTCTTCAGGTGACCCTTGAAGGTTCTCAGGGTTGGACAGTGTCTGTCATGTTGGGGCAGGGAGTTCCAGATGGACTCTACATGCCTAGTTCCCACCGTGAAGCAGGGAGGAGGAGCTGTGATGGTGTGGGGGTGCTTTGCTGCTTTGAAGCTCATCAAGAGAATGCCAAGAGTGTGCAAAGCAGTAATCAAAGCAAAAGGTGGCTACTTTGAAGAACCTAGAATATAAGACAGTGATGGCGAACTCCAGGCCTCGAGTGCCGCACACAGTCCAGGTTTTCAGGATTTCCATTCCATTTGACAGTTGGCAATCAAATTACCAACTGTCAAACTCTAAGGAAATCCTGAAACCTGCACTGTGTGCGGCACTCGAGGCCTGGAGTTCGCCATCACTGATATAAGACATATTTTCAGTTGTTTCACACTTTTTTGTTAAGTATATAATTCCACATGTGTTAATTCATAGTTTTGATGCCTTCAGTGTGAATCTACAATTTTCATAGTCATGAAAATAAAGAAAATCTTTGAATGAGAAGGCGTGTCCAAACTTTTGGTCTGTACTGTACATTAGCAGCAATGAACAGATTCTGACCCTATAGTTTGCATTGCCTTTCTAGTAATTGTGGTGGACCCCTGTGCTCACATCAGTGGCAGGAGTCTTCTAATCTAGTTATTTGGTGGTGATCCACTGCTCGAATTGGTGGGAGCAAGGAGTCCCCGTTTCATCAGTGATAGGGTTGGTGGTCCATATCTAGACCGTCGTGTGCCTAGGCCTTTCCTATGATTGCAGTCATGTGGGGATCCCCTTAGGTGTGTAGTCGCAGTAGCGGGCCCTCAGATGGTGGTCCAGTTGACTTGCAGAGTCCCTTTCTTATAGATGTGGGTGGAGCCAGTCCTTCAACTGGTGGATGCAGGACGGTCCCCTTTCTAGTGATAGGTTGTGGTCCATGCTCTGGAAGGTGGGCAGGAGTCCCTTTCTAGTGATAGGTGGGAGTTCCAGTGCTTCAGCAGTGAGGACCCCTTTTAGTGATAGGTGTCCAATGTTCGATAGGTGTAGTCCTTTCTATGATTGGTCATGTCACTAGTGCTCCTTCTATGATGGGACATCATGATCGCTGCTATTATTTTGTACATGCTGACTGGTGTGGAGTCTTCAATTTGTGCTCCATGTGACGGGCAGGATCCTTCTAAGCATTGGATCATTTTGACGTCATGTATCAGCGAATCCTTCTAGGGATAGATTTGATCCAATGCCAAACCCCAATGATCAACCGTTTTAGAGGTGATGAAGTCAATTTGATTGGAGTCTGCATACAATAAATCAGAGCAAAAATTCTCAACCTTGATGTAATTGTTTTAATCTGGTATGAATAGGTTAATAGTAGTAACACACTGTTTTCTGCAGATATGAAATCTCAGCAGCTGTATGGGGGCTAATACATATAGAGAGCAGTAGAGGAAATTATCCAGGGTTTCTTATAGAACTGGTATTTTAGGTTGTTTGGGTCTTTAAATCTGCAGATATTCAGCCAGAGCTGTATTCATATTTCCTCCCATTCATATGAAGTCATTCATTCTCCTAACCGCTAAATTTGTAGCTGAATGACAGCACCATCTGCCCGATTGTCTCTTTTCCTATAAATATATGCGGTATATATCCAGTATCAGTGGATGAAGTAAGAGCCATTTACACAGAGATTTTCATCCATCAATAATATCTTTCCTCTAAGAATATCTCCATGACCTCGGTCGGCAATGTTAATCCCTCACACGCATCCTCGTGCCGGATCATATGTCGCCCTTATTAATCTTTAATTGCTTTTCTATGATGTCATTATTGCACTGTAGGTGGTGGTGAATCAAGGTGCACGGCCGGGGCCGGGCCTGTACGTTATATCTACAGATGGAGAACAGGTCAGATGAGTCCAGGACAGTTAAATGATTACCGTCAAGGTCAAACTGGGACATTGCACCAGTATTGGTGGCTTTGGAGAAAGTGAAAGATACGTAACATAAAGGGTTAAAGGAGTTTTTTATTACTCTTAAAGACCATCTTAATATGACCAGAAGCAGTGGCGTAACGTCAGGCCCAGGGGCCCTGATGCAAAAGCTCCAACCGGGCCCCCAATTATTGCAAATATTTAATAGTATTAGTCTTTTTTCTATAGGCCAAAGGGACTTCTGGGGCCCCCCTAGGCTGCAGGTCCCAGGTGCGATCACAACCCCTGCACCTGTTGTACTTACGCCCCTGACCATAAGGTAATTGAAAAACAGACCTACTCACCTAACCGGGGCCACTCTTCCACACTGTCCCCCAATGGCCGTGTTTCGCCCTGTCCATTGCTTAGTCACAGTCCGTGCCAGTGCCGATTAGAGCTGATTTGTGGGGATTCCATGTGTCGGGCACGCACTGATCTAATATTTAGCGCCTTTCTGGAGAAGCCACAATTATTTTAGCCATGGACAACCTTTTCAATCCGGGTCGGAAACACTGAGATTCAATCCTTATAATGGTGCAAAAGGATAGCAATAGATATAACGAAGGCAAAACCAAAAGAAGATTTGATATGTATTATTATGATATATTATTTGTCAATTCAATACAGGGATTATTGGCAAGTTTTTTGTTATTTTAACCCCTTTTTTTCTCTGTTTTCACTTTTTCCTCCCCTTCTTCCAACAGCCATAACTTTATTATTTTTCGTTCGATATAGTTGTAGGGGGTTTATCTGTTATTTTGCGGGATGAGTTGTAGTTTTGAATTTAGTTCATGAAGTGGAGGAAAAACTTTACCATTGCCTAAATGTTAATTCTTTATTTCGGGTTCATGTACAAAACCATACAAGTGGAGGAACAGATGCAAGCTATGTTCACAGGACGACAGCTGTTTCGTGCAACCCCCGGTCTTCAATACTTGCACTTGAATGTCCCGATTCATTTCACTATTCAATTTACTGGAAAACGGGAAAAAGAATTGCAAAGTTTGGAGAAATTGAGCCAAAAAAAGAATCAACTTAGTTTTTTGTTTTTATAGCGTTCAATGAGTGATAAATCACAACTCATCTTCTGGATGCCACTGTTCCCTGGCACCGCTTTTTGTGCCCCTGATGGTCTCCTTGCTTCATCTTCCATTGGGGAACATGTGACAACTGCAGCCAATTATCTGTACCTGATTGGTTGCAGCGGTGATGCACCATCCGAGCTAGAAGAGGCCGTCTGTTAGCTCTCTCACACTGAATGACATCACTGTCCACTGACCGGCTGCAGCGGTTATGTGACATCAACCATCGGAAGAGGTAAGTGAGAGAAATGGAGGGGTCATGGATGTGAAGAAAATGTGAGATTACGGCAGGTATCTTTTTTTTTTTTTTTTTTTTAAGATCACCATATACCCATTTTTAAAATAACAGAAAAGAGAGGACAACCCCTTTAATTTCATTATTTATTTTTTTAATGTGATACTAGGCCATTGTAGATATTAACCCCTAGGTGTAATGCTTGTAGGTGAGAATATTTCCATAATAAAGCACACTTTTTATTATGAAAAAAAATATATATATGTAAGGCCCCTTTCACATCAGGGTTTTGCTGATGTTTGGCCCATCTGCCGGACCAGCCGCCTAGTGGCCACACTTGCAGCCCGGATCCGGCAAGCCCCATGCATTGTCTGTGGGGCTTGTGGTCTAGTGCGGCAAGTGCAGTTCTGCCGGATGCAGCAGATCCGGCACCTGCGGACGCGAAAAAACCTGCTGCTTGCAGCTTTTTTTTTCGCAGCCGCAAGTGCCGGATCCGGTGTAACCGCACTTGCTGCAACCGGCCGCAAGCCCCATAGAAAATGCATGGGGCTTGCCGGATCCGGGCTGCAAGTGTGGCCACTAGGCGGCTGGTCCGGCAGATGCGGTAAATCTGCCGGATCTGCCGCACATCAGCAAAAATGCTGATGTGAAATGCCCCTTACATTTAGGTAAAAAAAAGGGTGAGATAAGTGCTAAATGGAACAAAATGTTTTAAATGTTGAAGTTTATGGTAAAATGTGCAATTTTGCTGATTAGTACATTCTCCCTTCTCTGTGATAGTTTCCTTAAAACGGAATCAGTCAGTAGGATCACTCCTCCTAAGGGCCACTTCACACTGCGGCGTGATCCGGTCCGGTTCTGTCTGGGAGGACCCTGACAGCTGCGGACCGGATCAGCACACAGGACTGGGGGGGCTATTATGACCTCTGGTCCTGTGTGCAGCGCACGCAGTTCCCGCTGCTGATATGTCAGGACCGCGGGTGCCGCGGTCCTGACCTGTTAGCGGCTGCCACTACGTGCGCGCACACAGGACCAGAGGTCATAATAGCCCCCCCAGTCCTGTGTGCTGATCCGGTCCGCAGCTGTCAGGGTCCTCCCGGACAGAACCGAACCGGATCACGCCGCAGTGTGAAGCCGCCGTAAACTGACTATATGGACATTTACATAATAGAAAGTTGAATAAAATGTTATTCTGATATCTGTGATCCGATGTTTTATTCCTGAGAAATCCATATTTTTCATAGTATATAAATGAGCTGATCTATGGGCCGGACATAGATCTTAGTGACAATCAGCAAGAAAAAGATCCAGTGTGAGCCATGTAATGACTGACAGTCCGCTATCCTCATCCTCTAAATGTCTCACACTGGTGAAGTCCCCTTTCATTTACAATAATCTTTGGAAGGGGAGGGGTCTCAGGAAGATCTATGTCCGGCCCATAGATCTTAACAGATCATTTTCATATTACGAAAAATGTAGATTTCTCTGAAGACATTGAATTGCAGCTATCAAAGTGTCATTTCATTCAACTTTCTATGGCCTACATGTCCATATAGATGACTCAGGAGGGTCGATCCTACTGACAGATTTCCTCATCAGAAAATTACCTTTTGCCTAAATCAGTTTTTATGTTATATGTATATTTTTTACATATTAATTTTTTAGATATAATCTGTAATAATAATAAAAAAATTGAAATCTTGCAATTTCACATTGTCCAAAGGGGCTTATGTTGGATTTTAACTTCCTGTTGTTTAAGGAAACAATACTTGAACATTTGCAGACCTCAATTCTATCTGTTATATGGAAGCATCTGATGAAAGTGTGCAAAGATCATTGTGAAGGGAGGGGGAGCTGTGACTATACCAATTATGATTGGTGTATACTGTGTTATTGTGACGCACATGGGTCAGCTATTAGGCAGGGTTAGTCAAACTGTCTGGGGTCAGACACCAGGATCAGATGCCAAGTGAACACATCATGTACTAAGGGGATAGACAAAGGTGTAGTCAAGTCACAGTCCAGGGTCAGAAAACTAGGAGCATTGCACATCAAAGCAAAGTGACAAGACAACTGGATGGTCAGAGGTGGTCCAAGGTCAGGCAGTAATAGATAAAAACACAGGTAAGCAAGGACAACATACACCAATGAGCAAAATGCTACAACTGGCAAAAATGTAGGAATAACTGCTCAGCTAAGTAGCTGGGCAATCACAAAGAACAGGGAACACCTGAAGAAACCCAGCCCCTCTCAGTCTCAGATTGGACAGCTGAGCTGTCAATCAACATACCGATAGCTCAGCATGCCCCAGCAGCAGATTGGAGAATTGAGGACTGAAATGTCACTAACTAGACTAACAGCCGAACACGTCCTGATTCCATAGTGCAGCAAACTGTCACTCGTTGTACCTAAGAGACACTGAGCGGAGTAATCGTGACAGTTAACAACTATGTATAAAAGTGTTACTTGTAATTAAAACCCTGTCTCTGATGATAGTGAGCCTGCTGAAAATTCCCCCTGAAACAACTAAAAGTATGAGCCTAAAAAAGCCCCAGTGACCAGTGTGAAAACTTCAAGATTACTAATATTCTTTTTTGAAAAAAATAAAAAATACATGTAACACAATGCCTGATTTAAAGAATAGGTATGTCTATTGATAGCTTCCTAATAAACGGCACGGGACTTGATTTTTGTTTATCATTAGCACTTAGTCCAGACAGATTTTTAGTTCTACATAAGTGCGAAGATGTAGGTGCCTCAGAGGCAACCATCATATCTGGGCCCTGATGCTTGAGGGGGCCCAATTGCACCTTGCTATGTAATGTACATGGTGGGGGTGAGGACCCCAGTGGAGATTTTGGACCGGGGTCTCAGAATTTTACATTACACCTATTATAATGCATTTGCAGTATACAGTCGATTTAATGTATCACCCCTGTAATTAGAACTGACTACATTTTAACCCCCCCTCTTTAACCCTCTCATCACTGAATAGAAGTTTGTGACAATCTCTGCTGACACCTCTTCCTTCAGCACCTGAGGGGTTAAATGTTCATGACCTAAATTCTAGGACCATTATGCAAGATTTGGGATTGGAACGTTGGCATGGGAATAGCCCCAGTTTAATGAATGCTACAATTAGAATTTGACTGAATTACACACACAGTTTAGACCTGCCCCTGGGGAGCTATGGGCAACTCAAATTTACCCTTAGGCGTTTCAGGTTTTTCTTATTTTTTTTTCTTCATTTTGGAGTCTGCATTCTATTCTGCAATTTTCTTTTCGGAGTCTGAAATATTGACTTGACCTCAATAATGGTAGAATAATGTAATATTCCCCCACACCCCTATAGTAAACTTTCTGCCACTCATGTATCTGCTACCGCTCCTGAAAAAAAATCAGGTCTCGGTGAGTCGGTGACCGGTGCATTCTGTATGGAGATGCTCCATGGGAATCATTAGTGCCCACAACAATCTCTGTCTAGTCTCGGCGTGACGGTAAGAGTAATTTACAGCATATTTACAAACACGGGAAGGCTTTGGTACAGAAATGATTTATAGTGTTCCCTTACATTGGCTCCAGGGCAAAAAAGCTTCCAGTTTGTACAGAGTTGTTGACTATAAGTAGCAAACAAGATGATATCATCAGGATCCGTGTGACTAATGTGATGATTTCTCCCAGCGAAAACAGCTCTGGGTGCTATGTAATGTATACACGGATGCAGCAGAGCTGAGAATGCTGATACAGGATAGCGCCGGATTTGTCATCTGGGACATTGTGACACGCCTTTCTTCAAATAAACCATTTATACAACTTATATATATGATGTATTAGTAAGTCCCAATCTGTTTTTAGTAAAATCAATTGAGTCAATCAATTTGATACAAATTTGTATTAAATTATACAAAATTCACAGGTCCTGGCCAATTGGAACACTTTGCGTTTGGCTGTGTGCAAATCATTAAAAAAAATACCCAACACCTTTGTATACATTGCAGAAGGCTTATACGCCCTCACAGCTTTCACATCACATGGTGTT
The DNA here is from genome assembly GCA_033576535.1 of Allobates femoralis. Lineage (NCBI taxonomy): Eukaryota > Metazoa > Chordata > Amphibia > Anura > Aromobatidae > Allobates > Allobates femoralis. Next base: position 87,376,324 of record JARQOC010000010.1, read on the forward strand.
CTATGGCCAATCAGGAGGGACTATTACAGCCTATATAAAAGCTGAGGCAGGGAATGCAGCAGCAGCAATGTTAGGGTGATTTAGGATAGTGAGAGCACCAGAGGCGGACCTACCGCGGTGCAGCTGGTTCAGCTGGACCAGGGCCACGACCGGCTAGGGGGCCCCTCAGGGACCTGTAGGGGGGCCCTTCCACCTCCCAGCAGGGGGGCCCGGAGGACGTGTGTCAGAGGAGAGGTGCTGTAGCGGGAAGCTCCCTGTCTTCCGCAGCCAATCCCGCCCCTCCGATCCTCTCTACTCCCTGGATGCGGGTGGCAGCCCATACTCACCAGCACCACTCCCCCCCCCCCTCGCCATACCCCGCTCCTCACTAGCACAAATACTCACTAGCATTCCCCCCCGCTCCTCACCTATGATTGAACCAGCTGCATCGGGGCCCACACGGCACCAGGTCCACCACTGGAGAGCACGCCCGAGCTCACAGTTAAGCACTATAGGCACTATAGGCTGGAAGAGAAAGCCCTACATCATTACACAATTCCTCCAGACACTAAATGTTTAATAGCTACTACAGTGAAGATGATGAGAGTAGTAGTCTGGGAATAATACAAAGATGCAATTGATAGGGATAGAAGAGATGACAACAGCAGTCCTACAGCATCGCCGACCCTGCTGATTGAGACCCTGCTTCCTGTGACCCCGCTCCACCGCCTCTACCACAGCCCCTATGGTGAGTTATATCTGGATTGTAAGATGGACACTAGCATTAAAAGTCATACTCCATTTAACATTAAAAATTATATTTTTTCTCCTCTAAATTTGGGGTGCGTCTTATAATCCGCAAAATACGGTGTTGTACTAAATTGACAAGCACTTTGTATTACATCCAATAATAACTCTTAGCTTCCCATAAACTGTAGTTTTATTGTTTTCTTTTATGTAATTTTGCAATTTCGGTGACTCAAGGACATTGTTTCTTCCAGTATCTAAGCACCAACAAGAAAAAAAAGGCAAAAAATAAAAAATAAAAAAATCCCATTGCAATCCGATATCCTAACAAGCTTAATGAGCTGCTCTTTATTTACAGAGTCCTTATTTTAATTGGTGCACAGGGTGAGGTTTTACACATCTGCATAATAGAGCATTTGCATACAATTAGCATATATCTGTAATAAGCAGCTGCGAGCACATACTACCTAGAATGTTAACACTGCTCATTGTGCTGTCCGGCGGCGTGATATAGAATCGACCATAATGTGTTTCGTTTATTTACCGTCATATTTCATATTCATTCATCAAGCCTTTTCATATTGATCAGATTGACGAGACTTTACCAAATCCAGGAGGCGCTCGGAGAGACAAGACATTATCTGCTGCGGCTCCCTGAAACAATAGAAGAACCAGTAATGTTCAATGTCAAAATTAGGAGTCTAAGGGGTTACGTTTCTCCTCAAAGGGGGGCTTTCGTCAGAAAATGACCTATTGTTTAAGGCTATGTTCACATGCAGCATTTGTGCTGCTCATTTTTTTTAGTCAAAACCTGATCTCTTGGTAGTAAAATCTCTGCATTCAAATACTCGTTTTGTGCCATTTTTTAGTTATTTGGTGCTTTTTTGCCGCATCTTTCAGGTGCCAATTGGAACTTTTCTAGACTCGTACTTCCTGTTGTTTCAGGAAGACTTTTCCGCAGGCTCCTTATCATCAGACAGGATTATAATGACAGGTAACAGCCCCTCCCTTTACAATGACTTTTGCCCCCACTAGATGCTTCATTTCAAAAGACGGGGTCAGAGTCAGTTCATTGCTCTTAATGTACATGTGTTGTTTCCTGAGACAACAGGAAGTTAGAGTCTAAAAAAGCCCCAGAGGTCAGTGTGAGAATTGCAAGATAATGTTTGTAATTGGGTTTTACAACAAAATAACACTTTTGAGCTTTTATGGTGGGTTTACACATCGCGATATCGGCGTCCAACTCCGACCCAACTCCGACCAAAAGTCACGTGGTTCGGGAGTTGGCCCCGATATCGTTCGCGCGTTGTACGGTTTGAACGTACAATGCGATGCTGGAACGATGCCAAAACGATATCGGGGTTGAATGAGCGTGCTATTCAACCACCCGATATCGGATGGCCGTTGTAGCCTTATCGTCCCATGTGACAGCCCAACTACGATGTGTACACCCACGTCACCCATTCACTCCCATGTTAACTGGTCGTTCCTGGGTTGGGGGGCGTACACATCGTCGGGACGTTGTATCCCGATATCGGGCTGTCTAAACCGGCGATGCGATGGCGGGAAAAGCGCGCTAAAAAAGCGCGCTCCCGCGTCGTTGGCTCCGATATCGGGCCGATATCGGGACATGTAAACCCACCATTACAGGCTGATCTCCCCCTCCCATGAGCTCACTGAGAGATTCCTAGTTATCTCATTGTGCAGCCAGCAAAAAACTGCAACACAGCAGTTATAGAATGCAACATTTCTAATGAAACTCAATTGCAGGAAAATAGACAATTGCATTAGAACCTATGAATATTCCATGAATAACTTGGGGAAATCCTATATTTCTCTAAACTATGCAAAACCTGGTCAGGTGTTTAATGCACATATTCAGACAGGACCGAGACTTCTTGGCTGCGAGTCGACATCTTGCATGATAAAGCTGTCTGTTTCCCATTGACTTTCCTTTAAAATGTAAGCGGTGTATCATTTCTCCCGCTTTGTTTTGCAGTCGGATTTGCCAACAGCGTCTGATATTGAGTTGCCTGCGACAGACAGCCCCTTTTATTTCTTCAGACAGCTTCTGTAAAGCTTGATGTGGAATTTACATAATCGATGAGGTAACCCTGTCACCTTATACATAGAGTCTTTAAAGAGAATAGTTTTATGCAAATGAGATATTGATGGCGTAATGATTAATTGGACCCCGGGCTTGGTTAATATGCAATCGCTGTAGTGCAGTCACGCATTTATAATCATCATTTAAACTAGTGGTGGTAAGTTTGAAGTTGCAGATTGTTCTACCAGACTTTTATCTGGGGAGAACCTGGGATTGGTGCATTCTGTAGAGATATGTCATAAGGTACCATCATACGTGGCAATATTGCTAGGCAATTTCACTGGCAATTTGCTGGTTGCAGAGAAATCATGGACACATTGTTACATTTGTACACAGCAACAAAACAGAACAATGTGTCCATGATTTCACTGCAACCAGCAAATTGCCAGTGAAATTGCCTAGCAATATTGCTGCATGTGAAGGTACCCTTATGGATATTTATCTGGCAGGGCAGATGCCAAATCCAAAAAGGCCTACATGGTGGTTGTGGCTCTTACCTTAGCAGGTAGTTACTGCTTTTGGCTAAGATCAAGTAGAGTAACTTCCTAGCCGATGGCTTGTCCATGGTCATTGATGTGGGTTGATACTCTAGTGCACTATCAATGAAAGCTTCAGGGTGTGCATTATTTTATTTTAATGGTCTTAAATTCAATCTTGAACCATGGCGACTTGATGGATGAAGGCTTTGTAGTAAGATCGATCTTGGGCAGCCTAGATAGGTCCACCAGGGTTGTGTCCATGTCTAGATAGGTCCACCAGAGTCTTCTCTGATGTTATTGTGGCACCGCAGCATTAGTGCAGTGTTACACTATGGCAATGCTGCGCTAATGCTGCCGGAATCCTGCTTTTTGATGGACCCCCCTGGACTGAGGCCACAACGCTAGTGTGGCCCTAGCTTTACCACTTTTGCTTTTCCCTACCCCTTTTGTGTTTCCCTTTCCAGCATTCTCCCATTCTGTCTCATTTGGAATTTGGAGGCTTTCCACTTTATCCGTAATCTTTATCCGTTATCTTTAGTTTTTTTCCGGTTTCCCTGTGTCTCATCCTTTGCCTGTGTGCATGTCCTTTATGTTTATTAGTGTTTTGCATTACACTTTGCTTTGTAGTTGTGAGTGCAGTTACCAACACTCAAAGTGAGTCGACTTTGAGTATGGGTGTCATTGTGTAACTTTAACTAACCTCCGCAGACAGGCGGGGAAAAGACAAGGTCAGATTTAAGGTTCTCCTAGTCTGTATATGGACCTGTGGTTAACATCTCTCCTCGTTTTTTAATCCCTGTGTGAATAGAAGTGCTCAGTCACAACACTATTTCTGTAGCTTCCGATCCTGGTCTTTTTGGGCTTCTGCTCTAGACAGAAAGTGACAGGCCAGAGCGTCAACTATGTGGAGTGAAGGGCTGCATGACCTGGGTGGAGCCAGTGACCAAAGGTTGGGGGTGGGTGTAGTCTTAGGAGGGAGTGATTATGTTAGGGGTATTGTCCAGGGGTATTTACGGGTGGGCATTGACTTCAAGTTATAAATAGGCTACACAGGAGGGTGTGGGGCTTCTTTGAATCCTGCATTCCAGACAATACAGTCCCGCCCTGTTAGTCATAATTCCCTGTCATGGCGGTGTTGGTGGGTCCTCACAGTTGGTTACAAATTGATTTTGGGGATTCATTAACATATGGATCCCTTCATTGGATGGTGGTCTGGTGATTTTGGGGCGACCATGTAAGGTCAGGTTCTCCTAATGGTTATTTGAAAACAAGGAGTGGCCATGGAAGGTAGGGTTCCCATTAACGGTTTTGGAAAAGCAAGGGGATTCCAAGCCATGGAAGGTTAGGATACCCTTAATGGTTATTGGAAGAAAACCTCTCCCCTTGTACTTACGGTGCTCCTGAGCCAGTGCTTACGGCTGGGAGTAAGAGAGGGGCAGGGGCAATGTCATGGTAAACCTCCAGATTTTTGGAGCTTCAAGGACTTCACCATTTTTTACAACTGCAATGTTTTTTCCTTTATGTTGTCAAGTAAAACAGCTGCTGTGGTCAATTTATCCAAAGTCGTTGTCTGAATATTATTTGCGGTCTGGGGGTATTAAACAGGATCGGTATATATAGAGTCCAGGTCGAGGGTAAGTTGACATAACAGAGTTAAGGGGACAGTTTATTGGGAGTCCTTCTCGCTTAGGAATGGGCTGCAATAGACTGCACACTTGTGCACTTTTTTGTTGCACTATTCACTTTATTAAGCGCATTTAGGTGGAAAATATGATCTTGGTCTCTTTAAAATACATATGGTTACTTACTGTATGCCTGATTCAGGGCATATTTAAAGGGTATTCTGGTAAAACATTTTTACCTATTCACAGGATCGATGATAACTTCTTAATTGGTGGAAATTTAATCTCCAATACTCCCACTGATCTTAGGTCCAGTGGGCACACTTCTTGTCCACTCATTCTCTATAGAAAGTGGCTGGACCGAAACAGTGGAGCTAGTTAGCCTCTATTCTGTTGCTCTGTTGGAGTACTCTATTGCTTCTTGACAGTGGACCTCTTTCTGACCATCTGTTTGAGACCCGCCGCAGGGCTGTAGTAATCGGATCCGGGGCGTTAGTTATGGGTGCTGTCAACAGTAGCCGGTGGCCCTGGTGGTCACCCAAAAAGGGTTTAGTGAAATAAAAGTTAATTCATGACGCCACCTACGGTGTCCAGTGATGGCACCGGTGCTGCTGCAGACCTCTGGGGATGATGGATGGGCAGCCAGGTAGTAACGCTCCCTGTAGGTGGAGCAGGATCCCAGAAGCAGCATAGTAGGGATCTGGGTTCACACAGGGAGGTGGCTCTGCAGGCTGAGATGATGGAATAGTCTATGCACGATGCAGGCTCAGGGCGGTAAAGAATGACACACACACGCTGGGAGAAGTTTTCGTACCTTTTACTGATGTCAAACAGGCACTATCCATGGTACACTTCCTGGTGGTCGGAAAGCACATTAGGATCTCCACATCTAGTAAGTTATAAGGCCTCCTTGTCTTTCTCTTTGCTCACGCTGAAGCTGTGACTTGTTTGGAACTTGGCCTGGCCTCCTCTGTGTCTCTCACCCGCGTTGACTGCACTGGGAACCCTGTGTTGGATGCAGCTACTCTCCTGCTGTTCCTGGCTCTCGTGTTGAAGGAGCTGCGGGTGCCAAGGAGACTGGAGTCTCCTCGATATACTGGTGTTTTCTGCTGGGCTAAACTCTCTCTGGCAGACTCGGACTCCGGTGTCTGGGTTACTTCTTTGGGTGAGCCGGTATGGCTCCTCTACCCCGTTGCTCTGTTCGTTGCCTTGCCTTTGTCCCTCACTCTTGGGAGCCTCACACTGGCTAAGGCTCTTCACAGTACTGCTCCGTACTGCACGGACTGACTAACTCCGCCCCAGCACCTGCATTTATAGGGGATCTTACCTAAGGGCAGCAAGTGGGGCTCCCCCTACAGGCCTGGGGTGGAAAGTGTTCTATGTGTGAGGTGTACTAGATGTAGAAATCTCCCCATGCAAGTAGGTGTTCCCGTGGCTTCCTGTACCGCAGGGTGCCACATTTGTTTAGCCTATTTGTTCTTATTTGCTACTTCCAGTTAGTCTGACCCCGGACCATAACCTGACTATGCCTCTGTTTATCCCCTTAATTCTTGAGGTGCTGTCCAGTACCTGACTCCGGAATGCTTGACTACCCTGTTTCCCAACTTGTTATTAGTGAGTAGTGTCACAAGTAGGGAAATTTTAATTCAAGTATATTAGAAAATAGTTTAGAATATTACACTGTGATGCTAGTCACCACTCATGGACTGACTGTGAGGCTGGTTAGTCAAGACATCTAGGGTCATATCAGTAGGGCTCATATAACCAAAAGGGGTAAGACAAAAGTGTAGTCAGGTCACAATCTGAGGTCAAACAAGATGAAGTGCTGGGGATCTGCGCTCCTGAAAGGAAGAACCAGGACCCAAGAAGTCTGTTGCAATGGTGTTTCTTTATTCCGATGCGTTTTGGAGCAACCTCTGCTCCTTCCGACTCAGATACAGATGAATGCTAGCATTCATGCTGGTTGGCATCATTCATCTGTATCGGAAGGGGCAGAGGTTGCTCCGAAACGTGTCGGAATAAAGAAACACCATTGCACCAGACGTCTTGGGTCCTGGTTCTTCCTTTAAGCAGCTTGTATTCCCCAGCACTTCGTCCTGTTTTTCGAGTTGTATGCCATGTTGCAAGTGGGAGTGTGGATCCAGCAGTAGCTGTATGAGTGCAAATACTAGTTGTGGGTTCACACAACTGGATCGGGTGAGCAAATTTCAATGGGCAATCGCCCCTCTTTGCCACGAGATAAGACCTTATGCGCTCTTTTGGCTCTTATTTCTAGAAATTCTGAGGTCAGGCAGTCCAAAGGTAGCAGATCGATACAAAGAGGCTATACAAACATATTTAAGTCAGAACTAAGGTCAAATGTCAGGTCACAATAGATCTGATACTGAAAATAGTAGCCCAAAGCACACAGACAGCAACAAGCTAATAACTACAACCGGCAGTGATTCGAGGCAGGGAGTCAGCTAAATAGCCAGGTGGTCACTCCGGACAGGAGACATATACAGGAAACCCAGCACACCCTTAACTCCAATTGGATGGCTCAACTATCAACCACCATATTGACTATTGACAGCTCAGCACACTCCTGCTCAAGATTGGATGGCTGAACTGTTGATCACTGCATCCAGACACACCAGAAGAAGGACTCATTACTAGAGATGAGCCACCATGTTCTAGTTCAATTTGATTCGTCGAATCGGGGGGGTGTTCGACGAATGTTCATTGAACACCGTCGAACACCATAGAACACTAAATAATGAGATATGCGGAGCATTTTCACGTCCGCAATGTATATACATACATTGCGGAAGTGAAATTAAGTAAGAGAAAAGGTTAAAAATAAAAAAACTGTATGCTCACCTGTCCGGCAATCCACCGCTGCCTCCGGCAAGGTCCGGATGTTTATAGGACCTGTGGTGACATCACAAATCGGGTCACATAATTGCAGTTACCACGGTAAGTGCGGTCATGTGACCCGATTTGTGACGTCACCTTGCCGGATGCAGCGGTGGATCGCCGGACAGGTAAGCATACAGTTTTTTTTTTTATTTTTAACCCCGCACAGCTCATTATTTAGGCGGAAAACGTGGCAGTGCGTTTTTTTGTCCAGATCTGCCGCATTTTCAAACCAAAATCGAACATAACCTAGAACTCCCGAATTTGAAGCAAATTGTTAGAATTCGGCGAATGACTCGAACACCACCAAAAACAGCTCGAATTTGAGATTGGCGAACAATACGAGTCGAACACCTCTCATCTCTACTCATTACAGAAACTGCGAGGGTTGAATGAAAAGTAATGCCTCCACCTTTGTAACTTAGTTTTCAATGGGAATTTTAAAAAAAATTAAACACAGAATTAATCCTAGAATGTGCGCTTTAATTACCAATATTCACTTTACCACATAATCACCTGACAATTGGATACACACGATGAACAAGATTTCTGAAGCCGTCACGGAAAAAGTCGACACTCTGTTTCTGCAACCAGTCTTTGACAGTTCTCTCAACTTCTTCATGAGGTGCACAGTTATTGCCCCGCAGATATTCTTTTATTATTGGGAACAGATGGAAGTCAAATAGTGCCAAATCTGGACTGTATGGAGGATGGCATATGGTGGTGAGCTTCAGTCTCTGACGTTCTTGTCCAATGACGCACAGTGCTCACATCAGCACAGTCACCATAAACAACTTGCATTCTCTAATGACTTTCCTTTGGGGTGACACCTGCTGTCAAGAATTCAATGACAGCATATTGCTTAAAATGCATTGACCAACCATTATTTACACTGAACAACACAACCGTTCATTGCTAAGGCTTCCCGCCAAATCGGTTTGTAGAGGAGAGTCTACTGAACAGTCCAGCACCTGTCGCTTACCATTGCTGCCATCTGCTGAGCACTTATGAAAGTGGAGGTATTACTTATAATTCATCCTTAAAAAATAGATTGGTATTTAGAAGTAAAATTACTTTGGACTTTGGACCACCCCTAAAAATAAAGAAAAATCTTTACAAGAATGGTATGGCCTTATTTGTGCTGACATAGAGATACAAATTCCCAGGAAATTTTTTGAAGCTTACAAAATTGTTTTTTTGACAGCATTTCATTGCACTTGTATAGTACCATGAATAGTGTCATTCAAAACTATAACTTGTTCAGCAAATAAACAAACTCATATGTGCCATGCCAGCTTCAGGCTCTGTTCACACCGGGGAGTCTTCTGTCCAGCTTAAAGGTCTCATCACACGCTTCAATGTCCCAGCGATCCGACCAACGATCCGACCTGGCCAGGATCGCTGGAACATCGTTTACTGATCGCTGGTTAGGTGTCACATGGACAGATACATTGAACGATGTACCAACGATACGGCGATCCAGCGATCATTAGGACGACACAGCGAACAATATTTGTGATCGTTTGTAAGCTGTCACACAGCAACTACTCGAACGACTCCGACCTCAATGTGGGCTTTGTTTTCGACATAGTATGGCAGGTAGGCGTGCCTGAGTTTGGTTATCCGCACCCCTACAACTCCCATTGGTGGCCACTATTGCGTTTCCATTGGTCAGCATTGCCTTGAAAGATTGCCACAATATTAACGCTTTCCACCTTTGAACCAGCTCGCCATTGAAGTCTACCTTCATTTGGTTCCGCCTGTTCAAGGTGCTGACACGTTCGCAAACTGTCAGACAGGAACACTCATATGTGCCCCGTGGTTTATTGCACGTCTGGCTAACCATTCAGGAGATGTTATTGTAAATTAATTTAATAATATAAAAACATCTATGTTGGGCTACTTATGTCAGACAAAATAAGAATAAAAAAACAAACATATATATGCATTTAATAATATTTCTGCATATAAATGTTTATTTTTCGTGCACTGTCGGGGAGCTAAGCGCCTCTAGAAATGCTTTGCGACTGCAATGGCTCTCCAGAACCTAGCACAGATCCGCAAACATCTTGACTTTTTTTGAACCAATGACAGCCAATCTGAACACACTACTGACCACCAATCGCTGCAGAGGAGGCGCGGAAAATACAACATCAAAGCACGCCTCTTGCTTGGTTTCTGAATCGCCGAAGTCACTAACGAGATTGCTGTAAAGGTGTCACACACAACGAAGCTGCAGGTCCAACGAACGATTGCCGACATATTTATGGTCCTCTTCATAAATCTACGATCAACGATCTAACGACTTATCGTTGATCGTAACTGTCACACGCAATGACGTCGTTACGACGTCACTGCAACGCTCCAAAAGCCGGGACGTTGCTACAATATCGCTAACAATATCGTAGTGTGTAGCGGGCCCTTTAGACCTCCTCATTGCTCAGCTTGAGTTTGGGCGTCGGCGGTGGCTTGTTCACTGATGTTCAGCTTTGCAGGAATCAACTTTTTGATTAGTGTCAATTGAAGGTTGAGGCTGCTGGAATGCTTTCTCCCTTTAAGTATGGCTAATAACATTCTTGGATGCCGACTATAGCATTTGCATACCCATTGCATATGGTTCCTGTGTTGGAGTTGCTGTTGAAACTCTAAGGGCCCCTTTACACGCGGCTACATTTCTAGGGTGGCTACAGGTAACTTACTGGTTGCAGTGAAATCATGGAGACAAGGTTCTATCTTGTTGCTGTGTACAAATGGAATAATCTCTCCATGATTTCACTGCAACCAGTAAGTTACCTGTAGCCACCCTAGAAATGTAGCCGTGTGTAAAGGGGCCCTCAGGTATTAAGGTACTGTCACACGTGGCAATTTTGCTAGCAATTTCACTGGCATTTTGCTGGTTGCAGTGAAATCATGGACACATTGTTCCATTTGTACATGGCAACAAAATAGAACAATGTGTCCATGATTTCACTGCAACCAGCAAATTGCCAGTGAAATTGCTAGCAAAATTGCCGCGTGTGATGGTACTTTAAATGTTGCTTGGTGTCTGGTGAAGTATACCTTGTTGGTTTTTCATTCCCTATTTGTATTTGTGTTCTCCCTACAAACATATTGTATATTCCTGATTGTTTGCTGTGTGGTGCTGTTTGCTTTATCCCTGTTTGTCTATATCTGTGGGTTCCATAATGGTTCACCTCCTGGGGTGAGGGTTCAGCTCAGGGCAGGATAGGAGATAGGGAAAGGTCGGAGACTCTGGCCTCCCTATCATCAAGGGTACCCCTGAGTTAGGGAAAGTCAGGGTTCTCATAGCCTGAGGGGCAGTTTAAGGGCCAAGGTTTCTTTCCTCCTTTTCTCTGTAAGCTCCCTGTGACAATATGTCCCTATATCCATGGAAAAATTAAAAAGTTGTGGAAGAAGAGGGAGGGAAAAACTAAAGAGCAAATAACGGAAATGAACAGGTTATATATAAATTAATCAAATATGGTGCAGATGTAGCAGAGCTAAATTTTTGCTTTAAAGTAGATGATTATACTCCTAATGAAGCAGGCTTATAGGGAAATCCTACATGAAACCATAGGTGGTCCTCTGTAAAGGACTGATCTAAATGACGAATTTGGCTCAGCTGTATCTGACAAATACATCTGTAGAAGTATAGTACAAAGGGAGATAGGAGATCGTGAAGGAATATAGTAATATTGTAAATACCGTATTTTTCGCTTTATAAGACGCACCTGATTATAAGACGCACCCCCAATTTTGATGAAGGAAAAGAGAAAAAAAATATTTTTAATGTTAAATGGGGTCCGTCTTATAATGCCAGTGTCCGTCTAACAAATCATATAGCGTATATGTCCCACATAGCCCCCTAATCCTGGTACGTGGTCCCTCATCCTGGGATACAGCCCCCCATCCTAGAATTAGCCCCCTTAATCTGGATATGGCACCCTTATATTGGATATAGCCCCTTGTGCTGGCACACGTCCCCCATAGCTGGCACACGTCCCCCCTTGTGCTGGCACACGGTCCCCCCCTTGTGCTGGCACACGGTCCCCCCCTTGTGCTGGCACACGTTCCTGCCTTGTGCTGGCACACGTACCCCCACCTTGTGCTGGCACACGTACCCCCCCTTGTGCTGGCACACGTTCCCCCCCCTTGTGCTGGCACACGTTCCCCCCCCTTGTGCTGGCACACGTTCCCCCCCCTTGTGCTGGCACATGTTCCTGCCTTGTGCTGGCACACGTACCCCCCCTTGTGCTGGCACACGTACCCCCCCTTGTGCTGGCAGACGTTCCCCCCCTTGTGCTGGCACACGTTCCCTCCCTTGTGCTGGCAGACGTTCCCCCCCTTGTGCTGGCACACGTTCCCTCCCTTGTGCTGGCACACGTTCCCCCCCCTTGTGCTGGCACACGTTCCCCCCCTTGTGCTGGCACACGTTCCCCCCCCTTGTGCTGGCACACGTTTTCCCCCCTTGTGCTGGCACACGTTCCCCCCCCTTGTGCTGGCACACGTTCCCCCCCCCTTGTGCTGGCACACGTTCCCCCCCCCTTGTGCTGGCACATGTTCCCTATTGATGCCCCCCCATGCAATACACCCACCCCCTCCATATGCTGCCCCCCCCTCCATTACAAAGATGGTCCCTCGCTCTGCACTTCCCCATCATTAATATGCCTCCCCCCTCGCCGACGCTGGCCGGCAGCAGATAGAGTAAAAAAAGCCTCCTTTCTCACCCTCCGGCGCCAAGCTGAAAGCGTCACCGCCGGCTCCTGGTCTCCATGGTGCTCTTCTTCTTCCGTGATCGGGCGATGATGTCATCGCTTATGCCCGATCACATGAGCGGAAGAAGAAAAGCACCATGGAGACCAGGAGCGGGCGGTGACGCTTTCAGCTTGGCGCCGGAGGGTGAGGAAGGAGGCTTTTTTTACTCTATCTGCTGCCGGCCAGCGTCGGCGAGGGGGGAGGCATATTAATGATGGGGAAGTGCAGAGCGAGGGACCATCTTTGTAATGGAGGGGGGAGCAGCATATTACCGTACATGGGGGCAGTATATTGAGGGGGTGGGTGTATTATGTGGGGCGGCGGTATGCAGGACATGGGGCGTATGGAGGGGCTGCAGAGAGAGCGGGAGATCTCTTGCTCCCGCTCATTTAATATGCACTGCTCCCCCAGTCAGTCTCTCAGTGCAACTTCAGCACTGAGAGGTGGACAGCGGCAGTGCATATTAAATGAGCGGGAGCAGGAGATCTCCCGCTCTCTCTGCAGCCCCGCAGCCAGCCCACTCCAGCCCCGGACATGCTGCAGAGCTGCCCCCCAGCCCCCCCCCAGTGCTGCATTCGGATTATAAGACGCACCCCCCACTTTCCCCCAAAATTTGGGGGAACAAAAGTGCGTCTTATAATCCGAAAAATACGGTAATAACCAAACAAAGCAGATTTTAATTGGAATTGATTCATAGCCACGGGCAGCAGCGGTTGTTTTTTTTTTTTTTCCGTACATGCTCATCACAGGCTCTTCCCCTGTCATTAACGTCACTTAATAAATGCAAGAATATAGAGAGACTCGACACCTGCCGACATCTAATTAGCATTGCAATGTAATGATGGGAAGCAAACTACTCTGTTTAATGCTGTTTTAAAAAATGTAGAACAAAAAACCCCACAAAAAAACAAACAAATAAAATTGAGCACTGAAGTCCCACCCAGATGAAGGACAGCTCTTGTTTTCTAAGGTATGGTGAACTAGTATTAGAAGGCCCAAACATGCTCAGTAGTGCCCATCTCTAGAGATGGGAGATCCTACAGATGTTGGAGTTCCCTGGATCCAGCCGGAGTTAAAAAAAAAAAGTCCTGTTTTGGTTTGAGTCTATGGGAACCCAAAGTTTAGTACTATTAAATGGTGGTAGTAAGGGCTAGGGGGCTGCAAAAGGAAGCAAGATGAGGGTTAAAGTACAAAATTATACTTACCGAGTATACACGCAGCTGTCACACTGCTTCCAGGTCCACTCATAAAATCTTATTAATATTCACTGCTTCCCCCTCCCAGCCTCTATGACAGTGCCTGAATTTGGTTGCCCTCACACTAGCTGCCTTGGTCCTCGAAGATGAATGTAAAAATAAATAATTGGCATGGGGTCCCCTGTATTTGATGCTCAGCAAATTACAGATTACCAGAATTGAGTGCAATGAGTTCACCCGAGGTCACATCTGGAGTACAGCGGCTGTGACCTCAGGTGAATTCACTGACATCACAGCTCTCATAGCTGCAGGCTATGTCAGTGTGTTCCGCAGGTCACAGTGACCGGTCATGTTTTCTAATGTGACCACGCATTGCAAGCTGGGAATGTTAAGTTTTAGTGTCTGTGGATTACTTTGGACCAGTAGGCATATTTTGGGAATTAATAAATTAAAGAAAGAGGTTTTTTTTTAAATTAAAGGGAACCTGATACCTCCAAATCGGTCCCCAGCCTCTAAAAACCTGTCCCTGCACCTTCCTATAAGGTTTCAAGCTATCCCTCTCTTTCCCTACAGCTATTCTGTAAAAAGTAATTATCACCTTTATTACCTGAGAAATCTGCGGCTTCCGAATCCCCGAGGAGTCACAGTGGGTGTTCCCTCTGGCTCCTTATCGCTGCCTCCACTGTTGTCTTTCACGCCCCAATGGGCGTGAAAATGAATGTTGAAGATCCTGTGTCAGATCACTGGGCGGGCTTAGCCGGAATGACGCAAATTGCATCATTTCCGGCACTGTGACGTCGATACACCCTTTGGGAGTATGCATGGACCTCACTGTGCATTGCGCATGCGCGAGGTGTTATTTACATCTCGTGCATGCGCAATGCGCAGCGTGAGGTGTATCGACATCACAGCGCTGGAGATGACGCAAAGGCACCACCTTTGGATGAAGGCAACATTACATCTTCGCCTGCACCTCCCTCCCAGACCAGCAATTTACCGGGGACACCATACTCAGCTGTGTCTCAGCACAGCAGCCAGTCCTCCGTCCCTCAGATGTGGACAAGTAAAAGGCCATTTCCTCCTAGCCATGAGAAAGCTAAGCGCTTGAATTTCACCATCTGCAAGATGTTGGCTTCAGAAATGCTGCCTTTCCGCCTGGTGGACACAGAGGATTTTTGAGACCTTATGTCCGTTGCAGTGCCCCAGTACCAGATGCCAGTCGCCACTACTTCTCCAAGAAAGGTGTGCCTGCACTACACCAGCATGTCGCAGACAACATCACCGCTTCCTTGAGAAACTCTGTGTGTGACAGGGTGCATTTCACCACAGACACTTGGACCAGTAAGCATGGACAGGGGCGTTACATGTCGCTGACTGGGCATTGGTTAACTATGGTGAGAGCTGGAGAAGAGTCTGCTGTCCAAGTCTTGCCGTCCCCACGAGTTGTGCGTCCATCCTCTGTAGGTAGAAGTTCCTCCATTGTTTCTGCCTCCTCAACCTCGTCTCGGTCTTCCACCCAAAGCCTGTCTGGTAATGCCACCCGCGTTGTACCTGCACAGAAGGAATCCTGCACACCTTCCTACTATGCTGGCAGCAGGGGTCAAGCCCATCAGGCGGTCTTTATCTTGAAATGCCTAGTAAATATAAGTCACACAGCTGAGGAGTTGTGGTCAGCTCTGGTGAACGAGTTTCAGCAATGGTTGTCTCCACTCAACCTGCAGCCAAGGAAGGCCGTGTACGACAATGCTGCAAACCTGGGTGCGGGCCTTCATCGGGGCAATATCACACACGTGCCTTGTATGGCTCACGTTTTGAATCTGGTTGTCCAGCAATTTTTGACACACTATCCCGGCCTAGATGGGCTTTTGCGGAGGGCACGGTCGCTGTGTGCTCACTTCCGGCGTTCGCATCCCGCAGCTCATTGTCTTGCTTCGCTCCAGGAGTCTTTCCGCTTGCCCGTTCACTGGCTGAAATGTGATGTGCCGACACGCTGGAATTCTACTCTGCACATGTTGCAGCGACTGCGGCAGCACCGCCGAGCCCTGGTGCAATATGTTTAGATGTATAGCCTGGGCCAACGAGATCCAGAGGTGGGGCAGATCAAGCTGCAGGAGTGGTCTCAGATCAAGGACCTATGCACCCTTCTGCAGTTTTGAGATGGCGACGAAGATGTTTAGTGCTGACGATGCCATTATCAGCATGGCTATTCCGGTAATCTACATGTTGGAGCATACTCTAAACAATATTCGGAGTCAGGTGGTGGACAAGAGGTGGTTGAGGAAGTACAGGAGTCCTATGCGGACGGGATGACAACATCTGCAAGATCCTCACTGTTGGCAGCACCAAGACAGCAGGCATGGGAAGGTCGTGGAGAGGCATTCACGAGGGCGCATGATAGCAACCAACCTCTTCAGGAAGGTGCAGGAGCCCAGGAAGAAATGGAGGATGAACTGGCGATGGGCATTGAAGAGTCAGCAGATGAGGGAGACCTTGATGACATTTCTGTTGTGCGAGGTTGGGGGGAGAGGGCAGAGGAAGGAAGCATCATTCTCACCTCCCCACCACCAACACAACCAGGACCTCCTGGGTGCGCAAGACACATGAGCGCCTTCATGTTGCACTACTTGCAACATGACCCTCGTATTGTGCGAATTAGGAGTAATGCAGACTACTGGGTTGCCACACTATTAGATCCCCGGTACAAGAGCAAATTTGCTGAAATAATTCCTGCCATACAAAGGGACTCACGCATGCAGGACTATCAGCAGAAGCTGATACATAATTTCAGATCGGCTTTTCCACAAACCACCAGTGGTAGTAGTAGACAGAGTGAATCTCACAGTTCCAACTTGTCAACCGTGGGACTGTCGCGTCATCATCACTCATATTGTACCAGTAACACCGTATCTGGCGCTGGTACCAACAATTTTGTGGCCTCGTTTCAAGATTTTTTCAGGCCATCATTTTTAAGGCCTGAAGGCACGAGAAGTCTGACACATAGTCAACACCTGGAGTGGATGGTACACGAGTATCTCCAACTTAACATCGATGCAATGACTGGGGAACGGGAGCCTTGCTTATTTTGGGCTTCCAAACTGGAAAAATGGCCTGAGCTCGCCACTTCCACCTTGGAGATCTTGTCGTGCCCCGCAGCCAGCGTTCTCTCAGAACGTGTCTTCAGAACTGCTAGTGGTGTGCTGACAGAAAGGCGCACGCATCTTTCCACCAAGAATGTGGACAGACTAACATTAATAAAGATGAACAAGGCATGGATCCGCAAGGACTTTTCTACCCCTGTGTCATCCTGGGGAGACTAAAGCCTTGTGGATTTTTTCCTAAAAGTAACCATTTAAAGTCTGCAACTGTGTTGCAATTGATGCCACTTAAGTGATGTCTGTGCCCACATTTTTTGAAAAAAGGGAGACTATTCTTGTAGCCCCCTAAATGTGACACAATACTCATCGTCTGCACAAGGCCTTACAGATAGTGAGGAAAAACATCACAAAATACTCATCGTCTGAACGTGGCGTTACACATACTGAAGTAAAAATCAAGAAATACTCATCGTCTGAACGTGTCCTTACAGATACTGAAGTAAAAATCAAGCAATACTCATTGTTTGAACGTGGCCTTAGGGCCCTTTCACATCAGCGTTTTTTTCAAATCGCGGCAGATGTGGTGAAAAAAACGCATCTGCCGCGATTACCGCATACCGGCTGCACTTGCGGCACGGTTGCGGCCCGGTTGCGGCAAGCCCCATAGAAAGTATAGGCGGGCTTGCGGCAGGTGCGGCAAGTGCGGTTTTGGCACTTGCGGCAGGTGCGGCCGCGAAAAAAAATGCTGTCAGCCGCGTTTTTTTTTCGCGGCCGCACCTGCCGCAAGTGCCAAAACCGCACTTGCCGCACCTGCCGCAAGTCCGCCTATACCTTGTATGGCGTTTACCGCAACCGTGCCGCAAGTGCAGCCGGTATGCGGTAATCGCGGCAGATGCGTTTTTTTCACCGCATCTGCCGCGATTTGAAAAAAACGCTGATGTGAAAGGGCCCTTACAGATACAGATGTAAAAATCAAGCAATACTAATCGTCTGCATGAGGCCTTACAGAAACCGAAGTAAAAATCAAGCAATACTCATCGTCTGAACGTGGCCTAAAGGTACCTTTACACGCCGCTACCGAAGGTTAGAAACCACCGGGTGTTGGAGACAAATGTATCTTGTACCGTCAAAACACTGCGGGGGTAGCGGCGTGTAATTCAGGTTGTTGCCACCGGTCACTGTCGACACCTGTCTTTCGGCCGTGCTCAAAAACAGGTATGTTTAAACCCTATGGTAGCGGCGTGTAATCGAGGAACAGGAAGGTATTTTCGTCACCTAGTGAACTCCCTGGGGCGTGACACAGCCTCCGGGATACCGCCCCCCTTCAGCGATCATTGGTGGAAGATCCTGCGTTACGATTGGTTGTCCCTGCATAGGGCGGCATATTTAAGGAGCTGACCAGTCACACTACACAATTGCAATAGCATCATGTATTAGCCAGCCTTCCTGCGCTGGCTGGCCAATCATGATGCTATTGCATTGTCCAATCACCGTACGAGCGTCTCGTAATCCACAACTCTGGCACGCCTATGTGTTGTCCCTGCTGCCCAGGTCCGCCCATATTCCCTTGTGGTAGCGGCGTATAAATGAGGGAAGGTGCTCTACAGAAGGTAACCTGCGGCACCCGTCGATGCTTCCAGGGATAGAAAAAACCTACTGTGGAGCACCTTGTAGCGGCGTGTAAATGCGGTATCAGATATCATTAGGAACCGTTGAAACGTGCTCGTGCACGTGAGACACCCGGTGGTTTCTAACCTTCAGTAGCGGTGTGTAAAGGTACCTTTACAGATACAGATGTAAAAATCAAGCAATACTCATCGTCTGGACGTGGCCTTACAGATACAGATGTAAAAATCAAGCAATACTCATCATCTGCACGAGGCCTTACAGAAACCAAAGTAAAAATCAAGCAATTCTCATCGTCTGCATGATGCCTTACAAATAGTGATGGGCGAATCCTAAATTACTCGGAATCGCTTGACTCTAGTGAGTCCGAGCACAGGACTCGCTACTCGTTGCGAGTCTAGCGAGTCCAATGTTAATAAATGGGGAAGCGAGTAATAGCGAGTAGTGTGAGATTTACAAATCGCAGATGTGTCTCGGAAGCTTCAGCCTGAAGCAATCCTAGTTTTGTCATTGATTTGCATTGGACTCGCAAGTAATCGCTGGGAAACTCGCACAGATAAGAGTCCTGTCTGCTCTGTGTGCTGGCTGCCAGCTCCAGGGTCCTAGAGCCCACCTGCTGCCTGATGTAGCAGAGCTGAGATTGTTCTCAGTCTGCTCATTCCCTCTGTACAGACATGAATGTCTGTGCACAGAGATGATGTAGCAGAGCTGAGATTGTTCTCAGTCTGCTCATTCCCTGTGCATAGACATCTATATCTATGCACAGGGGATGTAGCAGAGAGGACATCGCATTTTGGACTGCGTCGGACAGAAGAGGATTTTTTAATTAAAGATGGAGTCCCTAATGGCTTTTTTTTTATTTCTAATAAAAAAATTTCTTTGTGTTGTGTTTTTTTTAAAAACAATTTAATAGAAATTCATGGCGTGACCGCCATAAATTTCGGGCTTAGGGCCAGCTGATAATACAAAGCTGGCCCTAACCTCTTTATTACCCAGCGTGCCACAGCCACCAGGGCCGCTGGAAGAGCGGGGTTCAGCGCCAGAGGATGGCGCTTCAATGAACGTGCCATCTTCTGGGGCGGCTGCGGGCTGCAATTTGCAGCGGGGGGTGCCCAGAAAGCTTGGGCCTCCCTGCGCTGCGGATTCCAGCCCCCAGCTGCTTAGCTATACCTGGCTAGACATAGAAATTGCGTGGAGCCCCACGCATTTTTTTTAAATTATTTCATGAAATTCTGAGATTCTGACTCTGACTCTGAGACTCTGACTCTGAGACTCTGACTCTGAAATTCATGAAATAATAAAAAAAAAAATGCGTGGGGCTCCGCGCAATTTCTATGTCTAGCCAGGTACAGCTAAGCAGCTGGGGGCTGGAATCCGCAGCGCAGGGATGCCCAAGCTTTCTGGGCACCCCCCGCTGCAAATTGCAGCCCGCAGCCGCCCCAGAAGATGGCGCGTTATTTGAAGCGCCATCCTCTGGCGCTGAACCCCGCTCTTCCAGCGGCCCTGGTGGCGGTAGCACGCTGGGTAATAAAGGGGTTAATACCAGCTTTGTTATACAAGCTGGTATTAAGCCCGAGATTCTTAATGTCAGGCCACGTTTGACCCAGCCACTTAGAATCTCCAATAAAGGGTTAAAAAAACACAACACAGAGAAAATTTTTTATTTGAAATAAAAAAAAAAGCCATTAGGGACTCCATCTTTAATTAAAAAAATCCTCTTCCGTCCGACGTAGTCCAAAACGCGATGTCCTCTCTGCTACATCCCCTGTGCATAGATATAGATGTCTATGCACAGGGAATGAGCAGACTGAGAACAATCTCAGCACTGCTACATCATGTCTGTGAGCAGGCGGGCTCTAGGACCCTGGAGCTGGCAGCCTGCACACAGAGAAGACAGCTGGACTCGGCTCACAAAGAAACAGCAGTTACTTTGCGAGTTTCCCTGCTATCACTGGCACAGTAGCCGAGTCTAATGCAAACAATGGCAATCCTAGTTTTGTCAGCGTTTCTGACAAAACTAGGATTGATATTGATTTGCATTGGACTCGTGCGAGTAATCACTGGGAAACTCGCAGAGTACCGAGTCCTGCGAGTCCCTTACTACTCGCCGAGTAACGAGTCCTAGCGAGTAGATTCGCCCATCCCTACTTACAAACACTGGAGTAAAATCGGATTTTCGAAGGGCATGACATGCCTTTATCTGTGTCTCCTCCTCGTATTACTCGTCCATCTCTTTTCTTTTCGCGTTTTTATATGTACTTGTCACTTTTCCATGTGTTTGTTGTATCTTCTGAGAAGTTTGTCACCTTTTGGACACCTTAGATGTTGTTTTCTATGTGTTTTCTATGTGTTAGTATGTGTTTGTTTTTTTCTGCCATTGTTTATAATGATATTCTACGGTGTTTGATGAACGTTCGACGAACATTCGACAAACAAACCCCCAATTCGACAAACCAAATCGAATTCAAACACTAGGGTGGTGGATCATCTCTAATATTCAGTGACAGGGTCCCTTTGACTTTATCCGGCCTACTGGGCACAAACAGGTTTCTGACGTATCTCTCTGTTTTGTCTATAGTATTCCACAAAACTAATGGTGTGGCGGGGCATGAATTTTATGGGACCGCTTGCACAAGCTTTGATTTCATGTGGCCTTCTAGGCCTAAACAGGTCTCTGACCTACTTCTCTGTTTTTTCCATAGTACTCCACAAAACTAAAGGTGGTCCCACCTGTGTGTGGCGGGGCATAACATTGACAGGAGCGCCTTCATGAGCTTCGAGGGGATCCGGCCAACTAGGCCTATTCAGGTCACTGACCTACCTCTGTAGTTTTTACTGTAATACTCCACAAAACGTTTAGTTGCTGAGCAAGATTAAACCATGAAATGCTAGGCCAGGTCCTGTTCCAGACCCTGTGCCATGCATGCAAGCTGGGCCATTGAGCAATTTTGGGTCTGGGAGAATTGATGCCATTTTGCTGTAGGTGTGACCCTTTGAAAGGAGCAAGGATTCTCATTGGAGTCCCCTTGCAATGTTTTACATGATTTAAGAAGGGTGTGACATGTCCATACCTGTGTCTCATTCTCCTTTTACTCTTCCACCTCTTTTTACTTAATGTAGAAAACTTAAGCCACTTAGCTTGTGACTATTTGTACTGTGTATGAATTGTCACTTTTTGTGGTGTTTGTTGTCCTGTTCTGAGTAGTTTGGCAGCTTTTGGAGCCCTTTGAAGGTGTTTTCTATGTGTTTTCAGTAGCCTGCCATTGATTTCAATGGGTCTCGCGTTGCTCGTTGAACATTCAACGAACAAATCTCAAATTTGACGAATCGAATTGAATTCAAACATTAGGGTGGTGGCTCATCTCTAGTGACCTTACAAATACTGAGGTAAAAAAACTCACCATATACTGAAAGTGTGCACGAAGCCTTACAAATACTGAGGTGGAAAACACAGAATACTGAACATGTGCACGAGGCCTTACAAATACTGAAGTAATAACTCAACAAATACTGAACGTGTGCACGAGGCCTTACAAATACTGAGGTATTAACTCACCAAATACTGAACGTGTGCACGAGGCCATACAAATACTGAGGTAAAAAAAACACCAAATACTGAACGTATGTATGAGACCTTACAAATACTGAGGTAAAAACTCACCAAATACTGACCGTGTGCACGAGGCCTTACAAATACTGAGGTAAAAACTCACCAAATACTGAACGTGTGCACGAGGCCTTACAAGTACAGAGCTAAAACTCACTAAATACTGAGCGTGTGCATGTGTCAATTACCTGCCATCCTGCCATGTACCTGTTGTCATGCCAAGTACCTGCTTTCATAACAAATACTTTCTGTCCTGCTTTAGAAGAAAAAGAAAAGTTTGCAGCACTCCACGTAGGATCTTGAAAAAAAGGTAACAAGTCCAATGGACGGATGGCACACAATCCAAGGAGTCCATTTGGAAAACGTCATGAATAAATAAATGAGACAACATCTAAAATTAGGTGAGAAAAAGCAAAAAAAACTTCTTTAATCTGCCATTGATGCAACATTTTAATTTATCATATATAGCCACTTAGTGACCCCCCTCGAGAGTGGGCCCATTCCGCACCCACCAGTGTGACAAAGGAGATATCATAGGGGTCCACCCACCAGATCTGAGACAATTGAACATTAGAAAGAGAACCTGAGAGGGGAAAACTGGTGAAACTCACAAGGTACTACTCATGTAATGGCCAGAAAAAAACATTTTCCTGATTGTGCACTCAAAACACTCAATCCAGAAAGTTACAGAAATGACAAATGTGCTTTAAAGTTCATGAATGTACAACTTAGTTCAAGACACGTTCATTTCAAGAAGATAATATTCCCGGATTATTAAAAAAAGAAACCCGTGTAATATTCTTAACTAGATGTTACCTTTCATTTAAGGTTTAATGGATAGCGTCCAGGCCGGGTGAGATGAGTGTAGCGCCTTGTGCGAGTTTCCCCTACAAAATAAATACAGTTACTGCGACACCGAAGCTGTGATTAAAGCGATGGCTTGAAGCCGTTCTTAAGGAATTAATATTCATGGCCATTTTATGGGTCTATAAAAAATAATGTATACCAATATTTTCCCTTAAGATGAAACCAGTGCCAAGTCACACAATAATACGTTCAGCAAGTATAAAAAAATAAAGCTGTAGAACACAGTTTGCAACAAGGAACAAGGACAGATGATCACATTCCAAGGAGACAGGCGGGGGTTAATGGCAGGTAGATGCGGGTGATAAATCACTGACAGCCGCATTAAAATGGCTCATTTGTCGATGCGCAAAAATCATCCCTGCAACCCATTCCTGTGGTCTTCTCAGTCTTCATACAAAGCCTGGCTTAAAGCTGAGCTTCACAGGAGAACGTCAGGTACAATGTATACTGCAACACCACTGCGTTTCAGCTTTGGAACAAGCAATCAAGCAATGGTGGGGTCAATACGCCCAAAAGGAATAAATAAATAAGATACAAATTAAAAGAAAAATGTGTCAAAATATAAATGTTTAAACCCCCTCTTTTTACTATTGAAGAAAAGAAGAAATTAAATTAAAAATAAACATATTTGGCTTTGCTGTGTCCATAAAAATCTGAACTATCCAACTATGTCTATATTTGCCCAGTAGCCACGCCACGGTGTATTTCATTACTGGGTTCTTACACTAGGATAAAGCCTCTCTCTGGGTTTAAAAAACACTGCATGTTAGGGAGTGTCCTCAAGTTTCTTTTCTTATGTAGATCATGGGTCATGCCTTCTGACCGTGTACTCCTCCCCCATTGCTTTACGTGATTTTATTCTCTATCAGTAGGTTCCTATCCACCCATAAGGGAGTTTTTTGTAAACCCAGAGAGAGGCATTATCTTACCGTAGGAATTCAGTACTAAGATAAGACATGATTTGGCTACTGGGTAAATATAGAAATGGCCATTTTTGTATGCTAAATATCTCAATTTTTAATATATTTCCTTAGAAGTAATGCATGTCTATATTCTTACCGTCATAGTTTGCATTCTTTAGCATTTCATAGTGCAACTGTGTCTTCGTTATATTACTGCGAGGGGGAAGGAACTGGATGTGACTCACAACCCTTCTCTCAGAACTGGATGTGGCTCATGACCCTCATTAAGAGCAGGATGGGGCTTGCAGCCCTCACTCAGAATTAGAAGTGGTTTGTGACTCTCTCAGAGCTTGATGTGCTTCACAACCCTTTCTCATAGCTGGATGTGGCTCGTAACCCTCTCTGAGAAGGATGTGGCTTGCGACCTTCTCTCAAAGCTAGATATCGCTTGCGATTGTCTCTAAGATTTGGATGTGGTTCCTGACCCTTTATCAGAACTTGATATGCCTTGCAACCTTCTTTCAGAGTAGGGTGTGGCTCATAACCCTCTCCCAGAGTTGGATGTGGCTTGCAACCCTCTCTAAAGGTACCGCTACATAGCATGATGTTGTAACGATGTCCGCAACGATCTTGTGGGCGCGCAGTCGTTGCAGACATCGTTTTGACATCGTTGGTGAGATGTCACACGTCTAGAGATCGTGGACAACTCACCAATGATGTTGTGAGCAGGTATCATTCGCAAACCCCACGAATGATCCCTGCTCATTGCTTTGAATGGGCGAAGTCGTCAATGACATCGTTATCGCGGTGTCACACATAACGATCTATCAGGTTGGCGGATCGTTGATCGTGAGGTTTGAGAACATGTTCTCAAACCTGCGATCAACGATCCAATAACTTATCGTTGTTGAATCTCGGTGTTACACGCAGCAACGTCCTAACGATGTTGCTGGAACGCCTCCAAACCCGTGACATATCAGCGACATCCTTAACGTTGCTGTACCGTGTAACGGTACCTTAAGAGCTGGATGTGCATTGCGCCCCTCTCTCCAATCCGAATGTGGCCTGTGACACTCTTTCAGAGCTAGATGTGTCTTTTAACCCCTATTTCAGAGCTGGATGTGGCTCACGAATCTCTCTCTAAGGCAGCCGTCACACGCACAGATATCTTTAGCGATATTGTAAGCGATCACGTGCACGCGCGATCGCTTACAATATCGCTCACATCGCTGGTGAGATGTCACACAGACAGACTCACCAGCGATGCGGAGCCGCGATCTCGCTCGTTACTATGGTACACATCGGGTAACTAGGCGCCGCGCGTCGCTTAGTTACCCGACGTGTACCATAGTTACCATCTCCCAGCATAGGCTCTGCCGCTGGGAGATCGTTCATTGTGGTGTTATACACCACGATGAAGCAGATCGTGGCATCGTTCATCGCTAGATCTGAGAACCGGACCTCAGATCAGCGATGTCACGATCAAGCGATTTAACATCGTACATCGCTTGATTACATGCAACGATATCTTGTCCGATATCGCTTAAGCGATCAAAAAGGAGATCGCTTAAACGATATCGGGCAAGAAATCGTTGCGTGTGACGGCCCCCTAAGCTGGATGTGGCTTGTGAGCTTCTCTCTGAGAGTGATGTGGCTCGCGACCCTCTTTCAGAGCTTGATTAGGCTTGCAGCCTCTCTCATAGCTATATGTGGCTACCGACCCTTGCTAAGTGCTGGAAGTAGCTACTGACGCTCTGTCAGAGCTGGATGTGGCGCATGGTCCTCTGTCAGAGCTGGATGTGGCTCATGACCCTCTGTCAGAGCTGGATGTGCTCATGACCCTCTGTCAGAGCTGGATGTGGCTCATGACCCTCTGTTAGAGGTGGATGTGGCTTGCGACCCTTGCTCAGAATTGCATGTGGCTTGCGACCCTCACTCAGAGCTGGATGTGGCTTGCAACCCTCTCCCACAGCTGGATGTGGCTTGCGACCATCTCTCAGAGCTGGATGTGGCTTGCGACCCTTTCTCAGTGATAAATATTGCTTGCGACCATCTCTCAGAGCTGGATGTTGCTTGTGACTCTTTCAGATGTAAAAGTGGCATATGACTCTCTTTCACAACTGAATGTGGCTCAGGGCCCTTTCTTAGGGCCGCTTTACACACACCAACTTCTGTGACCAACGTCTGAACCAATCTCTGGTTGCAGTGAAATCATGGACACATTGCTCCATTTGTACACAGCCACAAAATGGAACAATGTGTCCATGATTTCACTGCAACCAGAGATCTGTTCAGAAGTTGGACACAGAAGTTGGTGTGTGTAAAGCGGCCCTTAGATCTGAATTTGCCTTTCAGTGTCAGAAAGTTTTGTGACCCCTAAACTAACATATGATATTAAGTTGTAGCCATTTTAGTGCATAAAAGCTGATTGACTGGCAATCCTTAGCTTCCCTATAGTCTCAGATGCTTTTCCCATGACAAAACTACATCGTTACCTCACCTGTCCCGACAGCCATAACTTCTCAACTAACATTTGGTCTTGGAGTTTTGAAAACACCGCCAACGTCTTTTTTCTTATAACTTCTATTACAGAAAGCTTTCAAATGAAGAATGAACATGTTACTACTTTTAACCACTCCGGGGCATCAAATCCTGAAGTGGATAAACAAGTGACATAAAACGGAACATGCGCACAGCAAGGCTGCTTTCACATCAGCGTTTTTCGCTGATTGCAACAGATGTGGCAGATTTACCACATCTGCCGCCTAATGGTCGCACTTGCGGCACACTTGCGGCAAGGCCCATACATTGTCTATGGGGCTTGCGGCAGGTGCGGCAAGTGAGGTATAGCCGCGGTCCTGACCTGTCTGCGACTGCAGCTGCGCGCGCTGCACACAGGACCGGAGGGCATAATAGCCCCCCAGTCCTGTGTGCTGATCCGGTCCGCAGCTGTCTGGGTGCTCCCGGACAGAACCGGACCGGATAATGCCGCAGTATAAAGCGGCCCTTATAGGATTGGTAATGTATGGATCTCATAGATTACTGAACATTACTAATCTAGGGCTTGATGACAGCTGTCAATTCTCAACTGTCATTAATCCCTTCTATTACCCCATATGCCACCACACCAGGACAGAGGGAAGAGCCAGGGTAACCACCCAGGATTGACGCATCTTATGCAGGCGCCAGTTGTGGGGCGGCTGTGGCCTGCTATTTTTAGGCTGGAGAGAGCCAATATCCATGTCCTTTCCCACTTTGAAAATACCAGATCCCAGCTGTAGGCTTTACCTAGACTGGTTTTCCAAAATGGTGGGGACCCTATGCAACCAGCCAAGGTAAAGCCACCAGCTATGGCCTGCAGGTTCCAGCCATATGCTTTAGCCTAGCAGGTGATCAAAAATAGGGAGGACCCCATGTTGTTTTTTTTTTTTTAAAAGAATATTTTACTTTTTACTTACATACAAGGCTAAACACCCTCTAGTGCCAAATGAAAGGCACTAAAGGGTGCAAGCTGAGAATATGTAGGTGGGTGATATTAAATTGGTTGTTTGACATCAATTTATCAATCAGTCTGTCTATCTATCTATCTATCTATCTATATTAAAATATAAGACCAGCACATTAAATAGTCTAGGGTGCTAAGCCTACCTTGACAGCTTTCCCACTTGACAAGTACATACCAATAAAAAACAGGCAGCACTCCCAAAATTACTGTTATGAACAGACCTTTATTGGTCAAAACTATCCAGAACGGTAATTTTGGGAGTGCTGCCTATGTTTTTTTATTGGTATCTATCTATCTATGGCCAGGGTCACATCTCCGTTTTGACCCTAGCCTACAACAATCCGGTTTTAACTTAGAACTTTTTCCAGCGCCGCATAGCGTTACCGCTATGCGGTGCTGGAAAACGCAGTCCCTAGTTACCCGATGTTTACCTTAACGACCTGTCACACAGGCAGCTGCTCGGAGTGCGCTTTACAGCGCCGCACAGGAAACCGTTGCAGACAGCGTTTCCTGTGCGGCGCTGTAAAGCGCACTCCAAGCCGCTGCCTGTGTGACAGGTCGTTAAGGTAAACATCGGGTAACTAGGGACTGCGTTTTCCAGCACCGCATAGCGGTAACGCTATGCGGCGCTGGAAAAAGTTCTAACTTAAAACCGGAATCCGGCAGGCTAGGGTCAAAACGCAAATGTGACCCTGGCCTTACTATCTATCTATCTATCTATCTATCTATCTATCTATCTATCTATCTATCTATCTATCTATCTATCTATCTATCGAAAAAAATAGAGCAGCTGTTTATATAGCAAAAAAGCTAGGTGCTAATATCAGTCTTTGGATGGGGATCAACCACCAAATATACAGACCATATATATGAAAAATAAAGACTGCAACACTCTGTCTCAGGATGTTTTCGTAGCCTTTAATGGCCTTCAGGCATGTTTAAGCGACGTTTCGGTCAACCCATGACCTTCCTCCAGAAGGACACACATGGAAACCCAGATTTCCATATTGAGATGGACTGTGTAATGTGTGTGTTTCTACAACAAACATGTGGCTCTGACCTTAAAGAAAGTAAGTAAAGTGAGAGTTGTTGTTTCTCGTCAGCTTCGGATGACACTTTGACCACTACTGGTCCACAATAAGTTAGAAATATAATTGTATTTTCTACTTTTCAGATTGGAAATCCCTTTTGACTTGGAGAACTATTTCAGGTCTGAACAGACTGGTAGTGTAGTTGAACGCATTCATCAAGATGGAAAATGTAGGCGCCAAGAAAAAAAGGCACATTCTTTCCAAAAAGGAGTTGGGCATCGTAAAGTTCACTTCAAGTTCAGGTATAACCATAGGAAATCAGGTTCCCATAAAACGTGGGTGGCAGCTTATCGGAATTCTCGTTAAAATGCAAAAAACTCCGGGCAGAAAAAATCTTAGCGGTCGACTAAGACATTGAGCTAAAGTGTAAGTGTCTGCTGGAAGTATTTATTAAGCCCAACCAAAAATGACACCTTCAAATTGTCATTTAAGAAGGGATACATAGATCAACAATGTGCATCTGTCAGGACTGGCAGACACCGTGACGAGAGCTGATGTGGCAGGAACTGTCAGACGGAGGCTACGGCTGGAATACACACATCTAAGGCCAGGATTTAATGGAAACATTGAAAGGAATAGAAAAGCACAGTGCATCTCAGGGTTTATAATGAAGTGCTAGTGACAGGGGTGATGAGTGCCGATGATTATGACACCAAAGCCTCTCACCTGTTCACAGCGTTGGAATTCCTTCCAGACCTTGGAAATCCACGCACGCAGCCCTCCTGTAGGAACTCAGCCCTGTAAAAACATATCAGAAAAGAAATGTTGTCTTTATTCACAGCGACGTGCTCGGAATGGTAGAAGGGGCGAAACTCGGCAAAATGGGAGTAAAATAATCCTCGGCATTCGCTTTCTTTTGGAAATGTGTCAGAATTCTAGAACAGGTTATAAATGCCAGGGATCATCCGGTACTTTGGGATATTAATTACCCGTTATAACGAAATTATAATGGAAAAATGTTTTTTGCATGTTTTCTTTAGCAGTATTGCAGGCTTATATTTCTGAGTTCGCCATTCACAATTATCAGTTTTTTTCTAGTTCTCTTAGGCCCCTTTCACATCAGCGGTAAGCACTGATCACGGCAGTTGCGGTGAAAAAAACGCAACTGCCGCAATTACCGCATATCGGCCGCACTTGCGGTTCACCTGCGGCAAGCCCTATGCAATATCTATAGGGCTTGCGGTAAGTGTGCGACAGGTGCAGCAGGTGTGGTTTCGGCACTTGCAGCAGATGCGGCCGGAGAAAACCCTATGAATATTTGTGTAATAAGCATGAAAGAGGGATTACATGTTCCATGTTTTACTTCATTGTGTATGAAATGTAACATGAAGCTGTCTTCCACAACCTCACCTTATAGCAGAGTTTGGCTGTTCTTTATCCAGTTTTTATGTTCAGGATACTGATCATTCCTAGTGTGATCTGAATGCCTGTGGGCAATGGAGATGGGAAGGAGGAGCGCAAGGGCAAGGAGAAATATTAAGCAATATGTAAGGTTGAAAAGCCTTTATGAAAAACCTTTATGCTCCATAATGTGTTTCGATAGCGGCATGCTATCTTCATCAGGTGGTATAGCTCTAATTTTTCCTCCCATATCCACATCTCTTCTGAGGGTACACGGCAGGAGAGCTCTGAGGCTGTTATCCACTTTCCAGCGGCAAAGGACATGCCATGATGTATTTCCGGCTACACTCCTAGGGTCACGTGAGTGAAACATACAGAGCTGCACAGAGTGGCAACAGCAACATCCTCACCTCCACACCATTGGGGTGTGCAGGGGTGCACAGCTCTAAGAGGTGAGTGTCGAACTACCCACTGGACCACCATGTGCTATTCATGTCGTGCTTCCTTATCTTTTTCTTATCTTCTGTGGG
The DNA here is from genome assembly GCA_033576535.1 of Allobates femoralis. NCBI lineage: Eukaryota > Metazoa > Chordata > Amphibia > Anura > Aromobatidae > Allobates > Allobates femoralis. Next base: position 87,406,668 of record JARQOC010000010.1, read on the forward strand.
CAATGGAGAGTCAGGCTAATGTTGCACCAGGTAAGGAGTCAAAGTTAGTGGGTTGAAGAATGAAAGAAGCTGAACAGAGAATGTTACTGATGGAGGTTATTTAGAGGCCAGTGTGTGTCAGTTGTAGAGGGCCTGTATTTGAAGCAGGAGCCATATTGTTGAATGGTGCGAGCAGATGAGCTGCTAGTTATAGAAAGATGGCCTCTGTGGCTGTCCCGGGAAGACTAGGTGCGTTTAAAGGAGAGTTGGCAGAGAAGGACCTGAGGCTACAATCACCTATCCATATACTGTAGTTCTATCCCAGAGAGATGGAAACAATTTTTTTCTCAACTATCATGCGATTTGCTTCCAATTTGTTTTTCTCATTCTATTCTTCACTCCAACATGTAGTAAGTCTAAATCTTCTTATTCTTTATCTCTTAACAGTGGATCAGATAAAAAGGGATAAGCTGACATAGAACTCTTGAGTTCACAGTCTGTATTCCATGCTCCATCTGTTTTACCAAAATTCCCATAGATTGATGACCAAGTCTGACCACAGAATGGAGAAAATAGGACATGCATGAGTCTCAAGGACCGGATGCTAGTGATGAGTGAACTTTGGCCAAACAGGTTTGCCAATTTCAAACCTGGACCAAATTTGGCAATGTACGCTCGGCCACTTGATCCCAAACGTTTTGCTAAGAAGTTGGTGTGGCACCCCAGACACAGTGCTTGGGTCAAGGAAACACCTGGAACCAGTAAGGACTATTCACTATCAGGTAAATGCCCATACTTAACCCTTCCAACCCATACCTAAGTAAGTCTACTGCTCCGCATCTGAGGAATGTTTGCCTCTATAAATTCGGCCCAGGGAGATTACTTTTTCATTCAGTCACGCTCAGTCAAGTTATTTCACAAGGGCGCCGATATGTCAATAGGTGGCAGCAGCTAGCCCTCCAGAGGAAGCCTAGCCAGTGTGAGGAGCCCAAGGGTGTGGGTCAGAAGGAAGCTCCAGTAGTCAGCAAGGGGGGTAGGTGAGTCCTACATTTACAACACACAAACCCGAGTATGTCGACACCCCCTGAACACATGAGTTGGGGGGAACAGCACAAAGGGTCCAGTCAGTTAGTCAGGGGAAAAAGCACAGTGACCAGGGAGGCTGCAAGTGTCACTGGCGAAGTCAACTTAGAGCCAGCCACCCAGCAGAGCCAGGGACTACAGCAGATCTAGCAATGCCCAGAGTTCTCACAGCCTGCCATACAAGTGAGGACACAGGAGAGGGTTGGGGCCTAGCTTCATCCAGTGTTGTGAGGGCGGCCGCGTCATGAAAGGGGCGTGGCCAACCACGTCACACCGTTAGCCCCGCCCCTTTCATGACGCGGCCGCCCTCACAACACTGGATGAAGCCCAGAGGGGTCGGCCATAATGAATGAGCGGGCGGAGGCTGCAGCACACAGCCCCGCCCATGGATTTCCCTGGACTCTGCCTACGAGAGCACGTAATTATGATCTTAAATGTATACTTTAAAACCTCATTTTGGGCACATACAGGAATAACTATACAAGAGGGGTGTATGCACCCCTCTATACTGATACGGGGGGGCGGGAGTTTTGGGGAACATGCACGGAGCTCGCAGGAGCCCGTGGCATGGGGGAAATTGTAGGAGAAGCCCACCGGAGTGGGCGGCCGGTCTCTAGGGGGGTCTAAGCCCCCCTAGAGACCTCAACCAATCCTTTAGTTCTTAAATTTAACTCTTTAATAGTCATAGAACAGTTTGCTCATCTTGGGATCAGCAAACTATGCAGTTGCCGGATGGCTCAGGATTACACATCCTGAGCCATCCGGTTACTGCTGTGCGGTACAGAGAACCGCTACGAAAACTGCAGCCTGCATGATTTTTAACGCAGGCTGCAGTGCCGGAGACGGACACCGGATGGCTTGTGAAGCCATCCGGTGTTTTGCATTGGCTCCTATGAGGAGCGTTTCCTGGTCGGTTTTGAGCTTTTTGAAAGCTCAAAACCGGATCAGGATTCTTTTTAAAAAAACGGAGATGTGACCCTGGCCTATATGGAATAATTAAAACATTTTGGTACTGTGTGCTGTCTGAGAAAAATAAATGACGGCACTAGGATGTGTAATATGGATGTGTGAATGTAGCCTGAAAGAGAGTATCCCCAAGAGATAAGATAGGAACGAGAGAAGGAGGGTGAATACATACTGGACAAACATACACACAACTCTGCTACTTCATCACACACAAATCTGCCACATCAACACCCACACAACGTTTCTACATTAATACACATGCAACTAAGCTACATCAACACACACAAATCTGCAACATTAAGCCACATAAAGTAGCTCTGAAACATCAATAAAACTCTGCTGCAGCAACAGACAACTCTGTTGCAACAACACACTCAGCTCTGCTGCTGCAACAACAACACATGCCACGTCAACACACACAAAAATCTGCCACATAAAAACATGAAATTCTTCTTCACTAACACACACAGCAACATCAACACACAACTCGGCTGCATCAACACATACAGTTTTGCTGCATCAACACACATTCAACCCTAGTACATCAACATTGCCGCATCAAAACACACACAACTATGCAATATCAAGTTACACAACTTTACAACTGCAACACAGCTGTGCTTTATCAACACACACTACACTGCTACATCAACACACATACAGTTCTGTTACATCTCAAAACACACCATGTCTGTATCCTGCTCCTCATCTCTGATGGTTAGTCACGTGCCCTGACAATGTCAGAACCTTCTGATCTTACATAGAGCAGGGGTGTAGAACTCCAGGCCTTGAGGGCCACCAACGGTTTCCACTATTTTCCTCAAGGATTAATCTTCTTATATCTCACAGGGATCAGTTAGGAAATCATAAACCTAGTTCAGGTCGATTCCATATTGTACATCCATGATTGCAATACTGAAGAGAATGCTGAAAATAGCATCTGTTGGAGTGATGCGCTTGAGGCCAACAGTTTCCTAAAACCTGTGACATAGAGGATGTACTGTCAGCTCCCTGATCCAACGTTTGCTAATTGATGTCAGCCTTTGTGTCCGAGGACACAGATGCAGTTGAGGTCAAGGCATAACCTCGACCTCACGGGACAGCTTCCCAAATGTAGGACCATTCAGCTAATCTGAGATGGTTAGGCAGGTATGCGCCTCTTTAAGCCTCTGTTCTGCTAACTCTAGCACTACCTACGGTATATCTACTGCTCAGCGCTCATCTGAGGGTTGGGATATGATATCTTGCCTCTCATGGGCATTTTTCTGGCCCTAGTGAAATTACTTTTCTTCATTCAGCCTGTTCACTTCTCAGTGTCAGATGGGAATTATTTTTCACAATGGACGCCAGATATGACTCAATAAGGTGGCATCAGTAACCTCTATTGTGGTGCCCCATCGGTCAGGATGCCACTAAGGGTGCTGCACTCAAGCCAGAGTGTGCCCTCCAGTAGTCAGAAGGTGGGGGTTGGAAAGGGTGAGTCCTCAACACCTCACAAACACACACACGTAGGACCCAGAGGACCCTGCACAAAAACCCCAGTGGAACAACAAGGGTAGAGAAGTGTGGGTGGAACAACAACAAAAAGAGCAGTTTAGTTTCAGTTAGTTAGTGTGTGTGGAAGTAACAGCACAGTGAACAGTGTAGGCGAGCAGCTAGTGTGCAGAGCTGGGAGAAGTCAATTTCAGAAAGCCTAGGAACTCTAGGGCACTGGCAGAACTGAATTGGCCCATGTGCCTGAATCCACGACTGATACCAACCAGAGACCCTGAACACGGCGTGGGTTTTGAAACTGGAGGCAACTAATTTTATAGGAGCGGTGGCTCACACACCTGGTGTATACCCAGAGAAAGCAGTGGAACAAGGGTCCAGAGACAAGGTACCAGTCACCCACTAATACTCGTGGCTATAGGATCAGGACTCTGGGGCAGAGGCACTTACAACAGTGCTCAGAGAGAGACAGGACCAGTGAGACGCAGAAGAACAGGCACACCACCGAGGATCTCATACCTGCCACCCCCGTACTACCCAAAGACTGTACCTGCCGGAACTTATCCTAGAGTGTGTAAACATCAATGACCTGTGAACTTGGAGCTTGCTGTGAGTAAAACCAGGAACAGAATTGCAGAATGATGTGAAACTGTATAATTTCTGCAGCGACTGCCTGTGAAGGTCACTGAACGAGGTAACGGTGCCTAAAATAATCCCTGCCTAGCAGAGACTATTAATCCATCCTGTACCCTACACCTTGCAACATCACTGCCCTGGGGATCCGCTCCACCCGTGGGGAGCCGCTCCATCTCAGCTGCCCATCCATTGTCCCCAGAGGTTCTGCAGCAGCGTGGCCACTAATAGCCACAAACCACGGGTGACATCCCAAATAACTTTCCTTTTAAACCACCCTATTCCTACAAAAAACTCTTTAACAACTGAACCCAGGGTCACGGAGCCGGTCTCCACCCCTGTGACTCCCCACGCACTGTCAAGTACCCCACAGCCCTGGGGCGCATCACCATATCACATACAGAGCTTATTAAAATGTCTCTATGCATGTTGCTCTTTCTTTAAGACTAGGCTGCTACATTCCTGCTTCATTTTTAATCTGCAGAAATATACGGGATACAAAACCCGCAGCTAATGTATCATTGCACACAATAAAGCACAATACAAAGAAAGCGCTTATCTGATCAACACCAAATCCCGTCAGAAAGTTGACACGTTCCTCTAAACAACGTCCTGATGTCACGTTGCACAGTCTCGCAGAAGAGGAGAGTTAATTATCTTTGACAACTTTGCCAGATAATTTCCCATTTTCCTACACCAAACCCCGGCCCTCCTTTATACTCTCTTGTCATAGCGAATTCATCAAATAAATCGAGGCTTGTGCTAGACTGCCAAAGTGTTCTGGCATCCCAAAGGGGGGTGATCTGTTTGAAAATTTTCCAGCTACCTAATGACAGCAGCCCTGACATTACACATAATAGGTAGCACTTTGTTTTTTTTCGTTCTTTGCTTCCTTTTCTAATCCATCTTCCTGAGCGTACAATGCACAGACCATATTGTATAGATAATTGAACACATTTTGGAAATCTGCAATAGTGGAAAGCAGCAAGGAGGTAAAATTAGATCAGGGCCAGGGGTGTACATAACCATCAGACCCCATGTTGGGGGGCCGGAAACATGGGGTCCCGGTAGTACACAGAGACAGCTCAACATCAGTTTGCAGCACGCACTCCGGCCAGCTTCCCATAAAAAAGTTCAGTTTGTGATGACCGTCTGTGAGGCCAGGTAGACACAGTCAATTAAGTCCTGCAATTGTATTTTACTTAAACAGTCTTGTGAAACATGGGTGCACAACTTGAACATTACCTTCATAGGGATATTCACAATGGCAGACTTTAGTGCAGACTACACCTACTGTTCCGGTACCCCTAGCTCTTGCTCACCCCACTCGTCATCATGGTGCCCTGCTGCAAATTCATTTAGTATCTACTAGCTCCAGCCCAACTCTTCCCCCACTTGGAGGATCAGTCAGGGCCATCTTTCAAACAACATTCTTTTGCGAAATGTCTCATCACTGTGCAGTATGGAAACAATATGTGTATTTGCACAATTTATTTTTCAAAATATTTTCTGACTGTGCTGGCTCCCCTTTTTCTCTATCACTTTGAATGGTCTAGTGGCTGACCACCACTTTGCCATGCACGTCAGATTCTGTCTGTTTCCATCTGCATTGACGGTAGTAATTTTAGTAACTGTTCACACACACAGTTATCACACTCTGCCCTTAGGCCAAGTTTAATTTAGCTTCATTCACCTGAACCTAACTTTGCTTCTATCCATGAGTGCTGGTGTGGCCCAGTGAGGGTTAACTGTGAAATAGCCCAAACATTTGTGGTGTAGGCTGCAGGTGTGGGGCCTCAGTTGACTTCTATTCACTGACCTAACCAGACACCTTGGAAGCATGGTCTGATATGAATAAGGTGAGTGATTGCTTTATATGGTCCATTTTATATGTATTTTGCTGTTTTAGGACACTACAAAAATTACAAATTTATAGAATAGGACCACTCTATCTGAGACATTCCTTGACGTGGAAGAGTGGCTCAAAGGATTATTTAATCTTTTGCGAAATGTCTCATTACTGTGCAGTATGGAAACAATATGTGTATTTGCACAATTTATTTTTCAAAATTTTTCTGGCTGTGCTGGCTCCCCCTTTTTTTCTTAACATTCTTTTACCGCCTGCTCAGTGTCAACTCTTTCATCCAAGTCTCTGCTGAAGCTTACCACAACCATGCTGGATGGATCAGTCCCTTCTCAGCTGGTCTATTCAGTTCCTGGGATGACCCAGAGGGTCCTGTGGAAGCAGATAAAAGAGCCTGATGTTCCTATGGTTCCTTTTTTTCTCTCCTCTCTTGGGGACTCTCCTGCTGACTCTATGATGCAGATCCTTCTTGTAGACTAGGTCCCACCCCTAAGGAGCATCAATAATTAGTATTATTAACTTCTATAACTCATGGACACCAGGGAGTAGTCTTCACCTTGACTACTAGATGGCCGCAAACATATAAATACACTTATCAACCTTATACATAGATGCATAATGCATCAACACCTTTATGTATACATCATTCTCTCCAGAAAAGGTAGGCGTAGAGAAGCCTAAACCCCTTTACATCCCACAGCCAAAGTTCTAATTACCCTCCCTCCCCCAAAAATATTATTTTGCATAGCCAGTGAGTTCATGGAACAGAGGTATACGAGGCAGAGCTCCCAACTTTTAAAGATAAGATGAGTGGCATATATGGCAACTCTTACAGAGAAGTTGTACCTCACTAAAATCCCATAGTGTTTTCATTAACCGTTACAAGGATGCAATGGCGCAGACAATGAAGAGGCAGTGGTAATTGAATCAACAGATATTTATATACTTTACACAAATAAAGAAAAGGTGCCTATGGCATGAGGTTAGAGAATTGCACAGTTGGAAGCAATAAAACAGATCTCTATATATAATTGCACTATGTTGCTGCTGGCTGCAATTTTCAGCACGGTGAGCCCGGAATGTTTGGGCCTCCCCACACTTAGAATTCCAGCACCCAGCTGCATGGGTAATCTTAGCTGGCAATAAAAAATATGGCAGAGCCCACGCTAAATTTTTAAAAAATTATTGATTTAAATCATTTTAAAAAAAGGGCTTCCCTGTATTTTTCGTTGCCAGCAAAGGTAACACCAGGCTGCAGGAGTTGGCAACCAGTCGCTGCTTGGTTTACATGCACTGGCAATGGAAAATACAGCGAAGGCCTACACATTTTTTACCAAGAAACACAGTTTCAGGTTTTTAAATAAAAATACATTTATTTACGTACATTACACACAGGGAGGAGAGTGCACAGGGGAAGACATTTCAATGGATAGAGCACATGAGAGGAGAAGAGACCGCAGATGGGTGGAAAGACAGCACACAAGGGGGGAGAGCGTTCATGGGGTTACAACTCAAAGGAGAGACCACACGAGGGGAGAGTGCACAGGGGAAAGACATCTCAAAAGAGAGAGGACATGAGGGGAGAGAGAAAGTGGCAGGTGGACAGTGCACAGGGGGAGAGATGGCCAGCGCCATAGAGCATGCCTTCATCATGATGTCATTGCCCTCCTGTTGCAATAGCATGGGGCCTCCATCTATTTATGTTATAATAAATAATATAGCATTACAGATAAAGAGGCTATAATCCTGATACTATTTACACATTATTATTATACTTCTAACCTTAAATTGTGGTCACTCAATGATATCCTATTCTAAATTTTGCAATGAGGGAAGCTTCAGTGTTATTCTCTTCCAGTTCTCGTCATCAACTATCTATATACCATGAAACATAATACAGGCCCTAACAGGGGTTAATGGCACAACCCACTAGGCCGCAAGTCCAAGTTGGTGAATAACTTCTTATATACAGCAGGCTGACTGGCATTGTTCACCAAAGTGCAGCCCCAGTACCCACTTAGTATGAAATGTCGGCACAGGAAGCAATGGATCACAAAGACGGTCTCTGCTACATTCAAGTAGTCTCTCCCTCCTCCCTCTCGACTCTGGCTCTCTTGGGTTGGGTCCTCTCTAGGATCTGGTTTCAGATCTTCTCTCACATCTGGTTATAGATCCCCTCTTGGACCTGGTCATGGATCTTCTCTTGGAATTGGTCCCTGATCTCCTTTTCAAAATGGTCACAAATCTTATCTTGCATCTGGCCTCGGATCCCTCTTGGAACTGGTCAGGGATATGGCTTTAAGCCCTGTCTGCTTTTCACATGACCGTCATACTGCAGGTTCAGGCGCCAACTCCTCCCCCACTCTGCTCTCTTAGGCTTTGATAATTCTTATAAACACTACAGCTGTCACTTGACCTGATGTCTCCTCCAATCTTCTCCTTAGGGGACGGATACTTGGCTCTTTGGTTCCTACTATTGTTTTTCACTCTTCTTTCTCCATTCTTAACATCTTTGGTCGGCATATGGTGGTGTTTACTTGCAGACACGCAGCTTCAGCAGTATTGTGTGTGTGTCCCTTCACTCCTTCATCCCCTTAGAATCCAATCTGCTACAATACCCCCTTCATGGCCCCATAGAATGATTCCACCAAAACTGCATCCTATATACTGTATGATACCCCACAGTGAATTCCCTCCACATAATTTACTCCCAGGAGAATCCACAGACAGTATAATGATCCCCACATTTTCCCCCAACACAGTATGATGCCCCTACTGTGCACAACATACACATTGATGCTGCCACCATGTCCCATAACACAGTATGATGAATCAAAAAATGGCCACAGTATAGTATGATATCCCAACAACATCCCAACACAGTACAATACCAAAGTAAAATATACCCACAGCTCCTAACAGTATATGATGCCCCTCTACTACAGCATCTCTCCACATTATAATACCATCATGGCTCCTCTATCATACTTTATGATACCCCTTACCCCACAATTCCTAACTGACAAAATAAAAAAAAGCCCCATTCCCACACAGCACATTTCTTTGTGCTGTGTGTACATTTAGGCCTCGCACAGCAGGCATGATCACATTATGTAATTTTTGCCTTCTGCACTGAGACTCAGGCACACAGGTTGAATGGTGGAGCAGGGAGCCAAAGCTCTATGTTCCATCATTGTAGTTGACTGTACTCTCACTCTGAGGATCCAGATACCTTTGAAGTTGTGACACCTGGAAGAGGGGTAATAAGGCTCACCAAAAAATACATTTTATTAAGGCTTCATTATTAATAAAAAAAAGTATATATATACACAATGGGTACGGAAAGTATTCAGACCCCTTTAAATTTTTCACTCTTTGTGTTTCATTGCAGCCATTTGGGAAATTCAAAAAAGTTCATTTTTTTTTCTCAATAATGTACACTCTGCAACTCATCTTGACTGGAAATAACAGAAAAGAAAAACTGAAATATCACATGGTCATAAGTTTTCAGACCCTTATATTTAAGTCACATGCTGTCCACTTCCTTGTGATGTTCATTCAGATGGTTCTACTCCTTCATTGGAATCCAGCTGTGTTTAATTAAGCTGATAGGACTTGACTTGGAAAGGCACACACCTGTCTATATAAGACCTCACAGCTCACAGTGCATGTCAGACCAAATAAGAATCATGAGGTCAAAGGAACTTTCTGGTTATAAGTCTAAACGGTATGTGTTGAGAAAACCAGGCACTACTCATCACCTGCTCAATACAATCCCAACAGTTAAACATGGTGGTGGCAGCATCATGCTATGGGGATGTTTTTCAGCTGCAGGGACAGGACGACTGGTTGTAATTGAAGGAAACATGAATGCGGCCAAGTACAGAGATATCCTCGATGAAAGCCTCTTCCAAAGTGCTCTGGACCTCAGACTTGACCGAAGGTTCACCTTCCAACAAGACAATAACCCTCAGCACACAGCTAAAATAACAAAAGAGTGGCTTCAGAACAACTCTGTGACCATTGTTGACTGGCCCAGCCAGAGTCCTGACCTAAACCTAACTGAGCATCTCTGGAGAGACCTGAAAATGGCTGTCCACCAACATTCACCATCCAACCTAATGGAACTGGAGAGGATCTGCAAGGAAGAATGGCAGAGGATCCCTAAATTCAGGGGGAAAAACTTGCTGCATCATTCCCAAGCAGACTCATTGCTTCTACTGCTTCTGCTCAATACTGAGCAAAATGACTGAATAATTATAACCATGTGATATATCAGTTTTTCTTTTTTAGTAAACTTGAAAAAAATTCTACATTTCAGTTTTTTTCAGTCAAGATGTGACCCACCCCAAGGCTGTGGGAACTCAGTACCGGGCGGTGGCTGTAAAGGGGATGTCACTGGTGGCCTGCCCGTGGCCGTGGTCCTGGGGTCACTCAAAAAGGGGTGCTTTTGGGGAATAAAAATAAAAGAAAAAGAAATAAAGTCTTGTGACGCCACCTACGGTACCTGGTGATGGCACCAGTGCTGCCGGCAGACCTCTGGGGACGATGGGTAGGCAGCCAGATGTTGTTGCTCCCCACAGGCAGAGCGGAGTCCCCAGGGCAGAGTCTGGTAACACTTGCTGTTCTGCACCTCAATAGAAATGAAACACTGGAGACTTGCTGGCTCTGTACGGATGTTTACTGGTAGCTGGACATGGCAATTCTCAGGTATACAGTCACACATATACGGGTAGCTGGCCAGGTAGTCACTGAAGGATGCAATGTCTCCCTGAGGCTCTCTATGATGTTCCTTCCACTTTACTTTCAGTCCCTCTGTATCTTTCCTTGCGTTCTCCTTTCTTTCTGTGTGCTGCCCTGCACGAACCCTCTTCCTACCAGGCCCGTTGGGTGTAATGAGGATACCCTTCTCAGTCTAAGGGGCTCAACCCAGTTTGGAGCTCCTGGTGGGGCTGTGCTTTGTGGACAAGGTCGGGGGCTGCTTAATAGACCTGAGACCCACCGGTGTTGGCGGCTCAGGGTTGGACTCACCTGTACCGTGCTCGGAACCGGTTCCCCGGTTCGGGAGTAGGATCCCCCCAGACCGGATAATGGTACAATCTGGCGCTGGGTGTTCACCGACACCCTGGGGCTCCCTCCTTCTGTCTGGGCTGCCGTTCCTTTTCAGGCGCCCTTACTGCGACTTCCCTCTAGGACTCGCTTTCCACTTCTCCTCTTCCCACTTTTCTCCTCTACCCTAAAACTCCTCCCACCGGGATCAGTTACCCTGGTAACGGGTTGGCCAATCGGGATGCTGGGATGAGAGCCTCAGTTTAACATCATATCCTCCAATAACTGGGGCACCACACTCACTGGCTTTGGGTGCAGTACCCCTACGGTGGCACACTGACCACAGATGTACCCACTGAATATAATATATATATAGTTTTTAGTTTGAAATACGCCTGTTCATTTGTGACATTTTTTCCCATTATTGCTCTGGATTGCTTACTTGAAGTTATTGGCCTTGAATGCTTTCAGATAAGAAGACCATCTACGGTACATTTTTTCCAGTGTAGTAGAGGGCAGAAAAAAAAGATTTTCTTTTTTCACCTAGAGATACCATAAGATCATAGCAGAGTGTTCATATATACCGTGTATATATATATATATATATATATATATATATATATATATATATATATATCTTATTTTATTTTTATTTTATGACATACTAAGTTACTAAGTTCATTTTTGAAGAATGAAGAAAGTAGTGGATAGCCCCTTTTGAGGCTGGGGCTACACAACGACATTGCGTTACGGTATTTACTATTTTTGCTCGGCCAGAGATCTCATTATAGTTTAATGAACCTGGCATAGCGCTCTGTTTTGTCTCTACATTTGTAAATGTGTTGCTCAGATTGAACTCTCTCACCCCCAACCATTGTGCTAATAGCCTGGCCTCACTGCTGGGTGGACTTCATTTAATCCAGAGTGTTATGGTACCTTTACACGCCGCTACAGAAGGTTGGAAACAACAGGGTATCTCACGTGCACGTTCCAACGGTTGCAAACGGTACCCGATACCGCCTTTACACGCCGCTACAAGATGCTCTACAGAAGGTTTAATCTATCTCTGGATGCACCGCCGGGTGCCACAAGTTACCTTCTGTAGAGCACCGTCCCTCATTTACACGCCGCTACAGAAGGTAATATGGGAGGACCTGGGGCAGCAGGGACAACACATAGGCGTGCAAGAGTTGTGGATTGCGAGACGCTCGTACGATGATTGGACAATGCTATAGCATCATGATTGGCCAGCCAGCGCAGGAAGGCTGGCTAATACATGATGCTATTGCAATTGTGTAGTGTGACTGGTCAGCTCCTTAAATATGCCGCCCTATGCAGGGACAACCAATCGTAACGCAGGAGCTTCCACCAATGATCGCTGATGGGGCGCGGTATCCCGGAGGCTGTGTCACGCCCCAGGGAGGTCACTAGGTGTTGAAAAAATCTTCCTGTTCCTCATTTAGACGCCGCTACCATCGGGTTGAAACCAACCTGTTTTAGAGCACTGCTCTGAAACAGGTGTCGACAGTGACGGGTGGCAACAATCTGGTTTACACGGCGCTACCTCGGGTTAATTTGACAGTGCAAAATACAATTGTCTCCGACACCCGGTTGTTTCCAACCTTCTGTAGCGGCGTGTAAAGGTACAATAACTGTTAAGATCCCTTTGCGCAGCATGTCTAGGATGCTATTGTATGTTGCTCTTACTGGTTCCTGGGAGTACTGAATTGTCGATTTATGTTCAGAGTTATTCTCCATGCTGGTTCTGAGAAGGATTGGGTTACTCAGGTGTTTCTACTGCCTGTGATTGCTCTTTTACTTTACTCAGCAGTTGTCCTCAGATTACTGCCAGTCATACATTTTCTGCAGCAAATGTGCATCTTCTGGAAGAAAAATGCAACAAAAATGTAATTTGTTTTTGGTGCAGATTTGATGCAGTTTTGTTCCATGCATTTTTCTTAATGAAGTCAGTGGCCGGAGGAAATCTGCACCAAGAATTGATTTGCTGCACTTTTTTCCGCAAGCAAATCTGCACCAAATCTGCAAGAAAAAATAAGCAATGTGTCCTCAGCACTTCAGAATTCTCATTGACTTTGATGACTTTAGAATAGGCATGCAAATCTGCACCAAATTTCCATCAAATCTGCACCAAAAAGGCGTAAAATCTGCAGCGTGTTCCTTATATGACCACATCTCTGTCAACTCCAGTATCCTGTAAACACTCCTGGAATTGACCCTGGATTTTCTGACCATCCTTTTGCCTCTAATTCTATATGTAGTGACTGTGACACTGTCACAGTAGTGTCACAGTTACCATTCCACTAGTATTTTCCGGATATCCCTACACAGTCATAGACTGTCCAATGACAGACATGACCAATTGACAAGGGGAATAATAATCTGAAATGTGAACATTTTTGTATATATTAAGGAGAAATGTGGCGCCCCACCGCGTAGGCTGACACCAGAGATGCTGCACTCCTCCATTAGAGGGAGAGTAGTGCCTCTGCTCTTCAGGTGCTGGGATGGCGCACTTGAGCTTCACACACACACACACACACTTAGGATCCCGGGATGGTGGGAGGACCCAAGCGTAGCCAGGAGGGAAAAGAGAGGTGCAGGAGCAAAACAGACAGAGGAGTGGAGAAGTGCAGAAGTAAGGAGGAGTAGGTGTTGGCTCCCGTGGGCTAGAGCATGGTCACGCTCGCTCCGGGAGGGAATCACCGACAGGTGTCAAGGAAGAACAGAGCCCTTGGGGTACAGAGTGAAAAGTAGATCCCTGTACGTCCGTACCTGGCGAGGGTACAGAGGGGCTGGTGGACAACACAAGGACCCGGCCCTGAACATGACGAGGATGCTGTATGCCCAAACTGTTGAACCAGAGGCCCCAAGTTCCTAACGGGAGCTGTGGCCTAGCACCCGACACAACTTGCAGAAGGCAGCTGAACTAGAGAGCAGTGCCCAGGAGGGGTACAACTAAGCACCCATGGCTGTTGGTACCTGTGCTCTGTGTGCAGAGGAGGTGAGAGCCTGGGGCAGAACGGTGTCGCGCTTGCCCCAGAAAAGAAACTACCTTATAGCGCTGAGAGAGAGAGACCACCAGAGACAGAAATACCTAGTAAGAGAAAAAGGAACACCAACAGATGCTTGACTGCACTGTCCTGGTTCTGGAGACTATGCTGAACCGGAGGTTGGCAAGGGAAACACCTGGAGGCCATACTGAAACTACTGAGTAAAAGCAACAGAACTCCAGCTGTGCTGTGTGAAACTTTCATTAGCTGCAACCACCGGCCGCAGAGGCCGCATGAGACACCAGGGTGCTGATGACTTGATGAACATCTACGAAGGAACAAACTGAACCCTCTTTCCAGCTGCCCTGGGGACCGTGCTCCACTGCAGGGAGCGGAACTATCCAAGCTGCCGGTCACCATCCCCAGAGGCTTTAAAGCAGCGGCGGCCATCTGGCAGCATACCACAGGTGGCGTTATGAATACCCCTTTCCCCTTCTTCCCTGTCATCTCCCCCCCTGTTTATTTTAAATGACACCGCCAGGGTCACGGGACCGGGTCTCGGATATCGTCTGTCCCCGTGAAAAGAACCGAGAGTAAAGAACAACCACTGCGCCCGGTTCCCGAGTCTTCCCTGGCCCTGGAAGTGGGCGTGTCAGAAATAACAAAGGTATAGTGGAACATAGAATTCTAGAATTTTGAGAAATGTTCCTTTGCATGTGTTAACTCTTGGTGTAAACTGGAATTTTTTGTATTTTATACATTACATAAGATATTTGCCGTGTATTATTAGAGTATGACTGTAACCTCTTCCCCCTCAGTGGGAAATCTTCCAGTGTAAAGTCTGAGCTCATACTGTGTAATGATATATTCCTTGGTGCTATCACGGTACCGCAGACCCCATTGGCCTCACTGTTATGTAATGAACTTTGGCCGCGTCAGAGTTCGTGCAAAAATGATATTTGATGAAAAAAAAAATAGCAAGTCAGGCCAATCACTGAGGGATCGCAAAACATTGAGTCATGCTGTAATTGTGCGCTCCAGACCCAAGTTAATAAGATCTGCATTTATCACAGTAAATTATGACTCATTGTTGGGATGAAAAGTGTGAAGTCTGTTTCCTACTTTTCTCCTTGTTAATAGTTACACTTTCTCAGCAGACGCTGCTCCCAACACGGTTCCTGCTAAATATTTACAAGAAATTTCACCAACAAACCTGATGGGATCGGACGTATTGTGAAAATGACGGAATTTTGAAATAAATTTCCATTAGTGTTTAATGCGGCCGGCGCTGTTTCCATCAGTGATTGAATGAGATTGGATTTCTTTTAAACGAGACTTAATAGCTTTCCATCGCTGCTCGCACGTTGGGAGGAATTAAAGAATCCAAACAGCCAGAAACTTGGCCGATAGAAGCTGATTACATACAGGCTGGTGGCGTTTAATTAATGGTTTGTACAGGGGGCTGGAGCATTAGACCCAAATATGACCTAATGATGAGGTCACATGGGGCCTCAGAACCCAATATCAATTACTGTGTTACTACTGACATCATCCACAGTAATGATAGAATTATGGACTATAAAGGGGATTGGTCAATTCATGCCATGCCACTGACGGTTAGGTAGCAGAGTGTCACGCACACGTAGGATGGGCTACCACAGTCTCTCTTCAGCCACACCACAACCCAGCTGGTTCCTGTACAGACTAGCACTCCAACTAACCACAAGACTAGATGTTGACTGCTCGGGCATGTTTGTATTGATTGAAGTGCTGCTCCATTTTTCCTTTTTTATCTATCTATCTATCTATCTATCTATCTATCTATCTATCTATCTATCTATCTGATCCAAAGAATTTCACTGTAGCACTCCTTTCTGATGTGTCCTCAGAGTCTTTATTCAGGCATCTGATGGACAGGAATGGCCACGTAACGGGCACACACGCCCTTTGTCAAGCCCAAAGGGCTGGGGGAAGCAGCGTCCGGGTGTGGGCAGGATGGGGGGTGGGCCCTCCTGCCGGCACCAGCCGCTGTTCCCCGGCCTCCTCTCACTGTATAGGGTGGCCGGTTGCTCAGTGGTTAGCGAGAGGTAGCTTTTAGGAAAGGGGAGTATTATTGGCGGGGCTCAGTGGTTAGCGAGCATTATGGGGGCTAGTGGTTAGCACTGTAACGGTGGCTCAGTGGTTAGCACTGTATGGTGGATAAGTGGTTAAGCACTGTATAAGGTGGCTCAGTGTGGTTAGCACAGTATACGCTGGCTCAGTAGTTAACACTGTATACGCGGAGTCACTGGTTAGTGTGGCGCCCCACATGGTCAGGCATCACAGTGGGGTATTGCACCTGTAAAAGAGGTGTAATTTTCCCCAGCTGCAAGTGGATACTAGGCTGGTGGGTGGGACCCATTCCTGCACTCCCACATTAGAATAGGAGTGGGAGGTTACTCCTGGGAGGGAGATATATTCACCTCTAGAGGGAGTAGAAAAGAGTTAAGAGTTGGGAGTTAGGAGTTGCAGAGGAGTCGAGGAGGAGTGTGGAGCGAGCGGAAGGTTAAACCGGACAGCTCTATGCTGATCCGGAGGGAAGATGAGAGAGGATCCTGAGGGGGTCTTGATAGAGGCTGCCTCATGTGGGAATCAGGGCCCTAGAGAGAAAGGGGAAACCCAGCGTGGGGCGACCATACTCCAGGGAATTCCCCAGTCCACCACGGGAACGCCAAACCAAGGAAATGGCCAGAGTCCACTCTTAGGTCGTCAACCGGCTGCTGCGGTCTGTTCACCAGCTGCGGCACCCTGCAAGATGGAGCGGTCTGCCTGCTTCCTCACCACGAGGTAGGGGAGCTCCAAATCTACCTTTATGGAGCCATTGGGTATAGACTCATCCTAGGCAGGGAAGAAAGGACATGGGTTCGTCAACTAAGGCATACCACGGGTACCATCATACCATCTGGCATCCACTTGCAGCCACCGTAGAGCTACCTGTTTGAGTAACATCTTGCTGACCTGTGAACTCTGTATTTCACTGCTGACTGTTTACAGTAAAGTACCTGTGACTTTGCCTCTGAGTCTTTGTGCTGCAGAATTCAACCTGTTTGCTTTCAGGAACGCTGCCCCGGAGGACCACCTCCTGTAGGGAGCTTTGCCATCATAGCCGCATTACCAACGACCTCCGGAGGACTGTGGTGGTGCTGGTGAACCATCACCAGGTACTACAGGTGGCGTCACATGACAAACTCTAATCCCCTGTACATACACCCCTTATTGAAGTGTCACCCAGGCCATGGGCTCAGGCGCTGCCACCAGTGACATTCCTGTGAAAACACCCACCGAGTCTGATACTGAGTACCCCAGGGCCTGGGGCTCGACATTAGTACTTTATGGTGGCTCAGTGGTTGGCGCTGTATATGGTTGCTCAGTGGTTAGCACAGTATGGTGGCTCAGTGGTTAGCAGTGTATATGGTGGCTCAGTGGTTAGCACTGTACGGTTGCTCAGTGGTTAGCACTGTACGGTGGCTCAGTGGTTAGCACAGTATGGTGGCTCAGTGGTTAGCACAGTACAGTGGCTCAGTGGTTAGCACAGTACGGTGACTCAGTGGTTTGCACAGTACGGTGGGTCAGAGGTTTGCACAGTACGGTGGCTCAGTGGTTAGCACAGTACATGGCTCAGTGGTTAGCACTGTACGATGGCTCAGTGGTTAGCACAGTACGGTGGCTCAGTGGTTAGCACTGCGCGGTGGTTCAGTGATCAGCGCAGGATGGAGGCAGAGTGGTCAGCAGAGGATGGAGGTAGAGTGGTCAGCAGAGGATGAAGGCAGACTGGGCAGCGCAGGATGGAGGCAGAGTGGTCAGCGCAGGATGGAGGCAGAGTGGTCAGCGCAGGATGGAGGCAGAGTGGTCAGCGCAGGATGGAGGCAGAGTGGTCGGCGCAGGATGGAGGCAGAGTGGTCAGCACAGGATGGAGGCTGAGTGGTCAGCAGAGGATGGAGGCTCAGTAGTCAGCAGAGGATGGAGGCTCAGTAGTCAGCAGAGGATGGAGGCTCAGTGGTCAGCACGGGATGGAGGGCCAGTGGTTAGCACAGGATGGAGGGCCAGTGGTCAACACACGATGGAGGCAGAGTGGTTAGCACAGGATGGAGGCAGAGTGGTCAGCAGAGGATGGAGGCTCAGTGGTCAGCAGAGGATGGAGGCTCAGTGGTCAGCTCAGGATGACAGGCTAGTGGTCAGCACACATCCATCCCCCCTCCCATCCGCTTCCAGTCTCATCTGCACCCCGTGTTTACATCTCCGCCACAAACTACAGCAGGTAATGAGTGGTCATGTGATAGGCTCTGTGCACGTCACTTCAGCCCGCCTATCACATGACTGCTCATTACCTGCTGTTGCTTGCGGTGGAGATGTAAACACCGGGTGTTGGTGAGACCGGAGCGGCGGGGGGAAGAATAGAGCGAGGGGGGGAAGATGGAGCGAGGATGGAGATGGAGCGTCAGGCAAGAGGGGGCCGGTGGTGGGCACACCCACTCCAGCAGGCGGGTGTGGGCAGAAGGAGGCTGACAGCACGGTGTCTGTGAGGCCAAAATTGCGGGGGTGTGGGGGAGCTGGCGCGCGATTTTCGTGACAGACAGAGAACATTAAGTAATTATATAGTAGATGCAATACTGTAAGCAATTTATGAAGTTACTGGTCACTTTATGAAACATATGAACTATTGCATCATATGTATTGTTCTTTTATGCACTGTATTGGTACACTGTAAATGTAAACGTTTATGTAAATTGATTGTTATGCATTGTAATTGCAAAGCACTATATATATACTTTTCACTATTGGTATGTTAGACACTGCTGGATGAAGGTTCTGCTTGAACCGAAACGTTCAGTCGGTATGTGCCAATAAACACGTGAAGTATATGCTTTTGACGAGTGCTGCTGTCCATTTTTTGGAAAATACACAAACAACCGAACATTCCTTTTTCTTTTTTCTTTCTATCTATCTATCTATCTATCTATCTATCTATCTATCTATCTATCTATCTATCTATCGATCGATCGATCGATCCATCCATCCTTCTATTAGCTACCTCTCTATCTATTATCTATCTATCTGTTGTGACTGCGAGGGCTGGGGTACTCAACCATCTGGGATTTACCAGTTCATGAAGTCACAGTGGCGGTCCCCCAGAGGCTGTGACCAGGCCGGACATGTTAAGGGGATATTTACAGGGGATAAAGTTTGTTGTGATGCCAACTGGAGTTC
Source organism: Allobates femoralis (assembly GCA_033576535.1). NCBI lineage: Eukaryota > Metazoa > Chordata > Amphibia > Anura > Aromobatidae > Allobates > Allobates femoralis. The sequence goes on from JARQOC010000010.1 coordinate 87,425,991, forward strand.
TGGCTTGTAGGTGTCCAGGGGCTGCTGTGGGGGACTTCCGAGAGAGAATTGTGTGGCAGCTAGGTGTTAGGCCATCTCTACTTAGGGTAAAAGTCCCTTGGAAGGTGTAGAATGTATATGGGATGAGGAGACGGATGAAAGTAGTGGTGCAGGGTGATGGCTCTGTGGGTGGGCGCAGGAAGCGCCAGACAACCACACAGTTCTTGTGGTTCTTACCATTTACTGTAGGTTCAGAGTTACAACCCAGCCAGGGTACAGAGCCCATCAGGATCATTGCCTGGCCAGCCCAGAGTTATTTGGAATCCACCTTGCCGAGACATGTTATATTTGGCCCTCCATCTGCCTTTTCCCATTCTGGCCCTTGCTACCCCTTGTCCTCTCCTAAGTGTCCTGTGGTTGCCAGTCCTTGTAGGCAGGTAGCTGCGGGTTCTACGAGTGGTAGTCTCTTTGTCCTCTGGTAATATGTAGCCCCTTGAGACTGGGGACGATCCACAAGGTGAGTCACTGTACTTGAAGCCCAGTGATCTCCAGTTTCACGATTTGTCCTAAAGTATCCCAAATCGAATTGGGCCTGGTACCCCTTTTGCAGCTAGCTCTTCTGCCTAGCTTCAGCAGCTGGCAGCAGATTCGTGTCCTCCAGGCCCTTGTCCTAGCACAGACTACCTGGGGTTAATGGTGATGTAATGTGCTCCATAGCTGCCCATTGCACCACCATTAACCCCAGGTGGTCTGTGATTGAGATGAGTCCACCCACTCAGTAATAGAAATGGAGGTTCAGTTGAGCACAAGACTTAGTGAAGATATGGGACAGGGAGTGACAAGGAGGACAGGGATGTCAGCGTTAGGACCCATCAGATCTAAGGTCACCTCGTAAGCTGTTGATGGGCGAGCAGATATTGGCCAATATGTGTACTAAGAACCTTAGCAAATAAAAATATGTAAGTATTGAGTTTTTGAAAAAACGTAAGTTTTTAAAATTTTTCTCAAATAAAGACTGCTTTTAGCATATACACAATTGGTAGTAGCTGGGTGCTGCAGTGAATTTTCTTTTATCTATCTATCTATCTATCTATCTATCTATCTATCTATCTATCTATCTATCTATCTATCTATCATCGGATACATGCCTAGGGGACCACTTGGCCATGGAAAACAGTGCAAACAACAGTGTCTCAAAGTAAAACAAAGTCCAACGGTTTATTTTCAATCCTCATTAACCACATTCGGTATACAGGGCATCCATGAACAGGACAGGCACACCATGTCAGGCTGTCCCCACTGACGGGGACAGACACCTGGTTAGTCCATACTAGCAATCACTGACCTTTAGTCCATCAAAGGGATCGCTGGCTACATTCTTTAGCTGGGGGAATGCCTCCTCTGCAGGTTCGCAGACTCTGGTCTGGTCCGGGCTCAGACCGGGTGCAATCTTCCTGAGTCCAGGGGAATCCAGGCTCCCTAAGGCTTCTTCAGCTAGTGTGGATGCTGGGAAAACACCACCCTTATTCCCCAGGCTCCTTCCTCTCATGTGGTAAAGGACCTTTCATGACCTCACAGCCCATGTGACTGAGAGGGAGTCTGCTTATCTGTGATCTGTCACACCCACAGGAGGATCCAGGTTAGGGCCACATCACACTGCGGCGTGATCCGGTCCGGTTCTGTCCGGGATGACCCAGACAGCCGCGGACTGGATCTGCACACAGGACTGGGGGGTTATTATGCCCTCCGGTCCGGTGTGCAGCGCACGCAGGGGAACTGCTGATAAGTCAGGACCGCGGGCGCGGCGGTCCTGACCTGTGAGCGGCTGCAGCTGCGTGCGCTGCACACCGGACCAGAGGGCATAATAGCCCCCCTGTCCTGTGTGCAGATCCAGTCCGCGGCTGTCTGGGTCATCCCGGACAGAACCGGATCACGCCTCAGTGTGAAGCCGCCCTTAGACAGCCACTCCCCTGGCTGTCAACCTGCACCCCCAACACATCTAATGCCTTACCAAAGCCATGGAACCGCAAGTCCCAGCACCAACACCTGTGGGGCAGTCAACCGCTGCACCACACTATCTATCTATCTATCTATCTATCTATCTATCTATCTATCTATCTATCTATCTATCTTTTTTCAAATGTTACAATATAAATTTTTCATCAGGTTAGGTCCAGATCTTCTCATCTATTTCCAAATGTTAGAATAAATTATAAATGTGTACACATAATTCCATTTGACTTGAGAGTGAATTTCCTTCTTAACTAATTTGCACTTGCATATCTTTTAAAGTTAATTGAAATATAGCTGTCTATAAATATAGCTGTGTGCTGCCGCTCAGCGCACTTCTCAGCGAGTGTAATAAATCTCACAGGCGTGCGCCTCGGAAAAACGGATATTGATGTCAGCTCAAAACAATCAGAAAATTGACATGTTACCATTAATACCCATTAACATGCATCCTGGAACACTATTTACTATCACTCACGGCCTCTTCAATCCTTGGACTTATTTAGCGACTTTCATTTCTGGAGAATATGTTGAGAGAAGATGTATAGAGGGAAAGAAATCAGTTTATACTGACAAGAGAGTTCATCAAGAAGAAGAAGTGCTGCTGGGAGCTGGTTTATACCAGGCCACAAATGGCCGGCTACATAAAGGAGGCTGTACAGTTTAGTCACAGTGGTGTCACATCATGGTGGATCGTTGGGGATCTCCATACTTGGGTCAACACCGATCACTAGAATGGAGGTCTTGAAGTTCCCTCTTCACTGCCTGACTGCAGGGTGGAGGAGATTAAATAGACCGATGGTCACATATTTGCCCTTCCGAGTCTATGCGATCAACAACAGCAGCTGTTTCTGACATCACCATAGGCACTGGGTGGAGCGACAAGGGGCACATGTGGTGTTACCAATGCAAATAAAATCCTCCTCGCTGCTGAAAGGACTGAAAAATCCAGAAATCTTAGATAATTGCAGACATGAAATTGTCAATGATACTGATAAGGCTTCATGGACTAACAAAACTCTGCACGTGGTCCCAACACAAGTTCTCATCCAGTCCCCAGGGTTCATTATCATGTACATGTAAACATTCCATATACTGTGCCATAGTGTTTCCATAAAACACCATGTTCCCCCCTACAAGCATTAAATAATATGGCCTCTGATGAATGATTTCTTTTCACAGATTGCATAGAAAGTATTGAAGACCCCTGGAAACCATAAAAATTGGAAACCCTTTAAAAAGGAATCTAAATCTGTCAGCAGTCTTTTTCTATGTAATCTGAGAGAATCATGATGTAGAGGCTGAGAACCCGATTCCATCAATGTATCATTTACTAGGATGTGTGATGTAGTTTCAAAAAAATCTGTGTATTATCAGCAGGAGATTATCACTACAGGACTAGATGTCTCTTGCCTCCTAGTCCTACTGCTGCATGTAACCCATCCTCACCAATGATTGGTATCTTCTCGTTAATGTACAGTGTACACATAAAACTAACAATCAGTAATGTGGGCGGGGTTATACAAGCTCAGCATTCCGAGAACTGCTGGAACTGCAGCAGAGATTGCATCAAAATTACAGCCAATGACACATAGCTGGAGTCAGGGTCTCAGACCCTTCTTTATGCTGCTTTCAGATTTCATTGCACTACATCCATCCAGAGAGACAGTCCTGAATTTTTTGAGGCAATCTCCAAATGGACAGAAATAATGTGGTCCTTGCTGCTGTGTGTGGAGCAAAGAACAGACGTCCAGAAGATATTTTTAATCAAGAAATGTAGAAGTAAACGAGCCGCACTCACCAGTAGTTGATCTTGTATCTTTTTTATTCCAAGTTCAATCCAGTTCAGGACATGAACACAAGCAAGGGAGGGGGTGCAGGGATGGCTGCACCCCCTCCCTTGCTTGTATTCATGTCCTGAACTGGATTGAACTTGGAATAAAAAAGATACAAGATCAACTACTGGTGAGTGCGGCTCGTTTACTTCTACATTTCTTGATTGTGAATTACGTGTGGGAGCCGGCACCGCCAGTATACGCTGCATACATCACAGGAGTGATAGCCTGTGCCAGCAAACACGTTAAGTGCCCGGTGTCTCCTTTGTAGTTTTGCAGAAGATATTTTTGGTGACTTTATTTCTCGATGCGTTTCAAGACCATCCCGGTCTCTTCCTCAGGAGGATACCAACATGCTACAACATGCAACATGCATGTTGGTGTACTCCTGAGGAAGAGACCGGGACGGTCCCAAATTAAATTCACCATACATAAACATCATGATTACATTAATTTTTTAGATATAATGGTCAGATCTAACGATAAAGGTGAACTGAGTACAGATCTGTTTGTGAAACCGACAGATAAGAACTCTCTTCTGCATTATTCCAGTTGCCACCCAAGACATGTGAAAACAGCTCTTCCTAAATCACAACTTGTCAGAGTAGAACGTATAGTCTCGGACCCAATGCTCAAAAAGGTCAGACTAAAGGAAATGAGCGATAAATTCATTGAAAGGGGATACCCCCACTCAGTGGCTCGTGTCCCCCTACCCGTCTAGAGAAAAGGAAGGTTACTGACAGAATGGCCTTTGTCAATACCTATCACCCATATCAGTCATTGATTCAGAAGGCTATAAGACGACACTGGCCGCTTTTAGGGCAATCATACCCGACCATAAAGGAATTCCAAACACCATTACTATTGTGCCATAAAAAACCACCTAACCTTAAGAATAGACTAGTCAGAGCGGATATTGGAAGTCTCAAACTGGAAATGAGACAAACCACACTGTCGACTCCTCGTATGGGCAATTTCCCGTGTTTGAGCTGTCGACAGTGCAACCATATGACCAAGGGTAGCATGTTTGTACATCCTATGACAGGTAAACAATACCCAATAAAAGGTTTTTTCACTTGTGAGTCCTCCTTCGTGGTATATTTGATTAAATGTCCCTGCGGTCTCGGATATGTTGGGGAAACCACTCAGCATATCCGGGACCGCATTTCAAAACATAAGTCTACCATTAGGTGCAAACAAACATTGTTACCCGTCCCTAATCATTTTATCAACCAGAATCATAATATTTCACAGTTGAGATTTCAAATTATTGATCATGTCCCCTTAGGGAGGAGAGGAGGAGACAGGATAAGAAAATTGAAAGAACGCGAATCATTTTGGATATATACACAATAGAGAGTATGAGGTATATACATAATTCCTGTTCTCCTCCTTGACACCCTTCTGATTATAGTATTATAATGGTACACTGGTTCTGTATTCTTATTATTATGTTTCTGTATTTGCCCTTGTGGTTTGTCTAAATATGGCTGGGATATAGTTCTTTTTATGATCAATTGATCTATACCTATTGATTAACCTTCTCTTCTTTTTCTCCTTTTCAGACCTTTGCCTCTTCTTAAAACTCATTCAAAACAGTACTTTTCTTCCTGCCTGGGAGCAGTTACAGCACCTTGGGCACCTTACAATATCCTTTTTCTAAATATGATGCACTTTTAACACTGTTAAACACCCTGTCTAATCCTCTAGCACATTATCGTCCGACGCGCATGCGCAAAAGCGGCATTGCCGCGGTTCCTGTATTGCGCATGCGCTGGCGTGCGTTCCACAGACCGGATCCCGCATTCCGCCCAGTCGGAAGCAGGAAACCGGTGTGCACGCTGTGCATCTATTTAACACAGTTGCCGGCGCCATTATGCTGCCACTAACCCCAGAGAAAGGATCCCTTAAGGTAATATACAGGACAATGTCCTGTAGATAATATATGGGTACGCTAAAGTGTATCCCATATCTAATGATTTATCACACTTATCATCTTCTAGGCTCTGAACCTTGTTACTTCATTCCTTATTAGAAATTTAAAGGTAAATTACCACTCTGTGCCCTGATATTTACCGTACTTATTATGTTATTGTAATCAGACTGTACCTGTTTCTACTTCTCTTTTAATCTGTAGCTATTCAAAGTTATAGCATATCACTGAGTGGCCATATCTCTATTTGATTGACTTAACAGGTATGGAGGATTACAGCCTTGGGGAATGACCTTTTTGTTTCTTTAATCTTATTACTAGTAACTGTTTCCTCCTTTCTGTTTGCTATATATTTTGGACAGTATACAGCATCATCTGATAAGTACTCCTTTCTTCTCCATCTGTTTATCTGATGAAGTCTCGGTACAATTTGGGTAAATTTACATGATTCCTGATATTACTCATTTGATATATGTATCAATATACTAGTATGATGTACCCTTTATCTTTTCTACAGGTAGAATGTTTTAAAATAGGTCCTCCAGCCTCTATCTCTATATACCTATCCTATATAAAGAGTGTTATCTTTAATATATACTTATTTGAGTTCTTTGGTATTTCTTTTCTTTTTCTTCGCTTTGAAATGCTTTTTTGGTGACTCTTGTTGTTATATTCCTTAACGTATTGACAGTTATTGTATTTATCACTATGTTGAAAGTACATATCACTGATCTTTTGCTCTTTTATATTTATTTTGCATATCATGCATTAGTCTGCTGAACCCCTGATGAAGGCCCGGGTGGGTCGAAACGTCGGGAAAGACTTCACTGTCCGATAAGACTTTCTTTTTATGTAGGAGAATAACCTGAACTTTCACAAATAAAAGGACATATAAGATTTTTTTGTACACTCATTACTATTTGTGTGTGCCAGGTCATTTATTCTTCTATTAATACTTTTTTGTACCTGAGCACCCCATTATAAAAAGGTGGTTGAGCCAGAACTATTCCGTTTAGGTCTTAAAAAGTGTCGAGAAATAAAGTCACCAAAAATATCTTCTGGACGTCTGTTCTTTGCCCCTCACACAGCAGCGTGGACCACATTATTTCTGTCAATTTGGAGATTATGTTGGCCACCACAAGTGGGGAGTCCTACGACGCTGGATCAAAACATTGATACCAGTTGTGGGTCACACAACCGATCAAGATGAACAAGCATGTACCAAATTAATTAGAAGATAAGACCAATTTGAACCCTTGTCTATCCATTCATAGATTTGGTGAGGTGTCCCGGGAGGTCAGTAGTATGACTAAATTCAGCTGTACCTGCACCCTTTGTTTCATCAGACTTGCCCGCTCTTTCCATAGCAGTAAACACGCATGCTCAGCCAATTTGAGCCATGTTTGTTCATGGAAGATATTGACCAGCCTTGGGCAGCTTATTGGTTGTAAGTTGGGATGTGGTTGGACTCGTCAATGGTGGACTCTATGGTAGGTTGATCCAGGTGAGCTCTCCTTGAGATCATAAAAATAGTGAACCAAACGTTAGTATAATTAATGATAATGGGAGCTTCAGCTAAAACCTCCGGCTACGTTTCTAAATGTTTTATATAGTGGATACTATACCAGCCAATCTATAGCATCTTGTTCTAGAAGTTATCACAGCTTTGGAAAGCATTTATAGAAGAAACTGTATTCTCACCTCTCCTTCTTATCTACTAATCAATCGTATCTCTTCTCCAGATACCTGCACACTACTGCAGAAGCCTCAAGCCCAGATTGTGTTTCAGGCATAGTAATTTAAGCATTCTTGTCTATGAGCCAAAGATAAGATTACGCTACTATTGAGGGAAACGGGATCCAAACATTTTGGCTACCTCTCCGAGTCTATGGTTTTCTTTCTTGACGTCCCATGCATAGTAGACTCAGATATGAGCTTGAGATACATTTTTATGGCAGACGGATTAGAATAATAGAGACAAAAGTAATCTTCTCGGAGCTACTTCTTGCCGGGCTCATGTAACAGAGCTTCTTTGTAGCAATCTATATATACAGCTGTGTCTACTGGATTGTGCCCAAGGGGTTGTACATCATAGTTTGCTAAATTTTAATCATGCTAATGTTTGCATTTGTGTAGAGTTCACATGTCCCACAAAGCTCTTAATCCTCAGTTTGCAATGCTAGGCAGAATGCCCAGACTCACTTGGGTCCTCCCTTGCAAATGGCACTTGTTCTCTTCACTGCTACAGCGGGTAATACATTTATGTATCAGATAAGAGCTCAGCCAGGGAACGGCCCCATTAGGCTATGAGACTCTACCTTGGTAATATTGGTAATTAATTACAAATTAAAATGGATTTTTACTTTTTCATATTGTTGATCTGGATAGATGTCGGTGGATATGCAACAGGGCAGGAATTGGCACTAGAAACGTATAGCATAATCTGATTCTTTGCACCATCTGACTTTACTGCTTTAGGAATACTGAATTTATTCCGCAGTTTTTACACCATTACGGATCAAGTAGAAAGTCTCTATACATCATATATTAATATGGTGGGAGAATGGGCAGTCCGATACTCTCAGACATCTGCTCTCCGTGGGTGTTTAGATAATCCGTGTCAGATTTACTTGGCTCAGACTATGGTTATCCCAGTTGAGGTTGGACTTTTGCCCATCAGTGATCTTTTTGCAAGTTTTTTAGGATCATGAGGTCCAGTAACTGCAGAAATAGGTTCCATTTTCATTGTGCATTATTTTTAGAGCACATGCAAGGGACTCAGCTATTGAATTTCATGGATCATAATCATTTTAGGGACATAAGTGGGTGCTGAGTGCTCAATTATATGAGAGCTAATGGATCCATGAACCAGTAGAGTCCACGTATCTGTGGGTTCATTGTAGCTTTGTGATAAAATTTAATGAATCAAAAAACAAGAAAAGCAGGTGTGTATGAAAAAATTTGGGATCCCCCAGAATGAATGACAAGTATGAACAAATTTTATTATACACAAAATAACACATGATAAAATTTATGGCAGATGGTATTTCCCACCAGTTTCTCAAGCTGGTACTGTCTAGTCTTTGAGATGGACATTGTTCGCCATGTCATGTGTTGACATTACTTTAGCCAATAAAGACTCAGTTCCATGACATCCACGGTATCGAAAACAAAAAAGTACACCCAGAGGTATAGCTGGGAGTTAATCATGGAAGGGTGGAAACACACTGGCATGTAAATATGTGGCCCGATTGCAGTTCCCGAGAGTCGTACGAGTGCCGTCTGTTTTTTGTTCCGTTATGCATCCAACTGCTATGCGACTGTCCGACATTTTCTCGGATCACATCACTGTAATCCATGTGTTGTTCCATCCGTGCAATGCATGCAATTTCTTAGCGTAATTAGCCTTTAAATTGTCTTCAATGTGTGTCAATTGTCAGGTAAATGTTGTGTGGCAATGAGGGCTATTTGTTGCCCAGATCACAATGACATATGTGTGCATTGAGGTGACCCACTATCCCCCCAGTAAGCCGTGTTTTGTACATCTGTAGCTGCCTACAGAAATGAGAATAATCTGACGCTAAACACCACTGAGCGGGTGTTATTTCCTTGGTCATTTTCCGACGTCATGGTGCTCCATACCCAATCGTGTCTGTTCCGCGGAGGCAGTGGCGAATGTGGATCCATCTGCTCCTCCTGCTGCGTGGTTCTCGTGGCCAGTTGCGGAGTCTGTATGGTCACGTACACTGTAACTCTGATACTTTTGACAGCTATACCATGATGACCTTGTTACTGGGCCATACATTGTGTACACTTAACCACATCATCAATACAGCTGGGTTGATGTTGGCCCTAACTGCATGCATTGTGTGACTGGTAACATGTCATGTACACTGACAAAATTATTGTGCATTACTTTTCTGCTACGATAAAAGAAAATACACAGACTCATTTGAGGCTTTTTTACATCATATTAATGATGTAACTTAAAAAAAACACTACATAGACATATTTGGCTCATATGTCAATGTTTTTTGTAGTGGTACAATACAACAAATTAAAACAACAAACACAGTATATGTGAATTCTCCACGTTTAAAAGGTGCACTCACCTAAAACACCCCTACATGTGGATGTAGGTTGAGTGGTCTAGGTTGGTGTGTGGGCCTTGTCCACTTCTTTGACTACCCTGAGTTTTCAACACCTCTATAGCCTCGTGTAGATCTTCACGTAAGGGCCTATTGGTAAGATACGTTGGCTTATGTGTTAGCAAACTGTGCCCCATGTCATCCTGCTGTTGTCTGCCTACAGCTGCTTCAGTGTGGTGTCTCATAGATTGTGGCATACGCGCAAAATCACCCCTCTGCTGCCCTATATTGCCACCCTGGTGCAGCTGACTTGTCTGCTGACATGGTGCACAATACTGTGGTCCAGGGTACCACTCTGTGCTGTCTGTGGTTGATGGCAGACCTTGTTGGTGTCGGGATTGTGTGATGCTGCCCAACATACCAGCTTGGTTCTGTGTTGCCCTAGGATTTCCAGCATTGTCATGTTGGGTGGGTGGCATGAGGCCGACATGCTGGTCATTTGGCAAATTGAGCATTTGCTAAAATGGGGGCCACAGTGGACAAGGCATTGGAGGTCTTCCCAGACTATGCAAGGGCTGTGAGGATGTTGGGGCTGATGGTACTATTGCTTGCTGGGTGCTTGTCCTGTCCAGTAAATTATCTGGAGAGTTCTGCCACTGCTCTAGCATATTGAACACTAATCATGGGTGATTGGATGGCACACAAGCATCCAGGAGTATTTGGATGGCAGCCCTTGCATGCAGCCTCAGTGGGCGCAGAATCTCACACAAATAGGTGCTAAGGCTGCAGTCGCGCCGGAAGTTTGTGGATGACCACTGCCTCCAACACCTTGAGCAACATACCACCGGTGGTGAAAGGACAAAGAAGGTAATTTTGTTGCGCCACTCTGTAATTGTCATCGGGAGCAGGTTATTTGAATGGGAACCTCACCTGTGCTTGTTGTGCTCTCTGCACAACAAGAGTTAGTGCATTGATGTTTATCTCCCTGTGTCCTCGGCTAATAAGCGGCTGTGGATAATGAAGATTTTACTGCGTCCTTAATCCCAGCACCTCACAAGTGAGTCGTCACGTGGTGGGTCTGTGGGCGTGTTCAGGACGTCATCCAAGGTCCCATTGCCCGGAGCTGCTCCATACCTCACTCCGCATAGCGGAGGAACGAATGTATTTCAAAAAGAGTAGTAGGTATTTGTGTGAGCGCTGGGGAATCAACCGGCACCAAGGCTGTTATGAATAGTTACCTCTCTGCTTTATTTGTACAATAAAAAGGCAGGGTCCTTTAGGCCACAACGCGTTTCTACGCTCTCCAAGCGTCTTCCTCAAGTGGAATTCCTGCGAGTCCGGGACAGCAGCACTGAATGATGCCTGTGGCTCTTCATGGGACAACGAAGGTTCCATACCCTCATCACCAGACTCTGCAGGTTGCAGTATGTGGGGCTCTGACTCCGACGCAGAAGTCAACACAACAGTTATCATGACCTGGAGATTGATATACCAATACATAGGGTCTCAGGAGCATAACAGGTGCAAGGAAAGATAGATAGGCGCTGGAAGTACATGTAGACCCTCCTCCTAGATGCAGCTGAGCCACTGGGTGGCACTCTGTTAAGCTACTGGTGGTATTGGTCCCGGCAACTACGCCACTGCTTAACTACCATGTTCACTGCATAATTTAAAAAAACATTGATTAAAATGTGAATAGACAGCACCCATTACACACTGATCCCTCTAGTGCAATTACAGTTCTATTGTAAATTGTTAGGAAAGATACATTACCAAGGTTGATCTGGACGTCCTGTGAGCTGTCATTGAAAAAGAGGAAGAGTTGCCTTGTGATGTAGGTCCAGGAGGCATCCTTCTTCCTCCTGTCAGCATATCCTTGGTTCTAGTGTCCCATAGCTCAGGCTTCTCCTGGACAAGGACAATGAGCATTTCCACATTAATGTGGTAGGCCATGCTGGATACGTGGGGGCTTCCTTACAACAGTAGTCAGATTACTGCTGCCTTCTACTTCCTCAGTAGTCATGTGACGCCTGCTTATGAGCACTTATTATGAGCTTCCAACAGTTTCAGCTGTGAAAAAATATAACTGAGTCAGATGGCCCGAGTGCAGTCCGTGTGCGGTCCAACTTTTTGTCGGACCCATAGACTTGCATTGGTTAGTCTCGCGTGTAAATCGCATACTGTCGCAGCATGTTGCGATTTATTCCTCGTCCGTCAATCGGATGAGAAAAAAACACCCGACACTTGCAAATGTGCTCTCGGGTATTGAATAACATTGGTCCGACTGCAATGTGAGAAAAACTTGCATTGAAGCCGTCCGACTTTCACGCCAGTGTGTCCATACCCTAATGATGCTGTTCAGGGGTCCTGGGACGTCAGGTTCCCTGGCATCAGATGTTGACAGGATATATGGGATGCTCTGTCTCAGGCTGGCTTAGGTGTGTGGTGGTAGGTTCCTTTCTCTACATCCTCCTCACCTCCACCTTTGTCTTTCTGGAATGAGGGTGGAGACTGGGTGTTAGCTCAGCGGTGTTGCTAATCCATGAGAGGGAGATATAAATCCACCATAACCTCTGGTCAGTGCTGATTATTTTCACTTGTGCTTGGGTGGTAAGGTTAGAAGTTCCAGTGTGTTACTTCTGGTTTGCTCGCTTGCTCTTTTTTTGTCTTTTTATGTTTAGGCTTTTTCCCTAGCCTTTCCTTATATATATAGCTTGAATTTGCACTGCTTTTCCTATTTGCACTGGTTTGTTTAGTCCGCTTGTGGCCTGTGTGCCCGTTCACCAGCCACCCCACTATTGTCACCTGGGAAGGGCACTCCCAAAGTCCTCTCTTTCAGGACCAGAATGCAGATGACAATTACCCCATCCCTTAGGGGCATGCATTGACGGCTTTTTAAAAGTGTGTTGGCATACTGATTGCTGACCAGCAGACTGGACTTTCCATCATTACCCTAGCATTACAGAGGGGGGGATGAAACTCACCTGAGTGGACCCCTCACCTAGGTAGTAATTTATTTTAAAATACACAGGCATTCCCTAATTATGGTGATATAGTGGGAACCTCAGCAGATGAAAATGTTGGCCTACACATCCATGAAATCTTCTCCAGGCTTGACTCGTTGGCCGAGTGTACAACAAGAAAACATCTGTGTGGCCAACAAAACAGCAGGTGATAGGACAGGGAAACCCATGGCTCACTTCTCTACCACTAGGTATACATGTATTGATATGCTCTGCACTCTGATACATTTAAGAGTGGTCATCGTGCTGAGCCCTATGATCCTGATGTAACCGTTTCCCTTACCCTTTCGGAGGCTCCCATACAGGGTGCACCCCAAAGTGGTAGCAATAAGAAGTGATGCTCTCATAGGGGGTTAGGCTGTGATATAATTATGCCAGTTGTTTACTTCTGTGCCAACTTCACTTGTCATTGGTTGAATTTTTAAGAAAAATATTTCACACTATATACTGTAGCATATTCCAGTTCTTATATAATCGCAGAGAGGACAGATAATGATATTACCATGTTCTGGCTTGACATTTACTAAATATTAACCACTGTGAACTTGCTGCTCTTATGTCAGATGGTTCAGTTAAACCCTGGAAAACAAGAAAACACCACAGACTTTTTAAAAGCAGCTGTAAGAAAATGAGGCAGGATGGGAATTAGTTATATTTTTTGCCCTCATTGGCTTTCGTAACAATAATCTGTGACTAATGGAAATGGTATAACATTCATTGAAAGTTCTGGACCTAAAAAAATGGTTTATATATAGAGTATCTACTATTAGGGATGGGCGAGTATACTCGCTACTATTCGGAGCTCGCCGAATAGTAGCGGTATTCGTGTACTCGCTACTCGCCGAGTAAATTAGGATTACTTGGGAGTAGCAAGTACCGAGTACTTTTGCAGTGTATCAACAGATACACTGCAAAAGTCCTGTAAAAGAGAGGAAAAGTGGTTAAAAAAAAAAAAAATCGGATACTCACCTTAACCGACGGCTGTACCGGGACCGGCCGATGCACATCTATTCATGTAAAAGGATCTTTCACTCTCTCAGCCAATCAGATGGCTGGGAGAGATCTGGCCAATCAGATGCCGCCACGTGGCAATCACGTGATTGCTAGCAGCCACCTGATTGGCCAGATGGAAAGGTCCTCTCAGGTACACGGAGGACCTTTCCGTCTGGCCAATCAGGTGGCTGCTAGCGATCACGTCATTGTGACGTGGCGGCATCTGATTGGCCAGATCTCTCCCAGCCATCTGATTGGCTGAGAGAGTGAAAGGTCCTTTTACATGAATAGATGTGCATCGGTCGGTCCCGGTACAGCCGTCGGTTAAGGTGAGTATCCGATTTTTTTTATTTTTTAACCACTTTTCCTCTCTTTTACAGGACTTTTGCAGTGTATCTGTTGATACACTGCAAAAGTACTCGGAATCGCTATACTCGCAACGAGTAGCGAGTACCGAGACCTACTCATTGCGGGTATAGCGATTCCGAATAGTACGGGACTCGCCCATCCCTATCTACTATATAATTGTCTAAGGATTTTCTGTGTCTGTCGCCGAAACCACGCGCCAGACACAGGCCACTCATTGGCGCAGACTGTGCACATAGGCGCGAGAATTCAAAGTTCAATTCTCGCGCCAATTTGCACACGGGTCCGGCCGACGGTGGCCTGCCGCGCTCCATACCCAGCTCCTCTGCCCTGCCCGCGCTCGCTCTCCTGCTCCTCCTGCCCTGCCCGCGCTCCATACCCCGCTCCTCTGCCCTGCCCGCGCTCGCTCTCCCGCTCCTCCTGCCCTGCCGCGCTCCATACCCTGCTCCTCTGCCCTGCCCGCGCTCCATACCCCGCTCCTCCTGTCCGCTCTCTCCCTCCTGCTCCTCTGCCCTGCCAGCGCTCTCCCTCCCACTCCTCCTGTCCTGCCCGTGCTCCCGCTCCCCGCGGCCCCCCTGCTCCTTAGTGATTTGATTTCGCAGTACATTATGCACTATGAAATCAAATCTAAAATAAACACAAATGTATTAAAAATAATAAAGATTCTTATACTTACCTCTCCGCCGAGTGATCGGTGACCGGTAGCAGGACCTTGCATGATGTCAGAATGACATCGGCGTTCGGCACTGTGATTGGCCCGCTCGCGGTCATGTGATATGCGCGTCACATATCACATGACCATGAGCGGGCCAATCACAGCGCCGAGAGCCGATGTCATTCTGACATCATGCAAGGTCCTGCTACTGGTTACCGATCACTCCATCCTGCCGCCCGGCTCCGCAGTCCGCTTGCTCCATCCTGCCCCCCTGCCTCCATCCTGTGCCTCCCAGCTCCATCCTGCCCCCCTCCCCCGGCTCCATCCTACCTCCCCATCTCCCCCGGCTCCATCTTGCCCCCCCCGGCTACATTCTGCCCCAATCGCTCCATCCTGCCCCCCTCTGCCAGCTCCATCCTGCCTTGCTGGCTCCATCCTGCCCCCCCGCCAGGTCCATCCTACCCCCCGCCAGCTCCATCCTGCACCCCCCGGCTCCATCCTGCCCTTCCGGCTCCACTCTGCCCCGCTGGCTCCATCCTGCCCCCCCCCCCGACTCCATCTAGCCCTGATCGCTCCATCCTGTCCCCCTGCCAGCTCCATCCTGTTCCCCCGGCACCATTCTGCTCCACCGACTCCACTATGCCCTGCCAGCTCCATCCTGTCCCCCCCGTCGGCTCCATCCTGTCCCCCCGTCGGCTCCATCCTGTCCCCCCGCCGCTCCATCCTGTCCCTCCACCGGCTCCATCCTGTCCCCCCCGCCGGCTGCATCCTGCCCCCCTGGCTCCATTCTGCCCCCCCCCCCGGCTCCATTCTGCCCCGCCGGCTCCATCCTCCTTCCCCCCCGACTCCATCCTGCCCTGATAGCTCCATCCTGCCCCCCCGGCTCCATACTGCCCCCCCTCGGCTCCATCCTGCCCCACTCACTCCATCCTGCTCCGCTCACTCCATCCTGCCCGGCTCGCTGCATGCTGCCCGGCTCGCTCCATGCTGCCCCCCCCCTCATCACCATCCTGCCCCCCCGCTCAATCCTGCCGCCTCAGCGGTTAGCAGTCATGTGACCAATGAGCTGATTGGTTTCCCAGGCAGTGACATTTCCTAAAGGCCTGTATGACCTGGAAGACGGAGGTGGAGCAAGCCGGCGGACAGGTGAGTATCCTCACTGAGGATTTTTTAATTTTTACTTTTACTGTGGAGGAGACAGGAGGAGCAGGGGGGCTGCAGGGAGCAGAGTATCGCCATATACCATAGCGCTGCTATACATGTGCTGTAATGTACCGCTATATACTATAGTGCTGCTATACATGTACTATAATGTACCGCCATATACTATAGTGCTGCTATACATGTGCTGTAATGTACCGCCATATACTATACCACTGCTATACATTTACTGTAATGTACCGCCATATACTATAGTGCTGCTATACATGTACTATAATGTACCGTCATATATTATAGTGCTGCTATACATGTGCTGTAATTTACCGCCATATACTAATAGTGCTGCTATACATGTGCTGTAATATACCGCTATGTACCATTGCGCTGCTATACATGTTCTGTAATGTACCGCCATATACTATAGTGCTGCTATACATGTACTATAATGTACCACCATATACTATAGTGCTGCTATACGTGTACTATAATGTACCACCATATACTATAGTGTAGCTATACATGTACTGTAATGTACCACCATATACTATAGTGCTGCTATACATGTGCTGTAATATACCGCTATATACCATTGCGCTGCTATACATGTACTATAATGTACCACCATATACTATAGTGTTGCTATATATGTGATGTAATGTACCGCCATATACTATAGTGCTGCTATACATGTACTATAATGTACCACCATATACTATAGTGCTGCTATACATGTACTATAATGTACCGCCTTATACTATAGTGTTGCTATACATGTACTATAATGTACCGCCATATACTATAGTGCTGGTATACATGTACTGTAATGTACCGCCATATACTATAGTGCTAGCTATACATGTACTGTAATGTACCACTATATACTAAAGTGCTGCCATACAGGTGCTGTAATATACCACCATATACTATAGTGCTGGTATACATGTGTTGTAATGTACCGCCATATATTATAGTGCTGCTATACATGTACTATAATGTACCACCATATACTATAGTGCTGCTATACATGTACTATAATGTACCGCCTTATACTATAGTGCTGCTATACATGTACTATAATGTACCGCCATATACTATAGTGCTGCTATACAAGTACTGTAATGTACCGCCATATACTATAGTGCTGCTATACATGTACTATAATGTACCGCTATATACTATAGTGCTGCTATACATGTGCTGTAATGTACCGCAATATACTATAGTGCTGCTATACATGTACTATAATGTACCTCTATATACTATAGTGCTGCTATACATGTACTATAATGTATCGCCATATACTATAATGCTGCTATACATGTACTGTAATATACCGCCATATACTATAGTGCTGCTATACATGTGCTTGTAATGTACCGCTATATACTATAGTGCTGGTATATATGTGCTGTAATGTACCACCATATACTATATTGCTGCTATACATGTACTGTAATGTACCGCCATATACTATAGTGCTGCTATACATGTACTATAATGTACCGCCATATACTATAGTGCTGCTATGCATGTACTAAGATGTACCACCATATACTATATTGCTGCTATACATGTACTGTAATGTACCACCATATACTATAGTGCTGCTATACATGTACTATAATGTACCGCCATATACTATAGTGCTGGTATACATGTACTGTAATGTACCGCCATATACTATAGTGCTGCTATACATGTACTATAATGTACCGCTATATACTATAGTGCTGCTATACATGTGCTGTAATGTACCGCCATATATTATAGTGCTGCTATTACATGTACTATAATGTATCGCTATATACTATAATGCTGCTATACATGTACTATAATGTACCGCCATATACTATAGTGCTGCTATACATGTACTAAGATGTACCGCCATATACTATAGTGCTGCTATACATGTACTATAATGTACCGCCATATACTATAGTGCTGCTATACATGTGCTGTAATGTTCCACCATATACTATAGTGCTGCTATACATGTGCTGTAATGTACCACCATATACCATAGCGCTGCTATATCTATATATATATATATATATATCTATATATATATATATATATATATATATATGTAGTTCACTCACGTTAACTGAACAAGTTCTGTCAATCACAGTACGTCAACTACATACATATTCTAGAATACCCGATGCGTTAGAATCGGGCCACCATCTAGTATTATAATAATGATTCTGCTATATTTGGATAAAGAATAAAACTTCATGTCCTTTAAATGGTGTTTTATTCCCATAGATTATGTGACTGTCTATGTAAATAATCCTGAAATAATCCAGTTTTCACACCGTCACTAGAGCTCACACAATACATTGACACTCCTTGTTTCACTGCAGATCATTTTCAGCTTTGCAGTATAGACTGATACAACATCAGCAGATTCATTTCATTATCAATAAAGGTCAGTATAGGAATAGATTCCATCACCAGCTGATAAGACACGTGGCTCTTTATAGTAGAGGGGTGTGGTCACCAAATCTGCACCTGAAATTAAGGCTTACAAAGAATAACCAGATAAGAAAGAGTCCTTAACCCCTGCAACATCAAAGGAAAGTATATACATTTAAATACAAGTTATAGACCTGCGATCCATTTGGCATTATAATCTTCAGGTCCTAGACTGGTCAATGGACTCCCCAGGGTAGGAAACACTTTTGGCAATATCACAGAGACAGACACATTAGATATGCAATCTAATCAATTTGCCGTAAATTAGAATAAAGGTGGAGATGAACACATTTATCTACAGTTTTTTGGGGGGGAAATATTTAGTAAAACCTTTTTCTTCTTACTTGTTCTGTGATTGGTCTGATGGGCAGTTCTACTGACTGACAACTATGTGCTCGCTTTTACAGCTCAAAAAGTATGTGCTACTCTTCACGGACTGCAAAAGTGATTTGATTTTGTGCTTATTTTAGCCCTGATATTCCCAAGAGAATTCTGTTTTTTTCATTCTGTTTTTTAATTCACCCTATAGTCCTAGAGATGAGGGGCTTTTTTACTTAGTGCTGCTTTTTCATAGTTTAACAAATTTAGTGCTACTTTTATAATTTACCTCTTTACAAGGGGGCATGGCTATTTTTATAGTTTACCTATTTTCCAAGTGCTCGTGGTTACTGTTATAGTTTACCGATTTACTAAATGGGTGTGGCTAAAAGGATAAAAAAATAGATCCGCCTAAAGACACACCTCCTAAAAATACTATTAGCCTTGCCCCTTTGTGAAGACTACAAAACATAGCACCAGTGATGTGCCAGACTACTGTCACTTACAGAGAGGCAGCCCCGCCCTCACCAGTGACGTGCCCAGACTGCTGTCACTTACAGAGAGGCAGCCCCACCCCCACCAATGATGTACACAGACTACTGTCACTTACAGAGAGGCAGCCCTGCCCACCAGTGATGTGTCCAGACTGCTGTCACTAACAGAGGCAGCCCCGCCCCCACCAGTGATGTGCCCAGACTGCTGTCACTTACAGAGAGGCAGCCCCGGCCCTACCAGTGATGTGCCCAGACTGCTGTCCCTAACAGAGGCAGTCCCGCCCCCACCAATGATGTACCCAGACTGCTGTCACTTACAGAGATGCAGCCCTGCCCCCACCAGTGATGTGCCCAGACTGCTGTCACTTACAGAGATGCAGCCCTGCCCCCACCAGTGATGTGCATACACTACAGTCACTCACAGAGTGGCAGCTCCACCCCCACCAGTGATGTGCCCAGACTGCTGTTACTCACAGAGAGGCAGCCCTGCCTCAATCAGTAATGTGCCCAGACTGCTGTCACTCAGAGAGAGGCAGCACTGCCCCCACTAGTGATGTCGTGACGTCCCCAGACTACTGTCACTCACAGAGAGGCAGCCCAGCCCCGATCAGTAATGTGCCCAGACTGCTGTCACTCACAGAGAGGCAGCCCCGAACCCAACAGTGACGTGCCCAGACTGCTGTAACTCACAGAGGGGCAGCTCCACCCCCACCAGTGACAGGCCCACACTGCTGTCATTCACAGAGAGGCAGCCCCAACCAGTGATGTGTGGAGTCCACTGGGACGGGGTACTCGGTGCCGGGCCGGAGTACTGCTGGGGATGTCACGGAGGTCCTGGTCCGAACCGTGTCCGGGTTCTCACAAGTAAAGGGGTATTTACAGGGATTAGTTTGTCGTGACGCCACCCACGGGTTGTGGTCAATGATGGGACCACCGCTGCAGCGCTGCTCTGCTAGGAGGATGGATGGATGATGGGGCTGCAGCCAGATGGATGAGCCCAACCCGCGGGTAAAAGGTATGATGCACAATTCTGTATACCTGGAATACGACACGGACACTCAGGCAGGGTTCACCGGGTTTACTTGTAAGTCCTTCAAGCAGTTCACAGCAATTCTCAGTACAGTTCTCAACACAAGTTACAGTTCAATTAACTCCGGACACTCGAACCCTCTGCAGCCAGGCTGTCACTCTGAGACCCCTTACTCCGTCTAATGTCCTTTCAGGCTGTTCTCTCCCTCTCTGCTCTCTCCGCGGGTAGCATGGCGGCAGCTCGGACCCTTGTAGGTCCTCGTGGTTGCTGCTGTGCCTCCAACCCTGTTGTGGGAACTCCAACCTGCAATTAGAGCTCCCCGTCCGTTTGTGGGAAGCCGGAATATTGCTTCAGTTCCCCTCAGAGCCGACACTCTGGCATGTGCCTAGCCTGCAGTAACCCTATCTTCTAAGGGATTACCAGGCTCCATCTAACCCGTGTGATTCCAGCACAACTAGGGAAAACTACTCCACCGGTAGTTGGTCGGTGCTGCCGTGTTCCTCGGACCCGGTGGTATTGGTCCGGTCTCTTTCCTCACACTCCCTTGGGATGCCAGCTATGGACGAGCTTTCTCTCCATGTTTTCTGTGACTCTGTGGATTCTGCATCTCCAGGAAGCCCAACCCCACCGGAACGTGTGTCACTCTCTTTCTGCTGTCATTACCTCTCGGCTCACTCTGGCCTACTAACTCCTTCCTCCTCTTTTCCTCTATTTGAACTCTCTGTCACCTGATCTACATTCCCACCCACTTTCCTCTAAACCCACCACCCCTTGCCCACCTAGAGTCCCGGGCTCTGGGTTGGGTGCCGCCTCTAGTAGGTGTGTGTGTGGCGCCCCTGCGGGTATGCGCCACAGAGTGGTATTGCATTTAATATCTATATGTAATATTATTGTAAGTTGCTAGGTTAGGATTTAAATCTTATGGAGTCTATTTTTACACTCACTTAGGCCCACACCACTTAGAATAGGGGGAACTGGTAATATAGTAGGTTCCAAAGGGTGGGGGCGGAGCTTAGGATAGAGGTAGAGTGATAGTTGACAATTTACCTCAAACGGTGCTGGGAAGGCAGACAGAGTGGTCAGGCCTGGCAGCCCAGCTGAGTGGAGGTTACCCCATCTTTATGTGGGGACCCAGCGGGCCAGGGCTGGTAGGAGCCAGCTGGTTATGTTGAGGGGACACCGGTGACACGGACAACCGAGGCAGCCAGGAGTTCAACCCTGACTGAAAAACCGACGAGCTGTAGGCCCAACAGAAACGGGTTGCTGACAGCGCCACAAGGTACCTCTCCCCTCAGGACTGAAAACCGGTTCAGGACACTAGAAGAAACTAAAAGGGACAGACATTTACTGCGGTGCTGGAAGGGAGCCTTCTGTATCCCGTTTTCGGGTTGCCTTATCCAGACCGAGTAGTGGACAGACCTTATCTTCTAGACACAGACCGTAGGACTGGCGGGGGAGCTCTTCAAAGGTGGTGAAAGACTGAAAGAACTAGAGTAAGAAAGAAAGTAGTAAACCCTGAAAGACAAACAGAGGACATCTAGAGACTCCATAAGAGAAACCCTGAGCTGGTAACAACACCCTAAAACCAAACTGTACCGTGTTTCTGTTATACCATCAGCCGGTACCGAGTAAAGCAGAGTTAAACTGGAACTGTTTCTATTATTCTTCCTGCCGCAGCCCGGAGGGCTTAACATCATCAAGCAGAAGGGTAAGAACTGCACCACCATCACCATCACTGTCCTCCCTCACCGTCTCATCACAACATCGCTGCCCTGAGGTAAAGCTCCACCTGTGGGGAGCTGTACCACACACTGCTGCCCCCTCCATCACCTCAGTGGCCGGCTGGCAGCGCCGGTATCATCTTATCGGACTCTACAGGTGGCGTCACGTTCCCCTGTAAATAACCCCTTTTAACCCCCACCATTTACCATAAACATCTGGTATAATTGATCACCAGGGCACGGCACTGGGGTCCCGACCATCCGTGACTCCCCACACAGTAGCCCCGGTGTCCGAGTACTTCACACACCCCAGCTCTGGTTGAATCATGTGTGTTCTGTGTGGGTGTTTGGTACACAAACTGTCTATCTTCCTGCCTGGCTGCAGTTCCCTATGTGGCCACCCTGGTCGCAGAGGCGCCACAGATATGCCGAGCCTGCTGTCACTCACAGAGAGGCAGAATCGCCCCCACTATTGATGTGCCCAGACTACTGTCACTCACAGAGAGGCAACCCCTTCCCCACCAGTGATGTGCCCAGACTGCTGTCACTCACAGAGAGGCAGAATTGCCCCCATCAGTGATGTGCCCAGACTGCTGTCACTCACAGAGAGGCAGAATCGCCCCCACAGTGATGTGCCCAGACTGCTGTCACTCACAGAGAGACACCCTCTGCCCCACCAGTGATGTGCCCAGACTGCTGTCACTCACAGAGAGGCAGCCCGGCCCCCATCAGTAATGTGCCCAAACTGCTGTCACTCACAGAGAGGCAGCCTCACCCCCATCAGTGATGTGCCCAGACTTCTGTCACTCACAGAGAGGCAGCCCCACCCCGACCAGTAATGTGCCCAGACTGCCATCACTCACAGAGAGGAAGCCCCAACCAGTGATGTGCCCAGACTGCTGTCACTCACAAAGAGGCAACCCCTTCCCCACCAGTGACGTGCTCAGACTGCTGTCACTGACGGAGAGGCAGCCCCGCCCCCATCAGTGATGCACCCAGACTACTGTCACTAACAGAGAGGCAGCCCAGCCCCCATCAATAATGTGCCCAAACTGCTGTCACTCACAGAGAGGCAGCCTCACCCCCACCAGTGATGTGCCCAGACTGCTGTCACTCACAAAGAGGCAGCCCCACCCCAACCAGTGATGTGCCCAGACTGCTGTCACTCACAAAGAGGCAACCCCTTCCCCACCAGTGACGTGCTCAGACTGCTGTCACTGACGGAGAGGCAGCCCCGCCCCCATCAGTGATGCACCCAGACTACTGTCACTAACAGAGAGGCAGCCCAGCCCCCATCAATAATGTGCCCAAACTGCTGTCACTCACAGAGAGGCAGCCCAGCACCCACCAGTGATGTGCCCAGGCTGCTGTCACTCACAAAGAGGCAGCCCCACCCCAACCAGTGATGTGCCCAGACTGCTGTCACTCACAGAGAGACAGCCCAGCCCTGACCAGTAATGTGCTCAGACTGTTCATCACTCACAGAGTGGCAGCCCTGCCCCAACCAGTGATGTGCTCAGACTGCTTTCACTCACAAAGAGGCAGCCCCACCCCAATCAGGGATGTACCCAGATTGCTGTCTGTTCTGTCAATTCCGAGCAGAAAAATAAACATTCATAGTTTTATACCAGTTATAACCCTTAAGGTACCTTTACACGCGGCAACTTTTCTAGGAATTTGACAGGCAACTTATTGGTTGCAGTGAAATCATGGACACATTGTTCTATTTTGTTGCTGTGTACAAATGGAACAATGTCTCCATGATTTCACTGCAACCAGTAAGTTGCCAGTGAAACTCCAAGAAAAGTTGCCGCGTGTAAAGGTACCTTTAGAGATCACCAAATACCCATTTATGATGCTTCTGCTCAAATAAGAATGTCTCCTTTAAAATGAGACATTTATATGGGACTGCCCCTCTGGATGAAGGAGTTGGCAGACATTTTCCTGAACTTCTAAAGGATCAGACTTATCCTGGCTCCTGTCCCTTCTTCTACAACTTTCATCCTCTTGTTAGATGATTCCGGTAAGAGTAAAATGCAGTTACATGTTTATGCTGGAATCTGTGTAAGCAGGTGTACGCTGCAACCATTGTATAGTTGTACTGTGGTTCTCTGCCTAAGTTAAGGCTCCAGTAGTACATGCAGGTAGATTGTACAACAGTGCTAGCAGCATGAACTTTGCCCTAGATAGCCATGTTAAATGCATTCTGTGTTATACTGTTACTGTGCAGTTTCTGTAATGCCCCAGTACTGGTAGTAATTGTATTTCTGTATCATTCTGCTGTTTTTATGATACTGTACTGGTCAGTACTGATTCAGACTGTTTATTATTTGTGTTATAGTTTTTACCCTAATATCGCCATGAGGAAACCCATTCACACATAGACTTAGTTTCCCACCAAGCATTCAGCGGTCTGCAGCTAAGCGCACCATGTCTCAAAAGTGTATAGCTCATCTGATAGCTGAGTTGGACCCAAAAGCTCCAAAAGCTCTATTACTGGGAAGAGATATACTATGAGTCTACAAGACTAGGGAGTATATCAATGGCTTCCAGAATGCTCCATACGCACAGAGACTCGACCTTGGATAGGTCATCATAGAAGTCTGTCTAGGAAGAGCGCACAAGCCGGCCTCAGTCAACAGTATGCTCACCTGCACAGAAAGTAAAAAAAATCACAAAATATTCTTTAACTACATAATAGTAAGAAACTAAAAAATGATTGTGTTGGCCCCCTTAAAAATTGTGTGGGAGAAATGGTGGATGAGGACGAGGAAAAAGGCAATATGCTAAATGACTTTTTTGCAACAGTACTTACAAAAGAATATCTCATGACAGACAACATGATCCGTGATAACAAAAACTTTCAATTAAATGTAACCTGCTTATCCCATCAGGAAGTACGGCATCGTCTAAAAATCACTAAAGTTGACAAATCGCCAGGCCCGGATGGGATACACCCCAGAGTATTGCAGGAATTAAGTACTGTCATAGATAAATCATTATTTTTATTCTTTAAAGCTTCGATGATAACAGGGTCTGTACCACAGGACTGGCGTATAACAAATGTGGTGCCAATATTTAAAAAGGGGACAGCAACTGAACTTGGAAATTATAAGCCAGTAAGCTTAACCTCTACTGTGCGTAAAATCCTAGAGGATTTTCTAAGAGATGCTATACTGGAGTATCTGAATAAAAATAACCTCAAGACCCAATATCAACATGGGTTTACAAGGGACCGTTCCTGTCAAACTAACCTGATAAGCTTCTATGAAGAAGTAAGTTCTGGACTGGACCAAAGAAATGCAGTGGACGTGGTGTGTATGAACTTTTCAAAAGCTTTTGATATGGTGCCACACAAAAGGTTGATACATAAAATGAGGGCAATGGGGATAGGGGAAAATATGTGTAAGTGGGTTAAGAACTGGCTTAGTGATAGGAAACAAAGGGTGGTTATTAATAGAACACACACAGAATGGGTCACAGTTAACAGTGGGGTATCACAGGGGTCAGTATTGGGCCAGCTTCTTTTTAAGATATTTATTAATGACCTTGTAGGGGGCATACAGAGTAGAATTTCAATATTGCAGAAGACACTAAACTCTGCAGGGTAATCAATACAGAGGAGGACAATTTTAAATTACAGGAGGATTTATGTAAAGTAGAATCTTTGGCTGATAAATGCAAATGAGTTTTAATGGGGATAAATGTAAGGTCATGCACTTGGGCAGAGGAAATAAAATGTATAATTATGTGCTTAATTGTTAAACACTGGGAAAAACTATCACTGAAAAAGACCTGAGTGTATGGGTAGATGACAAGCTCACATTTAGTGCTCAGTGTCAGGAAGCTGCTGCAAAGGCAAATAATATAATGGAATATATTAAAAGAGGCATAGATGCTCATGAGGAGCACATAATTTTAATTCTATACAAGTCACTAGTGCGACCAGACTTTGAAAACTGCGAACAATTTTGGTCTCCGGTGTATAAGAAAGACATAGCTGAACTAGAGCGGGTGCAGAGAAGAGCGACCAAGGTTATTAGAGGGCTGAGGGGTCTGCAATACCAAGAGAGGTTATTAAACTTGGGGTTATTTAGTTTGGAAAAATGAAGACTTAGGGGTGATCTTATAATAATGCATAAATATATGATCTTTTTACTCTTAGGCCTGAGATGGGGACAAGGGGGCATCCTCTACGTCTGGAGGAATAAAGGTTTAATCATAATCACCGGCGCGGATTCTTTACTGTAAGAGCAGTGAGACTATGGAACTCTCTGCCACACGATGTTGTAATGAGTGAGTTACTACTAACATTTAAGAAGGGCCTGGATGCCTTTCTTGAAAAATATAATATTACCGGTTATATATACTAGATTCTTTGATGGGGCATTGATCCAGGGAACTAGTCTGATTGCCGTACCTGGAGTCAGGAAGGAATTTTTTTCCCCAATGTGGAGCTTAGTGTTGCCACAGCGTTTTTTATTGCCTTCCACTGGATCAACATGTTAGGCTATGGGTTAAACTAGATGGATTTAAGGTCTCCGGGTCTCGTTGCGCGGCATGGGTTTGCTCCTCAAGCTCGTGCACAATGTCTCTCCAACGGGGGTACCGCCATGCTGCCGGATGCGAAGGAGCTTTGGTCGTTCTGTCCTTCTCTTCCGGTTTGTCTTCTTATGGGCGGCCGCTCCTGGAGAGCTTCCTGTGGGCTGCCCCCCTGATTGATTGATGGCAATCTGGGCGGCCACACTTTTTGGCGCCTCCATTTTGGCCCTCCTCCTTCTAGGGGCTGAGGCACTCCCCTGGGCCTGCACATGGCGTTTAGTACATGCCTACGGCGCCATCTTGGGTCCTCCTGCAGTAATGGTGGGAACCCATTTTTGGCGCCAAGCAATGGCGGAAAAAGTTTAAGTCCAAGTTCAAGGCGCACAGTACCCGGTGGTACCGGGCACGATATCCTGTTCATGACTGCCAGAAAAGGATATGTTGCGCCCAGGCTTTGGGGTACTCTGGTGTCAGGCTCTGAGGGCTTTAGCGTTGTCACGGGGAATGGCGGCCACGCCTGACCCCATGTCCTGGGTCTATCTTTCAAAAAGGAGGAATAATATTTACAGGGGATTATGTACAGTTTGTTGTCGTGATGCCACCTGTAGTTTCTGGTGAAATGGCACCAGCGCCGCCATAGTCCGCAGGAGGTGGATGGTATCGCGGCTGAGTTGGTGAAGTCCTCCACAGGTAGGACTTGTACTCCGGGGCAGTGTTCCTGTAAGGAAACAAGTTCATGCAGAAGGAAATGCAGTAGAGGCAAGTTCACTTCTCTCCGGGTACTTTACTAGAAACTTTTAGCAGCGTTAGTTACAGTTTCAGTTCAGCATTCAGATGTTAAAGTACAGGTATCCATGGGTGGCTGCAGGTATATCCCAGGTGGTATGGTGAAACCCTTAGTGTGTGCCTTTGTGCTTTCCAGTGTAGTATGAAGCCCGGTGACTTGAAATCAGCCTGACCTCCACTCTTTCTCTCCCCCTTGCTGACGTCGGGTAACCCTCTGCTGGCTGGCCGCCTGTTCTTTCAGCGGTGCCTGGTTCCCTCTCTTGGTTGCTCAGGTGCCTGGGAGACTTGTAGACTCCCCAGGACTCCGGATTTTCTGTGGTCCTAGAGTATCCCACAGGTGCGGGCTCCGGTGCACGATAAGCTGTCAAGGATAGACGTCCTCAAGTCCTTTTTCCCAAACTGGCTGTTCTCTCCTGGAAGCTTTCCTTCTGTAAATCTTCTCCTTGAGTCCTTTCCTCTTCCTCCTACTCCGATGGTTCCAGACCCTTTCCCCCTCTCGCCCAAAAAGAGGGAAACTATTCTTGCACCTAGTTTGCCATTCTGCTCAAGCCCTTTTTGTTCCCCTAGAGGTGGTTTTGTTCCCTCCCAGGAAACCTCCCACCGTGTAATCTAGTGTGGGAGTGCTGGTTGTGGGTTCCACCCACCATCCTAGAATTCAACTGCAGCTGGAGTATCTGCACCACTTTTACGGGTGCGGTACCCCTCTGTGACGCCTGCTTAGTGGGGCGCCACACTATGTTACTAGAAAATGTACGTCCATCTCTCTTCCAGCCATGCCAGAATAGTCTTCTGGTAAAGGAGTTACTGAGCATCACTCCCCTGCCTTGCCCTTTCTCAGTTCCTTCTAACAAAGATCACGCCTGTGAAGGTGAACAAGACAACATAGGATGTACAGTCTTCCACAGGACAAAGGAAGACAACAAGGCAGCAATGTCCATAGAAGAGAGGATGTTCTTGGACATCATGGATCGAGAGATAGTCAAAGACAAGTCAAATAGTTGGGTCGCACCTCTACCGTTCCGGCCACGGAGAACACGTCTACCCAACAACAAGGAATTGGTCTTCAATCGATTCATCTCCCTCAAACACAAGCTTCAGAAGTCACCTAAGATGAAGGAACACTTCTTTACCTTCATGGGGAAGATATTCCAGAGCCAACCACGCAGAGAGTGCTATGGAATTAATAGCGCTATATAAATGAATAAATAAATATAATATATAGATTGCACTGCAGTTCGACACTCAGAGGAGGATTAGTTACCACCCTAAGAAGCCTGGTCAGATAAGAGTGGTATTTGACTCAAGTGTCAAATGTGAAGACTGTCTTGTTGAATGATGTCCTACTGTCAGGCCCATACCTTAACAACAGACTTAAAGATGAGTATATAGACAGGACCGCCCCTCGCTCCTCTGTATAAGGAGTTGGCAGACATGTACCTGTACTCTGAGGGATCAGACTTATCCTGTCTCCTGTCCTTCTTCTACAACTTTCATCCTCTTGTTAGATTATTCCGGTAAGAGTAAAATGCAGTATAGTTTTGTACTGTGATTCTCTACCTAAGTTAAGGCTCCAGCAGTACATGCAGGCAGATTGTACAACAGTGCTAGCAGCATGAACTTTGCCCTAGATAGCCGTTAACTGCATTCTATTTTATACTGTTACTGTGCAGTTTCTGTAATCTCCAGTACTGGTAGTAATTGTATTTCTGTATCATACTGCTGTTTTTATGATATGTCAGTACTGATTCAGACTGTTTATTCTTTGTATTATAGATTTTACCACTTTATCATTCAATATCAAGTTCACATCACCTCAATAAATATAGACTCCAGAAATCCTACACTCTATTCCTTGGGGAAGTGAACGAGGGTTAAGCTGTATGCTAGATATGCACAGCACCACATGTGCAAGAAGGCAGAACACTGTCACTCACAGAAAGGCAGCCCACCAGTGACATGCCCAGAGTGCCATCACAGAGAGTCAGCCCCTCCCCACCCAGTGACATTCCCTGTGTCGCTTGGGTACTGAATTCCGTGCTACGCAGCACATGGAAGCGATTAAGCTACACAACTAAAGGTATTTATGAGCCTCTTCAAGGTAAGATTACAGGAACAGGTAGGTAGCAGAAGTATATTGGGAAAGTATTAGTTAGTAGGAGTTAGGACAAAAGAAGGGGGTGACAGTAGTGGAAAACCTCTTAAAGATTTGTGATTTTTACTGATTCTGCATCATTTTAGATCTATTTACAAAAAAGTAACACAATGGACTGATTCTTCAGAATTCAGCTGTGATTCTCAGTGGATTGTAATGGGTTTGTGACTGACAGTAATGTAGAGGTAAAGTGCAGCCCAGGATCCCATATTGAATGCTGCATCAGTAGCGCTCATCCTGGAATTGACAGTATTGAAGTAAAAAGGTTTAATGTATTGAAGGATGAGCAACCTGATACAAAGTACTTTGGAGACAATAGCTTTTAATTGCATGCAATCCATAAATTACCATTTCCTCTCATTATTACAGTGGCTGCCATTTGTACCAAATGATTTTTTCTAGAGGATTTTAGAACAGAAATCCTATTTATTGAACCTGAAGACGCACTCTCTGCACACACAATGGCCAAAGGATTCAACTTTGTTTCTGAAGTAAAATAATGGATGGTGTTATGGTTGCTTAAGTATATTCATTCATTACCTACAGCCGATAAACAAGGCTGTCATTGCTTGGAGTGGAGCGTTTACTACATGGCAGTATTTTGATATAAATGCAGATTGAGTCTGGACTTCTAAGTATGTCTGGGTATCTTTTCTTTGGGGGGTTATAATATGAAGCATTTCCCAACAGCCCCTTCACAGAGGACAAGAATCGGTTCTTTAACATCACATATTGTAAGTAACAATCCTAAAAGGCACTATCAACTGTTTAGAGAGAATTGCCACATGGCGTAAAGAAGGTGTCTACTACTTAATCATTGATGAACTATCCGTAGGAGAGGTCATCAATGTCTGATTAGCCCGGGGTCAACACCCAAAACCCCTCTGATCAGTTATTCTGTGTGTCAACGGTGGCAGCAGGTGGCCAGAAATGCTCTGTTCTGGAGCTGCTCATCCTCCGATAGTGGCTGCGGCCGAGCACTATATAAATCAATAGGAGGCGGATGTGCAGTACCGACCATGGTCACTATAAGAAGATGGAGCAGCTCCAGAAGTTAGGCATTTTCGGCCACCTGCTGACACTGCTGGCACAGTGAGATACATACAGGTAATTCATAAGGTAGCGGAGATAGATAAGATGAGGTTAGGAAAAAGGAGGACTCGCAGTGAAGGTGGATTCATTTAACAGTCCAGGGTCTGGTTTCCAGGAAGGCACATAGTGAATAAATACCAGGAGATCACATCAAGTACAGGAAGCAAGCAGACGTTCAAACGTTCATGAACTCTCCTAAGGAAAAGTTATCAAGTATAGGCAGTTGACATTTTCTTTAAGAGTGATTGGTTTGGCTTTATATGCAAAGTTATGTGACAAGTGAATCACCCAGGGTTGTATGGGACTCGGGTATCTGAGCCCTGCTGTAGTTGGGATATCACTGGTGACCTGCCCAGACCTGTGGCCCTGGTGATCAACTGAAAAGGGGTTAGGGAATGGAAATAAAGTTTCTTGTGATGCCACCTGCAGATTCTGGTGATAGTTCAACCTCTCGACTGGCCGGAGTAGACGGCTCAGGGATGGACTCGTCTGTACCATACCTCGGAGCCAGTTCTCCATTAGTGGACCAGGATTCCCCCGGACTGTAGCAGGTCCGGCACTGGGTCTCCTCTTTCTGTCTGGGTCGCCGCTCCTTCTGGGCGCCCTCCCTGTGGTGTCCCCTGAAGGGTCCTTCTCTGTCTCTCTCGTTCTGCTTCTACCTGTGCTTTCCCGCTCTCACACTGCTCTAGCCTGAAACTCCTCCCACTGGGACTGGGTCTATCAGCAAAGAATTTAACCCTGTAGTCTGTTCTAGAGTGTGTGAATGCAGGATAAGAGCCTCAGGTTGACGCAACACTCCCCAATGACAGGAATACTGCACAATCAGTCATGGGTGTAGTACCCCTACTGTGGCGCACTGACCAGTGGGGTGCCACACAAGGCTATTTAACTCTTACTCATCCCATGACTTAACAGATCTGGCAATGACAAATGGAGTAGGCTCAAGAACTGAGCTGGTACCACAAAATGCAGACTCTAATACGCAATGTCCTCCCTGTGGCGCACCGACCAGTGGGGCGCCACATTCCCCCTTGGTGAAACACACTTGTCCTCAAGTGTCTCTACCCTTACCCGGTACAGAGCAATTTTTAATATGCAATATAACAATAAACACTTTTAATAATAACATTAAGAATACTTGGTTTCTTCCCATCTGGGAGGCGCATTTCTTGTAACGTTGCAAACATTACTAACTTCATCGGTCCTCACAGGGACCGGCAAACACTGTGCAGACCCAGCAGTAATTGTCCGTCACCAAGCAAGTGTCCTTTGTCCCCGCTGGGCTGCTTTAATACACACACAGAGTCTCTGGCTTATAATCACAGTCCAGGCTCAAGCAAAAACATAATGGTGTAGTCCTCATTAAAGTCTATGAGTCCACAGAAAAAGCAGCCTTTACACAACTATTTATATGACCGGGTTTTAACAGTGTCTCTACAGCTTTGATACACATAGGGCATACCATCCGCGTGGCTCCGCATGTTGCTCGTAACTGACCTGGTCACCCTAGTATAAGTCCCGGGCCGGGTGGCCTTTCCTTTCATCCTCCTCCTCGGAGCTTGGCTGGCTTCTCAGCTTCCTCAGACCCTGCTCCGATCTCACTGCCCTGTCATCAGGTAGGGCCTCAGGGTCATCTCGCTCTGCCCCAACTTCCGCGCTAGTGATGATGGGCTGCATCTCGGCTGGCGGGTCCTTACTGGTTACGGGTGCTCAACCATTGACCGGTCTCCAGCTCCTGGTTGCTAGACCTCCATAGCATTGCTCTGTCCCT
The DNA here is from genome assembly GCA_033576535.1 of Allobates femoralis. Lineage (NCBI taxonomy): Eukaryota > Metazoa > Chordata > Amphibia > Anura > Aromobatidae > Allobates > Allobates femoralis. The sequence continues at coordinate 87,458,415 of JARQOC010000010.1, forward strand.
GCCGCTATTTTTAGTAGATGGTTCAGGGATGGACTCGCCTGTACCGTACCTCGAGCAGGCTCTCCGTTAGTGGACCAGGATTCCCCCAGACTGTAGCAGGTCCGGCACTAGGTCTCCTCTTTCTGTCTGGGTCGCCACTCCTTCTGGGCGCCCTTCCTGTGGTGTCCCCTGAAGAGTCCTTCTCTGTCTCTCTCGTTCTGCTTCTACCTGTGCTTTCCCGCTCTCACAATGTTCTAGCCTGAACTCCTCCCAACGGGACTGGGTCTCTCAAGAAAGGATGTAGTGTAGGATGATGTAATACGCAGTGTCCTCCCTGTGGCGCAGTCCATCTTAAACGCTATAGAGATTATGCTGTGACTGGTAGCTGAGCTGTCAGTATGCTGATTTTCAGTGCAATCCTCCATTTTGGTTTTGAGAAATGCTTGGTTGCTCAGGTGTTCCATCTTTCCAGTGATTGTGCTGCTTCTTTACTGAGTAACCTCTCCCAGAACACTGCCAGTTGTTCATTCTATTTGAGTGATGCTGTTGACCTGCACAACTGTGTTAATTTTAATCAGTATTTACGACCCTGAACTTGTTGCTTGACTACCCCTCTGTTTGCTTCCTGTACTTGTAAAAACAAAAGGTAACAGAAAGGTGACTATGAGAGGGACCCGTGGGCGAATTAAAATCAGTATTGATAAGAGCCTCTCGCCTATTAAGGTTGTGCTAGCCCAGCACAACCCTGGTGGTAGCGTGTGTAAGGTCATCTGCTGCGGGATGCGGTGACTCCAGGAGATCCGGCCATGCTCCTCTTCCTGTCATCTGGTCACTTGATCCTCGTCAGCTGACCCTGCTCTGACGTCATGCCAGGTCCTAATACAATGAACCTGTCCTGTACTATGCTGCTCCACACGATGTCCCAGCGGGAGATAAAAGCAAGTGATAAAGGACAATTCTCGTGTTAAGGAGTGCTCAGACCAAGGACCAGGGAAGTTATTAGTATACTCAACTTTACTCCACAACACATTTCAATGGCGGCACGCCATCTCACCGGTGGGGGGTTACACAAATCAAGGGGAAGTTGTAATATATAGGTATTTGTAAGTCATCATCCAATCACAATCAATTGCTTTTAACCCTAGCTTCACTGGACTTTATATGCTGGGCTCTCAGAGCAAATCTACAGGCAAAATCTTTAGTAATCCCATCAGATACAACTCACACTGGCCAGTCTGTATATTCTAACCTAATTGTGTCAACCTAATCCACTACACCCATGTGATACCTGCTCCCACTTGGGAGCCCATGATTGTGTCTTACCCGAGGCTACCAGAGGATCCTCCGACACTGTGGTGGGACAGTACACCAGGATGAAATGGGTTCAAAATGCCCAATGCCAGTAGAATAGGTCTAAGAAGGATAAGTCAGATGAATATAATAATCAAATTTGTTTATTAGGTCAACACGTTTCGAAGTGATAAATTGCATTTTCTTTAGGGCAATTACAAGAGGCACATGAAGGGCAAAACCCAGTGGCTTACGGTTTTATACATTATCCATGTACCTCCATATTTTTCCATGTTTTGATCCTCAATTTTTCTTAAGGCATTTGATTTCCTAAAGATTTATTAAACCTGTGGCATTCCCTGAAAACATTAAGCACCGTATGGCAGCACACTGTATGGAGAAGAGTTGTAGACGACATTGGGCGGTTTGGGCTCTACCTTTCCCTCCCTACAGACTATAAAGATCCCCAGCTTAATTCTGCCACAAACTTGGTGAATATATTTGCTTATCGTTGCCTTTCTTCACAAAGTATCCCTTTATACTATTATCAAAGAAGTCTGGTAAGGAGAGGAGTCCCGGAGACTGCTGACTGCAGCGCTGTGCAGAGGCGGAGAGTTGACCCGTTCCATTGGGGAGATATTTCCAAGCTCCTGAGTTTAGCACTAAGTGTAAATGAATTAACCTATGCTCAATTATTTAATTTGCGTGGAAGGCTTTTATCTCAATTAATTAATTAAGTTGTGCTTTTTTTCTTTTTTTTTTGACAGTGTTAGCTCCTGATGCAAGATATTATCTGCCATCTGTGAAGAAGTCACTTTGACATCTCTATCAGAATAGGTTTTCATACAGGATTTCCTAAAGAAGACTGGTAGAGTAAAGCATCTTATTGGTAATGCTCCATGGGAAAAATAGACAAATTATCTGTCACCTGGAAGAAAGAATAACAAGTCAGATCTCTCTCTCCCCTTAACGTTATCTTTCAGAGGGAGCTGGGATGCCCCTATATGCATCAGACTGATATGGTGGGGTCTGGCTGACTTAACTCATATGTGAAGGGGGACTTTAAAGAGAACATGGCATGAATATAAGGTTTTTGGCTCCTTATCTAATCCTAACATGATGTAGATCTATAGACCCTGATTCCAGCAATGTGACACTTACTGTGATGCTTACTGTAGTCACATAGTCCTGTCCTGTGACTTTGAAATGCATAGACTGAATGCACAGCAAGTTTTAAACCGCATTACTCCAACTTCTTGATGGCGGTGCAGGTCAATAAACATTTTTTCCTTTTTGACCAAATTTGTGCATTTCGAGTTATGATCTGATGTCCATAAGTGGATCAATAAACCCTGAGTGCAATGTTTTCTATTCTTCCAACACCTTGAGGTGCCAGATAAATGTGAGAGCCTTCCCATTGAAAACCATGGGTCAGCTCCGGCATCATTTTTCATCTGGTGGAAATGAGGGTCTATATGGACCATGGGGCTTTCATAGGGTCCATTGAAAGAGGGGGTTCCCACCATATTGACTGTATCCATTATTTTTATGGTTGGTAACAACCTGGTAATGAATCTCCCAATATACAAAGGTGCGGGAAAATAATGGAATGGATATGAGGATAAATAAGCACTAAGTTCTCCTGTCCTAGGAGCTGTACCAGAAAGAGGTGCATTGTAATAATCACATTGGGTCTCTCTTTAACCTCAATATTTGCTTGGATATCTGGTTCCACACCTCTGACATTATTCATGGTCTGAGTATGGGCCGCAATGTCTTGACTGTCTGTTTACCTCTTGACCTGAGATTGACAGCCTCATAGGCAGATTCCAAAAAATATGAGAGCGCTCCACGCAGCCGGTGTAATGAAAGGATGTTCTTTATTCCACCATAAGAAGTGCAACGTTTCGGTCCGATATAGTGGACCGTTGTCAAGCACAGGGGCGTAACTACCGGCATAGCAGACGTAGCAGTCGCTTTGGGGCCCGGCGCTTGTGGGGGGGCCCGGACCCAGCGCCGCTACGCTGCTATCCGGTCAGCTACAGGCCCCCAGTGGGTATATACAGGCCCCCCACTCCTCCCTTTCTGCTGCACACGTCACCTGTAAAGGAATACATCATACTTACTTATCCCTGCCAGCTGCCGCTGTCGCCGCTCTGCACCACGCTCCGTCTTCATCCGGCTCCTTCCTGGTTGTGATGTCATTGCCTGCGCCCGCCGGTCACAGCCAGGAAGAAGCTGGATGAAGACGGAGCGCGGTGCAGAGCGGCGACAGCAGCAGCCGGCAGGGATAAGTAAGTATGATGTATTCCTTTACAGGTGACGTGTGCAGCAGAAAGGAAGGAGTGGGGGGGCCTGTATATACCCACTGGGGGCCTGTATATACACACTGGGGCCCTGTATGTAGCCACTGGGGCCCTGTATATAGCCACTGGGGCCCTGTATATAGTCACTGGGGGCCTGTATATACACACTGGGGCCCTGTATGTAGCCACTGGGGCCCTGTATATAGCCACTGGGGGCCTGTATATAGCCACTGGGGGCCTGTATATAGCCACTGGGGGTCTGTATATACCCACTGGGGCCCTGAATGTATATACCCACTGGGGCCCTGAATGTATATACCCACTGGGGCCTGTATATACACACTAGGGCCTGTATATACCCACTAGGGCCTGTATATACCCACTATGGCCTGTATATACCCACTGGGGCCTGTATATACCCACTGGGGCCTGTATATACCCACTGGGGGCCTGTATATACCCACTGGGGGCCTGTATATAGCCACTGGGGGCCTGTATATAGCCACTGGGGGCCTGTATATACCCACTGGGGGCCTGTATATACCCACTGGGGCCCTGACTGTATATACCCACTGGGGCCTGTATATACCCACTGGGGCCTGTATATACCCACTAGGGCCTGTATATACCCACTGGGGCCTGTATATACCCACTGGGGCACTGTATATACCCACTGGGGAGGCTGCTGTATACCACTGGGGCTGCTGTATATACTGCTGGGGCCTGTATATACCACTGGGGAGGCTGCTGTATACCACTGGGGCTGCTGTATATACTGCTGTGGGCTGCTGTATATACCACTGGGGAGGCTGCTGTATACCACTGGGGCAGCTGTATATACTGCTGGGGCCTGTATATACCACTGGGGAGGCTGCTGTATACCACTGGGGCTGCTGTATATACCACTGGGGAGGCTGCTGTATACCACTGGGGCTGCTGTATATACCACTGGGGAGGCTGCTGTATACCACTGGGGCTGCTGTATATACCACTGGGGAGGCTGCTGTATACCACTGGGGCTGCAGTATATACTGCTGGGGCCTGTATATACCACTGGGGAGGCTGCTGTATACCACTGGGGCTGCTGTATATACCACTGGGGAGGCTGCTGTATACCACTGGGGCTGCTGTATATACCACTGGGGAGGCTGCTGTATACCACTGGGGCTGCTGTATATACCACTGGGGAGGCTGCTGTATACCACTGGGGCTGCTGTATATACTGCTGGGGCCTGTATATACCACTGGGGAGGCTGCTGTATACCACTGGGGCTGCTGTATATACTGCTGGGGCCTGTATATACCACTGGGGAGGCTGCTGTATACCACTGGGGCTGCTGTATATACTCATGGGGCCTGTATATATCACTGGGGAGGCTGCTGTATACCACTGGGGAGGCTGCTGTATGCCACTGGGGCTACTGTATATACTGCTGGGGCCTGTATATACCACTCGGGAGGCTGCTGTATACCACTGGAGAGGCCTGTATACCACACTGCTGGGGGCTGTATACCTATGCTGGGGTCCACCCTCGGCTTATACACGAGTCAATAGGTTTTCCCAGGTTTTGGGGGCAAAAGTAGGGGGTCGGCTTATACAAGAGTATATACGGTAAACTGGGTGGCGTCAGACTGTTAACACTGATTCGGTAAGGGGGTGTGTCTTGAAGGGGGCGTGTCATTGGGGGCGTGTCTCGGAGGGGGCCCCGTTCAAAAGTTTGCTATGGGGCCCTGCCAGTTCTAGTTACGCCCCTGGTCAAGCATCATAGGCAGATATCAGGCTCGGTTTCGGTCAGCAGACCTGTGACTTGTCCAAACATCAGAGCACAAATATCAGATGTGTGACATCGGCCTGATTTTCAGTTGTCCATACCGGGACTGAGGTGACATTTTCCTTACTTGACCCCTTTTTCTACAGCTCTATTTGCATTTACTGGATGGGGTGATATGTTCTTACACAGCGATGTACAGGGCAGTGAAGCTGTAACGAGCCTGGACGGTGCTAATTGATAATGAATCTTCGACAAATAGTTGACTATTTTCCGGTACTGTCCTCCACGTTTTTCTGCTCCTCGTGCCTGACAGCTGCGTGCTCCATTGAGCATAGCTACAGGTGACAGCTGAACAACTTGTTTTTCGGATACATAAACACAATGAGAATTTCAGTTACCTTTTCTTTACGGTGAATCATTTGCTGGGGAGTCACAGCTCCTTGTTCTTGCTTTGATGTGATGGAGATCTAGCAGCTTTTTAACTATTTGAGATTATCCCATAACTTTAAAGCTAGAAATCCTTCAATCCATTAACAACAGCCATGAAAAAACCTTCAATTTAGGAAGGGCTAGAAAAATATAATATGTATAACCCAAATGTATTTGGTACCTCATCTAATTTTATACATTGATTGATCAAACATGCTAATGAAATACCGTCCAGGGCGCTACGGGTGATCTTTAAAATATTAGTTACTCTTTTATTTGGTGGCAAATTAATTTAATGAATTATTTGAGAATTAAAAACTAAGCTCAGCAGTGGTGTCATTAACTCTGGGGATATGGGGCTGCAGGAGATTGTCCTGATAAGCAGAACATTCAGAGGAGACATGAGTTGACCCATCACATCACTGCCATTATCTGTACTCCTAATGACCCATCACTGCCATTATCTGTACTCCAATGACCCATCACTGCCATCTTCTGTATTCCTAATGACCCATCACTGCCATCATCTGTACTCCTAATGACCCATCACTGCTATCTTCTGTATTCCTAATGACCCATTACTGCCATTATCTGTACTCCTAATGACCCATCACTGCCATCTTCTGTATTCCTAATGACCCATCACTGCCATCATCTGTATTCCTAATGACCCATCACTGCCATCATCTTTACTCCTGACCCATCACTGCCATCATCTTTACTCCTGACCCATCACTACCATCATCTGTACTCCTAATGGCTCATCACTGCCATCATCTGTAATCTAATGATCACTCACTGCCATCTTCTGTACTCCTAATGACCCATTACTGTGATCATATGTACTCATAATGACCAATCACTGCCATCATCTGTACTCGTAGTAACCCATCACTGCCATCATCTGTACTTCTAATGAGCCATCACTGCCACCTTCTGTACTCCTAATGACCCATCACTGCCATCTTCTGTACTCCTAATGACCCATCACTGCGATCATCCATACTCCTAATGACCCATCACCACCATCTTCTGAACTTCTAATGACCCATCACTACCATCATCTGTGCTCATAATGACCAATCACTGCCATCATCTGTAGTCCTAATGACCCATCACTACCATCATCTGTTCTCCTAATGACCAATCACTGCTATCATCTGTAGTCCTTATGACCCATCACTACCATCATCTGTACTTCTAATGACCCATCACTGCCATCATCTGTAATCCTAATGACCCATCACCGCCATCATCTGTACTTCTAGTGACTCATCACTGCCATCATCTGTAGTCCACATGAGGACATGCTGATACCACTGCAGCTGAAGGCGGGAAATAAACTGGACAAAAGCCGGGGCTTGGAAGAAAATTAAATGCATTTGTTTTACAGTGATAATAAAGTGATTTGGAAAGTTTCATAACTTTCCATTTTGGATAAAATTATTAAAGAAACAACAAAATATTGGTTATGCTTTAATTTTAATCAGGTGGTGGAGAAATTATGACAGACTTAAAACTCAGCTATAAAGATGCTCCTCAATAAAGTGATGGAGGGAGAGTGACAACATGTACCGTATTTTTCGCTTTATAAGACGCACCTGATTATAAGACGCACCCCCAAATTTGGTGAAGGAAAAGAGAAAAAAATAATTTATGTTAAATGGGGTCCATCTTATAATGTCAGTGTCCGTCTTACAAATCATATATATGTCAATACTGGTATATATATATCCCCCATGCTAGCACAGTAGCCCCCCATTGCAGGCACAGTAGCCCCCATTACAGGCACAGTAGGCCCCCATTACAGGCACAGTAGCCCCCACTGTGCAGCCCCCACTGCTGGCACTGTAGCCCCCACTGCTGGCACTGTAGCCCCCACTGCAGGCACTGTAGCCCCCACTGTGCAGCCCCCACTGCAGGCACTGTAGCCCCCACTGCAGGCACTGTAGCCCCCACTGCAGGCACTGTAGCCCCCACTGCTGGCACTGGAGCCCCCACTGTGCAGCCCCCACTGCTGGCACTGGAGCCCCCACTGTGCAGCCCCTGGAGCCCCCACTGTGCAGCCCCCACTGTGCAGCCCCTGGAGCCCCCACTGTGCAGCCCCTGGAACCCCCACTGTGCAGCCTGCACTGTGCAGCCCCTGGAGCCCCCACTGTGCAGCCCCCACTGTGCAGTCCCTGGAGCCCCCACTGTGCAGCCCCTGCAGCCCCCACTGTGCAGCCCCTGCAGCCCCCACTGTGCAGCCCCCACTGTGCAGCCCCCACTGTGCAGCCCCTGCAGCCCCCACTGTGCAGCCCCCACTGTGCAGCCCCCACATCTCTGCGCACATGATACTCACCTAGCTTCACCGCTGCCTGCTGACCGCGATATCCCCGCCATCTGTGCTCTGCCGGCATCCGGGTCCTGAGAGCGCCGCTCGGTGATGACGTCACTCACAGCGACGCTCACAGCACCCGGATGCCGGCAGAACACCGACAGCGGAGATATCGCGGTCAGCAGGCAGCGGTGAAGCTAGGTGAGTATCAATCCATGGTATAGTCAGTGCTTTCCACGCAATGCAAGCGTGGAAAGCACTGACTATACATACAGGCTGCAGCTGCGGACCCGGCTCCTGTAACATGGGCTGCTCCCGCTGGTGATTGACAGCGGGATGCAGTGCATATTACAGGAGATAATGAGCGGCCGCACGTGACCAGAGCCCGCAGCTGCAGCCTGCTCCTGGCCCCATTCAGCCCCCGGACACCGCTCCTGAGCCGCCATTCCCACCCCCCAAAGCACACTTTCGCTTTGTAAGACGCATCCCCCACTTTCCCCCAAAAGTTGGGGGACTAAAAGTGCGTCTTACAAAGCGAAAAATACGGTAAATATTGGCCCTTCAGCCTCTCCGGTCCGTCCAATCTTCATATAGGTTTCCTAATTAATTTCGGGAAGAAGCGATAAGACCTTGCGGAACGTATGAGGTCCTACAGCTCGCGCGGGGGATCGGAGGTACTCCTTACTTTTGTCTCATTTTCTTTCCTTCAGACCTGTGAGTCTTAAATTAGTCATAGTCTATCCCTGCTCTCATTTCTTTGTTCATTAGCATGTCGGAAAACCTATTAAAAGAAGAAAGCAAAATTAATTTAATTTGCAGGCCCGGCGTCTGATGTTGTGCGGCTTGAAATTGAGAGGCAGACGCTTTCCGTGTAAGTTAAAGGCGTTTTTTTAGTCACATATTCAACTTTAAAAGCAAAATCATTTTGTTTTAGATCAAATAACAAAAAAAAAAAAAGCATAAAACCCCTCTACTATATCAGCGCTCTATTTAATAAAATGGCAACTTGAAAGAGGAGAAAGGGGGTAATTATGCTGTTACATTAAAAGAGTGAAAATTGCTTTATGGAATAAAAAATGGCAGCATAGAAGATTCTTTGACTTCAATGAATCCAAATGAGTGTCCCGCCGAGTGCAAGACTTTGTGAGACGCGTGTTTTTTTTGTGTGCAATTTTATGGTCAAAACGGTGTCAAATTGTTTCTCATCCAGGTCGGACGCTTTTGTTGCTGCTCTTTTATTATGATGATTATTATATGGCCATGTGCTTGTCGCTTAACTACTTCACTACAGAAGCATTTTAGTTGCCGGAGATGTTTGAGTTTTCCCTTTTTCTTTAATCCCTATTTAAGGATGCTTTCACATCAGCGGTATTGCAATTTCGCAGTAGATCCGGCAGATGTCGCCGCACCTGCCAAATCTACCTTGTAAAAGCCAACTTGCGGCACCGATCTGGCAAGCCCCATTCACTCTCTATGGGGCTTGCGGTCGGGTGCTGCAAGTTCGGTATTGCTGAATCCGACACTTACAGCGCAGTACCACACCTGACCGCAAGCCCCATAGAGAATGAATGGGGCTTGCCAGATCGGTGCCGCAAGTTGGCTTTTACAAGGTAGATTTGGCAGGTGCGGCGACATCTGCCGGATCTACCGTTAAATTGCAATACGGCTGAGGTGAAAGGAGCCCAAGACAATTTGTAAACTGGTTAAAGGGGTTGTCCAGTTAGAACAAGTTTTCCACTGTCCATCAGATGAGCGATAGCTTGGTGATTGGTGGGGGTTGCAACACTGGAATCATCGGAATTGGACACTTTTATACCCAACAAGAAACTTATTTTCCATGAGGCTGGTGGAAGAATCAGAGCACAGCGCTCAGCATCTTCATATATCCAATTGATATAGCAAGAAGAAATGGCCGCACTCACCGGAGATGAATCTTGCAAACTTTATTACATGTTTAGTCAATAGATCTTGAACAAAAAAGCAAGGGAGGGGGGTGCAGGGGCGGGGGACGACGGCCTGCCGTTTCGCGGTCGTATACCGCTTCCACGGGTCCTCTAGAAGCGGTATACGACCGCGAAATGGTAGGCCGTCGTCCGCCGCCCCTGCACCCCACTCCCTTGCTTTTTTGTTCAAGATCTATGGACTGAACATGTAATAAAGTTTGCAAGATTCATTTCCGGTGAGTGCGGCCATTTCTTCTTGCTATATCAATTGGATAAATTGCTGTTTATAGAGCCTGCAACACCGGGCAAAAGCTGCAGAATTACAGTCACGGGAGAGACAAAAGCCTATCCTGAGTCACACGTTAGTGCCCAGTGTTTTCTGCTGATTTGATCTTCATATATCCCAGTGGTGAGATGTCACAGATCAATGAGAGATCACCTATCTCCTGGGTAGGTGATAACTTATTTTGACCACCCCTTTAACTAGGCCTGATTGGTACCAGTATGCCTGGTCTGTCATTACTTGTGTCCATCAAGTTCAATTTTTCTCAGGCCTGATGGCTTGATCCAAAACAAACCCCCTTGTTATTCCTACAAAGGTAGTTTTTCTTAATTTAAAGGTGTTGCCTTCTTTGGATGGTTCCTATTTTTTTAGAAACAGGGTTGGACATGACTTATGTGCAAGAGTATAATCAGTATCTTCAAAAATGATGGTGTCTAAGAGACCAATGAAGGATCTTCCGGAGAGCCATACAGAAGTCAGTCTAAAGCTAGATCCTCACTGTTATCAGATTAACAACTGGAAACCAAGAGGTCTATCTACTGTTCTAATAAAGGGACCTTGTTTTGCCAGTGTCCACTCTTGCTTATATTGGGCTTGGATAAGAGTTGAAGGGTCTCCTCTAGTTTAGACCCCCAGATGTAGTCTTTAATAAATTCCAACAGTGTTAATTTCCTTACACTGCCACCTCAGGTGCAGTGAGTCATTACACTGTTTCCATTTAATTCATTGGGCTATTCGTGAAATGACCAGACATGGTTGATTCTTCGGAATGAGGTATACTCTTCGGCAATTTGTCAAGCAGTTCAGAAAATATTCATATGAAATATTCAAGGAATGAAGTCTACAATAATCTATAGTGAACTTATAGGAGTTTACAATCCCTGGTCTTTCACTGAATACAGATTGAAGTGAATATGACATGGGCCCCCTTATGGATTCAGGTTACATTTTGGAAAAAAATACATTGCCAAAGTGACGTCACCAATTTTCCTTGACAAAGTACTTACCATCTACTGTACATAAAGCAGATGTCGGTGGGTTGGGTGGGGGGAGCTCTCTCTCCTGTGCCTTGCATTGAGATAAGCCATATTGTTTAGCTCATAGGTTTGGGATAACTTCTTCTGGTGATTAGCATTCTGAATTTTTTATATTTTTTTCTTATGATTACACTGTTCTACATATTTTCATAAATTGTCAGGTTCAGTTAGGAAAGGAGCCATTTCTTAATGATTTTCACCTCCAAATCTGACAATGAAAATTTTTAGTTGTCTTGTCTTTATGATTTCAAAGAGTTTTCCATTTACTGTTACATATAATTAATCCATAAAAACGTCAGTACTTTGAAACATTATTATTTTTCCAAATCTAAAGATGCTGAATATTTTGAGCCAATTTCTAATACTTATTTAGAGGAAACTTAGAAACAATTTAAATAACTAAAGTGTGAGTGATCCCGATTGTGAATTATAAAGCTACAGAAATTGCTAAACACAATGTGCTCCTCATTCAGTGACATCTTTTTTGCTTGTCTCTTGTTCTCCTGCATCGGATGATCTCTTACAATTGTCCTCAGTAATCTGCAGCATTGATAGATAACATTTTCTTTATCTTTTCCCCATAGCCGCAATATCTTGTGAAATCTCTCACCATGCTCGTAGCTTGATACTCTGCACTTTGGTGGTGAAAAGTCTAGATGCGAATGTAAAAAATAAATCTTTAAGGACAGTGTTGCTTTGCTGTTACTGCTCCATTCATGTCCCAAGGGTTCTGTGGTGCCCAACAGGGTGACAGGGTGCCACACATCCGTGCCAGAGGCACGGATGTGTATAACAGGCCTTAAACCTCTTTGTTGCCCAGCCTGAGTTGGGTGTTGTCGGTGGGTTGTTTGGAGGGGCGGGTTGGTAGGTGCCACTACTGATTGGTCGGTGCTGAACGTGGCAACCAATCAGTAGCGGCATTCAAACCGCGCGCCGCTCCTCTGATTGGCCGCCACGTTCTGCAGCGACCAATCAGAATAGCAGCAGGTGCCATGGCACCATATTTAAAATGATTTAAAAAGTATTTTAAATATGGCTCCTTGGCGCGCGCAGCACCTCTGATTGGTCGGCTGCGGCGAACAATGAGAGACGCGGTATTCAAACCGCTAAGTCTCTGATTGGTCGCTGCTGCCGCTACTTCTCAGATATGGTGCCTTGGCGCGCGCTGCACCTCTGATTGGTCGGCTGCGTTCAGCACCGACCGATCAGAGACGCGTCATTCAAACCGCTCGCCGCTCATCTGATTGGTCGCTGCTGAACGCGGCAGCCAATCAGAATAGCGGCGCGCGCCATGGAGCCATATTTAAAATTCACTGAGTACAGTGCATTTTAAATATGGCGCCATAGCGCGCGCCGCTATTTTGATTGGTCGCCACTTTTAGCCCCGACCATCAGAGGAGCGGCATTCAAACCGCGCGCCTCACCTCTGATTGTCCGGTTTGAATGCCGCTCCTCTGATTGGTTGCCGCGTTCAGCGCCGAACAATCATGAATAGCGGCGCACACCATGGCGCCATATTTAAAATACACTGTACTCAGTGAATTTTAAATATGGCGCCATGGCGCGTGCCACTATTCTGATTGTCCTGCTGACGTTCAGCGTGACCAATCAGAGGAGCGGCACGTGGTTTTAATGCCGCGTCTCTGATTGGTCGTCGCGACAATAGACACATAGGTGATAGATATCGTGTATTCGTTGCATTATTGTTAAATCTTCATAAATAAACTACATACATATTTTTAGACTCCCCGATGCGTTAGAATTGGGCCACCATCTAGTTTTATATATTTAGCATTACAGTATACGGCATGTTTTTTTATATCCAGGGGGCACAGGATATGTTTTTTACACTTAGGGGCAATATATATACCGTATATGCTTTTATATAAAAGGGGCATAATACATACTCTTTTTGTATTTAGTGGCAGAGTGTATATATTTTTTATATTTAGGGGTTCACATCATATAAATTTATTTGATATTTTATGGTCAGAAGTATGTTTATATGCAGAGAGGACAGTTGATGTGTTTTTACATACAGAGGGGACAGAATAACATTGTATTTATTTGGTAATGGTGTTCCAATTTATTGTTCTTTTTCAACAGGGGTCCCCAAGGCTGAAAGTTTAGGAAACACTGAACTATGTGTATGGTTCTATGAGACTGAAGGGTAGGGAAAGGGGTCAGCCGCTGCTGTTTTGATCCAGCAAACATCAAAGAATGCAATGTAGTTTTTATTAACGGTTTTTGAGGCTGCCTCACTTCTTCGTCAGTAAAAATAACCAAAATTTCTCCTAATGAAAATGTGAAGCAGCTTCAAAACGAGTTGAATAAACTACATTGCACCCTTTGATGTTTTGTGGATCTTCCTGGTAAAAGCTCTCCATGGCAGCGGCTGACACTTTCCCTACTCTTCGGTTCCACGCTGTGATTTACCCAGGGGTCTATGGGAACTCGGAACCCGGACGTTGAGTTGGAGGGATGTCACTGGTGGCCTGCCCCCGGACCTGTAGCCCTGGTGGTCAACTGAAAATTCGAGGAAAAATAACAAGGGAATAAAAGTCTTGTGATGCCACCTGCAATTTCTGGTGAATTCACCAGCGCCGCTTTCAGATCGCCGGGGATGATGGTATTGCAGCGTGGGTGGTATGACTCCCTGCAGGTGGAGCCAGGTCTATGGGGCAGGATAGCACTTGTTCGTAGTGCTGGATGTAGGCAGCATAGCTGTGCAGTGGTTTGTGCAGAGAGGAGACACGGAGGCCTTGTGATGCTATACTGGTACTTTACTGGAACCGGTTCAGATGGCACTTCAGGTTACAGTTTACACAGTCTTTGAATGGGTAGCTGGCCGGTAGTCACTGAGATGGGTAAAGTCTCATTGAGGCTCCCGTAGTATACCTTCTTTTGTCTTCCTTATTTCCCGCTGTTCTGACCTGTGCCTCCTTACTATCATTGCGCTGCCCTGCACAGCCCACTCTTGTCTACCAGGCCCGTTGGGTGATATGAGGTACCTTTTCTTCACTCTAAGAGGCTCAACCCTGGTCTGGTGACCCTGGTGGGGCTGCACGTTCTGGAGGGGGTCGGGGCGGATATTTCAGACCTGACTGGCTGGTGTTGACAGCTCAGGGGTGAACTCGCCTGTACCGTGACGTGGAGCTGGCACTCCGTTGGTGGACTGGGATTCCCCCAGACCTGTCCGGTGGTCTGGCACTGGGTTTTCCCCTTTCTTTCCTGGGCCACCTTTTCTTCTCAGGCACCCTCCCTGGGAGACCCCTCTAAGTCTCCCTCCTTGCTTCTTCCCTCAGTACAGACTAGACCCGAACTGTCTGACTTCCCGCTTCTCCTTACTCCTAACTCTCCTCCCCCTTGGACTGGTTACCCTGGTAACGGGTTGCCAATTGGTCCCCTAGTCTAGGTGTAAGGATGCCGGGATGGGAGCCTCAGGTTGACCTTACACTCCCCAATGACAGGAATACCGCACACTCTATTGTGGGTGCAGTACCCCTACTGTGGCGCACTGACCAGTGGGGCGCCACAGCTGCACCTTGCTGTACATTGTGCATCTGCAGCAGCCAGATATGTTTACTCGCTTTTCATATTGTGTGTAACACAACCTACTAAGGTGAGCGCACTATTGGGTTTACTCTTTTAATCTTTATTGGATATAAGGTCCTCTTGCCCCTATTATTCCACAGAGGTTTTCTCCTATGGTCGGCTGTAGAGCAGTAGTCATCAGCAATAGAAACAAACTTTTTTCACCAAATTAATCTTTTTCACATCCACACTAAAACACCTGAACCGTCCACAACAAATACAAATTTTATAATTCACCTATATCCAAATGTCAGAAACCTCAAAAGAAAATTACATATGGTCACCAGATCTCAAATGTGAAGACTTTTTTAATATATAATGTAAAGGGGAAAGACTGCTCGGGTGAAATGAATCCAAAATGCTGAACCCTTCCCAGTCACAGTGCCGAGGCCGCCCATCCACTGTGTTAGTAGTGCAATGAACTTTTGACTTTTTGGGGTGAAATCTTCATGGTGGGAAACGATTTCCAGAATTCCCCAACCCCCATGAAATAATCTTGGTTTATGATCTACATTAATAATGAGTTTAATGGAAAACTAAGATGTTAATAGGGAAGGATGCTTTTGTTAATGTGTAAGTGTTCTGCAATGGTCCTGTACTTTGTCTCCTCTGACAACACCCAGGGTGGAGCCCAGATACACGGTTTCTTCTGAATAGTAAACAAGTGGTAAAATAATAAATGGATTAACTAATGTCCCAAGGATTCCAGGCCTTGGTATGAGTCTGAGATTGTGATCACCCAGATCTTGATTATTGCTGAAGAATTTTCTGCATTTTGTAAAGAATATGACAGACACGACATTAGCAGAAAACCGGCCTTCTTCCAACATCAACTTACAAGTCTGACTTCTTCCCACCTGCATACTAACCCGTCATGACGAGTGCGGATTTCAGTTTTTTCTTCCAACAGCCAAAGTATGAGCACTTGTTCTTTATTGGCTGTTCGTAACTTTAAAAACCTCCATTAACTTAAACATTTATTGTACTAAAAAACAGTAACATTTTGCAAGAAGTGTGAAATGATGAAAAAAATGATCTTCCGTCATGGTTTAAGACTTTAGTTTTTATGGTGTTCATTGTGCAATAAAAATAATCTGTTAATCTGATTCGCCAGTTTCCAATATAGATATATTAAAGAAGCAGGGCAGGTTCTAGTCATTTATGGTTCCATAAAACTTTTTAATAATTTATTATTACAGTATTTTGGGGAGGTGGGAGGGCTAGAACTGATGGATCAATCTGAGGGGGATCGATCTTGAGTCGAAAATCCTGAATGTGTCACGGGGAGGTTAGGGAGAAAAGGAGGAAAGGAACTGTGGCGCCCCGCAACGAGTGCGTCACAGGAGTGTATTGCAGCCCAGACTGCAGCTGCAATATTCTCTGACTAAAACAATGACATGGTTAAAACTCAGAGCTCCATATCCTACATGCACATCAGAATAGAGGGCCAATAAGGTCCTGGTGGGCGGAGTGTAGGTGTAGTGTGTTAGAGGAGAAGTTAGTGCAGAAAGTTAGTTGGTTCTGCAAGAATGTAGGAGAAGGAGGAAGCAGAACGTGGCCGGGAGGAACGTAGGAGAGGGGGCCTTGCACAGTTCTGTGCAGCCCCTAGGACACGACCACCACCGGTTAGGCACATTACCCTGGTGCCTCAACAACCGGACCCTGGGCAACCACATGAGGGTCAAAATACACCCGTGCTCATCTACAACTGGATCACTGGTTCCGAAGCTGGTAGTCGTTTATCACTGCTATGCAAACCAGGAGGGGAGGGACCGCTCTACAGGAGTACCCCACCGCCGCCGCAAACAGAGCCGTCTTGCCAGCGGAGTATCCACCAAAAGGACCCAGACTACCCCTCACGCCGGAATGTACACACCGGCAGGGCCATTTAAGTAGTCCCTTGTACCCGACCTTGGCACTCAAAGGCGACATCGGCAACTCACTCAGAATAAGTTAGAATGGAGGAACACCGCGGAGCTCTGAGAAACACTGATCATTGCTGAAGTCCACCCGGTCCGTTTCTTGTTATCTGTATGCCATGTATCACCTGCTGGTTACAGTATAGTACCCGTTACAGAGACTTTCAGTGTCCATGCCTTTTTCAGAACTGTCCATCTCCGCATGCTAGAAGTACTGCAGCTGCCTCACAACATCTTGTGCAGCTCCTGGCTCCGGGGACTCCCGCTCATCCTGTGGGGAGCGTCCCATCTTGCTGCATTCTATCACCCGGGGTCCCAAGCAGCGCCGGTGGACATCACCGGAACTCTCACAGGTGGCGTCACGACAGAATTAACCCCTAAACTGTTCAGCCAACTCTATTGATTCTGGACTACCAGCCCCACGGTTGCAGGCGCGGTTCCATGACAGGAGGAGAAGAAACGCCTGCCCCGTGAAGTCCTGGCTACGGTGAGTCAGAATTTTGGCGTCACAAACAGGATACGAGCAGGCCCGTTCCTTAACGGGTATTGTGTGCTTTAAAGACTTTATTTCATCAAAAAGGACTTTCTTCATCCTAAACTGAACTTTTCCCGCCTTTTCACCGTTGGGCCAAGATGGCGACCAAGATGGCGGTCCCCGCCATGTGAACCACCACGTGCAGGCCCAGGGGTGAGCCTCCGCCTCTCTTTGTGGGAGGGCCAAGGTAGAGGCGCCACAATCATTCTCCGCCCCGATTGCTGGAAACAACCATGGGGGTGGGCCAAAGACTTTATCCCACCTATGGACTACAAAAACCCCCAGAAAGTGGGAGTATCAAGGCTTCTCCACCAGCTCTTCACAAGAACGGTTACCAGTTTGGAACGGGTGCGGTTCTTCAACAAGTGACTATGGCCAGCATGAAGCTCCACCAGTTGATGCAGGAGGTCGAAGCCGAGGCCAGAGCCGCCATAGGCCATCCGAGTCCGGGTCCCGTCCTGACCGTAGATGGCAACCCCGACTTCTGGCAAGAGGCGCTGCAAGACCTGCAAGTGAGACTAATGGAGACCACAGAATGGACGATCCGTAGCTGGAGCGCGTCTTTAGCCAACCGACTCTACCGTGCTACGCAGCAGAGGCCTACCAGCCGCCCTACTCTAGAGCCGGAGTTCAGTTCTTGTTCCATTGCATCACCGGAGCCCACAACCTGCCCTGCCTCATCACCGGAGCCCATGAACTGTCTCATTTGACAACCGGAGACTGCCATCCATCCCGTTCCAGAGTCAGAGACTGAGACCTACCCCATTCCGGAGCTGGAGCTTACAACCGAAGCCGAAACCTGTTTGGTTCCCGCAGAGGAACCCACTACTGGTCTCACCACCATCGAACCAGAGACTGTTACCTGTTTATCTCCAGATCCGGAGGCCCACTTCGAAAACTACAGAGGCCTACCCGGTTACCGGAGCAGAAACAACACCATCACCTGAAAATGCTGAAGCCACAGACGAGGAGGCAGGCAGCCTGGAAGCCCTGCGAGATGACCCCAAGGAGGACTCCGCAGCACCAATGCCCATCTGTCCGGAGGGATCCGATCCAGCCTCTCCACCAGAAGCGCAGCCCGATGTGATCGTCGAAGGAGTGGAGGAAGAGGACGATGAGACCCACAGTACTCCTGAAGAACTCTATCACACCGGTTTCGCATGGGGAGATACCGAGGAACCTCTGGCCGAGCAACCTGCTCGGGTACACTGGTTGGGTGCAGCCACGGCGCCTTCCCCTGTGCTGTTTGCTCGGTTGCCCATCCAGACTTCCCGCCAAAGTCAAGCTTCTCAGCAACCCATGCATCGCAGCGATTACGTCCATACCCCATGTCGTACCGACGACGATGTGCGTCGGCTCCGCAGGGCGGAGGGGCGAGCCCGTGAGCGAGCTAACATGAAAGCCCATGACGAGGCCTGTCGTCAACCCCCGTTACCTGATGAACTTCGCAAGGAAGGTAGAGTGACCTCGTTCAATCTGTCTACCGGTGGGGTTTCGCCAGGGAGGAGGGTGTGTATGAAGAGGTGTTTGTGGGGCGTCGCGATGTAGAATCACACTTACCGAGAGGACATCCAGACGACGATCTGTATAGAGGGGACATTATTACAAATGAGCGTCATGCTTGCTATGATGGTTGGTTCGCCATACGGGTGCGCAATAGTTCTCTCCACAAATAACTTTATTTGAACTTTCAAAATAACACTTTTCCCGTTTAACCGCCAGAAGAGTGGCCCGGCGGCAAAAGCCCTGGACTTGCATTAAGGACAGTAGACCGCCTGCCGGGTCCGCAATGGTTAACCTTTTTGACTAGGTTTTTTGTATTAAATGGTTAACCTGTTTAACCGGTTTTGTTTATATGCAACTGCTTAAACAAAAATGCATACCTGTTATTAATAAAAGTGTTATTACCTGTTTATAAAAATATAAAAATTTCTCTGTAATGTTGGGTTGCGTGACATTTGGGGACAAGCATAATTCACCAAGGGGGAGTGTGGCGCCCCGCAACGAGTGCGTCACAGGAGTGTATTGCAGCCCAGACTGCAGCTGCAATATTCTCTCACTAAAGCAATGACATGGTTAAAACTCAGAGTTCCATACCCTATATGCACATCAGAATAGAGGGCCAATAAGGTCCTGGTGGGCGGAGTGTAGGTGTAGTGTGTTAGAGGAGAAGTTAGTGCAGAAAGTTAGTTGGTTCTGCAAGAATGTAGGAGAAGGAGGAAGCAGAACGTGGCCGGGAGGAACGTAGGAGAGGGGGCCTTGCACAGTTCTGTGCAGCCCCCAGGCCACGACCACCACCGGTTAGGCACCATTACCCTGGTGCCTCAACAACCGGACCCTGGGCAACCACATGCGGGTCAAAATACACCCGTGCTCATCTACAACCGGATCACTGGTTCCGAAGCTGGTAGTCGTTTATCACTGCTATGCAAACCAGGAGTGGAGGGACCGCTCTACAGGAGTACCCCACCGCCGCCGAAAACAGAGCCGTCTTGCCAGCGGAGTACCCACCAAAAGGACCCAGACTACCCTTCACACCGGAACGTACACATCGGCAGGGCCATTTAAGTAGTCCCTTGTACCCGACCTTGGCACTCAAAGGCGACATCGGCAACTCACTCAGAATAAGTTAGAATAGAGGAACACCACGGAGCTCTGAGAAACACTGGTCATTGCTGAAGTCCACCCGGTCCGTTACCCGTTAACTGTATGCCATGTATCACCTGCTGGTTACAGTAAAGTACCCGTTACAGAGACTTTCAGTGTCCGTGCCTTTTTCAGAACTGTCCATCTCCGCATGCTAGAAGTACTGCAGCTGCCTCACAACATCTTGTGCAGCTCCTGGCTCTGGGGATTCCCGCTCATCCTGTGAGGAGCGTCCCACCTTGCTGCATTCCATCCCCCGGAGGCCCAAGCAGCGCCGGTGGACATCACCGGAACTCTCACAGGTGGCGTCACGACTGAATTAACCCCTAAACTGTTCAGCCAACTCTATTGATTCTGGACTACCAGCCCCACGGTTGCAGGCGCGGTTCCGTGACAGGAGGAGAAGAAACGCCAGTCCCGTGAAGTCCCGGCTACGGTGAGTAAGAACATGGGCCCCTAAACTGCCCCTAGGCTAGGGGAACCCTAACTTCCCTTAACTTAGGGGTATCCTTGATGGTAGGGAGGTCTGAGTCTCCGAATTGTCCCTATCTCCTTTCTAGCCATGAGCTGAACCCCCACCCCAGAAAGTGAACTGTTATGGAACCCACTGACAGGGATAAAGCAAACAGCTGCAAACAGCAAACAATCAGGAAGAAACAATATGTGTGTAGGGGGAGCACAAATACAAATAGGGAATGAAATAACAACAAGGTATACTTCACCAGACACCAAGCAACGATTAGAGTTTCAACAGCAACTCCAACACAGGACCGGTATGCAAGAGGCACGGAAATGCTATGTTCGGCATCCAGGAATGTTCTGAGCCATACTTAAAGGGTGAATGTGTTCCAGCTTCAATTGACACTAATCAAAAATTTAACCCCTGCAAACCTGAATATTAGTGAACAAACCACTGCCGACGCCCAAACTCAGGCTGAGTAACATAAGGAGGTCTAAGTCTACATATCAGACTCCCCAGTATGAACAGAGTCTGAAGCTGGCATGACAGAAAGTCAGTTTCATGCTAGTTTGAGCACATTAAAATTCGATTTATGATTTAAAAAAAAAAAAAAAACGTACCCAGCACCATTTCCCCACACTACCCATAATGCTGGGCAGCTATGACATCTAACGGATTATCATACGTTGTACAGTGTGGTTGTGTTGTTGGGTTGTCGGCCAAATGGGGCCCTGGTGGTCGAGGGCGAGGCAGGCCCTTGCCTGCAGAGCAGCCCTGATCCTGCTGAGCTTGCCCCGAGCTGCTCCCCAGTACAAATATCAAGTTCACAGTCATTCTTGGTGAGGGCTAAAGTACATATTCTATCAATGTTCTCATTGAAGATTTATTTACACAGTCTTGTGAAACATGGGCACACATATTGAATGTTGCTTGGTTGGAATTATTTACAATAACACACTTTGTTTTATACTGATCCTCTCGTCCCGGTGCCTCCACACTCCTGTACTTCAGCCCCAGAGATGCCTGCCATGAATTCATGCAGTCTTCCATAACTCAACCCTATCCCATCTATGGGGACCTGTTGCAAAGAAATAATCAGGGTCGCTACTAGACAAACGTTCCTTCTCCGCTCATACCATAGCGACCTATTTGCCTGAGTCTAGGCCGAAGTTTAGATCAGATGATAGGGAAAAATGGTGTGTCACAGTCCGCGCTGCCACGATCATCCACTCCAAAGAAAACACGTGAAGATGGAACTTCCACGAAATACTTTATTTCCTCCTGTCTCCGAAGTTTAGTCTGAGGAAACAGAGGCAGTACCATTACTGAGGGAAATGCACTCAAAAATGGTATAGCACTGTGACCCATGACCTGGGCCCAAATCCTGGACCCAAAGCTTCCATCCTTTCTCTTGGCACTCTCCTGTTTCACAGTACACAGCAAGACTTTTTATTAGCTAGGCCATACCCTTAGGGAATATCACCAATTATTATTGAAAACTCCCATTATGAAAGGGAACCGGGGGAAGCAGCCTTTACCTTGGCAGCTAGATAGCCCCACACATATAATCAGACACTTTAACTTGATTACACAAATACACAATACACAAATAATATATGCTTGCAAAGATGGAGAAAAGTAACCCCAAACCTCCATACAGTGGTGGTTAGAACCTGGAAATCACAGAACAATGGTTCCCGCAGGAGCACAGTTTGTACAATAGCTGTTTTTCATCCCCTGAGTCACTGGGTAAGTATCTCTCTTCTTTAGAGTTTAAGCTCTTATGGTCTGCAGGGTTCTTCTCTCCTCTGTAGAGTGTAAGCTTATAGTCAGCAGGGTCCCCTCTCCTATACAGTGTACGTTTTTATGGCCAGTGAGGTCCTGTCTCTCCTGTATACTATATAACCTCATATGTTCAGCAGGGTCTTCTCTTTTCTGTAGAGTGTAATCTCTTATGATCAATAGGGTACTCTCTTTCTCCTGTAGAGTGTAAGCTCTTATGGTCAGTAGAGTCCCCCCCTCTCTCTTTGCAGTAGAGTGTAAGCTCTTATGATCAATGGGGTACTCTCTCTTGTAGAGTGTAAGCTCTTATGGTCCGCAGGCTTAAAACTGCTACATTTTATGACATACTACACCATACACATACAAACATCACATTATTTGCATAGACGCATAACACAGTTCACACGATGATATAGTAATGTGGTTGGCATCCTCAGGGGAAGGAGCATACAATAGTAGGCTCTTACACTCCCACCCTCTGTAAATATGGTTGTCTTTGACTATACAAACCTGTAAGACACCAAACAGCAACACAAACACATGTAAAACAACAATTTCAGCAAAGTCTCTTTCTTCAATGTGGGTCATCATAGCCTTATTCCCAATGGGTTGGAACCCTGGAATCAAAAGTTCAGTTTTTTTCAACAAAGGGCCCATAGACCAACAGGAGCCCAAAGTCCACAGGAGCTCACACACTGGAGTCCTTTCCCTGAGTAGGCCAATAACACGTCACAGGAAGCTCACGTTCCATGTCAGTCCCTTCCCCAGACACAATTCTTCAAATGTTCCTAACAGATGACCTGACTGGCACATCGGTACCATTCTCCCTACCCTCTTTAACAGTACATCTGCCCAACCTGGTAGTTGCTTATAGATTGCCATTTTCCTCCCCCCAAAAACTATCCTCCATGGAAGGTCCCATTCCACAAGGGGCAGAGTCTGGGGCAAAAGGGCAGTGTCAACAAATGGGGCTGGTTGAGTCAATAGGGGGCAAAAAGGGAAGTCCATAGATAGATTGGGCATTAGGATACAGTCCATGGTAAAGGGCAGATAAAACTCTTTGTGGCAGCAGAGTCCTCCAATCTAGCAGTGTGGTGCACAAACAAAATTTGGATTTAGGGAACAAAACAATAGATTTAGAAGTCCATGGCCAACAACAGGGGAGTCCCAGAACAAGAGTGGTGCAAAGGTCCTGGTACCTGATTTTGACTGTGCTGCCAAGCAACCTGCTCCACCAGGCCACCCGATTACAGCTCCTCCTTCACTCCTGCCTTCATCCTCCGCCACTCACATTGGCCCGGGCTGCTTTGGTGGGCACACTAGATTGGGTGTCAGAGCACTCCAGCCAGAACCTGTGCATTACACTTCATTCTGACAGGAATAAAAGTGTCCAGTTAATCCCTATTGGTGTGAGGCCCAGTGCCAAGTGGTTGGACCCCCACTGATCAATAAGATACCACCTATCCTGTGGGTAGATGATGAATAAATTTGACAACACCTTAAATATTGTTATCAGTTTTAGACAGCAGCATCTAAGTGGTTAAATAACTGTTATCTCTGATCTCTGGCACATCTGGCACCTACTGCATATAGAGCTCATGAGATACCATTATGGTGCATTTGCCTTTCTCAATGCTTAATGAAGAAAGAGCTTCACATATGCAAGGTGCTTGTAAATGGTTACTGCACAACAACAATTTGACCTCTATCCATTGGGTATGGGATCATTTTCTTATTGCTGGGGGTCTGACTACCAGTGATCCCAAGATTTGGGATGGAGCAGAGGTGCACATGCTCAGCTTCCGTTCTGTGGGACGGCTACAGTGCTCCGCTATTTCCGGCAGCCCCATAGACAATGAATGGGATGGAGATCGAGCGCACACCTCTGCTTCATTCAAGACGATGATGTAGATCCCTGATCTTGGGAACGCTCAGAAGTCAGACCCCACTGATTAGCATGTCATGTTTCATCTTTGCTTTCTTTTGCGGAATATTCCTTTAACACGTCTCCAATTTAGATGCTTTGGACAATCTTCTAATTTATAGATCTTAGTGAATGCAAAATTTTAAGAATATTTACTAAAACCAAAACCCAATAAATTAACTCTTTAAGGTCGGTGAATTCGGAGGACTCCACATAAGGTTTTCTGCTTAATTTTCCCGGTGATAATGTAGCGATCGAGCATTAGAGGGCAGTGTTCTTCAAAGCTAACACTTTCTCTGGAATTATTAAAGGAGTCAAGTGATCATTCATTATGGCTTTGTAGGAATTCCCAGCCCTGTTGTCTCTTTGGGACTGCTGTCATTAACTCTTTCAGCAACTTTGGTGTGGAGCAGGAAAATAGATTTTTACTTCAATGCAATCCACAGCTCTGCATATGTTACAGGACATGAGAAGGGTAAATTTACATGGAAATGACCAGACCTCGCATGGCGTATTACAGAACCGGCGCTGTACACCATGGTTCATTATTGCAAATATCAGAAGAATCTTAAATGAGGGGATGGAAGAATCTGCCCCTTTTTCAGCTTTTTGTTGCAACCTTGATGACTAATTGCGCCCTTATAATGTGATGTTACATAGATTGAAAAATGACCAAGATCCATCAGTTCAACCTTCCTCCATCAATTATACCTTTATGTCTCTTAATCATCTTTGTCTGACAATGATGAAATCATCCAGCCTTCTATAAAAGCTGTTATGGTGTTGGCCACTACTACCTCTACTAGGGCATTCCTCAGTCTGAGTGCTCTAAAGCCCCCGTTACACATAGCGAGATCGCTAGTGAGATTGCTGCTACGTCACAGGTGTTGTGATGCAACAGCGACCTCGCCAGCGAACTCGCTATGCTTGACATGCAGCAGTGACTGGGCCCCTGCTGTGAGATCACCGATCGTGTCGGAATGGCCTGGACCATTTTTGATTGTCGGGCTCCCGTCGGGCAGCATGTATCGGTGTGTTTGATGTCTTAACAACGACCTCGTTGGTGACTCAGAACTCAACCACGTAGGTCTGAGTTGTCAGACTAGCTGCTGTGTGACAGGGTCCCAATGACCGCCGAGGTCGTTGTACGGGTCGCCGTATCGTTGCTGCGTCGTTCAGTACATCTGAGTGATTGACATCTCACCAGCGACCATGTAGCGAAGTTCCAGCGATCCTTACCAGGTCGTATCGTTGTCGGGATCTCTGGAACGTCGCCAATTGTGACGGGACCCTTAGTAATGAATGAAAAATGTATTGAATCATGTGTCATGCACTTGATTAACAATAATAATCATCAGTTGTTAGCTGCTCATCTTCTGTAATCTTGTTACTGCCTATGCAGAGCGCAGCAGCTGAGATGAATATAGGCTGCTGTGCTCTGCATATACAGCAATTGAGATGACAAAGCTTAGGTGATTAGGCCTCGTGTGTTATACCTGTCATTTCACGGTTAGAGACTGCATCTATTATAGTCTCATGTCGGTGTTTTTTTGTGGACTTTATCTGTGCAAATATCACCACGTCTTGTCCATTTTTTACCACTATCACAGATGAAAAGTACAAAATAGTCTATGGTTCCTACACTTATTGACATTACATGGAGGCATCAGTGTACAATCCGTGTACAATGGATTGGAGAAGCTTCTAACTATCTATGTGACTATACATGAAAATCACTGATGGTGAAGACTGACACGAATCAAACACTGATGAAGCTTGGATCCAAAGCGCTAATTCTATTTTTTGCCTACATTAACCAAATTTAAATCTGAATGAGGCCTAATATTAATATTTGTTTTCTCGGTCACTCCCTATACAGAGTGAAACAGGCATTGACAGAGTCATCTAACCTGCTGCACTCTGCATAGGCAGCACTGTACTGCCTCAATAAAATGATGTGCCTGCAAGTGCTGATCAATTTAACAGTCGGGGCATATATGGAGAAGAAGGGGTGCAAAATGTCATGCTACAGAAGACTGGTGACTGGGGAAACCACCTCTGTGCCCATACATACTATATCTCTACCATTTATTGACCCCACTGTCATCCCTCAGGACTTGATCCTGCGGCTGATTATAATGTTATGCACATATGTAATCCTACATGGGTGAAGGGAAAGTAAAGCCTATCACACAGCTGCTGCACCTGCGTCCTACTGGTTCCTGTACACACTAATATCCCTAATATCCTGCATTTATCATTTCTCCTTTATCCATATGTGCACGTTTTATGTTTCCTTTGGGTCCTTGTTGAACTCTGCACAATTGCTTAATCTTTGTAGTGATTTGCAAATTCCCCTCTGCTTCCTAAGGAGATACATGATGCAATCTGATGGCCTTTTAGGCACACAAATCTGAGTTATGGTTTACTAATGTTGTGGTAGGGATATTCCGGTCTGTGCAGGAACCATTGGGGTGCGGTGAAGCAAGGAAGACTAGTCTGTACAGGAATCAGTATGGTGACTACATATGTGCATGACACCCACCCAGCAATGATGGTGACTTATTGTCTCTTTATGTAGTAATTGCTTAAAACGTTAAGACATTGAGGGCAGAGGTCCCTAGTCACAAGTAAGAAGTTTTTATATAAAGTAACTCTTAAAAACCAACTCTAGATCTATCTGTATAGAGAACTGCTTTGGGGTTTCTGACCCTCTTCAGTACAAAGCAGGATTGTTGACTTTCTATAGGGGATTCCTGCATGCTGCTCTCATTGAGGAAACTCAACTTAGCATGAAGACAATTTGCTTAATACATTGCCGGAGAAACTTTTAAAGAAATTGTGCCATGTGTGACATAGAGATTCCTCTATTGGTCCCCCACAGTTGCATTGCTAATGCCAAACTGTTTAGTTAGTTGACAGGTTCTTCATACTGTAAACCACGGGTCTCTAAAGAGAGATGAGCGGACCTGTGGAAGTTCGGGATCTGGGATTCAGATGGACTTTTTTTTAAAGTTCTGTTCTGGACCCAAACCTGACCTGAACTCATTGGAAGTCACTGATTGGACAGTTCTGCTCTTCGCCCACATACGGCAATAAACAAAGCTCTTCCAGGGGCGGGCAGGGCTTTATTATTTCTTTTTTTGTACACACTACTCCTGATAATGCTGTTTTTACTCCCCAGTGCATCTGATCAAACACTGCAAATGGTTCGCAGTAGGCTGATCACCGAGTGTACCTGAACACCGAGTGTACCCGAGCAAAGAGTTAACCTGAACACCAAGTGTACCTAAGCACAACGATGCTCGCTCCACTGGCTTGCATATGTAACACACCTGAATTCTGAACCTGAAATCTGAAAATTTTGTATAGTCTGTGTTCAGTACGAACTCCAAACTTGTATGTCCAGTTTGCTCATCCCTAATGGTCAGCATTGACAACGACCTTGCAATCCTTAACACCAGCCAGGACTCATCCAAGATATTGTGCATGTGTTCCATCAATTAGAATAAGACATGCACACCATACCTGCAGATTGGGCATGTATTTCAGCAGGCGAGGTTACAAAATCATCGGTACCACCGATGGAGAAGTCAGGAGCTCTGGATAACTCCATCAAGTTGACCATACTCAGTCCAAGTTGAATTATGCCATGACTTACACATGGTTGAGCAGTATTCACTAGCCTGCACTGATACACAGCTATGTATCCTGACAGCGGGACGGTGGTGAGTTTGTAATCACTGGTGTATAGGATCATATCCAGCAATGATCTGAGGGTAGAGCAAACAGAAGTCACCACAATGCTATTTACTCAGTCTGTGTCATGATTAGGTTTATTAGCCACATTACTTTGCTATTACCAGCCGAGCTGGAGCATTTATCTTCCTTCTGTATCAGAACACAATAAGCCTAATAAATTAATTACTGGTTAAAGTTCAAGGCAACGTGCAAAGCTACTCCATTCATTAACTGGTACTTCATTGTGTTCACTTTCTCCGCAGACCTTCAGGCTCTCAGGATGTGAATGGTGGACTCTATCTAAAGGGGGTGTCACACGCGTCAATATCGCCTGCACGATATCGGCTGCACGTGACGTTGCAGCGATATTGACGCGTGTGACATACTGCATCAACCAGCGATAAATCGCTGGTTGATGATCGCCAGGTTTCAGAACCAGCTCTGAAACCTGGCGATTGTCGCCCGGTGGACACGCAGCATCGCTGCGTGTGACACCGGGACTAGCGATATTCCAGCTCCCAGCGCCTCTCACAAGCGCTGGGAGCTGGTATCCAAGGTACACTGTGGGTAACTAGGCAGCGCGCGCTGCCTAGATACCCGACGTGTACCTTAGTTACCAGCCTCCTCCGCTCACCCGGTGAGCTGGGGTCACAGTTGCCATGCGTTTTTTTAAGTGATTTAACAAAACTCATGCTTTTTTTCATGTCAGCATGAGTTTTGTAAGGTGTGTGATGGCTCCCTGCGTTTTTGGGTGCGTTTTTGAATCTGCACCTAAAAATAGTGCCTGTAGTATTTTTTTGAGCGTTTTGAAAAACGCATGCGTTTCCCATAGGAGCCCATGTTAAAAAAACGCATGCGTTTTTCCGGAAACGCATGCGTTTTTTTAACATGGGCTCCTATGGGAAACGCATGCGTTTTTGAATGGCACTAAAAGGTACTAACTGTACATGCGTTTTTGCATGCGTTTTCCATAGGAACCAATGTTATAAAAACGCATGCGTTTTCTACAAAAACGCATGCGTTTTTGGATATGCTCCAAAAACGCATGGGACAGTCACACATGCTTTTTGGCTATTAGGGCATGCGTTTTTTAACATGGGGGCCTATGGGTGCGTTTTTTACATGCGTTTTTGAAAACGCAGGTCTCCAAAAATGCATGTGAAAAATGGTACTGTGACCCCAGCCTAAGGCTAGGGTCACATTTGCTTTTAAAAATTCAGATCCTGATCCGGTTTTGAGCTGTGAAAAAGCTCAAAACTGGATCAAGAACCTCAGCCCATAGGAGCACATTATGTAAACTGGATTGCACTACATGCCATTACGGTTACCGCATCCGGATTTGCAGCCTGTGGGAAAAATCATGCAGGCTGCAGTTTTCGGAGTGGTTTGCAATCCGCAGCAGGCTTGCTATAATGGGATCCTATGGGAGCCCATGCGGCTGCCTCAAGGCACATGTGAATGCCTGGGGCAGCCGTATGCTTTGTTTATCCCTGCTGCCGCAGGGATGAACAAGGGGTTAAATGTTAATAATAGATGTGGGCAACATGTTTCAATTGGGTGCCCACCCTCCACAGAGATATGCTGTCCACTCAGGTGGGCATGTGAGGGGTTAATATGTGGAATTATAGTCTTGTCGGCTATTGCCGGCATTTACAATTTTATGAATGAAACCGGCGGCTCCTCATTGTGTAGTAGATACAGTACGTAATGTACGTACTGTATGAGCTGCTATCCAGGGTCCTGAAAGCTTTAACATTAGGTCTATGGGCAGCGCATCGGCATAGACCTAATGTTAAAGCTTTCAGGACCATGGATAGCGGCAGATACAGTACGAAGATTACGTACTGTATCTCCTCCACAGTGAGGAGCCGCCGGTTTCATTCATAAAGTTGTAAATGCCGACAATAGCCGGCAAGACTATAATTCCACATATTAACCCCTCGCATGCCCCTAGAGACATGTTGCCCACATCTATTAGTAAGATTAACCCTTTGAACAAAGCATACGGTAACCTTATTGCTCTGTATTACACATCCTGAGCAATCCGGTTACCGTATGCGGAGATAAAGACACATTTTTTTACAAAAATGTGTCTGAAGGCACTTGCGATTACCGCATCCAGATATGGATGCGGTAACCGCAAATTGCCTTTCTAATGTGACCCTAGCCTAATACAGAGATAATGGAAAGAGAATCTCCTGACACCATCAAGAAGAACTCAAGAGGTAAAGGTGGTCAAATTTATCCGAAGCTCAGTCAGCCAACAAACAATTTTTCTGACCCCACTCCATACACATGCATGATCAGGTCCAATGAGCATGCATATGTTCTCAATGGAAAATCTGGTCCCAGCTAGTGACGTATCCTCTCTGTAAACACAATTATTAGCCCTGATGAAATTCTCTAATATCTGCAGTCCAGGGAAAGTATTGAGGCTAGAAATAAGAAAATTCACCATGAATTTCACACAGATTTTAGAATTGCCAGAATCCAACATTTTTTGTAATTTGAATTTACTTTAATCCTGCTAAATAGCGTACCCTCAATTAGAGAATGTTAAAATATTGGACTCACCTAGTTCCTCACCTATCTTGTCACTACAGGTTCCCCCTTCTCATTCCCTCTGGTCTTCCAGTGTTGACTACTAGTCAGATGTACTCATGTGCAATACTGACTTGGCCTCACGCTTGTCATTGACATTTATGGCATACACCGTGCCATGATCACATGGAGCACAATCAGCCAAAATGGTTCTAATGAGTATGGCCTCCTCTAGAGTGTATTATATAGAGATAAATATGCAATGTTCAGAGACTTTCGGAAACACCCATGTACGTCAGCTGATAGCGGGGTACCTGGGCCATTGCCTAAATATCATCATATTTTAGCTCGTTAGGCTTCAATAGAAAACATCTGATTTATGCATGACACCTCTATACTTAATGGGAATCTGTCATGTAAAAAAACACTATTAACTTTTCTGCAGGTTAATAGCGTTCTGACTCCACCACATTGAGAGCCCCACTGCCGGGAGGAAGTAATCATATTCCTCCTGGCAGAATCGGACTTTCACCCTGGTCTGACTGACAGTCAGCTCCTCATTGCATCAGAATAGAGCTGGCTGTCAGTCATTGCCGGGGTGAAAGTCCGAGACTGCAAGAACAATAAAGATCATTTCCTCCCAGCAACGGGGCTCTCACTATGGCAGATAAACTGTATCTGAATGCTATTATCCTGCAGATTAACCCAATATCTGAAGGTTAATAGCATTTTTTGACATGACACGTTCCCTTTAAGGAGCACCTACCCCAAGTCTGGAGCCGCGCTTTTTATTTAAGAACAAAGGTGGCAGCCACACACAAGTGAATTTGTAAAATTAAAATCTTCAGTAAAAGTGGCCAGTAGATAATCACGAGATCTCACTGTAAGTACTGACCCAGTGCTGCCGCATTCCTTACCCAGCCGTACCATGTTCCTTACCCAGTCCTGCCACATTCCTTACCACCCCTGCCACATTCCTTACCCAACCCTGCCGTGTTCCTTGCCCAGCCCTGCCACGTTCTTTACCCAGCCCTGCCATGTTCCTTACCCAGCGCTTACCGAATGGTGATCTCATTAGTGTGATACCATTCAGTGAGCGCTTAGTGGTGAACATGTTGGTTCTGGCTCAGTGCAAAGAGTGAGATTTCCTGATTACGCACAAAATCCTATTCTTACAGGAGGATGCAATAGGGTTGTGTGATTCTGCTCTAGCTGCCGCAATGCCACAACCCTGAAGTTCAGCCCAAATTTTGCTAGAAAGTTAGGTCCTATTGCTGGGGCATTAGAGACCCAACCAACCACTTTTTTTTCTGATAAAACAACCAGTCTGTCGTTGTCCACTCTTTTCCTAAATAATAAAGGCAGCCACAAACTGGTGATAAGTCTTTATCTATAATCAATATGTCTTGCACTATATACACACTTATATACATACTTTGATAACACAGTCTTTCGGGTCTGCCTGGCCTGGGTAGTCACGGGGAATTAGGATGCTTTACTCGGAACCCTCTTTTTTTTTTTTTTTAAGGTTGAAGGAAGACTTTAAGTCCATCGGTGGTATGCCTGCCGTTCCTTTCTGGTCCCTTCCTGCGCTCTCTGCTGTCTCCCTTAGCGCTCCCGCGCGCAGAGCCTGAAGCCAGCTCCCACAGATCTCTCAACGGAGGACTCTTCTCCGGGTCCCCCAGACCCTATACGGTGCCTTTTTCTGGATGCACCAGGGGTCGGCCACAACTTCCTCTAGAAGCTCGGGCCTCCGGTTCGACGGCTCAGGGGTAGACACCCTCACTGTTCTCAGAGCCAGTCCTCTGTTTCGGGACAGATCTCTCCGGTTGGTAATTGTACCGGCTCCGGATTCAGGCGCACCGCACTATCTAGTGCCCTTAGGATCCCCTCCTTTCTTGATGGCTTCTCCCCCGTCCCGCACTCCTCACTCCCCAATGGAGCTCTCTGACTGCCTTTCTCACTGACTGGCCTCACTCTCCTCCCACCCACACACTTTTCTACCCTGTCACTCCTCCCATGGGACTGGGTCCTCCCTAGTGTGGGTCTACCCACGGTCCCCTACCTAGGGTGTGTCTGGATGTGTTGTGTGAGGGTCCTTTGTGTAGCATCCCAATTCCTCAGTCACAGGAATACTACACACTCTTTTATGGGTGCAGTACCCCAACGTGGCGTCCCAACCAGTGGGGCGCTACATACTTAACCCTTACATATGTACTATATGCCTTCACCCCGCTTCAAAATACAGCGATGTTGCCAAAATGAGCCGCACGCATGCGCAAAATGTCCAGGAGCTGGCTGTAACCCCAGCTAGTGAAAATCATGTAATGATCACAGGTGCATGATAACATGGAAAGAGGCCAACTAGTCTGGGGAGACAGTGCCCCCTCAACTAGTCAAAGTCCTAATTAATATAGGAACAGAACAGGTTATAAATGCTTTTTATCAACATTGATTTTAGTAAATAGCATTAGACAGCGCTGCTTAGGCAGAGAATTCTAATGGGACAAATATGTGTATGATCTGCGCTGCTGCACAATGAAAATACCACAGGGATCAGTCAAGTAATGGTGGTTTTATTTCAATGCATTTCGGAGCGCTCTCCCCACTCCTTTATCAGGAAGCCAACCATAACCTTTTATGGTTGGTTTCCTGAGGAAGGAGCGAGGAGAGGGCTCCAAAATGAGTCAAAATAAAGTCACCATTGCTTGACAGATCCCTGTGGCCTTTTCACTGTACAGCAGCGCAGATCATACACATATTTGTCCCATTGGTATTGTCACTGGTTACGACTGTGCACACCTGGAATGTGGATCCTGCGGCAGCCGTCCTATATGCTTCTAACTACTTGTGTGTCACACAATTGACCCAGGTGAGCAGTGACATCTGTCTCAATAATTCTGTGTTACTAGGATAAGACCCTATATTGTACTTGTCTTTCCTTTCTATAGTTGTTCATAGGCAGAGAATTTTGGTGCACATGTGGTGCCCCAGGGTCCGGTTGCCACAATATCAAGCTTGGAAGCAAGGGAATGCACCCACCTCAGGTAAAGCACACACACACAACACCTTCCCA
The DNA here is from genome assembly GCA_033576535.1 of Allobates femoralis. Lineage (NCBI taxonomy): Eukaryota > Metazoa > Chordata > Amphibia > Anura > Aromobatidae > Allobates > Allobates femoralis. The sequence goes on from JARQOC010000010.1 coordinate 87,491,989, forward strand.
ACTCCAGACCAGAAGGGGGAGCTCTAAAGCCAGGGTTCAGGGCAGGTCCCCTATAAATTCTGGTCTGTGGGCAGGATCAGGTAGTTCAGTTCCTAGGAGGACTGTGGAAGACATCCTACGGATGGATGATAGCCGCACTAGGCTCGTCCTGGGTAACTGACTTGCTGGGTGACCTGCAGTAAGGGTATGAGGAAAGTGGAGAAAAGGTGTGAGGAGTGGAGTGGTGCCAGCTCGCCTTTGCACCTAGCGTAGTACAGACACCGGAGTCCGAGGTCGCCAAGGACTTCATACCCAGCAACCAAAACTGGAGGGTGGGTAATTTCACATTGCTTTTCCACCCAAAAGGAGACGCAGCTGCAACCGTGAGCTCGGGAGAAGCAGAGGGAGAGTAACCCAGAGAGCTCTAGCCACTTGTCATATGGCCAAGACACAAAGTGAGAAGGGAGCCTAAGCATAGCTTTACGCAGCCCAGGCCCACAAACAGCACATCACAACAGGGTGGCCTCAGCAATTGCCATGTGCAGACAGCCCAGCTTGCTTCCAGGCTTCGGACCCATAACACCACTTGAACTGTGCCCTGGATGAACCTGTTTGACTTCAGTAAAGGTAAAAGAGACCATTACCCCTGTGTCTGTCATTCTTTCAGTACATTAAGTCCTTGCATCCCAACAATTCCCACCTATCTACAGACTATTTGTGTGCCCTGGGGAACCGCTCTTCCCATGGAGAGCTGATCCACATACGCTGCTACTCCCTTCATCCCCAGAGGTCCTGACTGCAGCAGCGGTCATACTAGCCGCTTTCCTTGGTGGCGTTTATTTTTTATTTTTGCTTTCACCCATTTTTATAATCCCCTTTTTACTTCTCGTCTGACGAGGTGATCATGGACCGGATTACACCACCGTGATATCCCTCAGCCCCAGACGATGCCGAGAGAGCCCGGTTTCAAATACCAGAAGGTCCCCGCTCGGGGCACATGTGACTGCTGCTGGGTTGGAGGGCATAAGGGACCTGATAGGTTCCCTTTTAACTCCCTCCATGATCAAGGATGTATAGACACATCCTTGGTCGCCTCTCTCCCCTTGATGCAAGCTCACGCATTGAGCTTGCATCATTCCCTTTCCCATGTCAGATGATCTGATCAGCCAACATGTGCAGGTAACCGATTGCCAATCCACTGGCTGCTGGTAACCCCTTTAAGCACGCTGTGGAACATTGACAGCTTTATCTAAAGTGGCGTGGTGGGAATGTCACTATTCCCCAGTGTCATCAGCAACCCCATGATGCGATCATGGAGAGCCAATGTGTTACAATGACAGCACGGAGTCAGATGAGGACCTCTGTCACTGTCATGACTCACTTCCTGAGGATGCCTGCTGTGCATCGGCATTCATAGGAGATGATCATTTCTGCAGTACAGAGCTGTGGGTAATCATGGCTCCGTACTGCAGGAGCAATAAAACACTGCAGTGTTGAGGCGCCCTAAGGGAAATGGCAACAAAAGACACATTTTTTTTGTGACAAACTTCTGAATTTTTTTCACCACTATCTATGAACTCGTACTGACCCAAGGCATCATACTGTCATGTCAGGTTTACCTTATAGTGAACATGATGTATGAGAAAAGCCTCTAAAGCCATTGTGGAATTGCACTGAAAAAAAAGGTCACTTTGGCTAGGGTCACACATCCGGATTTTTTTTAAAACCTGATCCGGTTTTGAGCTTTTAAAAAGCTCAAAACCGAATCAGGAAACCCTCCTCATAGGAGCCTATCATAAAAACCGGATTGCTTCACAAGTAATCCGGTTTCTGTCTCCGGCTCTGCAGCCTGCGTGAAAAAACATGCAGGCTGCAGTCTTCGGAGCGGTTGTAACATCCGCAATGCGGGAACTGGAGTGGATTGCTCTGGATGTGTAATACTGAGCAATGCGGTTCCCGCATATACCTGCAAAGTGTTCTGTGTTTGTGTAAACTTTTAATTTTATTAATAAATGTTTCTATAATGTCTCTAGGGGGTGCCCCCTCCCCCTAGAGACCCTCCACCCACTCACTGGGCATATAATGCTTGAATCAGTTATGTACAGCAGCTGACTCCTGTCAGCTGCTGTACAGTTTTATCAATGAAAGCGCCGGGCTCCTCTGAGAGCAACACGCATACTATAGCTATTGCTATAGTATGTGCGCTGTCCGAGGTCCTGAAGCCTTATACAGTAAGATCTGTGGGCAGCGCTGCCCATAGATCTAATGTACATGGCTTCAGAACCTCGGACAGCGCACATACTATAGCTACAATAGCTATAGTATGCGCGCTGCTCTGAGGAGCCCGGCGCCTTCATTGATAAAACTGTACAGCAGCTGACAGGAGTCAGCTGCTGTACATAACTGAATCAAGCATTATATGCCCACCTGAGTGGGTGGAAGGCCTCTAGGGGGAGTGGGCACCCCCTAGAGACATTATAGAAAAATTTATTAATAAAATTTAAAGTTTACACAAACACAGAACACTTTGCTCATCCCTGCGGCAGCAGGGATGAGCAAACTATCCAGTAACCGGATTGCGGCTTCAGCAATCCATTTCCCGGATTGCTGGATGTCAGAAGCCAATTGCGTTCACCGAATCTGGATCTGGATGCGGTGAACGCAATTTGATTTTTAAGTGTGACCCTAGCCTTTATAATTGATCTCTTATTGAAAATCAGCTTTGTTCTTGAAGTTACAAACTTGAGAAAAACCCTTTGAAATAGTTCTTATTTTTTCCAAGTACTCAGCATTCAACATCCATAAAATATATAGCACAATTACACGCAGCCCATGTAATCCATCATATACTTCATGGAGGATTTACATTTTCCTATTTTATTAAGGCTGTGTACACATGTTGTAATTTCGATGCATTTTTCGGTGCAGATTTGCCACAAAACCTGAATCGAAGCCTGATGTAGCGAAGTGAATGTGAATCCTGAGGTCTCTTGCACATGCTGAGGATCCGTGCCAACATTTCTGCACCAAACTCCTATTGTGTGCACAAACCCTAATATGGTGAAAGGGTCTTTTTTACATTTACAAATCTACTTTGTGAGGCCGGCTTCACACCATGATTTTTTGGATACGGGTCTGGTGTGAACCAGACAGCCCCGGATCCGATTTTGCCCCATTTTATCCCTATGGTGCCGGATGGGGCCGGATGGCAGTTATTTATTTTGGTGTCTGTCCAGCTGGATCCAGTTTATTTCATTTTTTGCCCCGGTCACAAAATCGGAGCATGCAGCATTTTTTATGCTCGGGACAAAAATCGAACAAAACCAGATCCTCCTGGTTCCTCCTGGATCCGGGGTGATCCGGCGCCCATAACATAGGAGTATAAGGGTGCCGGATTGCGCCGGATCCGGCAGAAAAACGATCTGGTTCCCGGACACCGGGTGCTGAACTTCATGCCGCGCTCGTTCAGCACCTGGACAGTGCAGCTGAAAGAGCCGCAGCTGAAATTTAAGCACCACGGCTAGCTCCCCTCCAGCCGCTATGCTGAAATTTCAGCACTGGACAGCAGCAGCTGCTGATTCCGGCACACAACAGGATTGGAGGGCGTATTTGTCCTCTGGTTCTGTTTGTCCGTGGCTGTCAGATGCTGTGCAGCGCATCCTGCAAAACACCGGACAGGGCCTGACAGGGAAAAAACATGGTGTGAAGCCGGCCTTAGGAGACATCTTGCAGGGTGCACATACTTTTCATTACTGTAAAAGGTAAAAAAAACTTTCAGTAATTAAAGCGACCCAGATTGTATCATTTAACCTATGTATAGTTTGTTTCTTGGAAATGAGCGCTGCCAAAGTCTACAGCGAGCGCCGTCATAAAAACACCATTAGATTAGAAAGCAGTTTGTACTGGTTACTACTGTACAAAGTTTTACACCTTGTAAAGTGACAGGTTGTCTTAACCTCGGTGATAGCAGAAATTATACTTTTGTGTCAATTGTTTTTTCATCACTGGTTCTGCTAAAACTTTCAGATAAGGAAATATTTCACAACCTTGCAAAGTTGGACCATAATTATCACTGGTCTTGATATCTGTTGAGCAATGGTGGGCTGAAAATGATCTGACCCCCCCTAAGATACAGGGTTCTTTGTTGTCTCAAAAAGCCATGAGATGCTGCGGCCCTAAATTCCTCAATTGTGATATACATCTGACCGCCATCTCTTCTGGACAGTGGCCTAACTTGAAGCACATGCCTTAATGCAAATGCTCCAATGAGGGGCTGCTGGGGGGGGACATAGGCTGGGGTGGGGGCATAGGCTGCTGGGAGCATATAGGCTGGGGTGGAGGCGCAGGCTGCTGTGGGTGCACATAGGCTGCTGGGGGGACATAGGCTGGGGAAGGGGGACAGGCTCCTGGGGGGATATAGGCTGGGATGGGTAACATAGGCTGGGGTGGAAGTACACGCTGCTGGGGGGCACATAGGCTGCTGGGGGGCACATAGGCCTGGGTGGTGGTTCAGGCTGCTGGGGGGCTGTGGGGCACATAGGCTGTTGGGAGGCACGTAGGCTGCTAGGGTTGGGGCGCAAAGGCTACTTGGGGGCACATAGGTTGGTGTGGGGCACAGGCTGCTGGGGGTGCATAGGCTGGGGTGGTGGCACATATGCTGGGGTAGGAGCACAGACTGCTGGGAAATAAAGGCTGCTGGGGTGCACAGGCTGCTGGGAGGCACATAGGCTGGGGGCACAGGCTGCTGGAGGCAAATAGGCTGAGGTGGGGACACACGCTGCTGAAGGCACATAGGCTGGAATGGGGGCACATAGGTTGATGGGGTGGGGGCACATAGGCTGGAGTGGGGGCACAGGCTGCTGGGAGCACATAGACTGCAAGGGGCACATAGGCTGCTGGGGGGCACATAGCCTGCTGTGGTGCACATAGGCTGCTGGGGGGGCACATAGGCTGCGATGAGGGCACATAGGCTGCTGGGGACACATAGGCTGGGGTGGAAGCACAGGCTGCTGGGAGGGCACATCTGCTGGGTGGGGACACATGGGCTGAGGTGGGGACACAGGCTGCTGGGGCACATAAGCTGAGGGTGGCACATACTCTCCTGCAGAGACCGGTGGAGCTAAAGGACCTTTGGTTATGTCAAGGTCATGGGATCAGTCATGTGCTTCTGGCTCCGCCCATGATCGTGACATCACCAAAGGTCCAGTAGGATTTCATTTTGTGGTGTTTGCGGCAGGTGGGGTATGGATGGCTGGTGTCAGGCTGTAGTGATGGGTTTGTAGTGGGAGGGTGGACTGTGCGGACTGGGCGGTGTGTGCATGAGGTTTCGTGATGTCGCGGCACCACTAGCAGGCACCATATTTGTACATCTATCACTTGGTAATTAGGGACTGCTTCAATCAGGGTTACCGTGTCGTGGTGAAGCAGCTTAATGTACTTTTGTGAAAAATGTATAAACCAAGAACCCTGTTTTTTGACACTTTTTTGATAGCACTTACTGCTAATTTGTATTTTTCATTATAGCAGAGTGTTTTTGTGTGATTTTTTTATGCAGGTTTTTACACTCAGTTTTGTAACTGGAAGATTATGTTCAGACAGAGGAGATAAGCAGAGACATAAAGTCTTGGTCCGAGGTCAGTTACCTGGAGAGTACAGGATCAGAACAGTGGGACAAGACAATAGGATGGTCAAATACAGTCTAGGTCAGGCAGAAAAGATCATTTCCCAGAGGACAGATATGAGACACCAAACTAGCACAACAGAGCTAGAACTAAGACTGGCAGTGCTCTGGGAAAACCAGCACAGCTAAAAAGCTAGGTAATTACAGGAGACATGGATACCTGCAAAAACCCAGCACTTCCCAGAAAGATACTGGGCGACTGAGCTGTCAATCAGAAAACGTACAGCGGAGCATATCCTAGCAGCAGGTAGGATGACTAAGGCTGCCTTCAGACTTGCAGATGCATCTGCAGCGTTTTGCAGATGCATCTGCAAGCATCTGCATTCAGACCGCGGCCCCTATGTTTATAATGGTGCGCATGGCGGTCTGCAGATGCTTGCGGACCGCCGTGCGCACCCATTCACTCCTATATGTGATCTGTGCGCACGCGGATGCCTGCGTACAGATCACACACTCTCGTCCGCACCAGGGTCGCAACATCTCGCGTCCATGGTGCGGGCGGGAGTGTGTGATTTGTGCGCAGGCATCCGCGTGCGCACAGATCACATATAGGAGTGAATGGGTGCGCACGGCGGTCCGCAAGCATCTGCAGACCGCCGTGCGCACCATTATAAACATAGGGGCCGCGGTCTGCATGCAGATGCTTGCAGATGCATCTGCAAAACGCTGCAGATGCATCTGCAAGTCTGAAGGCAGCCTAAGCTGTCAATCAACCAGCCCAGCACATCCTGAATACACAGCGTAGAAAACATGATAAGGTCATTACATCTGTGACTTCATGATACCATCAATGACATGTAGCCCCTGACACCACCATCCTCTCTCTGGTGTCCTATCATATAAAGAATATGGAATTGTTCATGTTCCTTCTGTTGATTACGTGTTTCAGATGGTTTCCAATGCACAGACCACCTAAAAAAGACATGGTGTGAACATATGTGCTGAGTGAAAACTTCAATTTTTGAGTTTGGTATTTTTGAGGACATTTTTGAGACTTCCCACCCAGTTTCTACTCTGTTTTTGCTCCAAAACCTCCTCTGTGCACATAGCCTCTCCCTGCTCCAAAATCTCTTACAAAATTTTTTTTTAAAAAGGTACTTCACACGTAGCGATATCGCTGTTACGTCACAGGTTTTGTGACGTAACAGCGACCTCACTATTGTGACATATAGCAGCAACCAGGTTCCCGCTGTGAGATCGCTGATCATGACAAATTGTTCTAGATCATTTTTTGGGCAGCGTGCATCCCTGTGTTTGAGAGGGACAACGTCCAACGATCTCAATACTACGCCTGAGAGTGACAGGCTCCCAACATCCGTCATATCATTCCGTATCGTTGCTGTGTCGCTGGTGAGATCTGACTGTGTGACATCTCACCAGTGACCATGTAGCAACGCACCAGCGATCCCTACAAGGTCGTATCGTTGTCTGGATCGCTGGAGCGTCGCCATGTGTAACGAGCCCTAAGAGTACCGTCACACTTGGCGATGCTCAAGCAATCCCGACAGCGATACGACCTGGTAGGGATCACTGGTGCATCGCTACATGGTCACTGGTGAGATGTCAAACAGTCAGATCTCACCAGCAACGCAGCAACGATACAGAACGATACGGCGGTCATTGGGACCCTGTCACTCTCGGGCGTAGTATTGAGGTCATTGTCCCTGTCAAACACACCGATGCATGCTGGCCAGCAGGAGACTGACGATCAAAAAAATGGACCAGGACATTCCAACACGACCAGTGATCTCACAGCGGGGACCTGGTCGCTGCTACGTGTCAAACATAGCGAGATCGCTGCTGAGGTCTTTGTTGCATCACAAGATTTGTGACTCAGCAGCGATCTTGCTAGTGATCTCGCTATGTGTGATGGGGGCTTTAGTCCCTGGCCAATCTACCAGGTTTTTATGGTGAAGATGCTTGAGGAACACACTTCACACTCTGTTTAATGGAACCTCTCTTCTTTGATGTCTCTTCAGTCATTTATCCATTGCCGGCATCTATTTTTTGATAACTTAAACTATAAATAATGATCATCTTCCAAGCGTGGGCGGCTCAAAGAATGACTAGGGCTAGGGTCACATTTCCGTTTTGTTTGCAAAATCCTGATCCGGTTTTGAACTTTAAAAAAGCTCAAAACCGGACCAGGAAACGCTCCTGATAGGAGCCTATGCAAAACACCGGATGGCTTCACAAGCCATCCGGTGGCCGGATCCGGCACTGCTGCCTGCGTTTAAAATCATGCAGGCAGCAGTTTTCGCAGCGTTTGCCGGGACCGCACTGCGGTCACGGATGGCTCAGGATGTGTAATCCCTGAGCCATCCGGTAACTGCATAGGTTGCGGTTCCCGGCTCAGCAAACCTAGTAAAGAGTTAAATTGATTACTAAAGTACTGTTTGAGGTCTGTAGGGGGGCTTAGACCCCCCTACAGACCGGCCGCCCACTTCGGTGGCCTCCTAATACAATATCCCCGCTGGCACGGGCTTCTCCGAGCCCGTGCAAGTCCCCACACCCCCAGCCCCCCGAATTACTATACAGGGGTGCCTGCACCCCTCTTGTATCCTTATTCCTGTATGGGGGGGAAAATGATATATTACAGTCTTGGTGAAAGTACATATTTACGTGTCTTCTACTCCAATGTGGTGACAAATCCATGGGCGGGGCTGTTTGCGGCAGCCTCCGCCCCATCATTTCTTATGGCCGCCCCCTCTGTGCCTCAGCCATTGATGTGAGGCCGGCCGCGTCATGAAAGGGGCGGGGCGCACGGTGTGACGTGTTCGGCCCGCCCCTTTCATGATGCGGCCGGCCTCACATCAATGGCTGAGCCACAGAGGGGGCGGCCATAAGAAATGATGGGGCGGAGGCTGCCGCAAACAGCCCCGCCCATGGATTCGTCACCACATTGGAGCAGAAGACACGTAAATATGTACTTTCACCAAGACTGTAATATATCATTTTCCCCCCATACAGGAATAAGGATACAAGAGGGGTGCAGGCACCCCTGTATAGTAATTCGGGGGGCTGGGGGTGTGGGGACTTGCACGGGCTCGGAGAAGCCCGTGCCAGCGGGGATATTGTATTAGGAGGCCACCGAAGTGGGCGGCCGGTCTGTAGGGGGGTCTAAGCCCCCCTACAGACCTCAAACAGTACTTTAGTAATCAATTTAACTCTTTACTAGGTTTGCTGAGCCGGGAACCGCAACCTATGCAGTTACCGGATGGCTCAGGATTACACATCCTGAGCCATCCGGTGACCGCAGTGCGGTATTCAGCACACATTTTTGTAAAAAAATGTGTGTGCCCGGCATTGCGTTCACCGCATCCGGATCCGGATGCGGTGAATGCAATTTAGGTTTGCAATGTGACCCTACCCTAGGTCACTTGTTTTAGGGTCCCGTTACACTTGGCAACGTTCCAGCGATTCCGACAACGATACGACCTGGTCACACAGCAGCTAGTCTGATGACTCAGACCTACATGGCTGAGTTCTGTGTCGCCAACGAGGTCATTGTTAAGGCACACCGTTGCATGCTGCCCAGCGGGAGCCCGACGATCAAAAAATTGTCCAGGTCACTTCGACACGATCGCCGATGTCACAGCAGGGGCCTGGTTGCTGCTACATGTCAAACATAGCGAGATAGCTGGTGAGGTCACTGTTACGTCACAAAACCTGTGATGCAACAGCGATCTCGCTAGCAATCTCGCTATGTGTGATGGGGGCTTTAGCCTCTTCATGGCTTTCGAAGCCTAAACAGAAGATAGAAAATGCGGAACGTGACACAGCAAGTTGATATTACATGGCTGTGCATTATGTTCATTCTTCATTACATCTTTTATGGCACCTTTACACGCCGCTACAGAAGGTTAGAAACAACCGGGTGTCTCACGTGCACGAGCACGTTCCAACGGTTGCAAACGTTACCCGATACCGCCTTTACACGCCGCTACAAAGTGCTCTACAGAAGGTTTAATCTATCTCTGGAGGCACCGCCGGGTGCCACAAGTTACCTTCTGTAGAGCACCGTCCCTCATTTACACGCCGCTACAGAAGGTAATATGGGAGGACCTAGGGCAGCAGGGACAACACATAGTCGTGCCAGAGTTGTGGATTACGAGACGCTCGTACGGTGATTGGACAATGCAATAGCATCATGATTGGCCAGCCAGCGCAGGGAGGCTGGCTAATACATGACGCTATAGCAATTGTGTAGTGTGACTGGTCAGCTCTAGAAATATGCCGCCCTATGCAGAGACAACCAATCGTAACGCAGGAGCTGTCACCAATGATCGCTGAAGGGGGGCGGTTTCCCGGAGGCTGTGTCACGCCCCAGGGAGTTAACTAGGTGACGAAAAAACCTTCCTGTTCCTCATTTAGACACCGCTACCATCGGGTTGAAACCAACCTGTTTTTGAGCACTGCTCTGAAACAGGTGCCGGAAGTGACGGGTGGCAACAACCTGATTTACACGCCGCTACCTCACGGTGTTTTGACGGTGCAAGATACATTTGTCTCAGACACCCGGTTGTTTCTAACCTTCTGTAGCGGCGTGTAAAGGTACCATTAGTGTTTTTTCAGTGGATTCCAGGTGGAATCTGCATAAAAAAGACATTATGTGCAAATATCCCAGATCTGGCTTTGCACAAAGTGCCATTCTTACTTTTGGAGGGGGCACCATTATTTTTTGAGAGGGCATTATATTTTTAAATGGATTTGGAAGCACAATACTTTGGCCCAGTTACACACACCGATAACACAGGTCAACAAAAAAAATTTTTTTTTCTGGTGCCCAAAATATTTTAATGAATTTGGGGTATTTTTGGGGTGCTGATTCTGAATATGCTATCAGTTTTGCCAGATTGGCTCAAGTTTTTGAGATTTTTGGTATCTTATTTATAGCACTTGTTGGTAAATGCGACGCATCATCTCATTAATTTCTTTGGATTAGTACTTGAACTGAGCAGTTCTCAATATAGTTTTGTGTTAATTAGTGTTCTAAAAGTTTGTTCATAGCTTGATTTTTGCACTAACTTTATGTTTGTTGTCTTGTTGTTCAGTGAAAAGCATGAACTCATCAAGAAGAAGTTGTCTTAACGATCCAGACTCATTCTGTTACATTTGTGGTGAATATACACTGACAAAACATAGAAGAAATATAACAGACTTCGTTAAAAAAGTAGCAAATAACGTCTTTTTTTTAACACATTTTACGAAAAATCTCAAAAACTTGAGCCAATCTGGCAAAACTGATGACATATTCAGAATCAGCACCCCAAAGTTACCCTAAATTCAATGAAATATCTTTGGCACCAAAAATGCTGTTGACCAGTGTAATTGTGCAGATATTGTTCGCAGATCTCTGGTTGCAGTGAAATCATGGACACATGGTTCCATTTTGTGACCGTGTACAAATGTAACAATGTGTCCATGATTTCACTGCAACCAGAGATCTGCCAACAATCTCTGCACAATTATCTGAGTGTGTAACTGGGCCTTTAGAGGCTGACAATGCATACCATGCCACCGTCTAGAACTAGACCTTATTTTATTCTTTATGGCGGCTCCATCAATGAAGCCATCAGCTCTAGTTCCTGTCTTATTTTTGCACTCATAACACTCAGAGCTTGTATTTTTAACATGATGGCTGATAGAAGACGTCTCGCTGCGCGGTTCTTAACTCCGTCATTGTCAGCTCTGCTTTGCACAGTTCACTGAGTAGAAACTAAATCTAGGATGGACTCGCGATGAACCCTTTGTTGGACCTTTAATCTCTGCATGGCTACAGTTCACTGGCAGGTTTTAAAGCAGAGAAACGTGCTGAGCGGCACCCTAGGTAATGAATGAAAGGATGAAAGATCATAAGATCCAGCACAAAAAAACAGGATGATGTCACAGAGGCCCATTCACTCCAAGCTACAGAAAGTCTTTCCCCTGGATAGAAAGCAAAGTCCGAGCCTGTTTGTGTGAGACACGATGAGATGTGTTCTGGGTACAGAGGTCGTTGTCTTTAAGTAATTTGCCCAGATCAGTCTCCTTTACTGCACACAATTCCCTTTTGACAGAACACGGTGACCTGAACCCCAGGAACTTTAATTATCATATAGTCATTATGTTACGCTGCTATCTACTGTTATCGCGGATTATGTTAGTTCTGATAGCGACGTGCAAATATCTCATGGAGCTACTTACAATTCACCCTCCTAGAGAACATTCAGACTATCAGTATGTTCTAGGCCTAGATGAGAAAAATGCAGAACCCCCATAGAAATATGAAGAACAAATTTACAGGTAGTCATTGCCCTTGGTCAGCCCTGGGACGTCTGAGATAAACCTCAAAGTTGTGTGGTGAATAAAATGTATTATCACCCCTGCATTATTACGGAATACCAGTGATTATCTGTCTGCTGTCTCTAACATCATGTCCTCTCTCTACTTTAAACTGAATCTATCAAAAACTGAACTTCTCATGTTTCTCCTTCTACTAATCTTCCTAAATCCAATATTGCCATTTTCATGTGTGATTCCACCATTACTCCCCAGCAGCATGCCCGCTGTCTTGGGTTCATTTTTTTCCTTCACTTCCCACATCCGATCACTCATTCGCTAATGTTGCCATTTCTTATTGTTCATATAGAATCCAGCTCATTTAAGCTTTCTCCTGAGAATCCACGCAGAGCATGGAACCAGTCATGAATAAGGATGTTTCCATCTGAAATGCATTGCCGTTGTCATGCAAATCATGCACATTTTCTATGTTTTTAACTGAAAAATGTTAAATAAAAAAATCATTCACGTGGAAGAGCTGGAAGTATTTCTTTTCATTCATTGGATTTCTTATTATTGACTCTGGAAAAACTCTAACTCCTGCCCTTATTCACCCTTTTTCATTTTAGCCTGGATTATTGCGATGCTCTACTTATTGGTCTTACATTTACTAAACTCTCCCTTCTCCAATCCATCCTTAATGCAGCAGCCAGAATCATATTCCTCTCCAAACATTACACCAATGATTCTACCCTGTGGCAGTCATTGCACTGGTTGCCCATCCACTACAGAGTACAATATAAATTTATCATTCTCTCCCACAAAGCCCCCCACAGTTCTGTACCACCCAACATCTCCTCATCTCTATCACCTACCTGTTCTCTCCATAGTTCTGCACCACCCTACATCTCCTCCCTCATCTCAGTCTATTGCCCTACACGTGCCTTCCATTCCACAAGTGACCTAAGACTCTCATCCTCAATATTCCGAACCTCCCACTCCTATCTCCAAGTCTTCTCTCGAGCTGTACCAATTCTATGGATCATACTTCCAAGATCAATTCAATTAACCTCTATACGACATATGATATACTGGGTATTTCATATGTTGGCTCCTTGTCTTTGATGTGAGCTCCAGTGGTGAGCTCACATCTTTCCCCCCACATCTCAACTGATCATTATTAACCTTTTGAATGGCGCTGTTGACCCACCCCAAGGCCGTGGGGACTCGGTACCCGGCGGTTGCTCTAAGGGGATTGTCACGGGTGGTCTGGCTGGGGCTGTGCCCCTGGTGGTAGCTAAAAAGTTGGGGAATAAAAATAAAACAAAAAGAGTAAAGTCTCATGACACCACCTGCGGTACCTGGTGATGGCACCAGCGCTGCTGGCAGACCTCTGGGGACGATAAGTAGGCAGCTAGATGTTGTCGCTCCCTGTAGGTGGATCGGATAGTTGCCCGGGTAGTCACTGAAGGATGCAATGTCTCCCTAAGGATCACTTGGATGTTCCTTCCACTTTACTTTCAGTCCGTCTGTTTCTTTGTTTGCACTCTCCTTTCTATCCATGCGCTGCCCTGCACGTACCCTCTTTCTACAAGGCCCGTTGGGTGTAATGAGGATACCCTCTCTCTCCAAGGGGCTCAAGCCAGTTTGGAGCTCCTGGTGGGGCTGTGCTTCATGGCCGAGGTCAGGGGCTGTTTGACAGACCTGCAACCCACCGGTGTTGGCGGCTCAGGATTAGACTCGCCTGTGCCGTGCTCGGAGCTGGCTCCCTGTTTAGGGACTAGGATCCCCCCAGACTGCATAGTAATACGATCTGGCGCTGGGTGTTCACCAACACCCTCGGGCTCCCTCCTTCTGTCTAGGCTGTCGTTCCTTTTCAGGCACCCATACTGCTAGTTCCCTCTAGGGCTCGCTCTGCCTTCACTCCTCTTCCCGCTCTTTTCACTACTCTCTCACTGCTCCCACTGGGACCGGTTACCCTGGTAATAGGTTGTCCAATTGGTCACCTTGTTCTAGGTGTAGGGATGCTGGGATGAGAGCCTCAGTTTAACATTACATCCTCCAATAACTGGGGCATCACACTCACTGGCTTGGGTGCAGTACCCCTACTGTGGCGCACTGACCAGTGGGGTACCACACTTTCATTCACTGACAGAACAATCCAAAGCGCCGCAGCAGGGATCGCGCCATTCCCCACCATGATCTGAGATTCAACGATGCGATTGAGGGATCTTGCTGTGATATCTGAATAGTCTGAGGCCCTGTGGTTACCCCGGATGCTATCAGGGATGACTTCTTGTGGATCCCCACTAATCAGTAAGTTATCACTTCGAGACCGCCATATAAATTTTTATTTAAAAATAATGTAGAGCAAGTGATTTTAATAAACTTTCAAATATACTTTATCAGAGAAATCTGGTGGAAACCAATCATAACCTTCCACAAGGTGTCCCCACTGCACTGTGTGTGAAGCAGACATATGTTCATTCTCAGTCAGATTCACCTTCACAGTGAATACGGGCATTTTACCATACAATGGGGTGGATGTGGCCTACACTCCTGACTGCAGCTGATGAAGAAACAATGTGTCAGATTAGCTCAGTCTACAGCATTGTTGCTAAGCAATATCAGAATGTGAGGATAAACTTCTATACCCAAGCTTCTGATCTGTCATCTTTCTCCACATAGCTCAGTCAGGGACCTCTGTTAACCCCTTCTCTGATGTCACATTACACTGCACCCTATCAGCATCTCTCAGAAGCTTTGAAAATACACACATGGTGCTGGCAGATGCTGGCTATGCCCACACAGCCATAAAATGCAGTTTTTAAAAGAGCACAGAAAAGTGTGAGAAAGTAAGTCACATGGCATAAAAATATGCAAATAGAGTCTGTGGAGCCTCAGTTAGGAGTCTCAAACACAGGACTCCTAACCGAGGCTCCACAGACTCTATTTGCATATTCATAATTCCCAGGGGGCAATGCACCTAGGAATTCACTGTGTTGAGCGCTTTAGCCAGCTGTCCGCAGTGTTTTCTTGGACTGGTCTCCCTGAGATCAGTGAATGCTTTGTGACATGGCATAAAAAAGCACTGTGAGTGAGTATATACACTGTGTGCAGAATTATTAGGCAAGTTGAATTTTAGAGGATTATTTTTTATTATTGATCAACAACTATGTTCTCAATCAGCCCAAAAGACTCAAATATCAAAGCTTAATATTTTTGGAAGTTGGAGTGTTTTTTCTTAGATTTGGCTATCTTAGGAGGATATCTGTTTGTGCAGGTAACTATTACTGTGCAGAATTATTAGGCAACTTAATAAAAACCTAATATATTCCCATCTCACTTGTTTATTTTCACCAGGTAAATTAATATAACTGCACAAAATATAGAAATAAACATTTCTGACATGCAAAAACAAAACACAAAAAAATGAGTGACCAATATAGCCACCTTTCTTTATGATGACACTCAACAGCCTTCCATCCATAGATTCTGTCAGCTGCTTGATCTGTTTACGATCAACATTGCGTGCAGCAGCCACCACAGCCTCCCAGACACTGTTCCCAGAGGTGTACTGTTTTCCCTCCCTGTAGATCTCACATTTTAGGAGGGACCACAGGTTCTCTACGGGGTTCAGATCAGGTGAACAAGGGGCCATGTCATTATTTTTCTTCTTTTAGACCTTTACTGGCCAGCCACACTGTGGAGTAGTTGGATGCATGTGATGGAGCATTGTCCTGCATGAAAATCATGTTTTTCTTGAATGATGCCGACTTCTTCCTGTACCACTGCTTGAAGAAGTTGTCTTCCATAAACTGGCAGTAGGTCCGGGAGTTGAGATTCACTCCATCCTCAACCCGAAAAGGTCCCACAAGTTCATCTTTGATGATACCAGCCCATACCAGTACCCCACCTCCACCTTGCTGGCGTCTGAGCCGGAGTGGAGCTCTCTGCCCTTTACTGATCCAGCCTCTGGCCATCCATCTGGCCCATCAAGAGTCACTCTCATTTCATCAGTCCATAAAACCTTTGAAAAATCAGTCTTAAGATATTTCTTGTCCCAGTCTTGACGTTTTATCTTATGTTTCTTGTTCAAAGGTGGTTGTTTTTCAGCCTTCCTTCTCTTGGCCATGTCCCTGAGTATAGCACACCTTGTGCTTTTTGATACTCCAGTAATGTTGTAGCTCTGAAATATGGCAAAACTGGTGGCAAATGGCATCTTGGCAGCTTCACGCTTGATTTTCCTCAATTCATGGGCAGTTATTTTGCGCCTTTTTTGTCCAACATGCTTCTTGCGACCCTGTTGGTTATTTGACATGAGAGGCTTGATTGTTCGGTGATCACGTTTCAAAAGTTTTGCAATTTCAAGATTGTTGCATCCCTCTGCAAGACATCTCACAAGTTTGGACTTTTCAGAGCCCATCAAATCTCTCTTCTGACCCATTTTGCCTAAGGAAAGGCATTTGCCTAATAATTAAGCACACCTTTTATAGGGTGTTGATGTCATTAGAACACAGATCTCCTCATTACAGAGATGCACATCACCTGATTTACTTAATTGGTAGTTGGCTCTCAAGCCTATACAGCTTGGAGTAGGACAACATGTATAAAAAGTATCACGTGATCAAAATACTCATTTGCCTAATAATTCTGCACGCAGTGTAGAGCACAACATCAAAAAGGTGAATTCACTTAGATTGGCAGGATAATATCTTAGCGAAATGGAGCTAGACACCAGCACAGGGAGAGGGGGGAGAAGAAAGGGCTGCTGGGAAATGTAGTGTTAGTAGTTAAGAATAGGACTGCCCATTCAGTTATGTAAAGCTGGATTCACTGTAGGTCAGATGGAGATGAAAAAGACACAAAGGTAAACATTTTACAAAGGTCTTTTTATTAAAATGATATTATCAGAAAGATTGATTGTCGCCCATCTCCGAACATGTGTGGCCAGAAAGACGACTATGGACTAAACCGCATATGACTGAGCCGTCATTGTGATCATAAACCAACAACTTTAATCCAGTATGTACTGGGGGATTTTCAGGTGTTCCTTTTTTTAATTTGGGGGTGCTGTCAAGCTCTGGATTTATTCGGTCTTTGATACACCATCACCAGAGCCATGGGGAACCGGGCCGAACAGTTCTTTGAGGGGCGTGGCTACAGGGCATCGCTGGTCACCTCGTTGGACCACATTTCAGCCACGCCAGATGGTTTTTGTTCTTTGGTCTATTTACAGAGTGCAAAGTTTCCAGGTTGCAAATGTTGGCTACAAAATCAACAAGGAGCACATCAAGTGCTAATTATGTTCAAAAATGTTTCAATCACACATTGTCCATGGCCGTATTGTCCATTTCTTATAAATGGGTATTTTCTTATCCTAACTAATTAAACATTTCATACACACTCATAACATGTTTAATGCCTAACCAGTTTCACTAAGTATCTACACATTTGGCTTTGTACTTATTGCTGCTTCCATGACAGAGCACGGGGATTCAGGCCACCTACTCGTCCGGGGAGTTCATTAGCCTGCCTGCCACTAGGTTGCGTGACCTGGTTGTCTACTGCAGCGGGGGTTGTTGCTGCTCGCTGCTCGCTGCTTGCTGGAATTAGCGGCACCGGTTACTGGAGGTGGCCCACCCATCCGGTTCCGGGCATTGATTTATTAGGGGATGTCATGGGTGGCCTGTGCCCGGACCCATAGGCCCTGGTGGTCACTGACAAAGGGGAAAAATAAAATGAACAGTGGCTCATGACTCCACCTACGGTATCCAGTAATCATATCGGCGCTGCTACAGATCTCCGGGGATGATGATGAGGCAGCTAGGTGATTATACTCTCTGTAGGTGGAGCGGGATCCCCGGGGCAGTGTTGGATGAATAGAGATCTCACACAGAGAGGGGGCTCGTCAGGTGGAGATGCTGGCACACAGTCTGTGTTGAGGGCAGGATCAGGGGCCGCAATAATTGACACACACATGTTGGCAGTTGTTTCCGTACCTTTTACTGATGGTGTTGGTTCAAGGCAATATCCAGGGGACTGTCCAGGTGGTCGGTGCAGTTCAGGATTTTCACACCCGATGAGTTGTGAAGCCTCCTTGTTTCTGTGTGTATGTTTAAGTCCTGGCCTAACTGAATCCTGGCCTTGACCGCTCCTGTGTCCCTCACTTGTATAGCAGGCTGTGAGAACCTTCGGCTGGGAACCACTGCTCCTCCACGGTCCCTGGCTCTGTTAATCGCTGTGCTACAAGTTTCACCAGGAGACTGAAGTCTCCCTGGCCCTCCAGTGTTCTCTGCTGGGATAACTCCTCCCTTGCAGACTCGGTGTCCAGGTTGCTTCGGTTGCTTTCCTGGGGTAAACTGGTATGGTTCCTCTGCCCCAGCTACATCTCTGGTACGCCTTGCCTCCGACCCTCACTCTTGCGTCCGTTACATTGGCTATGCTTCCCTCTGGTACGGGCCTAGCGCGGCTCCATTCACCAGGTGTCTTCCTCAGTACTGCTCCGTACTGAACTGTTCACAGTCCTCTCTGGAACTGCACTGCCTAACTCCTCCCTTGGGTCTGAATTTATAGGGGATCTTGCCTGAAGTCAGCAAGTGGAGCTCCCCCTTCAGGTCTGGGGTGGAAGGTGTTGCATGTGTAAGTTTACCTGATGTGGAAATCCCTCCTGCACCAGATGTTCCTGTGGCAACAGAACCATAGGGGTGCCACAGAGGCATCTCCTCTGCACACACCCTCCTTACGTTGAGCGCATACCACCTCCTTTCACACAGATGTCGGGTATAGGTCACACGGTCTCTGGGGTATAGATCGCAGTCAGGGCGTCCCTTCCGGAGATGCAACTCTAAATCCTGCCTGGTCATAAATAAATCTTGGGCCCCATCGGGTTCTGGATAATACCCCAGCCCTTCTCCAGGTTAACTTGGCCACCGTGCCTAGCACTCTCGTACCTCGGTAAGCGGTCTTAGCTTTACGGACCTGATTTTGGTCTTTAAATTTTGGTCTTTCATCACCCTTCATTAAGTCTGCCCCTCCTCCTCCTCTGCCTCCCACCGGGCACTCCACTGTTGGCAGTAGTCCCCCCAACTTAGGGTATCCATCCGGACCTCTCCTGCTTAGGCCTCTCCATGGAACCCCATCAGTTCCTTTCCCTGGTTATCCCACCGGAAAACTACCCACTTGTGGAGCCCACTGGGGCGGGGTACTCGGTACCGGACCAGGGTACTGCTGGGGATATCATGGTGGTCTTGGTCCGGACCGTGTCCCGGGTTCTCACAAGTGAAAGGGATATTTACAAGGATTAGTTTGTCATGATGCCACCCATGGGTTGTGGTCAGTGATGGTCCCACCGCTGCAGCGCAGCTCTGCCAGGAGGATGGAGGGATGGATGAGCTGCAGCTTGATGGATGAGCCTGCCGTGGGTTGGGCTGCTCCTGACAGGTTAAGAAGTACAATGCAGTTCTGTATACCTGGAATCGGACACGGGAAACTGAAGCAGGGTTACCGGGTTTAATCTCAAGTTCTTCCAAGTCACACAGTTCACGGTACAGTTCAGTTCTTAACAGCTTTACACAGTTAACTCCGGTAACACTTAACCCTCTGCAGCCAAGCTGTTGCTCTGAGACCCCTCACTCCTTCTATTAACCTTTCAGGCTTGTTCTTTCTCTCTTTCTGCTCTTCCTGCGGATTGTATGGCAGCAGCTCGGCCTCTTGTATGTAGTTTCCCCCTATGTGTGTGGGCGGTAAGCCGGGTCCTCTTGGATGCTGCTGAGCCTCCAACCCTGTAGAGGGAACACGGATCTGGAATCTGTATTCCCCGCCGGTGTGTCTGGGGAGCCGGTGTATGACTTCAGTCCCCCTCAGAGCTGACACTCTGGTATTTTCCTAGCCTGCAGTACCCCTGTCTCCCAAGGGCTTACCAGGCTCCTTCTAACCCGTGTGATTTCCAGTTAAAATCAGGGAATCTATCCCGCCGGTAGTTGGTCGGTGCTGCCGTGTTCCTCGGATCTGGTGATACCGGTCCGGTCTCTGTCCTCACACTCCCTTGGGATGCCGGCTATGGATAAGCTTTCTCTCCATGGAACGGTATCTCTGTGGATTCTGCGTCTCCAGGTAGCCCAATCCCACCGGGATGTGTCACTTTCTGTCTGCTGTTCTTACCCTCCTGGCTCACTCTGGCCTACTAACTCCTTCCTCCTCTTTTCCGCTATTTGTACTATCTGTCACCTGATCTTCCTTCCCACCCACTTTCCTCTAAACCCACCACCCCTTGCCGCCTAGAGCCCTGGGCTCCGGGTTGGGTGCCAGTGTTCCTGTGGGTGTGTGTGCTGTGAGGGTGTTTGTTGCACAAACTGTCTATCTTTCTGCCTTGCTGCAGTTCCCTATGTGGCCAACCTGGTCAGAGGGACGCCACACATTCTGCATGGATAGCCTGGAATGCTGGATAAAGGTTGTAATGGGACCACCAGCCTACCCTTCCTTTGTACTGATCGTTCCCATGCGGTGTCACTATACACCTGGCCGGGTTTAAGGGCTGTTGGGAGATCTAGGGGCCCAATCAGGGTGTGCTCAGCTACCGGAACAGGGGCTACATCTGTAATTGCAGCTGCTGTCTCTCCAGTGCTGGGCATTTCCTCCTCATCTTCCTCCGGGGTTGGAGTTGCAGGGTGCAAAGCTGACCACCGCTGGATATATTTTCCAGCAGTGCTTCCTTCCACCTTTCCACTGTGTCCATCTGGGCCTGCCTTATCTGCCGACCCAGTTCTTGCATCTCGGACTGTAGGAATCTCAGATCCACCAGGGACACTTCCTCTGAGGCTCCCTCCGGGCTGCTGGGGGGGTCCTCCGCTTCCACCCCACGTGCCGGAGCGCTATGGTCGCCTTTCTCCATAATAAGTACTGGGTTTTCTGCTGCTTCTGCCGCAACACAGCAACACATGCGCTTGCACTCTTCCTGGTGCTCCACCTGCCCTCTCCCTTTTTATGGGCGGGTTCCTTTCATCCTGCTGTTGGCCACACCAGAAGGCAGATCCCTCCAGCCGATGGACGAGTCCTTTTGCTCTACAGTCTTTGCAGTGGGCAGGCATGTCTCTTCGCACCATTCGGCAACCCGTCCCGCCATGGGAGACTGCACCACTCCCTCACACATGGCTCTTGTTCTTCTTGGCGGGCACCATTACACAGTCTTTTGCATAGTCTTTTGGGCGCACGAGACCCAGTTACCGGGTCGGTACATCCGGTAGTGATGCCAAATTGACACGCCCAGTCACCAGGGCAATGGGGTACTCGGAACTGGGCCAAACAGTTCTTTCAAGGGATGTGTCACGGTGGCGTGACCCGGCTCCATGGCCCTGGCCGTGTCATATAAATGGGGAAAGATTATATGGGGAATTAATTTGTGATGCCACCCATGGTATTCGGCAATTGGATGGCCGATGCTGCAGTTCAGATCCACTGGGGTGGTTGGTGAAGCAGCAGAGATGTTACAGCTCTCCACAGGTAGAGTGAGACCCCAGGGCAGTTGTAAAGTCTATTAGATGATGGTATCACATGTAGTGCAGGGCAGATGATGCAGTAAATAACTTTAGACACAGCAGGGTGCAGTATTCACATTTTACTCACAGTTCTGACAGTCCTCCAGGTTTTCAACAACCCGCTGGGTGCTGTGTCCTCCAGGTCAGGGATCCAGCCAACTATCGAGTAAGGCTAGGCTCAGATTCACGCTATTAGCTGCACTCAGGGGGGTTCCATTAAAAACATATGTTTTGACAGCCTTTACGCAGTGTTACCACCTTGGTAGCGCTGCGTTAACGCTGCAAGTTTCCCTATGGTGACGCGGCCCCTAGCGCTTCTCAAACGCCGGCATCTGAGTGCCGGAGTCTGAAATCTCGCGTTTTTTCCTAGCGTGTCAAATGACACTTCTGAAAGCGGAATCTGACCCTAGCCTAACTTGGGTGCACTTTACTGGGACCCCATTCTGGTGTATCTTCCTGGGTCGTCTCTCTGCAGTGGCTCTTGCCCTGCATCTCACACACAGTGTCCCAAGGCAGCAGCTTTGGATCCTGTCAGGCGACGTCTTCCTAGTCCCCTTTACCCTATGCGGCTGTCTTTTCAGTGATTATGTGTGGATTCGGCTGCTGCACTTGAAGATACCGCAGCCTCCAGTTAGCTAGCTGAGTCCTACATTTCTCTCCACTAGTCTGGCACTGGTCTCCTCTGCGGCTCAGTTCCTTCACCCGACTCCGATCATGAATGGCGTGGATACGGGCACCACGGGTGGATTCCTCACTTCCCGTTCCCCTAGGATCCCTTCCGAGTCTCTAGAGCCCCTCACTGACTCTTCCATCTGTACTTTCCTGGGACAAGCTCCAACCAGCTCCAGTCCCCCAGAATGTCTCTCTTTGTCCCTCCATTCGTGGCAGGCTCCTGTCCCCATGGACTCACGGTCTTCTTCTCGACTCTTCTACACGTCTCCCTGACATCAGTCACGTTCCTTACGTCTCCAACATATGCCCTCCATTGTCACTACTTCCTTCACTACTTCTTAGTGTGCTCCCCTTATCTACTTCCTCCATCCACACCTTCTACCTAGTCCTTCTCCAGCTTGAGATGGGGCCCTTCCTCAATAGGTCCGCACAGATCCCCTGGCCTGGAGTGATATGGTGTTGGATGCTAGTGTGTGGGTACTGGGTAGTGTCCCCTCCTTACCCGAAAGTAGGGTACTACACCTCTGGCTGAGGTGCAGTACCTCTGTGGAGACTGGACCCTCAGGGTGCCACATCTTCTCATCAAGCAAATTGTATGCAGGGATTTTAAAAATGATGAATTATTCAAATACAAAGTGTTTTAGAACTTTTCATGATGATAGAAAAATAAAATACAAATATCAAAATATGAACCTGACGGCGTCACCTTTAATAGCATGTGAACTGGGCTGTCTTTAATCTTTTTCTATAGGCCAAAGAGACTTTTCGGATCCCCTAGGTTCCAGGGCCTGGTTGCGATTGCAGTCCCTGCACCTGTTGTAGTTACACCCCTGGTGGCACTCTACAATGCTAAAATATGCTAGAACTGAAAAAAACTTTGGTATGGCATTACTGATATAGGAATATTTGAAAAACCATGTGAGCCCGATAAACATGACAAGGTGATCTTATTTATCAGGACCCTAACTTGAAATGTCTCATTCTGGATTTAAAAATCAACTGGGCAGATAGGATATTGGCTAAATAAGAAGATGGTGGCCACACCCTGGTTATAATGTGGACTGCTCGGTCATAAAAAAAAGAACTATAAATATCAAAAATAGTGACACGCATCTTCAATAGTTGTGAACAGGCGCCAGGCATTTCAAGTTAGGGTCCCGATAAATGAGACTACCTTGCCGCGGTTATAGAATTATAGAATTGGAGAGTAGCGATGTTGATATTTTGAAGTTTTATTGTGTTTTTCAGCTGGCGCCTGTTTACTCCAATTGAAGGTGCTAGTCAATCTTTTTGATATTTGTATCATGTGAAAATGTACTTAAATACTTTGCATTTGAATTATTCATAGTTTTTAGTATCCCTGAATGCAGTCTATAAATGAGAAGATCAAACACATCTAGAGTCCAATGTGAGCCCAATAACCATATTAAGGTAATCTCTTTTATCGGGACCCTAACTTGAAATGCCTCGTGTCTGTTCATAACTATTGTCTTCTTGATATTTGTAGTACATTTTTTTCCTGACTGAGCGCTCCATCCTATAACCAGGGCATGACCACCAACTTCTTGTTTATTCAGATTCCTTTATGCCCTGATATGTAGAGTTTTAAATCTCAGAAAGACATTTCATGTTAGGATCCCGATAAATGAGATCACCTTGATGTGGTTATCGGGCTCACATAGATTGGTCAATAGATAAACTATGTATATTATTTCTCAAATATTCCCATAGCACCATTGCCAAAGTGCCCCTATTCAATTCTAGCATATATTCACACTTGAGAGTGCAACTGTTTGTGTTTTTGTAGTTTTACAAATATGAAATAGTCAAATAATTCTAGATTTTACTTTCTAAGGCAGTTTTCTAAGTAGACTACGTATCCGATTAAGCCCTCGATCACACTCCGTCACATCATCTCGTCACTAACACTATCTTTAATCGTCGACTCCACAGCTTTTTTTCCCCCCTAAGTATTTTGGCTCATGTAGTGAAATCCTCACTGATGCTGAGCGTCAGAGATTCACGTCAATGCTCATTTCTGTCCCGGCTGCTCTTATCATTTATGAAAATCTCAGATGTCAACTCATTTGTAACACATTTAACAATGCATCGATCACAAACCCCAATGCATTCTTTATTCTGCAACGTCTCCAACCTGGAGGAAGACGGAGAACAGCCTGGAGACAGTTTTCTTTTGGAATGGAGGAGTTTGACTTCTGCACCAATAGATTGTTGTCAACATGATTCACTTGTCCTCAGGAAGCCCCCGACGGACATCATGTCACCTCTAATCCATTTCTCTCTTCCTTGGGTGTATTGTATTTATGCTTTTTTCAGATTTGTTTTGCATGGGGACTGCTGACCTGGCACCTTTCGTAGTATCTCTTCAGCAGCTTCCGTTATGATAGGTTTGCAGTTCTGGGATTGGACGGCGCGCTCGGGATGGGGACTGCGGCACAATTAAAGCAACTGTGTTATTTGAGACTTCCAAAGTCCCACAAGTTCAGGAAAGGACATTATCGTCTCCCATTTAGGGTCTAACCACAAATAAAAGCCACTCTTGAGAGGAAACACGTGTAATGCCTTTTTTTTGTGGCAGGCTATTTAAGATGGCTGACTGGTACAATTTTTAACATGTTTAAAATGCGTGTAATTACATCTAGTGAACAGGAAACCACTTAATTGAAATTGTAGAAATGTGTAGAAGACAGAAGACACTCTGGCGGTGTCATCTCCCACCTGTCCTCTAAACTGGCATTTGTCATTCAGCTTGATTTCAGCGAGATGCAGCTGGGTGGGTCGGGTTAAATTATTAAATCATATAGAGTGGAACATGTTGTTCTGAGGGGTAAATTTAAAGGGGTTGTGCCACAAACTATTGTACATTTTAATTAATAGATCATAGAATAAAAAGTTCCACAATTGGATATGTTAAAAGAAAATGCTTCTGTCCAGAGATATTCTTATAAATGTGTCCCTGTGTAATGTATGTGTCTGACCATGCAGGAACAGGTGGGATATACCACAGCTTCTGGGCAGTATCAGGTGGGATATATCACAACTCCTGGGCAGGAACAGGTTAGAAATGCCACAGCTCCTGGGCAGGGAGGGACGTAATAAAATATACAGACATTACAGCTGGGAATAATAGCTGCTTCTTTCTGTGATGTAAAGCATTTAATTGTCTGTTAATAAACTTGTTTTCCATCACAGAAGGAATTAACTGTGATTGCTGGCTGTATCCCACCTGTTTCTACCAGGAGCTGTGGTATATCTGACCTGTTTCTGCCCAGAAGCTGTGGTATATCTGACTTGTTCCTGCCCAGTAACTGTGGTATATATCACCTGTTCCGGCCCAGAAGCTGTGGTGTATCCTATATCCACCTGTTCCTGCCAGGAGTTGTGTTATATCCCACCTGTTCCTGCCAGGAGCTGTGGTATATCCCATCTGTTCCTGCCCAGGAGCTGTGGTATATCCCACCTGTTCCTGTCCAGGAGCTGTGGTATATCCCACCTGTTCCTGCCCAGGAGCTGTGGTATATCCCACCTAGTCCTGCCCAGGAGCTGTGGTATATCCCACCTGTTCCAGCCCAGGAGCTGTGGCATATCCTACCTGTTTCCCCACCACAGGGGCTATGGTATATCCCACCTGCTCCAACCTAGGAGCTATGGTATATCCCATCTGTTCCTGCCCATTAGCTGTGGTATATATCACCTGTTCCAGCCCAGTAGCTGTGGTATATATCACCTGTTCCAGCCCAGTAGCTGTGGTATATCCCACCTGTTCATGCCCAGGAGCTGTGATATATCCCACCTGTTGCAGCCGAAGAGCTGTGGTATATCCCACCTGTTACTGCATGGTCGGACACATACATTACACAGGAACACATTTTTAAAGATGTCTCGGGGCAGAAAGATAGTTTTTAACACATCCAATTGTGGAACTTATTTTTAGTCTATTTTTTATTCATTAAAATGTACAATAATTTGTGGCAGAACCCCATAAAATGGAAATGTATACCATGGACTGGGACTGAGGTGTGTGTATGTGTTTGTGTGTGTGTGTGTGTGTGCGGGTGGGGGGGGGCAACTTGCTGCACAGGTCTGTCCTGACTCTGCCTCTTTATCTGTGAGTGTCAGGGGGGCTTTTAGGAATTCTTTTTTTTAGTTTTCTGCTAATTTATTGCAGATTTTAAGCATTTTATAGTATCAGTAAAGCGGATACATTTTAAGTTACCTGCAGAGATGAGTGGTGATCCGCAGAGGATCGAGTTCACATCAAATTTCCTGAAACTCAAGGTTTTATGCAAATTCAAAGATTTTGAGATTCTATTAACTGTTTACAAAACAGAAACTCCTTGCCCTGCATCATTTTTCACACTATTCAGATTTTCACTTTAGCCTTTTATGTAATTGGCCAAATTTAAAAATTGGCAAAAAATTATTTTTGCCCCCCACCTCCTGCATCCATGTACCCTCTCCTCCCGCCACTAATTATGCTCCAAGTAAAAATGATTTTAGAGTTCTACTTGTAGTCCTATGGAGAATAACATGACACATAACCCATTCAGTAGTTTAAGGTAGACGTTGATATTTATTTTTCCCATTCGAAACGCAGGAAACCATCATTTATTAAGGAAACATCCTTTTATTTTTAGTGAAAATAATCAGAACTGAAGCTTGGCCTGAGCCAGACGATAGAAAATAAGCAGAATGGTTTTTGATCTGATGTTGTATAACCTGCATATGTGCCTGTGAGATAACGTGTTATCATGGGGTCCGGGACATTACCGAATCCAAGGGGACCTCCACCCTCAAACATCCAAGCGGGCAGTGCTCACTTTCACAGCTTTTTAGACCATAGTCATCGTCTTCCAACTTTGGTCAGTTGGGCTATTTCTCTGAAGCCCAAGATGGTAGCATCAGTCTTCGGCATTTGCCCTGGGAACTGAGTGACATCACATTAGGACTTGGCATTTATATAGGTTCTCCTCACATTCTAACTAAATTACTAAACTAAAACGTGACCCTAGACCCTATTGCACTTTCTTTGTCCACAGTTTCTTATCTCAGATTCATATTGACTCCTTCATCAGGACAGGTATACAGGTATCTGTATTGTCCTGATGAAGGGGTCAGTAGGACTATGAAGCGCGTTGACCGGAAATATTACATGGTTAAACCTCAGTTTCTCTCTTGATCACCGGCAATGCAAATTTAACCTACTCTTCTCCATCCACAGTGTTCAGTATTCACACTGCACAGGTGTCTGTGAATGTCCTGATGAAGGAGTCAGCAGGACTATGAAACGTGTTGACCTAATAAATTACGAGATTGGACTCCAATTTGTCTGTTGGATCATCGGCAGCACAGATTTAACCCATTCTTATCCACCCGTAGGGTTTCCTTCCAAACTGGCATAATTTAGAGTTGTCGGGAATTCACCATATGAAAGGTCTGATGGCATCACCAGTGATCCTCGAGTGGCCACCATGAAGAGTTAGATCCTTGATTGGTCAATTTCTTTTGGAAATCTGGGTCACAAACACTATGGCCACTGTGGGGTGCCACTTTACAAGGAGCAGATTTAGCACCGATGAGCTGAAAATTAGTCTTATTAACTCGTACAAGATGACATATCAAAGACTTCTCATCTGGGTCCATTCAGAGCTCATGACTTGATGACCTTTTTGGAAGGAGTGATCCTGCATGCTTCTGCTGGTGTAGATACAGCTGGCTCCGCACACACTGTGTATACAGTAATGTAGCACACATTCAGCAGAAGTGTCTCCTGTAATCAGATGAAGCCATTGGATTGGTTTCTGGCTTCATTCATGCACGATTTGCAGATCTGTTAATATTCATAAAGCAAAGTCGGACTTTACCGATACCCAAAGGCATTGTCACTGCAAATGCCACCGTGTTACTGTGCAGAGCGGTGGAAATGACATCAGGAAATGTGTCTGTTCTTAAGGAAGAGGAATGTTCATTATACATCTCTTACTGATCACTTTAGTGCAAGCCTTGCAGAAATGTTAGCCAGCAGACCAGTCACGGGAGGAACATTGCCCCAACACTAGCCGCCAGCATGACAAGAGCTGGGATTCAGCATCACAGTCAAACTGTTTTACTGTGTAGTTAATAGTAGAGCTCCGTTACAGGACAGATGGTATTTATATCCATCCAACATCAGAATGGATGTCAAGGAAACTCGAATAATGCAACTCCAAAACGGTGCAAATCCCTCATTGGCAACTGAAGTTTTACCTTGTGGGTCAAGGTTCACTAAAGGTCAATGGTCCCTTGTATATTAAGAAATAATTAAACTTTTTCTTCATTTAATTGTCCTACAAGCGTTAGAAAAGAGACGTCCAAATGGTGTTAGAAGCGTACCATAATGAGCAGGGCACTTCGGATGGAGAAAACTGGAAATGTTACGTTACGTGAGAGATTCTATTGGATCGGCATGAGGTCAACCATAGAGAGATGGTGTAAAAATTGTGGACCATGCTCATTAAGAAGAAAAGACCGTAACAGCTAGTAGCACCACTCCAGCCTATCATCACTAAACAGCCATTAGAACTGGTAGCCTTAGATCACGTCAAACTCACACCCAGCAGATCAGGCTATACCTATGCTCTTACCATGGTGGACCTCTATTCCAGATTCCTAGTGGTAGCTCCGGTGAAAGACTTAACAGCTCAGACAGCCGCAATAACCTTTCCAGCCTATTTCTGCAGACCACACGGGTATCCAAAACAGGCACTCGGATTCCGGGACAGGTGGTTACTTTAGTGGGGATCACAGCTGGTCAGTTCCCGGTTCCGTGCCCTGGACCCTCAGTGGCAGGCTGGAGGTGATGATGAAGGGGAATGGTATCGTGACCCACCTGTTGTACCTGGTAATAGGGATACCAGCGCTGCGGCCGTCCGCTGAGGTGATGGAAATGCAGCTTTGGTAGTACAGCTCCCCACAGGTGGAGCTTTACCTCAGGGCAGCGGAGTGGATGAGGGGAATAGTAGGAGCGGTTGTGTTGTGAACGCTGCAGGCGGTGGCGGTGAAGCAGGCACACACAACAATAGTCTCTGTTTGTACATTTTTACTGATGTTCGGTAACAGGTACGGTCCAGGAGGGTAACCAGGTTACCGGTGCAGCTTGGGACGTTCACCTTGGAGAGTTGTGAGGCCTCCTCTATTAGTGTGTATGGTAATAGGGGAAGCTCTGCCTGGAGCTGGACCTGCCACTCTTTCTCTTCCTCTCTCAGGTGGCTGTTCCACAACCGACAATGAGGAACTTTCTGTGGGGATCCCTATCTTCTGCTTGGGTCCCTGGTCCTATGCTTGGTCAGGCTTGGGTATACGTTTTCCTGAGCTCCAGGGGGACTACATCCTCCTGGTCTGTCCGGGCTTTCTCTGCTGCCAATATGAGTAATAGCAGCTATGTTCCCTTCTTCTGTCTTCCTACCTCTCCCACTGGCCTCCGTCCCTCTCTCTAGGGTGCTGCACAGCTGGGGTCAGTCTTCCCTGATTCTGGGCCTGAGTTGGTCCCAGCAACCAACCCTTTCCAGTCCTTCTTCTGTACTCACTCACTGAACTGACTGTTCTCTTCACGCAGACTGACTGACCCCTCCCCTCAGGCCCTGATACTTATAGGGGATCTTGCTTAAGGCAGCAAGAAGGGCTCCCCCTTCAGGTCTGGGGTGGAAGGTGTTGGGTGCTGTGTGTGCCAAGGTTTACATCCCTCCCTGCACCGATGGGTGCCGTGGCAATCCCCCACAGGGGTGCCACATTAAGTTAGTTTTTTAAATAGTTCATTACCTTATTCTACTTCCTTACTCTAACAAACACCATGACAGAGTGTAGTTTTATATTCCAATTTATACTCCATTTGATGCTGCTTTTAGCTGCTGCTTAGCAAAGTACCAAAGTGCTGTTTTTATGCCAAATGTATACTCCTTTTCAAGCTGCTTTTTCTGAATAGAATGCCACAGTGCTATTTTATATGCCCAATTTTTTACTCCTTTAAAAACTGCATTTAGCTGCTCAGCAAATGCCACATTGCTGTTTTATATAATGTATTCTCCTTTTGATGCGCATTACTGTTTCCAATCATTTCCAACTTATACTCCTTTACAAGCTGTTTTTAACTGCTGCTCAGCAAAGTGCCATGGAACTGTTTTGTATGTCCAATTTATACTTCTTTTGAAACTGCTTTTAGCTGCTGCTCAGCAAAATTCCACAGTACTGTTTCATATTCCAATATGTACTCTTTTTGAAACTGCTTTTAACTGCTGTTATCAAAGGGCCACAGTGCTGTTTTATATACCCAATTTATTTTCTTTGCAAGCTGCTTTTAACTATTGCTCAATAAAATTCCACAGTGTTGTTTTATATTCTAATCTATACTCCTTTTAAAGCTGTTTTAACTGATTCTCAGCAAATGCCACAGTGCTGTTTTATTTCCAAGTTATACACATTTACAAGCTGCTTTTAACTATTTCTAAAAAATTGTCCAAGTGCTATTTTATCACTTCAACTTTCATACAGATTTTCTTTCGCAAGCACTGTAATTATTCAGCTACTGCTCAGCAAAATCCACAGTGCTGTTTTATATGCCCAATTTATACTCCTTTAGAAGCTCCTGATCAGCAAGATCCATTTTTCAGAGTATAGGAATTCCCCTTTCTAAACCTTTGTGCTCTCGACTCCTGTACTGAGACAGGGAGATACCTGTACTCTGTAAATAGAGTATGAATCCTGCTGGGCAGCAGTTACATGGATCTTCTAAAGGAGTATTCATTGGCCAAGGGAAATAGCAAGGCAGCATTGTATTTGGAATAGGAAAATGCATAATATGGTAATGAAGAATATGACATTGAGTTATAACTTCACAATGCGAGGAAAATAAAAACTAATTTATTTACTCTTTAACCATTCTCTTCTTTTATGTGACAAAACTTGAGCATCTTAGAACTGTGGATTGTGCTGTTTGTATGGTTTTCTACCTGGAAAATTCATGAATAAATGACAATTGGTTGTTACTTTTCTTCTTGTAAAAAGAACACCCCCCTCTCCAAAACATTCAAACGCAGTATGACCATTCTAGAGACTATACCCTACTAATGTAATGTCTGTCTGAGGCCATTAGCTCCAGAGCCAGCCTCAGACTGATTTGTCATTAGTCACGGCGTCTATTTTTGTTAAGGAATTCCAGAATGACAGCACAATGCTGTGTCTCTAAGGACACCAGCTTTTCTAGATGCATATACTCACCAATCAGGAATCTGGAAAAGCTGAGAGACAACCTCCGAGGATCCTATAATACAGGCTGACATCGATCTTGCAGGAATGCACATATCACACATTGAAAAACCACAATTGTGAATTAAGTACAAAGATAACAGAAAATAATGTTAGTTTGTGCCCAGACATAATATAATGCAGTCCTATGTAAATCCCAAATAACATAACTGGAGCATGCCTCTCCGCTCTGTCAACTGGTATCGCATTTGATTCGATCTCTCTGCTCTCATTGTCTCACATAATGGTGTGTAACTCTATGAGACTGATTGATTTTAATAACTAAAAAAAAATTCCCCAAACTGAGGAGCTAATTGTTGGTGGCGGGCGCGCTGCCAGCTCCGGGAGGTGAGAGCACTGGCAACTCTCTGTCTGGAATGTCTGGCGGTGAAGTGGTTAAACCTTTTATTCTGCTTAACCCATCACAAATGCAGAGTTAAACCCTCGTGAAGATCTCCGGAGTCTGGAATTATTTATTCATGCAGGGATAGATTATCCGAGGGTTCCCCATAATCCTCACTTGGGGATCAGAGAGGAAATCTTCACTCCGCTGCTCATTGTCCTATATTGGATGTTTAGGAATCAGGAGCTTCATGAGAGATATGTGGAGGTAATATTAATACATGGAGAGGTGGCGGATGTGTATGTGTCTATGTACTGCAAAAATACAGCTGGATATACCGGATCAAAATTGAATAATCACATATTTACATTGATCTATCTATCTATCTATCTATCTATCTATCTATCTATCTATCTATCTACAACAGTCGAAAAAGGCTACTACTCCAGATGTGCTTATATCTTATATTGTGCAAATTGAACATTTCTGTCTGGGCGTAATCGCTTATAGAATGTACACTGATTATCCAGCGTCCTGGATTTATAACGTGCAATTGTGCTTAACATTTTAATGGCTCTCTATATGTGCATTAATCTGTACTTATACTGGCATTATACTGGTTACAGGTATTGTTTCACGGTCTCTTTAGGGCTACTGTCCATATAATAACCTGCACCCTGGGTTTGTACCATCCTCACAATTCATTGAGAAGTATCATGGTCCCCTACACCCCCAATCAGGGTCATCGAGTACCGCCCACATCCCCTTCTTGTACGGTCAGGGGTCTACGGGTTTCACCTCACAGTATTTGCCCTATTGCTGGACCTTTTTTACAAACCCGCCAGCTGCCATTAGTGCGTGCTTCATTATAATGTGGATTCGTAGTGATAGCTGTAATATTTTAAAGTGTGTAAACTATTGGTACAAAATCATTACAATATCCATCTAATATATAAAGCTGAATGTGTGTATGTGTGTATGTATATATGTATGTATATCCGGGATTGGCATCTACACCGTCGCAACTACAGCCACAAAATTTTGCACAGTCACACATCTGGACCCCGAGAGCGTCATAGGCTATGTTGTGAGGCGAAATTTTAACCCTGCGCGTTCCAGTTCACCAAACAATTTTGCCCCTATCTACATAATGGGGAAAAAGTGAATGGAAAAGTGTTGGAGGAAAATCGACAGCTGTCAGCTATAGCCACAAAATTTTGCACAGTCACACGTCTGGACCCCAGGAGCGTCATAGGCTATATTGTGAGGCGAAATTTTAACCCCGTGCATTCCAATTCACCAAACAATTTTGCCCCTATCTACATAATGGGGAAAAAGTGACAGTTACCAGTTGACAGTTGCGAATGAGAGGGGCTTAATGACAGCGCCAAAGACTAACAGCATATAGTCACTAAGGTGGGGCCCCAACATGAGATATTCACCACGCACGGGGACATGTATACACACCACACGCACACAAAGAGTAACAGCAAGTGTATAGTCGCTAAGGTGCAGCCCCAATATTGGATACTCACCACGCACCCGAACAAACACACACACACCACAAAGAGACACACACAACACAGAGACACCCCCACCCCCACGGGGACTCCCACACACCCTATAGCGACACATGCACTCACCTCACAGGGACACACACACACAACACAGACACACACACTACACAGACCCCCCCACAGGGACACACACACATAGCCACCCTATTGGGACACATGCACTCACCCCACAGGGACACACACACACACCACAAAGACACACACACACACACCACAGAGACCCCCTTCCCCCACAGGGACACACACATGCACACCCTATAGGGACACATGCACTCACCCCACAGGGACACACACACCACAAAGAGACACACACAACACAGAGACACAGACACCCCCCCACAGGGACACACACACATACACACCCTATAGGGACACATGCACTCACCCCACAGGGACACACACACACACCACAAAGAGACACACACAACACAGATACACACACACACCACACAGACCCCCCCCACAGGGACACACACACATACACACCCTATAGGGACACATGCACTCACCCCACAGGGACACACACACACCACAAAGAGACACACACAACAGAAACACACACCACACAGACCCCCCCACAGGGACACACACACATACACACCCTATAGGGACACATGCACTCACCCCACAGGGACACACACACACCACAAAGAGACACACACAACAGAAACACACACCACACAGACCCCCCCACAGGGACATACACACCCTATAGGGACACATGCACTCACCCCACAGGGACACACATATACACACACCCCAGGGACACACACACCACACAGACAGACACAGATGTGCACAAATCACCTCACACAACTCGCCTCATATGTGTGCTATCTTTAATTTCCAAACATAAACATCTGATTAAAAACAGCCAATGTGCAACACATATAGGGAATTAAGGCAGCTGTCAGTCACATGAGCTGTCTTTTATGTGTATGTGTGAGGTAACATATACTGCCCGGCCAGGGGGAGGGTTTACTGTTGGCTGGAGATTTATTAGGCTGCCTATAGCAATCAATCACAGCTCAGCTTGTATTTTCTTACAGGTCATTAATATGACATATTCAAATTCTATTTTGTCATAGCTAACAGCAGTTCTTTATTAACCCGGGCGTAGCCGGGTACTACAGCTAGTAAATATATAAAAAAGTAAGGTGATGCACAACTGCCCTCTTAACATATACATACAGATTATATTAATATACGTATGCTTGAAACTTAAAATTCTTCATATTCTCATAGAAAGATATTCTCATAAAAAGAACACAGAGGGATAAATACACTGTTAATAATATCATTCATTACAATTCATGTGTTAAAAAGCCATGTAGTGCTTAAAATGTATATGTGGCGCCCCATTGGTCGGGACCCCATGGAGGGGTACTGCACCCGAATAAGAGTGTGTGGTATTCCTGTTACTAAGGGAACTGGGATGGTAAATGAGGGACCATCACAACACCCATTCATACACATCCTAGAGTAGGGGATCGTGGGTGAACCCACTGCAGGGAAGACCCAGTCCAGGGGAAGGAGTCAAGAGGGTAGAAAAAGTGTATGAGTGGGTTGACAGTTAGTCAGTTGGAGAGAGAGAGACGAGCGGAGGATGACTCAGGGGAAAGTCGTCGTGACTGAAAAGAGACCCTAGGGGCACCGGGAGTCACTGTGCATCCAAATCTGGACCCAATACTACCGACCAGAAGGGTCTGGTCCCATACAGAGGACCGGCTCTTGACAGAGTGCGAGAGTTCAACCCCGAGCCGTTAAACTGGAGGCCCCGAGCTTCTGCAGGAAGCTGTGGCCATAGACCCGGCGTATACCTCAAAAAGGCACACCGAAATAGGGTCCGGACCAGAAAGATCCAAAAGACTGTTTAATCTGTCTCCCTGCTTAAGGAACTGCAAGTAAACCCTGATTTGAGTTAATGACTAATGTGACATACTTTATTTTCCTTGCCCGAGGAACCGCTTTATGCTGCATTGAAGAAGCAAGTGACAAGGCCGTGTGGTAAATTGCCTCCCTGTGTAAAAACTACTATAACTGCTCTGAGGATCTCGCTCCACCTACGGGGAGCATAACCATCTGGCTGCCCTATTATCACCCCGGAGGTCTGACCCGCAGCTCCGGTAACCATAACGGAACTGTAGGTGGCGTCACAAACTACTTTTATTTCTATTATTTTTACTGACATTATCCACAGTGAAACGAATAGTGTATCAACATGGGCTGAAAGGCCACACTGCCGGGGAGAAGTCTCTGCTCAGTTACACCAGTTCTGTAAGGAGAAATGGGCCCAAATTCCCACCAACTATTGTAAGAAGGTTGCGGAAGGATATAAAACATGCTTGACCCAAGTCATAAAGTTGAAGGGCAATGGTACCATATACTAATGAAATGTATGTAAACTTGTGACTTTGCAGAAAGTAGTAAAAATGCCTTAAAATATTCTCTCTCTCTCTTTCATTATTCTGGCTTTTGGCAAATATAATTATTTGTCTGTCTCATTATCTATATCTATCTATCTTCTATCCATTATCTATCTGCTGTCTACATCATATCTATATATTATCTATCTACTATTTATCTATGTGTCTATCACCTATCTTCACCATTTATTTGCTAGTCCGATTCCATCCAAAGGATTGGGATACAATGTCTGCTAATATGCAGTTGTGGCGCCCCTATGGCTAGGCGCCACAGAGAGGTACTGCGCCCCGACTAGAAGGTGTAGTGCCTCCGTAGCTGTGGGTTTGGGGTTTAAGTGGAGTACTAACACACAGCACTAGGCCCTTTAGGATAGAGGGACTGGATATTCAGTAAGTCCCAGGGGGTGGACCCTAGGTTAGAGTGGGAAATCAGGAGAAAGAAAGAGTTTAGTCAGACAGAGCCAGGAAGACAGCCAGAGAGGACATGTATGACAGCAGTACTGACAGGAGGGCACCTCTCTTCAAGAGGGGGACCCAGGACAGAGGGAGACGATTCGGAACCTGTTGGAGCCGGCTGGAAACGTCTGGGGTCAACACCGGCAACACGGAAGCCGAGGCGGTCAGTGGTCTATCCTTGACCGTAAACCGACAAGCCACGGGACCAATCCATTGGAGCCGTAGCACCACAGAGCAGTAACTCCTCCTCAGTCCTATAATCGTCCCAAGACACTGATAGATAATGGCCCGGATTCCGGTGGCGCGAGGGTTCAAGTTTCACTGCTCCCATCCGTACCAGTAAAGGGACAAACCGCACCTATCTGTAACAGGCCAGAGGATTGGTGAGGAAGCTCTGCCTAAGGGTGGTAAAAGAGAGTGTAGGAAAGACTGAGACCCCGAAAGCCACTAAGAAAGAAACATCCTCAGACTCCATGAGGGCACCCTGAACCTGCAGCTTCGACCCCATTTTATCAGCTACGACCCCATTTTACTGCCGGTACCAGTAAAGGACGTTAGTTGAATCGAATCGGTGTCTGTCCTTCCTTCCCGCCGACGCCCAGAGGGCCTCTACACCGTCAAGAGGGGTACGAACAACTACTTCCCTCATCCATCCCCGCTGCCCTGAGGTAAAGCTCCACCTCCATCACCTCAGTGGCCAGCCACAGCACTGGTAACCCTATTACCAGGTACCACAGGTGGCGTCACAATACCATTTCCATTTCCCCCATCATCATCACCCCCCATCCCCTATCACTAAGGGTTCAGGTCACGGAACCGGGAACCGACCAGCCGTGATTCCCCCACCGATGCAACCGCCTGTCCCGGTATCCGAGTACTCCCTACCCTGTTGACTACCTCACAATATAGCAGTAGAGCTGGACCTAAAGAAGCACATAACTGCACGAAACATCCATTGTGCAGACGTGTCTGACATCCACTTATCTGCATGTGTTAAGTTTAAAAAAATAAACATATTTTAATGCTTTGATGAGTGTCAACTTTTTTCATTTTCCTTTTGGACTGTGTTATAATTAATATTATTTATAAAAAAAGAATATTATCAATATTTGTTTATCTTCTCATTATTATTGATATTATTATTATTAATTTGAAAGAATTGTAAAAAATCCAATAGACAAGTACAGGTTCATTGGTTTATTTAATTCTTTTTGAAATATAACATTTTTGTAAATTAGCGATACATTTCTGCTCTTCCGCCATTTCTTTTACAATCTTCCAGAATACTTCTTACATCAGGATCTGTATGTATCTCATTAATTGCCCCCTCTAATTGCTGTCCCCCTCCTCCCCATGGAGCTGCTGAGTGTGAGTGTGTTTACTCACGGAGCGTTACACAATAGTCGTCCTCTTCATAGTCAGGAAGGCAGCTGCTTCCTACTCGACACATTCGATAATGAAAGAGGAAACAAGAGCGAGGTCTTCCGTTCCAATCCTTGTGCCCTCGTTAGCTGGAGAGTGAAATATGCGGCAGCCACGATCTGTGCTGTCTGCACCGCGGCTTTTGTCTACGCTCTCTGATGACAGACGCATTTGGAGAATAGTTTATATAACTCGAGTGTTGTGCGCGTCGGCCGGGAATATGATGGCCGCTTGGCCTCGGACCATAAAGGGTCATCCCGGCCATTGCTGTTATGTTCATCCAGATGAAAGATTTACACGTTGGATTCTTATGATGATTCCCTGGTGTCTTTCTATTGAATTATAACTGCCCCCAAATGAGACCCCGATTCTAAAACCGTGTGTTGTCTTCTTCTACATCCAGGTGGTAGGGTTTTTTTATATAACACAGGTGGATTTTTCTTTATAGCCCAGGCCTTGACCTCCACAGGTGACACTTCCTATGGGATTTGTGTACGGATATAGATTGGGAACATAGGTTTCCTCTCTCAGGTCTAGATCACCACCAACCATTGACCACTGAGGTGAAAGGGCATTGATAACCATCGGGGCACAATCTGGAGCTTGATGGATCAATGTATGGATGTAACACAGAAGTTTGTCAATTAATGATTACAGTCTATTGGCAAAACCTAATCTGTGCTTTTATGGCTTTTGGCACATTTTCAAAATGACTTTGCAATATATATATTTTTAATAGCACATAAGAATAGGCATAAATGCTAATAAAAAGGACAAAATAACATTAATACGGCCTAAACTATTAATGGTTACATATATGTATTAAAAGATCTTGCATTTGATGATAATGAATTGTAATAGGGCTGTGCATATTTATACTCAGGGTTGGGACAGGATTTTTGTCTAAGTGATGATTGCCCACAGTCTCTGCTTTTACTAACCTGCATAACCGTGGTCCTGGCTCCTTTCTCCTATGGGCACCTTCCTTTGCAGTTGACCATGCTGGATTTCTCAAGTAATGTGGAAATATCTTCTGGCATCATCATTACTCTATATTTTTTAAGGATGGCAGTAGGCATTATTACTGCAGTTGCCTCACATTTGTTAGGAGTTTGCAGCTACTTCATTTGGTCCAGCTCCACTCAGGTCATTTCTTTGGTTTCTCTGTCATCTCCTTGGTTTCTCCTGCATAATTCTACAACCAGAGAGATATTTCCAATCTCAGCCCAGTTTACTCATGTGAGGTCCACACCAACCTGTCAGCAAGTTACCAACTTCTCACAACTGTTCATATCTGGTCTCTATAATCAAGGTAACACATCTCTTTAAGGCTAGGGTCACATTTGTTACTGAAATTGCGTTCACCGCATCTAGATCCGGATGCAGTGAACGCAATTGGCTTCCCACACATTTTGCTAGCAAAATGTGTGGCTGAAGCCGCTATCCGGTTACCGGATTGCTCCGGATGTGTAATCCAGAGCAATCCGGTTATCGTACAGTTTGCTCATACCTGTTGCCGCAGGGATGAGCAAAGTGTTATCACTGTTAAAAAAGAATAAATATTATGAATAATTGTGGCCATCATGTCTCTAGGGGGTGCCCACCATCCCTAGAGACATGCTACCCACTCAGGTGGTCATATAATGTGTTAATTACTCAAGTACAGTAAGCCGCCTCCTGTCGGCTCTGTACATTTTTATGAATGAAGCCGCAGCTCCCCTGTGAGCAGCGCTCATACTATACCTAATGTACGTATAGTTTGTGCGCTGTCTGAGGTCCTGAAGGCTTTTACAGTAGATCTATGGCGCTGGGCTGCGCTGCGGCAGCTGGGCTAAGCAAAGTATATACGGTAACCGCATTGCTCAGGATAACACATCCTGAGCAATGCGGTTACTGCATTGCGGGGCTTAGATCCGCTTTGAAAACTACAGCCTGCATGATTTTTCATGCAGGCTGCAGAGCCGTAGCTGGTAACCGGATTGCTTTACAAGCAATCCGGTTTTCATAATGGGCTCCTATGAGGAGCGTTTCCTGCTCCGGTTTTGAGCTTTTAAAAAGCTCAAAACCGGATCAGGATTTGAAAAAAAAACGTAGGTGTGACCCTAGCCTAAGTGAATGTCCAGTTTGCATATACTTTATGACATTCCTACAATTAATCATTGATTTCTGTAAGATAATAGTGTGGAGCCCCACCTGGTCAGGCGTCACAATTCGGGTACTGCACCCATAAATGAGTGTGTGGTAACTGTTCTTTCTATTTGTACGTATCGTGGTCCAGGTGGGTCTCCCTGATTGATTACGTGCGTCTCGTCACCTGGGGTTCGGTGAGCTCCTTTTTTTCATGGGGTGCTGTGGATGCCACTTTTTTGAACTGTGGTAACCCCTGTCACAGTGGAAGACAGATGTCTGTGGGAGGCTCCCATCCCAGCACTCCCACACACCCACATAGAATAGATGGTTTTGGGCCCATACCCTAGGGCAGTGTTTCCCAACTCCAGTCCTCAAGTCACACCAACAGTTCATGTCTTCAGGATTTCCTTAGTATTGCTCAGGTGATAACTGAATCACTTGCAGAGGTGATGATTCCAATACTAAGGAAATCCTGAAAACATGCTCTGTTGGTGTGCCTTGAGGACTGGAGTTGGGAAACACTGCCCTAGGGGGAGGGAGTTAGGGGAGGAGGGAAGACACACAGTGAGTTCTAGACTGCACTAAGGGAAGACAGAGCACAGGGAGCCTCCGAGAGAGAGAAGAGCGACTTCCAGAGAGGGGGCCTGGAGAGAGAGAACAGGCAGCCCAGACTCAAGGAGGAGACCCCCCCGAGCGTCCATACTCAGGGAGGGAACCCTGGTCCACATACACAGGAGTACCGGTTCCGAAGACGGTCAGGGAGTCCATCCCCTGAGCCGAGAACACCGGAGGCTGTGGGTCTGTTTACCAGCCCCAACGCCCTGTCTGGCGGGATCAGTCACACCAGGTTAACACACCAGGGTCGAATCCCAGAGCATAAGAGGGAGAGAGTGGAAGCCGGGAACGTCACAGCACCTCAACGGGCCTGGTACTAAGCGGACTGTTCCCGGGACAGGCAGTAGCAGCAGAACACGGGTTAGATCCAGGAAGGCATACCACGGTAGACTTCCAGGGACTCTGCAGCCCACTGTGACTGCCCGGCCGGATAAAGACTGTTTTGCCACTGTGAACTGTATCATCATCTGCATCGTTCCAGTAAAGTTCCCGGGTAGAGTGACTGAGCCTCCGTGTGCTTATTCACTGCAGCACTCCAACTACTACCTCCATCATCTGCACCTTTATCCCTACAGGTGCATCCCTGCCCCGGAGAGCCAGCTCCACCTGCAGGGAGCTATACCATCTCGGCTGCTGTACCATCACCCTCTGGAGGACTGAAGCAGCGCTGGTGCTCTTTCACCAGGATTGGCGGGTGGCGTCACGATAAACTTTATAAACATTCATCTCCATTCCAACACAAACTACCCCCCTTTTTAGTAAGACCCCAGGGCCATGGATCTGGGCAGGCCACCAGTGACATCCCTACCGCAGCAGAGGGCCCAGACATACCCATCTTGGGCGAGTCAAAAGACTGCATTTGTTTCTGTTACATTGCTGCTATTAACCATTGTCCTGCTGGAAGACACAAGACTGCGTTTAGTTCTCTGTTACAAAACTGCTATTAATTATTTTCCTACGGAAAGATTACCGACTGCATTTACTTCTCTGTTACATTTTTGTTATTGACCATTGCCCTGCTGGGAGACAAAAGACTTCATCTACTTCTCTATGACATCACTGCTATTAACCATTGCCCTCCTGGAGCATACCAGACTGTATATACATCTGTGGCACCCCAGTGATCCGGTTACCACAGTGGCATTGCCTCCCTCACAGGGGATGATGTCATGCCTGGAAGCAAGAGGAAGTCCCCACACTAGGTAACACTAGCATGCAACACCATTCCTGACTCCAGACCTGAAGGGGAAGCTTTAGAACCTGGTTTCAGGGGAGCTGCCCTATAAATTCAGGCCTTGAGGTGCGGTTAGAGAGAGAAATTCTAGGAGAGGGAAGAGAGAGGAAGTCGAGGAGAGGGCTCTGGGGAGTGACCTGCGACTGAGCTCAACCCAGAGCACTAAGAAAAGGACACTAGAATCCTTAGCTGTGCGGGTGCACGCCCCGACAGCTGTATCTGGAGGGCAGGGGATTGCAAGACTCCTGGCCGCACCAAACACCTGGTGGCACAGCAGCATACCAAGAGCCTGGAGCAGCCTTCAGCAAGGTGGCACCGGAGAGAGGCTTGTGCCATCTGCCATATGGGCCAGAATAATCAAACAGGAGAAGGGCCACAGCGTAGCTATGACGCAGGGAAAAGAGAGCAGAGCAGGAAGGCCTCCAATCCCGCCTGGTGAGGTGGATCCCCGAATGCTTCCAGGCTGGCTGGATCCCTTCTAACACCTGTCTAACGCCCCGGACTGCAATACCAAGTAAAGGAAACTGCGCCCTTTTATGTCCTCCACTTATTGCTTGCACCCTAACGATCATCACCACCACCATAGACTGTTCACACCATCCCTGGGACCCAGCTCCACCTGTGGGGAGTTTTACCATCCCGGCTGCACTACCATCTGCCCCAGCAGTCATATTCTGCAACGTTGGCCATCCCTGGCTGAGTGCTACAGGTGGTGTCATTAACTACTCCCTGTAAATAATCCACATTTCCTGCATGCCCAGGGCCACGGAGCCGGGTCACCGTCACCATCACCGTGACCTCCCACCGAATTGACCGGCCTGGTTACCGAGTACCCCGGCCCTAGCACATGTCGCACATCTCATTTACATTATAGTTTAACCATTGCCCTTGACTCACCGCGGCCGGCGGACTCCGGTTTATACAGGCGATGCTTCTCCTTCCTTGTCACGGGTGGACCGCGCCTGCCGGTAGTGGGGCCCGGTGTAGTGCAGATCAAAAGTTAAGACGTCTTGCGGGAACAGATTAAAGGGGTTTTAATTTGTTTTCTTCGTGACGCCACCTATGAGTAGTTCGGTAAGGGCTACCGACGCTGCGGAACCTCCGGGGTGATGGACAGCAGCAAGATGTTACGCTCCCCACAGGCTGAGCGGTGATCCCCGGAGGATGGAGCTGCTCAAGATGTTGTGCGGCAGCTGCGGTTACCTCTTAGTTAATGACGGACAGTTCATAAGGAATCACAGACACAGGAAGTCTCTATAACGGTTCTTTACTGTAACCATGAAGGCAATACACGGTATGCAGTGGTTACAGATAGCGGACCGGGTGGACTCAGCAGTGGTAGTGTTCCTCAGAGATCCGTAAGTGTTCCTCCATTCTACCTGTCTTGTTCTAACCAATGTCGCCCAGGAATACCAGGTCGGGTACGGGGAGGCTGCTTCAATGCCCTATCCATCTGTATACGCTGTGGATGCTTTGGGGAGCCTTGGATCCCTCAGTACGTACACCGCTGGTTAGACGACTGGTTGGTGGTGGGGTGCTCCTATAAAGCTGCTCCTCCACGGGGCTGGTTCGCGTGACAGAGGTGAACTGCTGCCAGCTTCGGTACCAGTGAACCGGCTGTAAATTGTGGGCACGGGAGTCTTTTGGGAACCCGTGTAATAATGCCCATTCCCGGATGATAAGGCCTCAGGTGCTGACACCCGTCCGGTGACGGCCCAGGGGCCCGCACGAGGTGCGGAGCCCCCGCTCCTCTTCTATCTCGAGGGTTCTCTCTCTCTTTCTGTTCTGATCTCTCTGCACTCCACCCCCCCAGGGACTATGATTGGTCCCCTGTTCTAGGTGTTGCATGTTGAGTTGGATCTCCGAGTTAACTATTTCATTGCTGAGTCAGAGGGTATTGCGGCTGCAATACCTTCTTGTGACGCACTCGTTGCGGGGCGCCACACTCCCCCTTGGTTGAATACGCTTGTCCCCAAGCGTCCCACTACTCACATTACAGAGGTTTTTTTATATATTTTATAACAGGTAATACACTTTTATTAATGACAGGTCATATATGCATAAAAGTGAGATAGATAAACAGGTTAACACATTGCGCGGACCCGGCGGGCGGTCGGCTGTCCTTAGA
The DNA here is from genome assembly GCA_033576535.1 of Allobates femoralis. Lineage (NCBI taxonomy): Eukaryota > Metazoa > Chordata > Amphibia > Anura > Aromobatidae > Allobates > Allobates femoralis. The sequence goes on from JARQOC010000010.1 coordinate 87,535,748, forward strand.
ATAAAAGTTCAGGCTGTAGCCGCCAAGTCGCGGTGTTACGGTGCAAACAGGAAGAAGTCTCTTTTAATAGCAAAGTTCAAACAACAACAGTCACTTATGAATGGCAGTGTTCCGGACTCGTATGGCGAACCACCCATCACGGCATATATGGCGCTCATAGGTTACAATGTCCCCTCTATACAAGTCTCGGCTTGGATGGCCTCGCGGTAGTTGCGATTCCACATCACGGCGCCCCACAAACACTTCAGTACTCATACCCTCCTCCCTTACGAATCCCCACCCGGTGGACAAGTTAAATGTGCTTACCCACCCGGTTTTACGGAATTGTTCAGGCAATGGAGATTGGCGGCGGGCCTCGGCACGAGCCTGCATGTTGGCTTGCAGTCGAGTGTGCCACTCGTCTCTCCGGATACGACGTACCTCTTCGTCGGAGTGGTGCGGCGTGTGGATAAAGTCACTACGGCGTGCTGGTTGTTGAACCGCTCGAGCTTGGTGGGCAGTCTGGAGTGGAGCCCGGTTCAACGGAACCGGAGAAGATACTGTTGCGGCGGCACCCGACCAGTGCACCCGAGCTGATCGCCCGGCAGAAGGGTTCCTTGTGTCTCCCCAGGCGAACCCGGTGTAGAGATCCTCAGCTGGACTGTAGATCTCCTCGTCATCCTCCTCGACCTCCTCGATGACTACGTCGGGCTGCTCGGCTGGCGAAGACGATGGGATGGAATCCTCTGGATCGGTGGGTGGCTGTGCTGCAAAGTTCTCGTCTGGGTCGTTGTGCAGGACTTCCAGACTGCCTGCCTCTTCTTCTGTAGCAGCGGGAAGTGATGTTTCAATCCCGGTCACCAGGTAGGCCTCTGTAGTTGCAGAGGAGGCCTCCGGTTCAGGGGAGAAACAGGCGACAGTCTCGGTAGTGTGGAAACTAGTCGCGGGTTCCACAGGTGGAACCAGGTAGAGATCGGCTTCTTCGTGGGAGCATGTTGGAAGCTCCGGCTCTGGAACGGGATCGGCTGCGGTATCGTCCGCTGGAACGGGTCGAGTCGTGGTCCTCACTGGAATAACACAGTCTATGGGCTCCGGTGACGAAGCAGGACAGGCGGTGGGCGACGGTGAGGCTGTTGAAAAGCTGGCGATTTCGTCTGGGCTTGGAGAAGTTGTACCCGGTCGGCTCTGCTGCATCGCATGATGGAGTCTTCTGCCTAGGGTCGCGCTCCAGCTGCGAATCGTCCACTCCACTGTCTCAAGTAGTCGCACCCGGAGGTCTTGTAGAGCCTCTAACCAGAAGTCGGGGCTGCCGTCTATGGTAAGGGCAGGATCCGGACCCGGTTGGCCTATGGCTGCTCTGGCCTCCGCCTCGACCTCCCGCATTAGGTCTTGGAGTCTCGTGCTGGCCATTCTTCTTGGAGGGAAACCACACCCGTTCAACCGGTAAGACGTTCTGGTAGAGCTCGTGAAGAAGGTCTTCTTTCTCTGTCGGTGTGTCTATTTATGACACTCCCATTTCCTCTGGGCTTTCGTAGTCCAATCGTGGGAAAAGTCTTTGGGGTCCGCCCCCATGGTTGATTCGAGCAATCAGGGCGGACAAAGAGTTTGGCGCCTTTTGTCTTTAGCCCTCCCACAATGAGGGGGGTGGTTGACTCACTCCTGGGCTTCACGTGGCGGCTTCTTGTGGCGGGAACGCCATCTTGGGCGCCATCTTGGCCCGACGGTGTAAAGGCGGGAAAGTTCTTTTAGGGACGAACAAAGTCCAATTGTAGACAATAAAGTCCAGTTTAAGCACAATATACCCGTTGGGTAACGGGCCTGCTCGTATCCTGTTCGTGACGCCAAATTCTGACTCACCGTGGCCGGCGGACTCCGGTTTATACAGGCGATGCTTCTCCTTCCTTGTCACGGGTGGACCGCGCCTGCCGGTAGTGGGGCCCGGTGTAGTGCAGATCAAAAGTTAAGACGTCTTGCGGGAACAGATTAAAGGGGTTTTAATTTGTTTTCTTCGTGACGCCACCTATGAGTAGTTCGGTAAGGGCTACCGACGCTGCGGAACCTCCGGGGTGATGGACAGCAGCAAGATGTTACGCTCCCCACAGGCTGAGCGGTGATCCCCGGAGGATGGAGCTGCTCAAGATGTTGTGCGGCAGCTGCGGTTACCTCTTAGTTAATGACGGACAGTTCATAAGGAATCACAGACACAGGAAGTCTCTATAAAGGTTCTTTACTGTAACCATGAAGGCAATACACGGTATGCAGTGGTTACAGATAGCGGACCGGGTGGACTCAGCAGTGGTAGTGTTCCTCAGAGATCCGTAAGTGTTCCTCCATTCTACCTGTCTTGTTCTAACCAATGTCGCCCAGGAATACCAGGTCGGGTACGGGGAGGCTGCTTCAATGCCCTATCCATCTGTATACGCTGTGGATGCTTTGGGGAGCCTTGGATCCCTCAGTAGGTACACCGCTGGTTAGACGACTGGTTGGTGGTGGGGTGCTCCTATAAAGCTGCTCCTCCACGGGGCTGGTTCGCGTGACAGAGGTGAACTGCTGCCAGCTTCGGTACCAGTGAACCGGCTGTAAATTGTGGGCACGGGAGTCTTTTGGGAACCCGTGTAATAATGCCCATTCCCGGATGATAAGGCCTCAGGTGCTGACACCCGTCCGGTGACGGCCCAGGGGCCCGCACGAGGTGCGGAGCCCCCGCTCCTCTTCTATCTCGAGGGTTCTCTCTCTCTTTCTGTTCTGATCTCTCTGCACTCCACCCCCCCAGGGACTATGATTGGTCCCCTGTTCTAGGTGTTGCATGTTGAGTTGGATCTCCGAGTTAACTATTTCATTGCTGAGTCAGAGGGTATTGCGGCTGCAATACCTTCTTGTGACGCACTCGTTGCGGGGCGCCACACCCTACTTTAAGATACCAGACTAAATTTCTGTGATTAAAGCTGGAGCCACAGTGGGCAAAAGATATGTGAGAAACTCAAGCGAGTCTTGCATACTACCTCACCCACGGGCAACAGCTCTCTGGACAAGAGCATGCAGCTTGCATGTATTTCTATGGAGCTGCACGCTCCTGTCCAGAGAGTGGGGTTTGTGTTGGATAAGGAATACAAGACTCACAAAAGTATTTCGCTTGTCTCTCGACTATTGTGGCTCCAGCGTAACTGTGATTAACTGCTTCTCTGCCTGAAAATACCTGTTTTCTATACCAGTATTGTTCCTCTGTGTATCCAAATGGTTCTGCTTCATCTGTGCTACATACTCCTCTTGAATGTTTGCCACCTGTATATCTTGCTGGACATGTCCTCGCTGAATCATATGTTATCCATCAAACCCACCCTGCTGCACCATCGCCTATAGTCCGCGCTACTCACCGAGACCTATGGCTTAGAAAATCCATCTTACCAGGTGAGCAATTTGCAACACTTACCATTTATGTACAGTGGGTGTGCGCACCACTTGCATGGACCAGACTGTGTGTGAACTGTGTTATACAGCACATTTAACTGTTGTGATCAAAGCTATCTCTGAACCCAGCCGTTTAACCCTTTTGATGCCACTGTCACTGGTGACAGTGGGATGTAATAGGTTAGAAATGAGTTGAGATGCACCTTCAAGCACTAATCACCCCCAACTACATGATGATGATGTGGAGCCCACTGGGACGGGGTACTCGGTGCCGGACCGGAGTACTGCTGGGGGAGGTCACGGTCTGGACCGTGTCCCGGGCTCCCACAATAAAATGGGGGGTTATTTACAGGGGATTTGTCACTCGTGACGCCACCCACTATATGCGGCCAGTAATGGGGCCGCTGCTGCTGCAGAACCTCCGGGGATGATGGGATAGCAGCTTGGATGGAATAGTTCCTGTGGGCAGTGGTAGTAGTAGTTAAAGTCTGTGAGGATAGTTATTGATGCTGCAGGAGAGTAGGGGTAGCAGTAGAGATGATGAGAGTAGAGGTAATCGCAGTATATGAGGACAAGTGGGGCTTCAGTATAAGGATCACACACACTCACGGTTTCTGCTGTTTTCCAAGTCTTTACTTGCAGATGGTATATCACAATATTGTCCACGGAGTCTGTACCAGGTTGCTCTCACCCTGACCGGGTCCTTGGCTTCCTACTTAAGCGCTGTGTGTGGCCCTGCTGCTGCTTGTAGCTGTACTGCTGGTCCTGTCTCTGCTCACGGGTACCAATATGCTGGGCAACTTGAGTCCTCTGTGTCACTGACTCCTCCGTGTTGCTTTGCTATGGTGCTGTGAAGATGGTGGACCTTCACTATGCCGGTGTTTACTGTCCTGTCTGTCTCAGGCACAGCCTCGGATCCGGTATCCGTCTTAAGCGCCTCCCCGGGGTCAAGTTTTTGGGGTAACTCTTTATCCCGGGTATGTTCCTCTGTTCCTCTGTCTCCTCTGTCTCCTTTCCTCAGACCTCTCAGGACCTCCACTTCTACTTGGCTCTGCTCCTGCTCCAGACTAGACTCCAACTCTCCTCTGAACTAACTGTCACTCTTTCTCTGTGGTAAACAACTTAGCTCCTCCCACTAGTGCAGGTGCCACCTAAGCTCCTCCCACTTTCTAGTGTAGTGTTGTGTGGGGATTAAACCTGTGTTGATGTTTCTGTGGCACATTAATCCTTGGGGTGCCACAATGACATTGTTATTGTAGCCATTGAGACTAATGAAGACCACTGAGCCTGCCATGTTTGCCCAAATTGCACCTAATTAAAGGATCTCATTTACCCTTCAGGGTAAGGGTTATTCTAATAAAAATGTTATTCCCTATCCTTTTAATTTTCTGATCCTAAGATGGGGGATCTGGAAGCTCAAGGACCTGGTGGATCTCTGTGTGAATGATGTGGAGATGCACATACTTGATTCCTTCTCTATTAATTCTCTATAGGTCTCCTAGAAATAGACTAGCACTGTACTCAGCTTCCTCCTCCAGTCCCGATGACAATACATGTAGAGTAGGCCAATCATGTGCACCTCCGACACAATTGGGACAGGTCTTAAGTGACATTTTCTCAGGGTTCCTTATTTCTGATTTTGTGATCAAGTGCTTAGACCCCCATATCTCCAATTGATAGGGGACAACTTTTTTTTCTTGGGGGAAATGATTCTTTATAGTTTCGTAGTTTTAAATGTTGAAGGTAGACTTAGGCTAGGGTCACACTTGAGAAGTTGCATCCGTTTACAGGATGCAGTAAAGTTTTGCCTCAGTTAACGTTTGCATTAACGCTAGGTACATTTATGTACCTAGCATTAATGCTAGCATTAATACATGGTACATATATGTACCATGCGTTAACGCATGCGTTTCCCATAGGGACCCATGTTAAAAAAACACAAGTGTTTTTGAAAATGCACCCAAAAATGTTGCAGACCAGGTTTTTCGCGCTAGTAGCAAAAACGCATTGCGTTAAGCTTTTGCATTGCGGAGTTTGCATTGGAGTCTATGTCTTTGGAGTTAAGGCATGTGTTTTTACACATTTCTACATGTCAAAAACGGATCCAGTTATCGGATGCATGACGCAAGTGTGGCACTAGCCTTAGTCCATCTGATTCATCCCATAGCCTAAGGCTAGGGTCACACTTGGAGTGTCACCCACGTTTCACGGAGCCGCTTAAAACATAGAAAATGTAGCAGAAGATCATAGCGTTAACAGCAAGCCCTGCCTGGCAATGCAGCTCCATAGAAACCCGCTGTTTACCTTAGCAGCGGCACCACGCTAAGCATCAGGAAGTACGCTTTTGGAAAGCGCCCAGCAAACGTTGGCTGCAACGTTTTCCTGTGCGCTGTCCAAAAGCGCACTTCCTGATGCTTAGCATGGAGCCGCTGCTAAGGTAAACAGCGGGTTTCTATGGGGCTGCGTTGCCGGGCAGGGCTTGCCATTAACACTTTGCGCTTCTGCTAAATTTTCTAAGTTTTAAGCAGATCTGTGAAATGTGGGTGACACTCCAAGTGTGACCCTAGCCTAAGATGTTGATCCAGAGCAGTGTTTCTCAATTCCAGTCTTCAAGACCCACCAACGGGTCATGTTTTCAAGATTTCCACTCTCATTGCACAGGTGATGGAAATATCACCTGTTAAATACTAAATAAATTCTGAAAACATGACCTGTTGGTGGGTCTTGACTCTTGAGGACTGGAGTTGAGAGACACTGATCCAGAGGAAGGCAAAAAAAACCCCATGTGGCAAACACTAAGCTCCACATTGGAGAAAAACATTTCTTCCCGACCCCACATACGGCAGTCAGACGAGTTCCCTGGATCCAGGGCCGGTTTTAGGCAAAGTGGGGCCCTAGGCAAAAGGTTAAAGTGGGCCCTAAATGCTCAGGCCCCTTTCACATCTAACGCTTTGCTGCATTTTGCTCAATTTGCATTTCCATACGTTTTTACCGCAAAAACGCATCAAAACGCATGCGTTTTTGTTCCCATTGATTTTAATGGAAACACATAAAAAACGCTGCCCAAAACATCGGGAAGACGTTTTGTGCTGCGTTCGCAAAAATGCATGCGTTCCCATTGAAATCAATGGGGGAAAAAACGCTAGCGTTTTTAATGCGTTTTTAGCGGTAAAAACGGCTAGAAAGGCAAATTTAGCAAAACGCACACCAACTTTAGATGTGGAACAGGCTGTAGTTATATGGTAAGAGTGACTTCATAAGTTGATTATCTAGGTCAGAATAAGAACATACTGAACGTCATTTTTATTTCAATCATAAAAAAAAAAAACTGAAATTTGTAAAAAAAATAAATATTTTTTTTCATTTTCCGAGACCCATGATGTTTTAATTTTTGAAGATACAGGGCTATGTGAGGGGTTACTTTATGTGCCCTGAGCTGACATTCTTACTGATACCATTTTGAGTCAGATACAACATTTTGATCGCCTTTTATTGCATTTTATTGTAACAACGTGGTGGCCTAAAAAACATAATTCTGGCGTTTTTATTTTTTTCCCATTACGCCATTTACCAATTGGATTAATTTACTTCATATATTGATAGCTTAGATTCTTACGAACGCAGCGATACCAAATATGTGTATTTTTACATTTTTTTCACTGTTTTATTGCTATTTTCAGTTCAGCTCCTTTGGGGGCCCCTAAGAGAGTGGGGGCCCTAGGCAACTGCCCAGTCTGCCCCCCCTAACGCCGGCCCTGACGGTACCCTAAGTGACATTTTAGCAATACCAGAATTTTTTGCTCAATCTAGTAAAGTACAAATTATGATCTTCTTGTAGTAGTGTCCCCAACCTGGTCTCCATCTTGTAGTAATGTCCCCATACTGGTCCCCATTGTATATTAATGTCCCCCAAACTGATCCTCATCATGTAGTAATGTCCCCATCCTGATCACCTTCTTGTAGTAATGTCCCCCAAACTGATCCTCATCATGTAGTAATGTCCCCATCCTGATCACCTTGTAGTAATGTCCCCACCCTGGTCTCCATCTTGTAGTAATGTCCCCATACTGGTCCCCATTGTATATTAATGTCCCCCAAACTGATCCTCATCATGTAGTAATGTCCCCATCCTGATCACCTTCTTGTAGTAATGTCCCCCAAACTGATCCTCATCATGTAGTAATGTCCCCATCCTGGTCCTCTTGTAGTAATGTCCCCATCCTGGTCCTCTTCTTGTAGTAATGTCCCCATTCTGGTCCCCATCCTATATTAATGTCCCCCATCCTGGTCCTCCTCTTGTAGTAATGTCCCCATCTTTTAGTAATGTTCCCTCCCTTGTCATCTTGTAGTAATGTCCTGGTCTCTGTTCTTTTTGTTCTCTCGCTCACACACACACACACATAGGGCTTCTCCACACACCTGCGCTTTCAGTATTTAGCGCTTCTGCGCTAAATACTTAGGCTTTGACAGAGAAGCGCAGGTGCGTGTATGCGGCCGCTTTCAGCAGACGCTGTCCCTGGTTACCCGATGTGTATCGTGGTAACCAGTTTATACAGCAGCCTGCATAGTGTGCGCTTATCCAGAGCGCACAGTGAAACACTGCATGCAGCGTTTCCCTGTGCGCCCGGGATAAGCGCACACTATGCAGCCTGCTGTATAAACTGGTTACCACGATACACATCGGGTAACCAGGGACAGCGTCTGCTGAAAGCGGCCGCATACACGCACCTGCGCTTCTCTGTCAAAGCCTAAGTATTTAGCGCAGAAGCGCTAAATACTGAGAGCACAGGTGTGTGGACAAGCCCATATATACACACCCGCACATTCACACACACTCACATACATCCACACATACATCCTCAGACATATTCACACAAACACATACACACTCACACATTGACACACTTACATAGGGCCATATCTGGAGTTCCTGCCGCCCTAGGCACTTTCAGCGGTCACGTTCCCCTTCCCCCCCAGGCTGCTATCTTCGGCTGTAACAGCGCCTTACCTGACTCCACTCTTCTCATTCCGGCAGCTTTTTCCTCTGTGGCTCCCAGTCTTCCGCTTGCTGGCAGCAGCCGGCACCAGCCTGCACCCGGCAGCCGGCACCAGCCAGCACGTTGCACCAGCCTGCACCCGGCAGCCGGCACCAGCCAGCACATGGCACCAGCCTGCACCCGGCAGCCGGCACCAGCCAGCACATGGCACCAGCCGCCGGCGATGTGCCGCTCAGGCGGCGCAGGAATACACTCACACATATACATACACTCACACACATAAACACACTCACACATACACACTCACTCACATATACACACAAATACTCACACATATACACACAAATACACTCACACATATTCACATACACACTCACTCACATATACACACAAATACACTCACTATTATACACATACACACTCACATATACACACAAATACACTCACTATTATACGTATACACACTCACATATACACACAAATACACTCACTATTATACACATACACATTCACATATACACACAAATACACTCACTATTATACACATACACACTATTATACACACAAATACACTCACTATTATACACATACACACTATTATACACACAAATACACTCACTATTATACACATACACACTATTATACACACAAATACACTCACTATTATACACATACACACTCACTCACATATACACACAAATACTCACACATATACACACAAATACACTCACTATTATACACATACACACTCACTCACATATACACACAAATACACTCACTATTATACACATACACACTCACATATACACACAAATACTCACATATACACACAAATACACTCACTATTATACACATACACACTATTATACACACAAATACACTCACTATTATACACATACACACTATTATACACACAAATACACTCACTATTATACACATACACACTCACTCACATATACACACAAATACTCACACATATACACACAAATACACTCACTATTATACACTCACTCATATATACACACAAATACACTTACTATTATACACATACACAGTATTATACACACAAATACACTCACTATTATACACATACACACTATTATACACACAAATACACTCACTATTATACACATACACACTCACTCACATATACACACAAATACTCACACATATACACACAAATACACTCACACATATACACATACACACTCACTCACATATACACACAAATACACTCACTATTATACACTCACTCACATATACACACAAATACACTCACTATTATACACATACACACTATTATACACAAAAATACACTCACTATTATACACATACACACTCACTCACATATACACTCACACATACTCACACTCTCTCTCTAACACTCACTCATACACACCTGATGCCCCAGGCCATTATATATGCAGCCGCCGCGGTACCGCTTTACTGTGACTACTGTGACAGGTATCGCCGGCTCAGCTCACACAAGCGCCTTCGCGCCTGTACATTCACGGAAACAGGCGGCCGGCGGACCAATCAGAAGCCTCCTGTGACATCACAGGCGGCTTGGTCCGCCGGCCGCCTGCTTCCGTGAATGTACAGGCGCGAAGGCGCTTGTGTGAGCTGAGCCGGCGGTACCTGTCACAGTAAAGCGGTACCGCGGCGGCTGCATATATAATGGCCCTGGGCATGCATTTTTCTTTCATGGTGCCCCGGGCCGCAGCAAGGAGCGTGGCGGGCCGCTTGCGGCCCGGGGGCCGCGAGTTTCAGACCCCTGCTATAGGCGATAGAATCAAAGCACACGTATAAGGGTTTCTTTTGCTTCAAAGTGAGAAGTTTATTGAGACACAGTCAGTACTAAGGAAAGCTCTGCTGTATGTGGGGGACTCTGCTGTATGTAGGGCTGGGGTACTGTATATGGGGGGGTCTGCTGTACATGGAGCTGCAGTGCTGTATATAGGGGAACTCTGCTATATATAGGGCTCTGCTGTATATGGGGAGCTCTGCTGTATCTGGTGGGGGTCTGCTGTATGTGGGGGTGCTGAATATTGGGCTGGGGTGCTGTATGTGGGGGGGCTCTGCTGTATATTGGGGTGCTGTACTGTATATTGGGCTTCTGTGCTGTATATGGGAGTACTGTGCAGTTTATGGGGGTGCTGTTCTGTATATGGGGGTACTGTGCTGTTTATGGGGGTGCCGTTTACAGCATAGCCTCGTATAACATAATTAGGCCAAGACAGCCTCAAGGAGGATATATATATACTAGATGAGTGCCTGATACTATCACATCGGAGGGCGAGGATCGGTGCGGCGGCGGGATGCGGGATGTTGGGGGGCAGCTAATTGGACACACACACACCTACACACACAGATCTACACACAAAGACACACACCTACACACCCCCTTCCGGTCTCCCCCGGTCTCACCCATCGTTGATGGAAGCTTGAACCGGGAATGAGGTGGTCAGCGCAGCATGGAGGCTCGGTGGTCAGCGCAGGATGGAGGGGGTTAATGGTGGAGGTCACTGCGAAAGACACTGAGGGTGAAGGTGCTGGACTGGCCGAGCATCTTCAGACCTGAACCCTATGGAGCATCTATGCTGCCTTCTCAAAAAGAAGGTGGAAGAGCGCGAGGTCTCTACAGTACATCCACCATCTTCGTCATTATGAAGGATGAAGAGGATCCAGCGAATCCTGTGAAGATCTAGTGACCTCCAGGTCCAAGAGAGTTAAGGTCGTGCTGGTAAATAATGGTGGCCACACAAAATATTTTAGCAAAATTTGGCCTTTTTCCCTTAGGGTACCTTTACACGCCACCACAGGAAGGCAGAAACTGCCAGGCACTGGGACAATTGTGCCTGTTGCCATGAAATTACTACGAAATGGCGGCATGTAAATAGGGAAATTCCTCCCGGTGTCCTACAGTTCCTTCGAATACCTGTGTCTGAGCCGTGCTCAAAAACAGGAAGGCACAATACCTATGGTGGTGGCGTGTAATCGGGGCACAGGCAAGGTATTTGCGTGGCCTAGCGAATTCCCAGGGGCGTGCCACTGTGTCATGGATACCGCGCCCCATCAGCGATCATTGGTGGAGGCTCCTGCGTTATGATTGGCTGTCCCTTCACAGGACGCCATATTTAAAGAGCTATCCATTCACAGTCCACAATTGCAATGGCATCATGTATTAGGCAGCCTTCCTGCGCAGGCTGGCCAATCATGACACTATTGCATTGTCCAATCAATGCTTGTGCATCACGGAATACACAACTCTGTTACGCCTATGTACTTACGGCGCAAAATATGTACGCCCATATTCCTTTGTGGTAGCGGCGTGTGAAGTAGCGAAGGTATTCTACAGGGAATAAGCCGCGGCACCCGTCGGCATTTCCGGGGAACAAAGATGCCTTCAGTGGAGCAAGTTGTGGCGGCGTGTATATGCGGCATCGGCGATCGGTATCCACCGTTAAAAACGTGCGCGTGCACATGCGGTGGATACCTGTTGCTAGCCGCTGTGGCGGTATGTAAAGGTACCCTTAGGCTGTGTTGAGTTATGTAGGCGACACCACAAGCTTCACACTGACTACTGTACATTGTATCAAAGGGTCAGATCTTCAGAAAAGATAGAATAAATTATTTACAAAAATGTGAGGGGTGTACTCACTTTTGTGAGATACTGTATATGTATATATTATGATATAACATATTACTCTGTTACTGGACTTGTAACATAGTATAGATGTGTATAGACACTACAAGTCCCAGCATATCTGTTGGGGGAATTCAGCCTGAATAGAAGTTAGAAAACGCCGCTTCATGAAATCACGGGAACCAAGTTCTGCTGCATTTGTCATTTATTATCTCCGGCCACTTAACGATGATTAATGATTATTTTTATTCTGATACATTGATCACAGGTGGATGATTTGTTCGGAGCCATCGCTGGCGGGAGACGTCCCCTTCTCACTTCTCAGCCGGCGATTCCTGCGTCTGTGAACGGCAAACAGAAAAATACGTCAGATTCTGCCTCTAGATCATTCCTACTCAAAATCTAGAAATATCCCAAAATGATAAATATTCTGTTGTTCCCTGAAAGGAGCGCACCGCAGAGGACACAGTCAGTCACCGGGCTGATTTAGGATAACTTTGTTGCCTGTAGCAACCAATCACAGCTCAGGTTTTGCTCCTAATGCAGCTCGGAATGTTACATTGTTGATGGTTGCTATGGGCAACAAGACCAGTTCTGCTGCTAAATCTGACAATGAGGTATGGCATGATCATGTCAAAGATAGCCAAAAAGAGAATCCCTGTGTCCTCCTCCGCCCTCCTTAGCCTATTTACTAACAGTCATCTTTTGTCAGGACAGATGGAGCAAACCCAAAGTGTGTTTTGGGGGTTAGTCCTTAACCATCAAGATTGTTGGCTTTAAAATATTGCTTATTTTTCATTTGGCAATAAACCCCTGGCTTTGCTTGGACTACTGCATTGGTTGATGTGGGCAACAAGTTTGTTGTTTTGATAAATGAGGCTCCGAGGGGGTGGAGCCATGAGAGAAGCATCCAATGAACACCTAAACGGTAATGCTAGTGTCATACTCCACCCAATAGGATCATATACTATCCTAATATGGATGTTCCACAGTGGTTTTAGCCAAAAATAAGATAACCATCAACAGGACTGCCTTTCTAGATAAAGAGCTCACTTCTAGCCTTCCCCAAAGTCTCCCAAGTTAGCAGCTGAGTGGAATGGAGAGGATCGGTGTTTATCAGCAGCCATATTGGTTATCCCTCAGATCCATTCTGTCTAAACATTTTTCCTCCTATTTTGTGTCGTTTTATTTCTTTACCTATTCTATGGGTCACGTGGTGACGACTGTGACCCCTCCTCCTGATCCTCAGTCGCGCTTCTATAACTCCTTCTAGACGCCATGTTGATATTGTAATGTTGTTTTTCTTAGGAGCCGGAGCTGAATGAGGCTGATGAATGCAGGATTCCAAATAGAATGTTCAGAAGTGCGATGACATCACGGCTTCATGAAAAGTTTACAGATCACTTAGGTCATCCAGCCACACCCGCTTGCTCTGTCATTGCTTTATGAGGTCACAACAGTCTGTGGCTATAAAACTCCCTCCAGTGCCCAGCAGCCATCATTCATCATCTGTCTCCTGGTCTGTCAAGAAAAGAAACAACTGTGCCTTCAAGAATGAGGGAAGAACATAGCGGACCCAGGAGACGACGCAGAACCTGGAGGAGCCCCCAAAAATGCCGTGCCCGTAGAACAGGCAAATATATATGCCACATCTAGCATCTCTATGTATAGTTTGTTGGCAGAATATTAACTCATGTTTTCTCATTGCAGTTCATAGACGCAGACGCTGCCACGTCAGACAATAGAGATGAACAACGGACGGCATGAAGAGAGGTCTCCCCACAGTGAATATTGAGAAAAAAGAAAAAGAAAAAAAAAAAAAGCCCACACAGTGAATATGTGAATATTGAGAAAAAAAGAAAAAAGAAAAAAAAAAGCCCCCACAGTGAATATGTGAATATTGAGAAAAAAAGAAAAAAAAAAAAGAAGCCCCCACAATGAATATGTGAATATTGAGAAAAAAAGAAAAAAAGAAAAAAGAAAAAAAAAAAAAAGCACCCCAAGGCTAAGTCCCACCTAGCCAGAATCATACTCCACACTGATGAGGGGCAAAACCCCGAAACAGCTACCGAGCTGAATACCTGATTTTGGTATTCCAGCTGTCTGTGGATTGATACCTGGTTTTGGTGTTGGTTGGTCCCATGTTTGAGACTCCTAAATGAGGCTCTACAGACTCTATCTGCATATTTGTATTTCCCAGGGGGATTGTCCCCTGGGAAATACATATATGTAAATAGAGTTCGTGGAGCCTCGTTTAGGCGTCTCAAACACGGATTTCACTGTGTTTGAGCGCTTTAGCCGGCTGCCCGCAGTGTTTCCTTGACTGGTCTCCCTGAGATCAGTGAGTGCTTCATGATGTTAATGAAGTCACGTCTCAAGCATTGTACTTTCTCATCAACCCTCATGAATGAACCGAAAAAATCTGAGGGGGCAAAACTCAAATCTCTGTGTCCAGTGATGATTTTATAGTAACTGAATCACTTAATATTGAGCAGAATTAAAGGGAACCTGTCAGGTTTTCTGTTTCCATTGAACCATGAGTAGTCCTATGCACATAACTATATTCCCTGCCTAACCGATGGAGATGTCTCCCCTTAATAAAGTCAGATCTCAAGCCCTGAACTTCCTCATCAACCCTCATGAATGTACAATAGACAGAACCGAATAAATCTGAAGGGGGAAAATCTCAAAACTGTGTCCAGTGATGATTTTATATTAATTGTATCACTAAATATTAAGCAGAATTAAAGGGAACCTGTCATATCCTCTGTTCCCCCGAGATCTGTAAGTAGTTCTGTGCACATACTATAATCCCTGCCTAACAGTCCCTCTATGTAGGAACACACATAACCAGATATATAGAAAAAGTATTTCTAAAGACCACTCATGAGATGCAAATTTGGACTTTGACTAGTCAAGGGTGCGTTCGTTCCCCGACTAGTCAGCCCAATTAGAAGGTTATCACACACCTGTGGGCATAATAACATGCTTTAGGAAAGCCAGTGTATTTGCCAGCGCTATGCAAAGTTGCGCATGCAAGGTATGATAACTAGAGATGAGCGAATCTTTTGAAGTTCAGGTTCGGTTCTCTGAATGAGCATATGATCACCGAATTGTTTAACAAACTGTTCTTAGAACTTCCAAATCCCATTAAAATCAATGGAAAGCAAAATAAAAAACTCCCTCAAAGTGGCCCAAAAGTTGCAAAAACAGCTCAAATTAGGGACAGACATCAGGAAAAGTGATATTTCTCACAGTTAAAATATTCATCATTGTGCATAATGGATGCATAGGACAAGGCCTAGCCCAGTATTTCAAGCATTGATCAGGAACAGTGATATGAGTGACAGGTGTAGGCATAGTGCTCAGAGAGCCCTGATGAATTCACAAAACTCACAACAAAGACACCACAAGAAGAGTCTCCGCATTAGAAAAAGATTAGGCCAGACACTATGAAAGTGGCATCAATTTACTAAGGCTAAAAATTGTAGGACTGTTGGGCTGGGGGATCTCATACCTCATGAAACCACTCCAATTAGTTTTATGCTCTGCTGCACTCAGGTGGCACAAGTATTAGCTTCAAGGACTACTACCGAAATAATTAGTCAGGTGGGTCAGTAACATATATAGGCTTAGTGGGCAGTGAGCCCTCATCCCTCATGCAAACCGCTCCAATACATTTTTCGTTCCACCACACTCAGATGGCGCAAGTATTAGCTTCATGGACTACTGCCAAAAGAATGATTCAGATGGGTCAGTAACATGTATAGGCCTAGCAGGCAGGGGCCCCTCATCCCTCATGCCACCGCTCTGTTACTCGCCCTTACACTCCCAAATCGTCAGGTCAATGCCTCATATCTTATGCAAGTTCAAAAATGGATGGCTAGAACTCAACCGTATTGTTTCAGTGCTGGTGAATGGATCCTTGGACCCCGTATACTATAGACCAGGGGTCTCAAACTCGGTTGGGTTGGTGGGCCGCACGTAGAAAAAAATTGATATCGGGGGGCCGCATTGCTTGTAGGACTAAAGGTACCGTTACACGTAGCAACACTGCATGCAATTTCACAGGCAATTTGCTGGTTGCAGTGAAATCATGGACACATTGTTCCATTTGTACACAGCAAAAAAATAGAACAATGTGTCCATGATTCACTGCAACCAGCAAATTGCATGCAATGTTGCGACGTGTAACGGTACGGATCAATGTCCATTAATTACCATTTTCACCTATACAGAAAGAGATTGTCCAGATGTAACAACCCTTGAAATATACTTGTAAGACTTGAAGATTCTTTTGTCATCATCACATATTAAAGGACAATTTTCTATCAATGTTTTCCCTCCCTTTACCTCTCTGAGGATAACACAGGAGTCCTATAGAGTCAGTGACACATTGATGACTCTGGTGACACGTTTGTTACAAACTGCAGTTTATTTTTACAATCAGAGAGTTTTCGACCACTTCTTCCGGTGTCTTCTTCTCCACTGCCAACATCAAACCACATGTCAATCATCTTCCCGTTCTACTAATTCCTTCCCATCATGTATTTTTAATGAAGGTGTGCAGTAAACATCATCCTCCCCGACCAGCGGAGGCACCAATATTATGAATTCATTTTAATCCAGAAAAATTAGATGTTAAAATTGTGTGGAGCCGGATTACAGATACATAAATGCAGCCGATGAGTTATAATAATATCTGATGGCATTTTGTAATCAATGTGATCAATGTATGAATATCATACTGATATGATAAATGTGAAAATATTGACAAAGAGCAGCAGAACGGCACCCACCGGTTACAGTATAATATAGGTATTGGTGAAAAAAATATTATGGGAATCACTATAACAAACAGGAATGTGGAGATGTTAAAGGAATGGTACAGTTATAAATGAAAAAATATATATATACCGTAATAAATAATATAATTGTAACACCAGACACTACTTATATCTAGGGTCACTACTTACAGGAGAATAGACAGCAGGGAAGTCAGGTAATCTGGGGTCAGGTTTCAGGAGACCTCATAGCATTCAGGGAGTAGACAGAGACATACTTATGCAATGGTTCAGGGTCAGGTTTCCAGGAGAGCACAAACAGGATTCAGGGAGCCAACAGAGATGTAGTTGTGCAACAACCTAGGGTCAGGTTTCCAGGAGATTATGAAGAGGATTCAGAGAATCAACAGAGGCAGAGTCATGTAACAGTCCAGGGTCAGGGTTCCAGAAGAGCACAAATAGGATTCAGGGAGTTAATGGAGGTATATTCAGGTCATGGTCGATTAGTCAAAATACAAAGTTCAAGGAGCAGACAAAAGGGAAATCAAGCCACAGTCTGAGGTGAGATAACAAAGATCAGAACATAAATCCAGAAAGGACGGTGCTTCTATGATCCACGCTACGCTGTTAAAGGGTAAGGACCACAAAGGATCTGCAGATAATGGTGCTTTTATTACCAATGCATTTTGGAGCAAACCTTCCTCAAGGATACAACCATGGATAGATAGACAGATAGATAGATAGATAGATAGATAGATAGATAGATAGATAGATAGATAGACAGATAGAAACTTAGATGGATAAATTGAAATACAGTTTTTACTAATATTATGTGATGTTCATGGACAGTTTGAGGGTGTTTCTGCAGACACAAATGTTGGTAATTATGTTATAGACTGCACTTTTCCAGGCCTTGTATATTAATATGTTACTTAATGATTCGTTAAAGAGGAGTCCCTCCAGGGAGGGGCAAGTGGAAGGCTGCAGAGCGTGGAAGGCTGCTTTGCTTTTATAGAAATTATTCTTTTTTAGCCAATCATGTCTTAAGGTGTGGCCTACTTGATGGGCGTAGCCTATGGAGTTGGTCCTGATCGGGGTGATCTACTGCTCTTGAAGCATTAATGCAGCTCTACATAGGTTTGCTGTGATCCAGCTGGCAAAGCACCATATGAATCTGCAGAAATCCTGGTCGATGCTGTAGAACAAATTCCCTTTATATACAAGAAAGCGCCTCGTTTCTATTAGTCTTTCATGTTTTTGGGGAGGAATACTTAGTTCTGTATTTTAAACTGGATTTGCAAAGGACATTATTTATGGCTGGATATAACATCCATATAATTAAATGACTGCCAGCTGAGCTGATTGAAAAAGATCCTCAGCCGTATGTGCGGCAGTGTAAATATTACGGGGGACTTTGATCCAATGTAGAACGCGCAGTGAGTTATTATCCCCGCGACTCTTTCGGGATTTGTTAAACACGTGAAACGAGCGAGGTGAGGTCATGAAATGTGGAGTGTGAAGCCGTCCAAAAAAGGAAGGAAACGCAAAGGTGTTAAAAAAAAAAGAAAAAGGAAATAACTGGGTACAAAAAAATTATATTACTGGAAAAATGAAGTTTGTTAGCTCGTATATTGGAAGCGCTCGCTCGGATTTATGGTAAAAGCGCGTTAGCGTGGAGAAGTTAAGACATCCTGCTCAAATGTCAGAATCTACATTTTCCAGGAAAGAAGGACACATGCAATATTTCTATCATCCATAACCAATAAAATAGGTCAAAGCAATGAGCCGTGCCAAATGTTATAAACAGGGAATAAAGACATGGAGCAGAGAGGAATTTCTCATTGCTTCTTTCCTTAGTTTCAGATGTATTTTTTCTAATTGTTAACAAGTAACATATAAACGTCAGGGAAGGAATTGGCATCAGATGAAGGGATCCAAAATCATTTGTTTATCAGACAACAGTTGTCGCCCAGAAGGGTTTTGTGGTTACTTTTCCTGATGAAGAAGTGAAGCAGTCTAGAAACGTGTAGAATCGAACCACCTTGCACCCGCTGATGTGTCCTGAACCCTCTTGATGTGGACGGAGCCCCGTTTCTTTCATAAGGGCTTGTGCACAAAGGTCAGACTTAGAGTGGATTTCCCATCTGAAATGGTGGAATGTTACGATGAATGTTACTTCATTTTACGATGAAGTGTTCAACAAGATCTACAAAACCTGGGCGTACCATAATGGTACCTTTACACGCCGCCACAACAGGATGGATACAACCCGCTACAGGCTACAAATGTAGCTTGTCGCGCCAATATCGCCCGTAGTAGCGGCGTCTGAAGACGGGACGACACAGCCGGCTACAGATACATCTGTATCCGTGCACTGCCCATAAACAGATGGCAACAAAGCCGATTGTAGCGAGCTGTATCGGCGTGTAAAGAAGGAACAGAAGGGTTGTTTCTACACCATGCTATGTAGCTGGGGCGTGACACAGGGTCTGGGTTTCCGCGCCCCCTTCAGCGATCATTGGAGGAAGTTCCTGCGTTGCGATTGGTTGTCGCCGCACAGGGCGGCATATTTAAGGAGCTGACGAGTCACACTACACAATTGCTAGAGCGTCAAGTATTAATCTGCCTCCTGCGATGCCTGTCCAATCATGGTATTTTTGCTTTCTCCTATCAGCGTACGGACGTCTCGTAATCCACAATTGGAGCACGCCTATGTGCTGTCCCTGCTGCACCAGGTACGCCCATAGTAGCTGGTTGTAGCTTTGTGTCAATGAGCTACAGATGGCTACTTGAGACACCTGGCGATGTATCTAGCTGTAGATGTAGCGTAGCGCACCTTGTGGCGGCGTGTAAAGAGGGTGCGTTTCCCGTTTGTAACCGTTTGGGCGTGCTCGTGCACGTGCAGTAGCGGTTGGTATCCATCCTGTTGTGGCGGCGTGTAAAGGTACCATAACTGTTACAGTTTCAGGGTATTCTGGCTTGGTTCAAAGTCGTAGAAGATGAAGGTCCATTAAGTATTATTTGAAAAATATCTGCAAAGGGCAAATCATTGTGGTGCAAGCATCGTTTGGTGTTGGCTTGAAGCCTAGGACTACCGTCCCCAAATTATGCAGGTGGCATCCGACTGCTGTCCGCCCACTGACATCAGAACCTTGCCCAGCCCACTACTTCTATACAGCGGTGTGAAAAAGTGTTTGCCCCCTTCCTGATCACTTGTTCTTTTGCATTCTTTGTTTCTCATTTGTTCCTGAATTTGGATCGGGGCATGATGTCTAGCTTTGGAGGATCTTTTGGTCTACTTCACTTTGGCAGGCAGGTCCTTTTGAAGTGATTTATTAATGGAAAACAGGTCTGGCATTAATCAGGCCTGGGTGTGGCTAGAAAAATTAAACTCAGTTTCCAAAAGATGTGATAAACCCTGGTTAATTTAAGTTTTAATGGGTGGATGGAGAGCTCAGGTGACCAGGTGAGGAGCTGAGGTAATGGGCCAGGGTCATGATTGATGAAGAGCTTTAATGTTGCCACAGATGAGTGGCGAGTGCTTCGCTGGAGAGATAAGCTAGCAGATGAAAGCTTTGGTGGTGGCACTGGTGAGTGAAGCTTTGGGGGTGGGATAGTTGAATGCAGTTGAATCTTTGGAAGTGGGGAAAATGAGTGGTGAGACCTTTCGTGGTGGGACATTTGAGTGGGGGGAAGCTTTTGGTGGTGAGACAAGATAAGTATGTGGGATCTTTGGAAGTGGAACTGGTGAAAGGCGTGGAGCTATGGTGGTGGGGCAGCAGAGTGGTGGAGAGTTTTTCTAGTGGGGCAGGTGAAAGATTAGAAGCTGTGCTGAGACTGGTGATAGGCTTAGAGCTTTGGACACGGTACAAGAGAGTGGTGGAATGTTTTGCTGGTGCACTGGTGAGAGGCTAGGAGCTTTAGAGGCAAAACAGGAGATTGGTGGGGAGCTTTGGTGATGGGACTGAGAAATGTTGGAACCTTTGCTAATGGGACTGGTGAAAAGCTTGGAGCTTTGGCAATGGGACTGATGAGCAGCACAATAAGAATTTATTTCTTCAGATGCCAAAAATTATAAAGTTCTGGGGTCTGCAGGAACCAGAGGGGCTGGCTGGCAAATTTTGGCCTGGGGGGCATGCACATAGCAGTGGCTTTGAGCAGTGAGCCCAGACCAACATGACAGATAGCCAGGCAGCCCCAAAACTGCTGCTTGACCTCTGGCCTGGGGGACATCTGACCCCCTGCCCCTGGGCCACCCAGCCCCTGGCAGGAACTCACAGGACACAATAGGACACATTTGATTTACATTGAATACATTTTATGTGTATTAAATTTTCTAGCCAAATTAGAATTTTGACAGATTAGGTCATTAACTGTACTGTATCATATATTGTAGATACATATACATATATGTAGATATAGTCAAATTTGCCGATAGAAATAAAAGAGCTTCTATACAGGTGAATTATAGGTAGCTGATGTCCATTCTTATAGATAGATAGATAGATAGATAGATAGATAGATAGATAGATAGATAGATAGATAGATAGATAATGTTCTCTATAAATAGATGTTCCATTGTATCACATGGTGATTTGTGTTCTCCACTCATATTCGCTCATCTTTGGAGGTCACCATGAAATTGTCTTCCTTGTTTCCTTGGGCATCCGACGTTGTGAAGACTTAAGCAGGTGTGACAAATGGTCGCCACAGACTGTGACAGCCCTGGGAATTTAGGCTAACAGTTGTTCCTAGCGCTGCTGTTACAATGATTGCCTTTGCCCATACTTCGTGTTCATCACTTTTCATTTTAATAATTTCACGTGGCACTTGTGTGAGACGTGGGGTGTGCTTCATTAATGAAGGTCACGGCTGCCTCTTGTGGCAGGATCTGTTCAGTTGTACCGAGGGGAAGTGTCTTGTATTTTGGAGGGGCGAACACAACAGGGCTTCTGGGAGTGTGAGGGGCGCACGCTTCTGGTTCACCTCTTGCTGCTTCATTATGAAAATGACATTGAAGAAAGTAAGACAATGTTTGGAGACTTGGCGCCGGCAGCACGTTATCTAACGAGAAGACTTCTCCATGTCTATTGTCTGTACTGATGTTGGTATTTTTATTGTTATCTATACATTCACTTTACAGAATAAATTAGAAAATTGAAACAATAGCAATTGCCTAATTATAATGATAATGAAATAGATCAATAATGTTTCATCACCACATGGGACCTGTTCCTCTTTCATTCTTTACCTATGAGGATGGTGCTTCTCCTGTTCTTATGCAGAAATTTGAGGTGCCATTGGATTGAACTTCATCTTATCAAGCTTAAGGCCCCGTTACACGGCACAACATCGTTAACGATTTCGCTGATACGTTACGGGTTTGGAGTCGTTCCAGCGACATCGTTAGAACGTCATTGCATGTAACACCGAGATTCAACTATGATAAGTCGGATCGGTGATCGCAGGTTTGAGAACATGTTCTCAAACCACATGATCAACGATCAGCCAACCTGATATATCATTGTGTGTGACACCGCAATAACGATGTCGTTTACGACTTCGCCCATTCACAGCAATGAGCAGGTATCTGTTGTGAATTCTGCTTGTGGGCTCCCTCCTGTGCTTGTGGCTGGTAATGCAGTTGATCCTGTTTTGCAGTCTTGGTCAGGTGAATTGGATAATTGGAATTTAGACTGGGGTATTTAGGGTTCCAGGATTTACTCAGTCCTTGCCAGTTGTCAATTGTTCCTGGAGGTGTTTCACCTCTGCCTGGTCTCTTCCTGCCCTGCTGCAAAACTTCCAAGCTAAGTGAATGGTTTTGTTTTCTTGTGGCACACATGCTGCGCTCAGCTGTGGAAGTCAGAGTGTGCTCGTGACCGGCTCTAGCTGATGACGTGTGCACGGGCATGAGATCCCGTGCACCAGCCTGAGACGTTGAAAAAAGTGTCTGGGCTTTACTGCAGCGATGGGGACATGTAAGATGACTGGCAGATGAATCTACGGCTGTAGAACAAGCTAAGTTACGCCACTCGTCCTAATGTTATAAACTTTACAAAGCTAATTTTCACTTTTACAAAACAGTTTTTTTTAGCAAAAACGCTTGCAGCAAATGTGTGTGCTGGTGTAGGGACCCTGTTAACAGTCCAGGGGGTCATTTGGGGTGGTTGGTTCCCTTTAATAAGCATCTTAATCCTCAAAGGGTGATCAATTGAAAACAAGTTATCACCTATCCACAAGGTGATAACTTACCAATTGATGGAGTCCAACCTCTGGGACCTGCATCATTTGGTTCAAGGAGGAATTCTTATGCTCAACAGGGAAATATTACACCAGTTATAAAAAGGAGTGATGTCAATATAATGTTCAGGTTTCACTGAACACCATAAATTTATCTCTCTCCCCCAGTCCCAAAAATGTATATCTTGGGTTCAGGCTGAGCCTGAGCCTGGGCATTAGTCGAGGTCAAGAACCCAACTACTTGCTGAAGCACCTAAGAATGCCCATAACCTCACTGATGAGGGTCTGGATCAGGCATGCAAAGACTTCAGCTTCAGCCATCAAGACTCAGAAATAGTGGGTCATTTATAATGTTACAGATAGACTATAAAGGTGTCCGCCACACAGTGCATGGGGACACCTCCTGACACTGGCTGGTGATAATGTCACGAGGTTGTTAGGAATGACTGGGGGACTAGGTCTCCTAGACTAATCCTCAGGCTATGAGGGGCCCAGCTGTCTCTTATTGCAGAGATACCACTGAAGGTGAGGATGTCTGAGCTACTACCCTTGCTTTACTCCTTACCAACCCTTGACTAATACCCCCTTCCCTCTACCCAGGGGGGCCAGGAAAGAAGTGGTAAGACTTCACACAAGTAGAACAAAAAGGATACAAAACAAACTTGAAAGCTGTACCTCAATTCCAAGGCTTCAAAATGTTTAGCTCCTACACAGTAGATCTCCAGAAGTGACAGGAGAGCACCACACACCAGGGTGGTTTGACTAGAAATAACTTTATAAACGATGTCAGGTGATCGGTCATGTGAGTATTTAAAGGGTAGTGGGAGTGGTCAGCAAAACCACATTAGCTGACTAGCAGCAGATAAAGACATTAACCCTGACAGGTCCAAAGGGAACAAACCTATTTAACAAACACTGCAGGCTCCTGAGCTGTAACTCATGTCAAACGGCAGATGAATAACGGAGGTACCACCGCTCCATTCATTCTATATGGGGCTACCGCGGAGAAGCTGACGACTCAGCAGCTTCATAGAGAATGAGTAGACAGCGGTTGACCATCCCCTTTCTATTCTAACAGACAAAAAAGTAAAGGTTTTCCATTTTGCTATTCAGTGCAGGTCAATTCAGTCCAACCACCACTGATAGATGCTAATTTATTTTCGCCGGCCCATTCACTCATGGTCCCCTTCGCCATTGACCATGTATGTACCCAATGCCCACCTTTTTGTTTGATTTT
Organism: Allobates femoralis; assembly: GCA_033576535.1. Taxonomy (NCBI): domain Eukaryota; kingdom Metazoa; phylum Chordata; class Amphibia; order Anura; family Aromobatidae; genus Allobates; species Allobates femoralis. The sequence goes on from JARQOC010000010.1 coordinate 87,560,039, forward strand.
AGAAGACAACTGATAAATATTATGCCCACATTTAGATTAATGTTATTGGGATTCAGTATATAGTAAGTGTTAGGATGTGTTCAGAAAGAGATAATGTTGTTTATTGCATCTGTATTATGGACGAGAAACTTGGACCTTCTGCAACTCATTAGAGGCAGAGTTAAAGCTCTACTGAGTGCCAAAGTGTTAGAGATCTACATGATTACATGGCATGTGACTGGAGTCATCCGAAATCCCACTTTAATCTGGGAGTGATCACAGAACCAGAGGTCTGTTACGAGTTGATACTAAATTGGCTAAACAGACTCCATCCCTGGAGAGGACATGGATACCCAATCTGCCATTTTGTACAGAAACACAAATGGGCTTCACGACCACAAATCTCAAAACCAAGACAGACTGACCTATATACAAGAAAGAGAAGAAACCACAAAACCTGCTCCATAAACAAATAAAATAATAAGATTCAGAATAAGATTAAGATTCAAATTCATGTACAGTGAATTGTGTTTCTTTTTATTCTAAAGGATATTTATTTATTCTATAAACAGCAGTAATGGAGCACTCTCAAAATTCTTCTCCTGGAAGTGATCAATAAATTTACATTAGCATAGGTTGTCTAAGTGGCTCGACCCCCTTCCTTTATGCCTATATGGGCCAAAGACCATATTTACTTGGGTGCCCACAACATGGTTGTCTAAGTGGGTAATCCCTCTCCATTATGCTTGATTCAGGCCAAAGACTATCGTGGAGCTAGGTACACATACAATTAGTTGTCTAAGTAGGTCATCCCCCTCCATTATGCCTGATTTAGGCCAAAGACATCATGGAGCTGGACACAACATGTTTCTGAGTGGTCAACCCCCTCCAATATGCCTGATTTAGGCCAAAGACATCATGGAGCTGGGAGCCCACAACATGGGTTGTCTGAGTGGGTCAACCTCCCTCCAATATGCCTGATTTATGCCAAAGATCATCATGGAGCTGGGTGCCCACAACATGGGTTTTCTGAGTGGGTCAACCCCCCTCCAATATGCCTGATTTAGCCAAAGACTATCATAGATCTGGGTGCCCACAACATGGGTTGTCTGAGTGAGTCAACCTCCCTCCAATATGCTTGATTTAGGCCAAAGACTATCATAGATCTGGGTGCCCACAACGTAGTCGCGAAGTGTAAGTTCTCAATTGGTAAGTCTATAGTTTAAAGGGGTATTCTGGTTGGAACAATTACTCACTTTGTTCATTTTTTTTGTTCTAATTGCTGGGACCCTCTACTGATTACCAGAATGATGCATGTGTATTCGGTTAGAATGGAGCCACAGTGGACATGCACTGACCTCCCTATCATTCACTATTGAAGAAAGCCACACAGTGCTCTGTCAGTCCCATAGAGAAGGTATGACCAGAGCATGCACATTGATGCTCCAATCCGCCGATAATAAAAGTGCCACATTCTGCCAATTAGTTTAGTTCCCATTGGTTGAACTCCCATTGTTCCATAGAGGCAGGTGAGCAGGAATCCCTCATCTCTGTTAGTGCTGAGTATGGGAGACATCATAGGAGCTAGACACCACCCACTAGCCCAGAGTCAATAGAAATATGGTAATAAAGTTGACAGAGGGGAAAACAGGTGAAAAATGCAGGATACATGTCATATAATGGCCATTAATAGTGTTATTCCTCATGCACAGGACAAATTATTTTCTTTGTTATGCAGTTAGGGTGCAGCTTCAGTGATAGTGTACAATCACTATGGGCATGTATCTGTCTCCTACAACTATATCCACCATTATTAATTACCATAGAGGTTTGTAGCCAGCTCCTATCTGTGTCATGTTCACAGGGGGGTCCCTCAGCAGGAACCGAAAAGCCTTGAGTGAATTTGAAAAAATAGTCTTCATGGCGGATGATTTATGACTGCAGATGGAGTGATGTGACGTGGCGGATGGAGAGCACCATAAGAACAGCGACTGCTGGACTCCTATTGTCTGAGCAAAGTGGGTGCTCAGTTTTTGTCAGTGACAACTGGCAGCGATCATAAAGCCATAACACTGACGGTGATACTCCCCGGTTTATTTGCTAGCTTCGTATTGATTGCATAAGTACTCCATGGTGGTGATTAGGTAGCCGTGACCTGTCATAGCGGCGAGATCCAGCCAGCGCTATAATTCATTACTGGCTGGAACTAGAACATCAGACATAGGAGCCAAACAATGAGTTTCTTTCTAATGATTAATTACCAGCAGCTGCATTATTTTCACAAACCTCCACACACCTCGCCGGTATTGGAGATATCTATGTTGCGTTAGATTAACCCTTCGCTTAGACGGATGAAATCAACATCTTCTTAGTTCGTAGAAGGGATTTAGCGCAATAGAGGCTGAGGAATGAGGTCCCTGAACCAAAGACTAAAATGATCCCCCCCATTATGATGCCATTAAGCAGCGAAAAGTACGATACGACCAACTCTGGACCCTTATTTGCAATTTGCATCAAATAAATTCAGCGTGAACTAAATCTGCTTGGGGACAGATTAAAAAAGTACAAAAATGTATACTCACCTCTCCTCTGCCCTCTCTATATACATCCTGTTATCGACACTCTCCGTCCGGTACTCCAGTACTCTACTTTTCTCTTCTTTCCCTTATGGATTTTCCAGTGGGTGCTGCAGTTGACAAAGCCCACACAGCCACTCTGGGAGCGAAGCGCGTCATTGACATTAATGATAAGTATTGCACTCCATGCAGTTAGATAGAATGTGGCTTGTCGCTGATGCGAAGTAATGGAGCGCAGTCAACCTCACCGGCTTCTGGAAGATGTAGACGGAGGAGAAGACAAAAGAGGAGCCGATCGGAGGACCATGTGCGGAGCATTGTCTGCAGGGCTAGTATGTAGAGAGAGAAGCACTGGTGGATAGGGATGAGAGGACCCATGGAATTCCAGGTTCTGTTTGTTTTTATTTTATAAGATTCTGTTCTGAACCCAAACTTGAGCCGAACCTCATTTGAAGTCACTGATTTGGGAGTTTTGTTCTCCGCTCACATACAGCCATAAACAATGCTCTTCCAAGGGAGAAGGGCGGGGTTTTGTGTTTTCTTAGTTGGGACACCACATGCGATAACGCCGATTTTGCTCCCAGTGTAGCTAATCAGACACTGCAAGCGTCTCACACTGAGTCGAGCACCGTGTGTACCCGAGCACCGAATGTACCCAAACACAGAGTGTACCTGGGCACAGTGATTCTCATTCTGGTGATTTGCGTATGTAAAGCAGTTGAACTGTGAATCTCCAAACTTTTAAGTCCGGTCGCTCATCTCCACTAGTGGACACAGACAGAGGGGGTTCCCTGTTCAAGTACAATAAATGGGCCCTTTGTAGTCCAATTTCTCATAATAGTGCACCATTTCACCTACTTTTCCCACCGCGCAGTGCTAACCACTGAGCCACCGCGCAGTGCTAACCACTGAGCCACCGCTCAGTGCTAACCACTGAGCCACTGCACAGTGCTAACCACTGAGCCACCGCGCAGTGCTAACCACTGAGCCACCGCGCAGTGCTAACCACTGAGCCACAGCGCAGTGCTAACCACTGAGCCACCGCGCAGTGCTAACCACTGAGCCACTGCGCAGTGCTACCCAATGAGCCACCGTATACTCTGCTACCCACTGAGCCACCTGCATACACACAATTAATTTCACCGCACTCCCCTAACTATTAGTAAATAAACTATATATGGATTCTAGACTACATGATTCTTTAGAATCGGGCCACCATCTAGTCTAAAATACATTCAATCCAAATAAGAAGGTATTGGCCAATAGTAAATCTCCAAATGTGCATTTTGATGTATAGGAAGTCAGGATCATGTGCACCAAGCTCAAACTTATTGGGGGCCATAATTGTTTGGCTGCAAGTCCAGTTTCTATTGCAGAGGCCTGACATAAGGAGACAAGACAATGCTCCTTGTCAAAGTAGCTTTCCTCCAAAAGATCAAGACGTTTGGCAATAGAGAGTTGGCATTAAGGCCCCATCACCCACTACGATATCGTTAACAATATTGTTCCAACGTCACCGGTTTTGTGATGTTGCAGTGATGTTGAAATGACATTGTTGCGTTTGACATGTATCAACGACCAACGATAAGTTCATTGATCATTGATCATGGAAGAATGGCCAGGCCATTATTTTATTATTGGTCTGCCACTGGGCAGCCAGCATCGACATTTGTGACAGCGGGAGACCAACGATTAACGACCTCCCAGCGCTGCACAGCACATGCTGAGAGCTGGTAACCAGGGTAAATATCGGGTAACTAAGCGCAGCGCTCTGCTTAGTTACCTGATGTTTACCCTGGTTACCAGCGTTCTCACTGGTCGCTGATCGCTGGTGAGTCTGCCTGTGTGACAGATCACCAGCGATCAGATACCGATGCCCCAGCGATCCTGATCATTCGTGGCATCGCTGGGACATTTAGAGAGCCGACTTTTTTCCTCCTGGACAATAGCTAATTTGCATAAGTTGATGCATTCACATATTCATTTCTCATTTAATCTTCATACTGAGACTGATATTTTTCTCCTCTAATGAACATTAGTGAGTATAGTCCTGCCTATGGCACCAAAACAATCTGTTGTAAAACAACTTTAGGAATTTTAACATTTTTGTGATTGATAACATTTTTTGATAGCCTTTAAAGAGGTTTTCTTGATAGACAATTCTTTGGACATGCCACCATTACTGATTATTAGAGATGAGTGGACACGTGGAAGTTTGGGTTCACCATTTTTTTTTTAAAGTCCTGTTTGGGACCTGCACTTGACCCAAACTTGAGCCCAAACCCCATATAAGTCAAAGGACACCGGAACTTAAGTGCTGTAAATAGGTGGTAGTAATGGCTAGGGGACTGCAAAAGGAAGCAATATGGCGATCAAAGCAGGACAATTATACATACTTGGTTTCTCGAGAAGATAAGACTACAGTCAGGCTATTTCAGAACCAGCTCATTAAACCTATTGAATATTCACTACTTCCCCCACCCAACTTCTGTGTCGGCATCAGTGTTAGGTTGTAGTCAGTCTCCTTTCTGTGTGTAGTGTAAAAATAAATAATAATAAAATAAATGACACAATCCCCTTTTTATTTCCTTTTGCAGCCCCCTAGCTCTGCTGTCTTAGCTTCCGGGAAATACGGCAGAAGATAGACAGCCTTTCAACAAGCTTTGTTTAGGTGCCAAATCTGAACAGTAACATAGAGACGCACAGTTAGAATTCTGTGTTGGATATTAAGTGTCCTGTTTGGGTTCGCTCATCTGTACTGATTATTCGTTGAAGACCCCTGCCTGTCTGCAGAAGGAAAAATTGCTATGATACCCATAAAAAATTCCAATGTTAGATAACCTTTACTTAAAGGAAACCTGTCAGGTAGCTCCACCCCTCTCTCCCATCACTACCTGTCCCTGCATCTTGCTAGTACTATCCCTCTCTGACCTAAAGGGCCCGATAACGATTATGAAAAATGACTTAGAACTTACATATGGTCTCCATCTGGGAGACTGGAAAGGCGGGCTCAGGGCTCCATGATTCCCTCCTTGCTGGCTCTTAGCACGCCCTGCTGGGCGCTCCTGGTGCTTTGCCGCCTCCTTTTTGAATTTCCCGCCCTCTCTGCAGTTGTAATACCCAGGCTGGAACGTCATATCCGGCCAGGTGCATTGTGGGCTGATAACATGATCGGCCCGATACATAGTGAGCTTAATCACGTGACCGGCCCAGCTTCAATATGCACATTGTGCATGCGTCGGAGCCGGGCTAATCACGTGATTAGGCCCACATTGCATCAGGTCGATCACGTGATTGGCCCACAATGCTCTGGGCCAATCATGTGATTAGCCCCACAATGCACCAGGCCAATGACGTGCATATTGTAAATATTGAATACTTTTTTGCATATCTATCTTCAATGAAGAGTGTTACCACTATACATTTCTTTTATTACAGAAAGCTATCTACTTATTTAGTTGATATACTTTATTTCTTTGTGTCTGGTATTGTATGAGTTTTTATTTTTGTATCAATAATAAATAATGAGAATCCCTTATAAGTCTGATGGTGTCAGCCTGTGTATGGGGAACAGTAATGACCCGTTCTCCGTCCGTTTCCATGAGGAATGGAGTTCTTATTGCTTAGTCATGGGGAATTTATATCTCTACTTTTTGGTGCATTAAGGTGGCAACAGTCACCAAGAAGATATCAGACAAGGTTTATACTTCAGGTTTAGAGAAAATAAGAATAAAAATCTGTCTGGAAGAAAACCCACCCACCTTCTTCAATCAATGATAAGCAACATCATGAATTTGGGTTAAAGTACAGTATATCCTTTCACTTAAGGACCCAAGTGTCTCCCAGTTCCTTCCACATCAGCAGGGGGTCCTATATTTTCAGAACAATAAATATGGATAAAAGATCTTTATTGATACATGATAAAAGTAATAATTAGGGATGAGCGAGTATGCTCGGCGCTACTTGTTACTCGCACGAGTATTATGGTACTCGGGATGCTTGGCGAGTACCGCCGAGATGCTCGGACTATTCGCTAATAATTATCAATCTGACACAAATACACAGCTCCCTTCAGTGCACACAGTGAGCTGGCACCTCACAGAGAGCAGATTGATAGTTAGGGTCCCTCTGGGGGCACAGCAAGGTGTTGTATGCTGCAACGATTTGAAAAAGCCTCCCCTCCCACCCTCCCACCCTTTCCCAGAAACACTCGGTTTATAACTGGAAGTCTGTGGGCGGAGCCTGTCACTAATTGACTTACACTGGGCTCGGTGCTCGGGCCGAGTACACGAGTATCTTGGGATGCTCGGTCAGAGCATCGAGCACCCGAGCATTTTAATGCTCGCTCATCTCTAGTAATAATACAAATAATACACAATAGCATTCATGACGAAATATTCCCTGATGAAGCTTAATGCGAAACGTGCATGCGTTTTTTTCGATGTGAGCATATATCTAACACTGTGTCTGTATTATACACAATTTATATGGTTTTAATTTATATATTTTACATCTTGAATACTTTTTTTTATGTATCTATCTTCATGAAGAGTGTTACCACTATACATTTATATTATTATAGGAAGCTCTTTTACTTAATGTATTTCTTTGAATGAGTTCTTATTTTTGTATCAATATATAAATCTTCACCATCCCTGGGCAGCAAAGTGGCTCTGTGGTTAGCGCTATACAGTGGCTCAGTGGTTAGCACTGTACGGTGGCTCAGTGATTAGCACTATACGTGGTGGCTTAATGGTTAGCACTGTGTATGGTGGTTCAGTGGTTAGCACTGTATATGGTGGCTTAGTAGTTAGCACTGTGTATGGTGGCTCCGTGGTTAGCACTGTATATGGTGGCTCAGTGGTTAGCACAGTATATGGTGGCTCAGTGGTTAGCACTGTATACCGTGATTCAGTGGTTAGCACTGTGTATGGTGGCTCAGTGGTTAGCACTGTATATGGTAGCTCAGTGGTTAGTACTATACATGATGGTTCAGTGGTAATCACTGCATGGTGGCTCAGTGGTTAGCACTGTATATGGTGGCTCAGTGGTTAGCACTGTGTATGGTGGCTTGGTGGTTAGCACTGTATATGGTGGCTCAGTGGTTAGCACTGTATATGGTGGCTCAGTGGTTAGCACTGTATATGGTGGTTCAGTGGTTAGCACTGTGTATGGTGGCTTGGTGGTTAGCACAGTACGTGGCTTGGTCCTCAGCGCAGTACAGTGGCTCAGTAGTTAGCTCTGTATATGGTGGCTCAGTGGTTAGCACTGTGTATGGTGGTTCAGTGGTTAGCACTGTATAGGTGGCTCAGTGCTTAGCACTGTGTGGTGGCTCGTGGTTAGCACTGTATATGGTGGCTCAGTGGTTAGCACTGTATATGAGGGTTCAGTGGTAATCACTGCATGGTGGCTCAGTGGTTAGCATGTGAATGGTGGCTTGGTGGTTAGCACAGTAACGGTGGCTTGGTCCTCAGCACAGTACAGTGGCTCAGTAGTTAGCTCTGTATATGTGCTCAGTGTTAGCACTGTATATGGTGCTCAGTGGTAGCACTGTGTATGGTGGTTCAGTGGTTAGCACTGTATATGGTGGCTCAGGGGCTTAGCACTGTGTGGTGGCTCAGTGGTTAGCACTGTATATGGTGGCTCAGTGGTTAGCACTGTATATGATGGTTCAGTGGTAATCCACTGCATGGTGGCTCAGTGGTTAGCATGTGATGGTGGCTAGTGGTTAGCACGTACGGTGGCTTGGTCCTCAGCACAGTAGAGTGGCTCAGTAGTTAGCTCTGTATATGGTGCTCAGTGGTTAGCACTGATATGGTGGTCAGTGGTTAGCACATGTGTATGGTGGCTCAGTGGTTAGCACTGTATATGGTGGCTCGTGTTAGCACTGGTGGTGGCTCAGTGGTTAGCACTGTGTATGGTGGCTCAGTGGTTAGCACTGTATGTATGGTGGTCAGTGGTTAGCACTGTGGTGGCTCAGTGGTTAGCACGTATGGTGCTCGTGGTTAGCACAGTAGTGGCTGGTCCTCAGCACAGTACAGTGGCTCAGTAGTTAGCTACTGTATATGGTGGCTCAGTGGTTATGCACTGTTATGGTGGTCAGTGGTTAGCACTTGTATGTGCTCATGGTTAGGGTGGCTTGGTGGTTAGCACAGTACGGTGGCTTGGTCCTCAGCACAGTACAGTGGCTCAGTAGTTAGCTCTGTATATGGTGGCTCAGTGGTTAGCACTGTGTATGGTGGTTCAGTGGTTAGCACTGTATAGGGTGGCTCAGTGCTTAGCACTGTGTGGTGGCTCGTGGTTAGCACTGTATATGGTGGCTCAGTGGTTAGCACTGTATATGATGGTTCAGTGGTAATCACTGCATGGTGGCTCAGTGGTTAGCATGTGAATGGTGGCTTGGTGGTTAGCACAGTACGGTGGCTTGGTCCTCAGCACAGTACAGTGGCTCAGTAGTTAGCTCTGTATATGGTGCTCAGTGGTTAGCACAATGTGTGTAATGGTGGGTTCAGTGGTTGCACTGTATAGGTGGCTCAGTGCTTAGCACTGTGTGGTGGCTCAGTGGTTAGCACTGTATATGGTGGCTCAGTGTTAGCACTGTATATGATGGTTCAGTGGTAATACCCGCATGGTGGCTCAGTGGTTAGCATGTGTATGGTGCTTGGTGGTTAGCACAGTACGGTGGCTTGGTCCTCACACAGTACAGTGTCAGTAGTTACCTGTATATGGGCTCAGTGGTTAGCCTGTATATGTGGCTCAGTGGTAGCACTGTGTATGGTGGTTCAGTGGTTAGCACTAGTATGGTGGCTCAGTGCGTTAGCACTGTATGGTGGCTCAGTGGTTAGCACTGTATGGTGGCTCAGTGGTTAGCACTGTATGGTGGCTAGTGGTTAGCACAGTGTTGGTGGTCGGTTAGCACTGTAATGTGGCTCAGTGTTAGCACTGTATATGGTGGCTCAGTGGTTAGCACTGTATGGTGGCTCAGTGGTTAGCACTGTGTATGGTGGCTTGGTGGTTAGCACAGTACGGTGGCTTGTGTCCTCAGCACAGTACAGTGGCTCAGTAGTTAGCTCTGTATATGGTGGCTCAGTGGTTAGCACTGTTATGGTGGTTCAGTGGTTAGCACTGTATAGGGTGGCTCAGTGCTTAGCACTGTTGGTGGCTCAGTGGTTAGCACTGTATATGGTGGCTCAGTGGTTAGCACTGTATGATGGTTCAGTGGTAATCACTGCATGGTGGCTCAGTGGTTAGCACTGTGTATGGTGGCTTGGTGGTTAGCACATAGGTGGCTTGGTCTCAGCACAGTACGGTGGCTCAGTAGTTAGCTCTGTATATGGTGGCTCAGTGGTTAGCACTGTGTATGCGTGGTTCAGTGGTTAGCACTGTATTAGGGTGGCTCAGTGGTTAGCACTGTGATGGTGGCTCAGTGGTTAGCACTGTATTGGTGGCTCAGTTGTTAGCATGTATATGATGGTCTCAGTGGTTATGCACTGTATGGTGGCTCAGTGGTTAGCACTGTTATGGTGGCTTCAGGTGGTTAGCACTGTATGGTGGCTCGTGGTTAGCACGTACGTGGCTCAGTGGTTAGCACTGTATATGGTGTCAGTCCATGCAGTGGTTAGCACTGTATATGGTGGCTCAGTGTAGCCTGTTATGGTGGTTCAGTGGTTAGCACTGTATGGTGGTCAGTGCTTAGCACTGTGGCTCGTGGTTAGCACTGTATATGGTGGTCAGTGGTTAGCACTGTATGGTGGCTCAGTGGTTAGCATGTTATGGTGGCTCAGTGGTTAGACTGTATGGTGGCTCAGTGTTAGCACTGTATGGTGCTCAGTGTTAGCACTGTATATGGTGGCTCAGTGGTTAGCACTTATGGTGCTCAGTGGTTAGCACTGTATGGTGGCTCAGTGGTTAGCACTGTATGGTGTCAGTGGTTAGCACTGTATGGTGGCTCAGTGGTTAGCACTGTTATGGTGGCTCAGTGGTTAGCACGTACGGTGGCTCAGTGGTTAAGCACTGGTTAGTATGGTGGCTCAGTGGTTAGCCTGTATGGTGGCACAGTGTTAGCACTGTATGGTGGCTCAGTGGTTAGCACTGTGTGGTGGCTCAGTGTTAGCACTGTATGAGCTCGTGTAGCACATCGGTGCTCATGTTAGCACTGTATGGTGGCCGTCCACAAGTCAGTGCTCATGTACACTGTAGTAGTGTTGCACTGTCTGTCAGTGGTTAGCACTGTATGGTGCTCAAGTGGTTAGCACTGAAGTGTAGTAGAGTGTTGTGTCTCAGTGGTTAGCACATGGCTCAGTGTTGCATGAGTGGCTCATGTTAGATGTAGGGCTAGTGGTACACTTAGGTGGCTCAGTTGACTGTATAGTGCTCATGACACTCTATGTGGCTCAGTGGTTAGCACTGTATATGGTGGCTCATGGTTAGCCCTGTATGGTAGCTCAGTGTTAGCCCTGTATGGTAGCTCATAGTTAGCCTGTATGGTAGCTCAGTGGTTAGCACTGTATGTGTCTCAGTGGTTAGCACTGGTATGGTGGCAGTGGTTAGCACTGTATGGTGGCTCAGTGTTTAGCACTGTATGTGGCTCAGTAGTTAGCACTGTACATGGTGCTCAGTGGGTTAGCACTGTATGGTGTCTCAGTGGTTAGCACTGTATGTGGATCATGGATAGCACTGTATGTGGCTCAGTGTTAGCACTGTATGGTGGCTCAGTAGTTAGCACTGTATGGTGCTCAGTGGTTAGCACAGTACGTGGCTCAGTGGTTAACACTGTGTTATGGTGGCTCGGTCCTCAGCACAGTACAGTGGCTCAGTGGTTAGCACTGTAGCCTTGCAGCATTGAGGTTCTGGGTCCTAATCCCACCAAGGACAACATCTGAAAGGTGTTTGTATGTTCTCCCCGTGTTTCTCTGTCTTTCCTCCCATACTCCAAGGAATGATAGGATGTTTAGATTATAAGTCACAATGGGCACAGTGTTGCAAATGTATGTAAAGCGCAGTGGAATTAATAGTGCTATAAAAGTGAATAAATATTATTATTATTATTCCTATCGTAAATAGTAATAATTCCTCATAAGTCTGGTGGTGTCAGCCTGTGTATGGGGAATGGTAATGGCCTGTCATCAGTTTATTCCTCCATTTCCAGGAGGGATATCCCAGGAATCCCAGGGGTTCTTAGCTCTGTTTTTGATTTGTTATTTCGAATGTATTTATTTCCCTACTTTTTGGTGCATTATGGTGGCGACAGTCATTAAGAAGTCATCAGACAAGGTTTAGAGAAGAATAAGACTAAAAATCTGTCTTGAAGAAATCTCACCCATCTTCAATCAATGATAAGCGATCAACATCAGGAACTTGGGTTGAAGTACAGTATATCCTCTCGCTTAAGGACCCAAGTGTCTCCCCGCTCCTTCCACACCGGCAGTGGGTCCTAATTGTGAATGTGAAGCAGTGTATGATATACAGTTACACTTTGCATTTCCCATTGATCGTTAGATAGTATTGATTGTCTTAGTTTCTAGACCTCCTTCTTATCCTCTCAGCGAGTAAAATGATATATATATATATAAAGAAACACATGAGAAAGTACAAATTCATCCTGACGCTTCCATTTTTCTCCCTCTCTCTCCGGCCTGTCTTCTGTGTATTTTCAGAGGAGGTTCAGGAATCATTTATCTCGCTCTTCTTAGTATTGGAGAGGTTTGGGGTACTACAGGATAGGAACTGCTATTCTTCATAATGAAAAAGTAGCGAGACGCCACAGATCGATCCAAACCTTACAAATTAGGAGAAATTAAAGCCTTTTAACATTGTTTAGAGGGTTTTACCAAAAGTAGAAAGAAGAAAGAAAGAAAGAAAGAAAGAAAGAAAGAAAGAAAGAAAAGAAGAAAGAAAGAAAGAAAGAAAAAGAAAGAAAAAGAAAGAAAGAAAGAAATCGTTACCTAAAACTCAACGTAGACAAAACTGAACTCATCATTCTTTCCACCATCCCATCTTTCATCTTCACCACCTGATCTACAGTATCTATTATGGTAAATGGCATCATGCTCTCTCCCACACCTCAAATTTGCTGCCTTGTGCTGGAAACACACTGGCGAGTGCAAAAATAGTCCGATTGACAGATTAAGAGTCGGACTAGTGCCATCCGATTTTTGGTCAGTGTGGCCTCCGTGTGCAATCCGTTTTTTTTCTCAGCAGCTATTTACTGTAGAATCATTTACAGGAACATTTGTTACTGTTGTCTGAGCTACAGAATGATAATGTATCAATTAAAACTCGCATCAGACTCGGATAGTCCGAGTGTGCTACGTCTTTTTTGTCGGACCCATAGACTTTCATTGGCCAGTCTCGTCCGACACTCGCATAGAATCGCAGCATGTTGCGACTGACTCGTCATCTGTGAATCAGATGAGAAAAAAAACATCTGACAAATGTGTTCTCGGACATTGACTAACATAGCTCTGACTGCAATGCGATTTTTACTTGCATTGCAGTCGTCCAAGTTACAAACAGTGTGTCAGAGCCCTTGGAATAACTCTCGACTCTGCCCTGTCCTTCAAATCCACACATCCAAACTCTCACCACCTCCTGTTGCCTCCAGCTCAAAAATGTTTCCAGAATCCTTCCTTTCCTCAGCCCTCAATCTACTAAAATTCTTGTACATGCCCTCATCATCTCCCACCTTGACTACTGCAACATTCTCCTCTGTAGCCTCCCTGCTAACACTCTTGCAGCTCTCCTGTCTGTCCTCAACTCTGCTGCCCACTAATCCACCTCTCCTCCTACTCCCCTGTACCTTCCTCTGCAAATCCCTCCACTGGCTCCTAATTCCCCAAAAAATCCAGTTCAAGCTACTAACACTGGCCTTCAAAGCATCCATAAACTGTTCTCCTCCCTTTATCTCTGAACTAATCTCCCACTATCTTCCCTCACGTAATCTTCGATCCTCCCAAGACCTCCCCTCTTCCTCCACACTTATCCGTTCCTCACACAACTGCCTCCAAGTTTCTTCTGAATATCCTCCTCCTCTGGAATTCTGCGCCCCAACACGTCTGATTATACACCACGCTAGAATCACATGATTAGGCCCACAATGCACCGGGCCGGATATGATATCTGGCCCGGCATTTTACATCAGCAACTGGGCAGGAATTAAAAAATAAGGCGTCACAACACAAGGAGCGAGGACGTCCAGCGGAGCTTGCAGAATGCCGGCGAGGAGGGGAGAATGGAGCCCGACGCCCGCCTTTCCAGTCTTCTAGATGGAGACTGTATGTAAGTTATAAGTCATTTTTCTAAACCATTATAGGGCCCCTTTAGGTCAGACAGGGATGGTTAGGGATCAGCTAGGAAGGTGCAGGGACAGGTAGTGATAGGAGAAAGGGGTGGAGCGACCTGACATCTAACTTTACATATAGAAATATGACTAATCCTGACTATGATTTGCAAATTCAATCTGTTTATCAAAAATTCCTTATCTAATAATTTGAGCCATTGTGAAATCTCACATTATGTAGACCGGTCAGCAGTGATGGTGTAACTTACGGTATTTAATTATATTATGGTATGGAGTGAAACCTTTCGGGAGAACCTAAGTGTTACACATGTTAAAGGATGGCGAGCATTCGGGAGTGAACCCACCGGGTTGTGACACCGAAATCCTTTGGAGGAGCTGGCCTGGAGGACCACTGAGGCTTCTGCTCCAACCACAAGAGGTGGAGACAAACCTAGCTGGTAGAGGGTCACCAGGAACAGCCCCAACCAGTCGAAATGCCATGACTGCTGACACCAGGGGTTGGCTCGATTAGAAGGAGTCTCAAGAAATTGCGGTACAGCAAGATGGTAGAACCTGGTCAGTAGCAGAGCTCTGTGGCAGTTAGCAGACTCTGATATGGCACTGCAGGTGCAGACAGGACTTGGACATGGCAAGGCAGGAGCCATAGGCTGAGATGAAAAGGGGCATGTCGTGCACACTATCTAAGCGCATACCTGGAATGCCTATGACTTAGACACTGGGAGAGAGACCCGAACAGGAGGCAGATGGCTCAGACCAAGTAAGCTGCGGCACACAGATTCCTGGCTGCGGGGATGGTGGTATCATAACAGGCGCTAAAATATTAATAGAGGTAGGGCATTATATAGCACTCACCATGTTTTAGAATTTTCGAAGAAATAGATAAGAGGTAAAGTTAAATACAGTTCATATATTTTAAGGGGATAGTCTATGGTTGATAATAAAGTTTTTTGTTTCCCCCTAGATAGCGCCACTCTTGTTCACAGGCCGTAGCTGGTATTGCAGCTTAGCTTCAGAGAATTATAGCATTACTAGCCATTAATGAAAGAAAAAAAGGTTGGCTACCGTGTTGGTCAGTTGAAAAATAAATTGATTGCTCTCGGGGAGAAAAAGAATAATAACATTGTAGTTGTGAGACCTTTTAATGTCTAACCATGAATTGTCTCATGTTCTTCTCACCATACCCTTATTTCCTTCTTGGGCTACTGATTCCGATAAACCATTTTCGAGCTGCCCAACACCACCTTGTTTCAAGCCAAAATTCTAGTTATTTTTACATGTTTTCCACATTTCCCAGTAATTTCTCCCTAACAGAACTGAACACATATCCCATTGCATCTCCTTCTGCCAGAAAGCAGAAGAACTCTGTGCTCTCTACACATTTCTTTCAATATCGTATGCAGACTTCACGACCAATCAGAGGTCCACGTCTCAAGTCTTAAGGAGATGCAAACATCGTATGTGATACTTCTGCTGAGAATGTTATTCTTTGGCTTCAGCCTTTGGCAAGATAATTCAAGCTGACATGCAAGGGCCTACCTAGGCCTAATATACGATGCATACTAATTGCTGCCAAAGATATAATAAGCTTGCATTAACTTTAACTGTTTCTAAGCGTAGGACGCCAATTTTTGATGACACCATCCCCTCCGGTGGCCTATATAATGTTCACTTGATTACAGGCTAGATATATATCAGCAATTAATTGTATTACAGAAAGTGTCACATATAAAAGATTCTTTATGGATGGGATTTATGGGATTCTGCTCTTATTTATTGGAAAATTTACTGTCTTTATGAAAAATAAAATATACCCCCAATTCTGTACTAGAAACCAAACTTGAAAAAAAGTCAGATGAGCCCTTAGACATAAAGAAGTGTACAAAATAATAGCAGTCCAATACGACTAACCAGATTATTTACTGTTTTTGGTATAAATTATATTACCAAATGTTGAAAAATTTACCAGCAGATTCTTAAGGTACCGTCACACGCCGCCATATGGCTTCCATATCGCTGGCGATTAGATGTGAGCGCCCACGTTCCAGGCACTTTTTTTAGATCGCTGTGGAGCTGTCACACATTTCGTGTGCGATCACTGGCGATCCTGCGTTCCGGAAATCGCCTGACCAAGACCAGAAGCGGTCTTCCCTTCTCACATCGCCACATCAGGCGCCACCACCACATCAGCGATGTGGGTGTAGAGTTTGGCCGTGGGAGGAGATAGGCATGCCAGAGTGTGTTACTCCGTGCCTCTACCAGTCCAATTGGCCTACACAACTGCGTTACCACCAATCGCCGCAGGCGGAGCCTGGAAAACAGCACGCTCAGGCACACCTACGGGATTGATTCCAGAATGTCTGAGCTCGCTTTCTACATCGCTATAGCCCTGTCACACACCACGAAGCGCTGAGTTCGCCTGGTGGATATCGCTGATTTCCTGCAGTGCAGGGCAATCAGGCGACGCTCTACCGGCGATTTCTCGCTGTAGAATCGCCCAGTCACACACCACTATGCACATGTGATGTGGTTTCCACATCGCAAAATTCGGGAATTGCCAGCCATCTCGCCGGCGAGATTACAGCGTGTGACGGTACCTTTAGAAACCCAAGAGACTCTGCATTCATGATCTGCATGGTTTTTGAGTCAGTGTTTTTAAATAAATAATAGAAAGGGGGTGTGTTCAAAATAATAGCAGTGTGGAGTTTAATCAGTGAGGTCAATCATTCTGTGAGGAGACAGGTGTGAATCAGGTGGCCCTTATTTAAGGGTGAAGCCAGCATATGTTGTACATGAATTTCTTTTTGAATGCTTAAAGGGCCCGTTACACGCTTCAATGTCCCAGCCATCCGACCAAAGATCCGACTTGGCCTGGATCGCTTGAACGTCGTTCATTGATCGCTGGTGAGATGTCACACGTACAGAACGACGCAGCAACGATTCCACGTCAAGCGAACAATACTTGTGGTCGTTTGGTCACCTACGTGCTTTATTTCTGAATAGGCAAAGTCATGAATGAGATTGTTGGAAAGGTGTCACACAGAATGATTTTGCAGGTTGAACGAACGACAGACGACTGATTTATGGTCCTGTTCATAAACCTGCAATCAATGATCAGCCGACTTATCGTTGTTTGATTCTACGTGTCACACCGCCCCAAAAGCCATGACGTACCAACGATATCGTTAACGATATCATAGCGTGTAACAGGTCCTTAAGAAATATGGGTCGTACAAGATATTGTTCAGAAGAACAACGTACTTTGATTCAAAAGTTGATTGGAGAGAGTAAAACTTCTAAAGAAGTGCAGACAATGATAGGCTGTTCAAGTAACATGATCTCCAATGCTTTAAATTGGAAAGAAAAAACAGACACGTGGAAGAAAACGGAAGACTACCATGCGAATGGAGGGAAGTGAGTCGCCCACCGGGGCTGTGGGGTCCTCAGAGCCGGGCCCTCTCGTCTTTGTCTGGGGGTTGTAGAAAGTCACGGTGTCGTGACCTGGCTCCGTGGTCGAGTCAATATAAGAGGAAAAACTGTTTTTTTAGAAATTAATCGTGACGCCACCCATAGTTTGTGGCTAAAAGTAGCCACCGCTGCAGTCAGGACCTCTGGAGATGATGGGGGTTGCATCAGAGTTCTTTCACCCTCCACAGGTAGGGCTGGTTCCAAGGGCTACCGCATAGAAAGTGTAAGTGTGGTGTAAAGTTCTCCGTATCCTCAGGCATCCTCCTGCTGCTGGCTCGCGGACTCAATTTCCACCTCTCAGGCACACAAAGTCTCACACAATTTTGAGCTATTACCGGGTTAACTTCTTCACTCGCTAGATGTTACAACACAGTTCAGTACAACAGCAGCTCCGCTGCGGTATCAGCAGCTGGATGGTTTGCCTGCAACACCCCCTCTCATGTTTCTTTCGGGCATCTTACCGTCTATTCCGCACGCTAGCTACAGTCCAGCAGTCAAGGGATGCATATTCAGCTGATACATCAATTATGACTTTTAAAGAAATTGATGCGAACAACACATAGTGGGTAGTAGAAGGTGCACAGAGCTCTGGTCTAGGGGCCACAGATTAATGATGTCGCTGATGGACAATGGTCTTGTTACTCGTTTTGCTCAACTCTAAAAAATAAAGGATGACAGTTAATACCTACTTTATGCTGATATTGTTGTTTTATGTATTACTGAAAATCCGTGTCAGACTGGGGTGGTAAAGGATCACTGGTTACATTGACTATGGGTCAGGTGCTCACAAATATTACATTACTCTCTTTCACAAGTTTACTTCTGCTTTATACAATATTAATCAGGTAATTTTTTGGATGAATGATCTTTACTAGAGATGAGCGAACACCTGAGTGTTCGAATTTGATTTGGTTCGTCGAATGCGGGGTGTTTGCCAAACTGTTGACGAACAGTTTGTTGAACCTTCCACTGAAATCAATGTCAGCAACATGAAACACATAAAAAAACCTTCAAAGTTGTCCAAAAGCTGCCAAACACAAATACACACAGATCATCTTACCAGTCTCCCGCTGCTTGCTTGCATTTGGATCCGCTCTCCCTCTCACTTACTTCTGGTCCCGCCCATGAAACCTCATGCATATTCACTTCACTGACCGGCAACAGCCAGTCACAGACATTCAAGCTCTGTGAGAGAGTCTGTGATTGACTGTTGCAATCAGACTGCATTTCCACAATCTGGATGGTGTCTGTGCTTGGTTGTCATGCACATTAGTGTATGACAACCAACCTGGTGTCATAGTATGTAAAAAAAAAAAAAATGAAAATAAAATGCATTGAGCTTTGACCTATTTTTAATTGCCAGCCAAGGTAAAACTAGGCAGCTGAGGACTGGTATTCTCAGCAGCGTAAGGGCCCATTGTTATTGGGTCAACCCCAATGCTATAGAATAGTAGCCTGCAGCCACCCCATAAATTGGCACATTCATGAGAAGCGCCAATTCCTGGCACTTTACACAGCTCTTCCAGTTGCCAAGTAGCGGTGGCAAACTGGGTAATAAAAGGTTAATGCCAACTTTGTATTGCCAGCTGGCATTAAGCCCAAAATTGTTAATTATTGCAAATGTTACACCCGGCTGTTAAGAATTTCAAATAAATGTTACATAAGATACAACCCAGAGAAGAAAACATTTTATTAGAAATAAAAGCACAAACACTTATCTAGACTCCATCTTTATTACTTCCTCACACCCAACCTTGATTCTCTGCAATGTCTACTTGATTGCAGGCTGTCGTAAAGAACACAGCATCCTGTCACCACAGACTCTAAACATTGAATGAATGAGGCGCCAGCTCCAGTCCAGTAAGCGGTGACTACTGGGATCACCTGAAGATAGCACAGATAACCATGGTACCGGCTATGGTTAGCAGCCACCATGGTCACTGGAACAGTGACATTAATGGTACCTTTACACGCCGCAACAGGATGGTGGCAACAACCGGGTGCTTCACGTGCACGAGCACGCACAAACGGTTGCAAACGGTAAACGCACCACCTTTACACGCCGCAACAAGGTGTGCTACGGTAGGTTACATCTATCTCTGGATACACCGCCGGGTGCCACAAGTTACCTTCTGTAGCTCACCTTACCTCATTTACACGCCGCAATAACAAGGTAATATGGGCGGAACAAAGGCAGCAGGGACAACACATAGGCGTGCCACAATTGTGGATTATGAGAATTCCGTACGCTGATAGGACAAAGCAATAACATCATGATTGGCCAGCCAGCACAGGAGGCAAACTAATACATGACGCTCTAGCAATTGTGTAGTGTGAGTGGTCAGCTCCTTAAATATGCCGCCCTATGCAGCGACTACCAATCGTAACGCAGGAGCTTCCTCCAATGATCGCTGAAGGGGGGTGGTTTCCCGGAGGCTGTGTCACGCCCCGGGGAGTTATCTAGGTGACGAATAAACCTTACCCTACCATATTTACACGCCGATACAGCCCACAACCATCGCCTTGAAATCCACCTGTTTTAGGGCACTGCTCTGAAACAGGTGCCTCAAGTGACGGGTGGAAACAACTGTCTTCACACGCCGCTACAGCGGGTTGATTTGGCGGTGCAAGATACATTTCTCTCATGTACCCGGTTGTTGCCACCATCCTGTTGCGGCATGTAAAGGTACCATAAGCGTTGTTTAATGCTATTTTGAAGCAGATCTTTAGAATCTGCATCAAAATCTGCAAGTCTATCCTGAAGTTAGCAAAGTCTATGAATGTCTAAAAGTGCTGTGCCAACATTTTTTTTTTCTTGCAGATTTGGTGCAGATTTTGGGGCAGAAAACAAGAAATCTGCAAGGGAAAAAGAGCAATGTGGGCTTTGGAGGGTTTGTAAAACAAATTCTATCACCGGTGTCAAGTGGTAAAACATATCACTCTTTATAGCGGAGGGCAGTAGTCACCAAAAGCTACACCTGAGAGGCTTATAAAGAGCAACCATATAGGAAAGAGTATGCTGAATGCCCTCGGTTGTGAAAACCTTTTTCAGGCAAATTATTGTAGCTGCATCCTTTGTCAATTTCTGCAGCACTCACAAAGAGAGCCCCATGTTGTATATGAATGCCACGTGCATAATCTACAAATATGATGAAAAAAACATTAATATTGAATGATGGTATTTGCTTGGTTCGGCCTAATAATATCTGCTCAGCTGAAGAAAACAAGAGAAATATCTATAAACTCTACTATTAAAGTCATACGTAGAATGTGCCTTATACTGGAGGTTTGTAGCTAAAAATGCAAAAAATACAATCCAGGATCCAGAGTCAGTAAACACCTTGGGGGATTCTTACTTAATAAGACATTCCAGGCTGGATTTATATGCACCTGAAGGCAGATTTGACATTAATAATTTTGCAGTAGGGACACAGCAGTGATCAGCAGGTCTATGTGTAAGGACAAAAATACAACTCAGCTTCTGTATTAATAAAACAATTACAATAGTATTCTACTATTCTAGCTTACATGTCACTCCTTCACACTTCTAGGAGCTATTTCAGACTATGGGGGAGTCTTGGGATTTTCTATAGTGCCGTTAATATCAACGAGATATTATTGGTACAGATGAGCAAATTTATTCAAGTCAAATTGAATTCTCCTTGATTTTCTAAAAAATTTTACAAAAATTTGGATTCCTTTGCAATCACATTTTTACAATTTGCTCCATACGCAATTCACCTGTCCTGCCAACTGCTCATTATTTATTCACCTTCTTTGATGTTATGCTTCTTCTATGACCTGCTTCTCTTATGGCGCAGCACGCAAAGGCTAGTGATGGGCGAATCCTAAATTACTCGGAATCGCTTGACTCTAGCGAGTCCGAGCCCAGGACTCGCTACTCGTTGCGAGTCTAGCGAGTCCAATGTTAATGAATGGGGAAGCGAGTAATAGCGAGTAGTGTGCGATTTACAAATCACAGATGTGTCTCGGAAGCTTCAGCCTGAAGCAATCCTAGTTTTGCCATTGATTTGCATTGGACTCGTTTACTGTGCAAGTAATCGCTGGGAAACTCGCTCAGATAAGAGTCCGGCTGTCTCCTCTGTGCTGGCTGCCGCAGCTCCAGGGTCCTAGAGCCCGCCTGCTGCCTGATGTAGCAGAGCTGAGATTGTTCTCAGTCTGCTCATTCCCTGTGCATAGACATCTATATCTATGCACAGGGGATGAGCAGAGAGGACATCGCGTTTTGGACTGCGTCGGACGGAAGAGGATTTTTTTAATTAAAGATGGAGTCCCTAATGGCTTTTTTTTTATTTCTAATAAAAAATTTTCTCTGTGTTGTGTTTTTTTTAAAACAATTTAATAGAAATTCATGGCGGTCATGTCTAATATTGGCGTGACCGCCATAAATTTCGGGCTTAGGGCCAGCTGATAATACAAAGCTGGCCCTAACCTCTTTATTACCCAGCGTGCCACCGCCACCAGGGCCGCTGGAAGAGCGGGGTTCAGCGCCAGAGGATGGCGCTTCAATGAACGTGCCATCTTCTGGGGCGGCTGCGGGCTGCAATTTGCAGCGGGGGGTGCTCAGAAAGCTTGGGCATCCCTGCGCTGCGGATTCCAGCCCCCAGCTTCTTAGCTGTACCTGGCTAGACATAGAAATTGCGCGGAGACCCACGCATTTTTTTTTTATTATTTCATGAAATTCATGAAATAATTAAAAAAAGGGCTCCCCTATATTCTTGTGTCCGGCCAGGTACAAATAGGCACCTGGGGGTTGGGGGCAGCCCGTCGCTGCCTGCTGGATCCGGCTGGTTCCAGAAATACGGCGAAGCCCATGTAATTTTTTTTCTGAAAAATCAATAAAACAATTCTAAAAAAGGGACTGCATCTTTATTAACCCCTCGCCCATGGTCCAGGGGTTAATAAAGATGCAGTCCCTTTTATTTACATTGTTTATGGATTTGTCAGAAAAAAATTTCACGTGGGCTTCGCCATATTTCTGGAACCAGCCGGATCCAGCAGGCAGCGACGGGCTGCCCCCAACCCCCAGGTGCCTATTTGTACCTGGCCGGACACAAGAATATAGGGGAGCCCTTTTTTTTTAATTATTTCATGAATTTCATGAAATAATAAAAAAAAAATGCGTGGGTCTCCGCGCAATTTCTATGTCTAGCCAGGTACAGCCAAGCAGCTGGGGGCTGGAATCCGCAGCGCAGGGATGCCCAAGCTTTCTGGGCACCCCCCGCTGCAAATTGCAGCCCGCAGCCGCCCCAGAAGATGGCGCGTTCATTGAAGCGCCATCCTCTGGCGCTGAACCCCGCTCTTCCAGCGGCCCTGGTGGCGGTGGCACGCTGGGTAATAAAGGGGTTAATACCAGCTTTGTTATACAAGCTGGTAATAAGCCCGAGATTCTTAATGTCAGGCAACGTTTGACCCAGCCACTAAGAATCTCCAATAAAGGGTTAAAAAAACACAACACAGAGAAAAATTTTTATTTGAAATAAAAAAAAAAAGCCATTAGGGACTCCATCTTTAATTAAAAAATCCTCTTCTGTCCGACGCAGTCCAAAACGCGATGTCCTCTCTGCTACATCCCCTGTGCATAGATATAGATGTCTATGCACAGGAAATGAGCAGACTGAGAACAATCTCAGCACTGCTACATCATCTCTGTGAGCAGGCGGGCTCTAGGACCCTGGAGCTGCGGCAGCCTGCACAGAGAAGACAGCTGGACTCGGCTCGCAAAGTAACAGCAGTTACTTTGCGAGTTTCCCTGCTATCACTGGCACAGTAGCCGAGTCTAATGCAAGACAATGGCAATCCTAGTTTTGTCAGCGTTTGCCATTGATTTGCATTGGACTCGTGCGAGTAATCGCTGGGAAACTCACAGAGTACCGAGTCCTGCGAGTAGATTCGCCCATCCCTAGCAAAGACATCAGAGGCACTGGAAGCCCCAGTGTAGAATGAAGCAGACCGATAAGTATCTACACGTCAAGGGAAGGCAAAAATAAGGGGCATGGAAGACCAGACGGGGTCTAGAGATAGGCCAGCAAATAACAAGGGTATCATGAGTGAGTTGCACCTCTGGAATATCTCGTATATAAAGTTGCGATGTTTGGCTGATTGCAGGCCCACTTTGGAGCCTGCTTGGCGATTATCATGAGTAGACTGCGATTATTTCCTTCCAGTGATGAAGGGATTAAGGATTCCTTTATTTATCCTGCTGAGAATCCTTGTAGTTTAATCTCTTGTGACCACTCCCTTCCACTATATAAAATCATTCCCAGCTCTTTCTTATGTCAGTTATAGATCTTCTATGCTGACTTCTCTGGTGAAGTTGTTCCAGTAACATTTGTATCTTGCTATCCTACACATTATTCAGGGCTAATCCAGGGTAAGCCAGGACCTAGGCATGTTATCGGTACAGAGCCCAAGGTTCAAATTCAGATGAGTGTTAACGGGTGACCCCTATTCCCTCTTCCTATCTCCAGAGCCTCCCTTTTACCTTTGTGTTCACACCCTATTGTAATGCATGCCGTGCATTTCCTCGCTGCAGTGTGTCAATTTTCATCTAGCAACTTTGATGCAAATCGAATTTCCCATTAAATTAGCATATTTTGGCAAATTCAAATCTTGGCAGATTTGATCATCTTTTATTATTAGTCCTACAAGCTATGGCTGGCAGACTACAGCTTTACTGTCATGAGGGCAAAATATGATGATTGTGTTTGTTTCTATCAGAGGCAGATTATAATGAGGTCAATCTGGGCGGCCACCCCAGGCCCAATGCTCTGGGGGGGCCCAGCTGCCCAGGGTAAATTGCCCCATTATAATCTACCACTAGTCTCTATATTAGAATTTGTCTCAAATTTGCAAGAACAATGTGGTAATTATATGGTTATAAGTGGGCACAATATTGCTACATTATCCTAGCTTGATTCTGATTATCAGATTTAACAGCATCATAGGGATCTATATATGTTAATACACTCAAGGTTGCACCAGGATTTGCAGCCTCCACTAAGTTTTTGAGATACTGACCTCAGAATATAACAGGTTAAAACTGCTTTTCCTCACATACCAGCAAAATATGTGCAGGTACTATTCAGATTCTTATGCTTTGTAAATTGCAATCTACTCTTATTGAGCAGGTGACATTTTTTCATTGGCATTCTACCAGCACTGTAGGTGCTGGATCCTCTTTTGTCTTCATTTTAAAGCAGGGATTGTTGCTTCCATTGACCAATGGCATGCCTGCCTCAAACTGATATCCTTCTTCTGTGCTATGACTATGTGCCCTTTGACAAGCAGAAAAGCTGGAGCATAGAGACAAAGACATTCCACTTTCTGCAATATCTCTGACTACTCTGCAACTAGAGATGGATTATACTTGACAACAGACTAGCAAGAAGGGAGACAGAAATGCCCATATATACTTTGACATACAAGAGAAGAGCAGAGAGAAAAAGATCCACCCCAACTTCCTGAAATCAGGGTGGCAGTAGAAAACAGGCAAATCTCTGCCATAACTTCATGTAATCTATTTGACTTCATTTTGGCTAATGATAGATTACACTTGACAACAGGCAGTGGACAAGTTATCCAGAGTGAAGACAACCAACTCCCATATACACCTTGACAGATAGGAGAGCAGGAGATGATAGATACATTTCTGTAATCCATTCTACTTCTTTGCTGCTAGTGATGGATTACACTTGACAACAGGCTGTGGACAACACGTTACCCAAAAGGGAGAAAGCAAATCTCTGTATACACCTTGACAGACAGGAGAGCAGGATCACACATACAAAGCCCAGCCCCCATCTGCCTGTAAACAATTCAACTTATCTGCAGCTAGTGCCAGATCACACTTGACAATAGGCAGTAGACAACAAGTTAGCAAGAAGGGTGTCAACCAATACCTGTATACACCTGGACGATAGGAGAGCAATAGGAGAGCAGAGCAGGCATATAAAGCCCTGCCACAATTTCCTGTAATCCATTCTATTACTTTGCTGCTAATAGTAATGGTGGATTACACTTGACAGCAGGCAGTGGAGAACACGTCAGCCAGAAGGGAGACAGCAAATATCTTTAACAGACAGGAGAGCAGGAGAAGAAAGACAAACTCTGTTCTCTTCTCCAGTAATCCATCTGAGTTTTTTGCTGTTCGTAACGGATTACACTTGACAACAGGCAGCTGACAACAAATTAAACAGAAGGGAGACATTTTGTGGCTGGAATTTTTTTTGACTAAGAAAACATAATTTTTAAATAAAATAATTTTCATTGAGGTATAACCTAATCTATCAAGCGAGATCAAGTTGTCTAAGCGTGATGGAAGCATTTATTATAATCAGTTATATTGTTATATTTTTTATTTTTTTATTTTTTTCTATCATTTCCTCTTTTGTATCTAATCCTGGCTTTGACTGGTCATTAGGTTACCATTTTTAGTCACGGTAAAGTGTTTTTTATTTCAGAGGCGCCTGGAACTTAATGGGTTATCAGCAAAGGACACGTGCACAGTGGAGTATGAAGAGCAGCGACATTGCGAGGTAGATAAGTCTATGAAAAATAAACGATCCAGCGCGCGTTTCGTTACCCCACTAATGTCTTTCCATAGAATCATTGCCTCAATGTCAGAAGCATTGTATTTCTTGGAATGCATTATTTTGATGTCACATTCTCATGTCAAATCTACAGGGCTTTAAAAGGCACTTAAGATACCGGGAGCTGAATGATTCCTCGGAGCTGTGCAGCGCCAGATATTACCCACTTGAAATTAAGCTATGTGTCTCGCTTCATTAAAATGATTCATCTTCACATTTAGATGCACAGGTTAATTGCAATTTATTACACTGACATATAGGTTGAACGTCTGAGAAGTGTAACCCGGCAGATATTCACTTACCACAAACAGACAAGCTGTCAGATATATTTTTATTAGTTAAAGCTCTATATCAAATCAGCTCAGTGATGGGACGAGGCTTGATGTCTTGTAGATAAAACAAGGAGAGGAAATTGCGCGGTGTATGATATTAGTATAACATTACATTACCGCCATCCCGGCTGTAATTGTGTCGTACCGACACGTCTTCCACCTTCCTCTTCGTCGAACTCTTTCACAAATGCTGCTGACTTGGCCGTAAGCCGCTGTCTTTGATAGATATATGCTTCTTTCGCCTCTGAAAAGAAAGCAGGCTATTTATCACCCGCGAGGAATTTTGGAAGATAATTTAGCCATTTTTTTTCTTTGTGATTCACTGGGAATACGCTATTTTTGCTGATTTTAATATAATTAACTCCTGTGAAAAAGTTCAGTGCGAAACGTGCGTCAAGTCTGTGGGCCTTTTGGTTGGCGTAGTCCTTGCTTTATTTGGTATGTTATGGGTTTTTTAATCTGACTCTATATTAGTACTGTATTTTTGTTATATATTACACCCTGTACGGTCTTTGAAGATAAAAGTTATGACTAGTGATGGGGGGACCTGAACTTAAAGAACTGTATGTTCAGGCACGGACTCCGAACACGGACTTCCCTGAGAAGTCCATGTTACCGTTCAGGTTCAGGGGCTGGGGGGGCTGTTAAAATAAACAAAACAGTGATTAATCATCAGCATCATACTTACCGTCCACACACTTGTACACTTTTTTAAAAATAATTATTTAAATAATTTATAAAACAAAAGGCTTCCCTGTATTTTTGATTGCCAGCCAAGGTAATGTCAGGCAGCTGGGGGTGGCAGCCCATAGCTGTTTGCTTTATCTGCGCTGAGAATCAAAAATACAGCAAAGCTCCATGTCATTTTGTTTACTTTTTTTTTAAACTACTATAAGGTCAGGTTCATTGCCTATTATAGCCAATCATAACTTTAAAATCCGGGTTCGGGAATCGGACTCCAGTTCGGTCAAGTCTGGTCCCAAACCCAGACTTTAGGAAAAGTCCGGCCGGATCTGTCAAACTTGAATATTGGCGGGTTCCCCATCATTAGTTATGACACTATAATTTATATGTATGAGATAAATATCACTACTGTGCCCTAATCCAGATTTTCTGCTTCTTCATGTAACCTGTTGTAGGTGAACTCCCGACTATTTTTAATGGCAGTATTATCTTTGATACATGTTTAATAAATTAAATTTAATTCGTTTACAACACTTTTGGTATATTTTGCCTGTTTTCTACTATTATCCTGTTAATCAATGTATACAAAGTCATTGTTCTCCACTGCCTGTTGTCAAGTGTAATCCATTGCTAGCAGCAAAGAAGTAGAATGGATTACAGAGAATGTGGACAGGACTTTGTCTGCTGGTGCTCTCCAATCTGCCAAAGTGTATATGGCATTGGTTGTCTTCCTCCCGGATAACATATTGCTCACGCTTGTTGTTCAAGTGTAATCCATCACTAGCAGAAAGGTAGTAAAATAGATTACAGGACATTATGGCAGGACTTCTACTGCTATCTGTTACTCAAAGTATATATAGGCATTGTTGCCACAGCCTATTGTCAAGTGTAATTCCTCACTTCAGAGCTCAGACAGATTTCAGGAAGGTGGATCTTCCTCTCACTGCTTCCTCTATCCTGCCTATCACATTAAATACAGGCATTTCTGTGTCCCTTTTGTCTATCCTGTTTTTACCTACCTGTTGTCAAGTATAATCTATGTGTAGCTGCAGAGTGGTCAAAGTCGTAGTTTCTATGTTAAGGTGAGAATTCTCTGTGTTACTATAGGTCGGAATTTTGTATATCCGTGTGTAGTATATAATTCATTATTGATAATTTTATTTTGTAGGGGTATAATTAAAGAGACAGTAGCTTGGGCTTTATTTCTAGTAAAGGAGGTGATTGTGCAAAGTAAAAAATAAAATTATAAAGGTAAAAAATAAATCCTTTTATTTAGCATAATTTTATGCTTTTGATGTTTAAGTTAATGATTTCAATAATAATAATAATAAATAACAAAGATAGAAACTGAATAAATTTGACAACTGAAATAAATTATAATCGTCGTAAGATCTTTTTGACATTTATTTGTATAAATATTTAATGTGTAGAATTATAAAGTTCAGATGGATTAGTGTACAGCGGGGGAGGGGGGAGGACCCTGCCCACTAGGGCTCACAGTTTATAAGGGATGATGGAGGATACGGTAGATGAGAGGAGAGGACCCTGCCCATGAGGGCTCACAGTCTACAAGGGATGGTTGAGGATACAGTAGGTGAGGGGAGAGGACCGTACCCATAAGGGCTCACAGCCTACAAGGGATGGGTGAGGATACAGTAGGTGAGGAGAGAGTACCCTGTCCACGAGGGCTCACAGTCTACAAGGGATGGGTGAGGATACAGTAGGTGAGAGAGGACCCTGCTTGTGAAGGCTCACAGTCTACAAGGGATGGGAGAGGATACAGTAGGGGAGGAGAGACAACTCTGCCCAGAAGGGCTCACAGACTACAAGGAATGGGTGAATATATTTAGTAGGTGAGGGGAGAGGACATTGCCTACGAGGGCTCACAGTCTACAAGGGATGGGTGAGGATACAGTAGGTGGGGGAGAGCCTACAAAGGCTCACAGTCTACAAGGAATAGGTGAATATATTTATTAGATGAGGGGAGAGGACCCTGCCCACAAGGGCTCACAGTCTACAAGGGATGGGTGAGGATACAGTAGGTGAGAAAGGACCCTGCTCGTAAAGGCTCACAGTCTACAAGGGATGGAAGAGGATACAGTAGGGGAGGAGAGCGTACTCTGCCCAGAGGGGCTCACAGTCTACAAGGAATGGGTGAATATATTTAGTAGGTGAGGGAGAGGACATTGCCTACGAGGGCTCACAGTCTACAAGGGATGGGTGAGGATACAGTAGGTGAGGGGAGAGCCTACAAAGGCTCACAGTCTACAAGGAATAGGTGAATATATTTATTAGATGAGGGAGAGGACCCTGCCCACAAGGGCTCACAGTCTACAAGGGATGGGTGAGGATACAGTAGGTGAGAAAGGACCCTGCTCGTAAAGGCTCACAGTCTACAAGGGATGGAAGAGGATACAGTAGGGGAGGAGAGCGTACTCTGCCCAGAGGGCTCACAGTCTACAAGGAATGGGTGAATATATTTAGTAGGTGAGCGGAGAGGACCCTGCCTACGAGGGCTCACAGTCTACAAGGAATGGGTGAGGATTCAGTGGATGAGGAGAGAGGACCCTGCCCATGAGGGATCACAGTCTACAAGGGATGGGAGAGGATACAGTAGGTGAGGAGAGAGGACCCTGCCCACAAGGGCCCAAGGTCTACAAGGGATGGGTGAGGACACAGTAGGTGAGAGAGGACCCTGCTCATGAAGGATCACAGTTTGCAAGAGATGGAGAGGATACAGTTGGGGAGGAGAGAGGACTCTGTTCACAAGGGCTCACAGTCTACAAGTAATGGGTGAAGATATTTAGTAGGTGAGGGGAGAGCCTATGAAGGCTCACAGTTTACAAGGAATGGGTGAAGATTCAATAGATGAGGAGAGAAGACAATGCCCATGAGGGATCACAGTCTACAAGGGATGGGTGAGGATTCAGTAGATGAGGAGAGAAGATGATGACCATGGGGGATCACAGTCTACAAGGGATGGGTGAGGATAGAGTAGGTGAGGAGAGAGGACCCTGCCTGGGAGGGATCACAGTCTACAAGGGATGGGTGAGGATTCAGTAGATGAGGAGAGAAGATGATGACCATGGGGGATCACAGTCTACTAGGGATAGATGAGGATATAGTAGGTGAGGAGAGGGGACCCTGCCCACGAGGTATCACAGTCTACAAGGGATGCGTGAGGATTCAGTAGATGAGGAGAGAAGACAATGCCCATGAGGGATCACAGTCTACAAGGGATGGGTGAGGATTCAGTAGATGAGGAGAGAAGATGATGACCATGGGGGATCACAGTCCACAAGGGATGGGTGAGGATATAGTAGGTGAGGAGAGGGGACCCTGCCCATGAGGTATCACAGTCTACAAGGGATGGGTGAGGATACAACAGGGTAGTGGAGGGCTGCTTGTTCAGCATTTTGAAGGTTTCCACAGATAGCGAGAGTCTGATGTGTTGGGATAGAGTTGATTTCTATTATAAGGACACTTGTAGAATGCTCGGGTCATTTATTTTAACTGCTTGGCGTCTTTTGATAGACTGACACTTTTATAAAATAGTTAATACCCTGAACTTTTGCTTTTGAACAGCAAGTGTTTCTTTTTTCAATTGATTTGAGTAAGACAATTCTTTTAAGCATTTTGTGAACTCTTTTCCCTGCATTTTTGTAGAAGTGGACCTGCTCCAAAAATTTTGGAAAAAAAAGTATGGTGGACATACCCCCAGGGTTTCATCAGTTTTTTTAGCATGCAGGTTTTTTCTTAAGCTTCTCCTATGAAAGAAGCATAAAAATCATCTAGCACAGGATTGCACCTGATGGCACCCTAGTGCTGTTTGGCTTTAGTGAATTTGCTCCCTGACTTGGATCAAAGTTGGACATTTTATATTTTGGTTTGAAAATAAAAACACAGATGTGTGAACAGTCCATAGAGTATTCAAGGAATGAGTTCTATCCGTGGAAAACCCATGTGTGAATGAACCCCGACTTGGTGGCAATATCATCTAAAACATCATTCAAGAGGAACCATTCACAATCATAATGCAAATTTTGTACTAGGGCCCATATCATGTGTCATATCTAATATTGATGTCTTTGGGCCCTAAGGACGTTTACTTCTTCATCCCTTATAGCTGATACAAGTGTTAGATTTGCACCAACATAAAATCCAACCTTCTACTGCTCAATGAACTCGCTTGTTCTGATGGCAGTGACGGCTCCTTGACTCCCCGGTGTCAGTGTTGGGAATGTGATGTCTCTGTTCCGGAGCAGAATGCTGTATATGTTCTTGATACTATGGCTGTGACTGTCTCCAGGACTGTATCACTGATTTAAGATGACAGATTACGTCCCCTACTGACTTCAAGTAAGATTCTGGCAAACATTAGACCTGACAGTGAGGATAACACCGGTGCCCGTCCTCATCCATACGGGATTGAGTCAATTAAGGAGTAACATGGGCTTCATGTACCTGTAATTAACAGTTTTCGCTCCGCAGATTCCATGTGTTGTTTATCTCTCAGTCTCACAAAATGACGAAATTATGAAAACCCAAGTATATTAAAGTGTATTATAGGATTATATTATAGGAAGAAATAATTTTAGGGACATTTTTTTTTTATATTGATAATTTTTAATACTCATGAATGAGCATCAAAGTACAAATCAGAGCATTGAGGGACTCAACTGTTTGAATTCTGTTTAATGGGCACAGAAATGAACTCCTAATAAGATCACCATCAATATGTAAAATAACAATAATCAAAACCCCCCAATTTTTAAGAATATATTGGTTCCAAATTTTACTATTCTCTGGACAATCAGTAGATATATCACAGGAAAAAAGGTAGTACAATATATATTAAAGGGAGTCTTTAAGAAGCATAATGTAGGGTGTGACGTAGCGATCACCGATCGGGTTAGGGTTCACTCACTTAGCGGCAATATTCAGAAACAGAAACAGTCTCTCCACTTAATAAAGTTCATGTCGGTTTATTGTCTCAGCATAAACCGTCCTTCAGCATATAAACAGGAGCCTTTCTGCAGCTCACAGAACATACTGCCTAGTATAGTCTGTCTTTACCTCACATACAGCCTGTAGTCAGTCCACACAGGCCTCCAGGACCTGAGCTCTCCATGCTCAGTCTCTGTCTGTCTCCCACATGTCAAACACAGACTCCATTAAGACAACCTCAGACACACCCACATCTCCAGCAAGTTGCAAGTTTAACTCTTGCCATGCTGTTAAGCAGACTGTGGTTTCCATGGCAAGACATTCATAAGAACATCGCAGCAGGCTTCTGCCTGTGTGAAACATACTGGCCATGTATAGTGCTGCCATTCAGACCATGGCTGGCTGCCATATCACATATTCCCCCCCTCTGCCTAAAGCCATCTGGCTTGGCACCAAACGTCCCTATGCCATGGGGGTCGTCTGTGTTGCCACCAAGGGTCAGACCTTGTTACCCCGTCAGACCCTATCACCTCATGTGTATGAGTCCTATCTCTGTGAGGCTTTCCCCACCCCCAGCAGTCAGTATGGTAGTGTGCGTCCCTTGCACCTGTGGCTGCTGTCCGGCCGTGGGCGTTTGTCCTTGAGACACGATCCGTCACTGTCAACAGACTCTCTTCAGTCAAGACATCTTTTGGGTATGTCACTTTGTCAATTGTCTCTCTCCATGGCCGCCTCCAATGGTCAGAGTTGTAGTGAGACACGTTTCCAGCTAAATCTCTTGTCTGGTCTGCTGACTTTGAGGTAGCTCGTACACTACAGGGTCTACTGTCTGAGTCCTTCAGCCTCGGTGTAATAGGGGATTCTCTACCCCTTAACCTATTACATCCCCTTTTCTCAGGACGTCTTCGGATAGCTCTCTGTCGGCACCTTTCTTCATCACCTAGAGACCCACTGCATCCTTTGTCTCCAACTTCTGCTGTGACCCATCTATTACTGGGAGGACCCCCACTTTGTTGAGTACCATGATGTAAAGATGGCTTCCATCTTTGGCAGCGACGTTGTCTCTTGATTCTTGCTCTTTCCAGCCTTAACTGCTGCACTTCTTTTAGGTGACTCACCCTATAAGTGAGAAGAATCCACATATTATCAAGACTCTCCTCTGTCCCCACTATGAGGAATGGAACCATACCCACTTTCCTGGGTATCTTCTCTTCTCTATCATTGGGAATGCGTACTCTCGTTACTCCGGCCTTATCCACCATTTCCTGCATGAGTCGTCCATTCTCCCCGATGACTTCTTTTATCAGCGCACTAGGCACCTGGACAACATCTTCCAGTAGACTCCGGGCTCTCCTCATAAGCCTCAGCCGCCTAGTAGCTTCTTCATTCTTTAGCCGGATCAGCTGCTTCATGCGAATACACCTCAAGTGCATGTCCTTCAGGATAGCCACCCGATCCACAGTGATTTTGGATGTGGACAGAACCACCAGCTGTTTAGCTTCTGGAGACCAGTACACCTTACAGGCTTCCACGGCCTTCTTAAAGTCGTCATGCACAGACTCTCTGGCACACTCGTCTCTCAAGTTTTCCGGAACCTCTACCAGGCACTTGACCAAAGGAGTCTCACCATTCTCTTCTGCCACTACATGATCACCCTGCTCAGCGTCCGGAATAGTCTCTCTACGGACTTCCACCTTTTCAAGACGGGTTAACAGAACAGACACCTGCAGCTCCATCTTCTCCAATGCTGCCTTATTTATCGACTGGCTTTCTGCCAGGCGACCTCTGATCTCGGATATCGTTCTCTCCAACACACTTACTCGGCACTCAGCTGCCTGTCTCCGAAGTTCTTCCTGCTTTAATTGCTCTTTTATTAGCAGAGTCCTTTCAGACATCTCTCTTTCCAGTGCACATACTCGGCTCTCGACAGCATATCTCTGAAGCTGCTCCTGCTTCAAATGGGCTTGTATCGTCTCCTTGAGCCTCCTTAGCTCGCATCTTCCATCCTCCAGATGGGTTGAGCTTCCATCACTCGAGGAGGTATCTGCTTCAGACCTCACTTCCTCCTTGGCTTCTGCACCATCGGTCTTCACCTGGGTCTCTGCCTTCTCTGGGGTCTCGGCAGTGTCACTTCCAGAGAGTTTTACTCCCTCAAACTCTTCACCTTCAGGGGCTTTGGAGTATTCAACCTTCTCCAGTACTGCAGTTACCTGCCCCTCTTGGGGTCCGGCAGCACCCCTGACATCCTCGGCCACATCACCATGGGACTGTCCAAGGGTCTCCAGTTCATCACCTGTGACGTCTGCCACGTCACACAACTCTTGGGCATCAACAATATCAACTTCAGAAGGCTTAATACCTTCCCTCTCTTCATCCTGTGGAGCATTGTTGTTACACTGTGTCAGTTCCTCTGGCAGCACCATAGCTGTCTCAGCCCCAGCGGTTGCTATGGGCAACGACACAACACCTTCCATCCTGATCTTCTCGGTGTCTGGAAGAGAACTCACACATGGAATTGAAGCACTTGACATTATATTATCAGCTGGGGTCACCTGAGCAGCTTCTTTGTTGCGCTTGCTCCTTTTGCGACGGGAGGATTTGCCATCCTTGCTGGGCCCATCCTTCCTGTACTCACTTTCTTTTTCAGAGTCACAGTCACCCCTTGCGTCTGTGTCACACTCCACTGTCTGGTGAACCCCCAAGTCTCTCTCTAACTTGGTGTCAGCTGCATTCATGTCAGCTACCACATCACTACCAGTCATCCTGTGGTACAGTTCAGGGGACGTCATGTCACTAGGTTGTGCTGACGTATGACTTTCACTAGTCACCCCTACCTGAGAACCGTCAATTTTGGGAGGTGTTACCTCCTTATCAGACACAACCCCATCAGAAGAGAGCCCTTCAACCTCCTGCTGTAGAGTAGCTCCATTCTCCCACAAGTCCGAAAACAGCCTAGAGTCCCGGCCTATTATCACCGGACAAGTCAAGTTCGGGACTACAGCTACATCATGACTTGCAATGTCCCTGGCCGTCTCAAGGACCACTCTGGACACTGGATAGTCTTTAGTGCCCCCATGAATGCAGGTGACTTTCATCTTCCTTCCGGGCATCAGGTAGACTTCAGGCGCAGCCCTCACCAGGGTCACCGCACACCCAGAGTCTACAAGTCCAGGCACAGATTCTGCATCGACTTTCATGGGACACACGCGTGGAAACTCTCCTGGTGGGTAGTCTATATGGCAGACGGGACACACATAGTACATTTGTCCCCGGCAACAATCCGTCTGCGCCACCCCTAGGACTTTGGGATGCCCCGCCCCTTTTTGGGCAACTATCACTTTTCGGGACTCCAACCCCTTTTGGGCCATTATCCCCTTCATGGAATCCGCCCCCTTTTGGGACTCCACCCCCTTTTGAGCTATTATCCCTTTTAGGGACACCACCCCCTTTTTGGACCCCGCCCCCTTTGGGGAAACTACCACCATCTTGGACCCGGCCCCCTTTTGGGCAACCCAGTCTATAGGGGATACTTTCTGCTGACACCCCAAAATATTTGGTTGGTGCTGCTGCTTCTGGCTCTGCAGCAGGTGATCCGGGAGCTCCTCCATGCTGCCAGGCACTCTATTGCTGCAACGAGAAAAACAGGAGGGGCGCTCCAATGGGTAATACCCGTTGTTCTATGGGGAAGGGGGGGTAGATTTGCACTAACCTTTCCTGGTTGTACCGCCCGTACAACCAGGATCTCCAGCCTGTGGTGTATTACTGCTCACCAAGCAGAAAGCAGTCGCTTGACTCCTCCCACGTGCACCTGGGTTGAGTGCGTTGTCCACCTTTGTGACCCCGCCAGCCAGATGCTTGTATGCGACGTCTTCGTGACCCCACCGAGTCACCGGAAAACGTGCTTGGGTACGTTGTGCAGTTGCCCGTAGCAACCAATGTCCATATAAGTGCACCTGCACCGTTACCACAATCCACAACAAACCTTGTAGGCCTTGTCCGTTGCCTCCAGCAATAAGGCTGCTACAATGCCCGCATTCTCCACCAAATGTGACGTAGCGATCACCGATCGGGTTAGGGTTCACTCACTTAGCGGCAATATTCAAAAACAGAAACAGTCTCTCCACTTAATAAAGTTCATGTCGGTTTATTGTCTCAGCATAAACCGTCCTTCAGCATATAAACAGGAGCCTTTCTGCAGCTCACAGAACATACTGCCTAGTATAGTCTGTCTTTACCTCACATACAGCCTGTAGTCAGTCCACACAGGCCTCCAGGACCTGAGCTCTCCATGCTCAGTCTCTTTCTGTCTCCCACATGTCAAACACAGACTCCATTAAGACAACCTCAGACACACCCACATCTCCAGCAAGTTGCAAGTTTAACTCTTGCCATGCTGTTAAGCAGACTGTGGTTTCCATGGCAAGACATTCATAAGAACATCGCAGCAGGCTTCTGCCTGTGTGAAACATACTGGCCATGTATAGTGCTGCCATTCAGACCATGGCTGGCTGCCATATCACAAGGGACAAAAGCAATGAGTCACAAATTTAGGCTGTGTTTTAGTTTCAATACAATCAGTGTTTTATCAGCAGGAGATTATCTTTTTCTGACTAGTTGTCATGTGCAGTCTAGTCAGGCTAATCTGTATAACCCCACCCCCACTACTGATTGGCAGATTGCTAACAGTGTACACACGAAGGAGCCAATCAGGGGTGTGGGGTTATACAAACTTCAACATTCTGACCACTACTACATTTACAACGGAGAAACCAGGAATTCTATCAAAACTACATCCAGCAGTTCAGTAAGTGACACAATGCTGGAATTAGGCTCTCTGCCCCTGTGTCATGCTGCCCTCAGATTACAAAAGCAAAAACCTGCAGACAGTTTTACTTTAAGCAACAATAAATGTCTAAAATGCTAAACAGGTCATCCTAAATTTAAACCATGTGACCTATTAGGTGTTGGGGACTTCATAGATAGGGTTCCTGTATTATTAATCAGGTTCAGATAAGAGTTTATTGCTAGAGACTTCCAAAGTCAGACCTTCCACAATCATCTGATCACTAAACCAGTTTATTTTCCCAAAAAGTTATATTGATAAATGACCTCTTATAGTGATGATGTCCAGGACTTTATTATGGAGAACTTATGTGGCGTCCCTGCGGATTCAGTCACCACAGAGGTACTGCATCCCTGTTAGGGTGTAGTGTCCCACTCTTGGGTAAGAGGGGCACAGACTGATGCCGGGACACCCAGATCACACACTAGGAACCATTGTAGTAGGGATGGGTGGAGAGGAAATAGTTAGAGGGAGCACCTGGGAGGAGTGGTTAGGAAGTACACACGTATATGATGTGGGACACATGACAAAGGGTATAAATAGAGTGGAAAAGATTTAGACAGCAAGAGAGACAGTTGAACAGCAGAGATGAGGGTTGCTGCAGAGAGAGAGAAAAGTAGAGCAAAGGAACTAGAATTGAGTTGGAGGAAAGCTAGAGAAAGAAAGCCTTTCACAGAAGAAAAAGAATTTGAGGGAAGTATTCAGAGGACTGGAGCTAGAGGGAGCTTGTCCTGAGGCCAGACTGAGGAGCAAAGAAAGAGAACCAGGTGGCTCCAGGAGGAAGAGAGGGTCCCAGGGGCATGGGCAGTGACCATTCCACCCGTGGGACTCATATCCATTGTCAAGCGCAAGGCAATAGAGCGACTAGGTCAAAGAAAGCGGCACCGGGACCCCAGAACTAGTGGAGAAAACAGACCAGGCTCAGCTAGCAACCAATAGACTGTGGTATTTCCATGGGGACACAGGCGACAACCGCACACATCTGCTGAAAAGGTGGTAACCATAGGGCTAAGGGGTGATACTGCAGGTCAACCCCTAAGAAAAGCCCACAGTCACTGGCTCAGAGCTCTGTCTGCAAGGCACAAGGCAGGAGGGCGAAGCAAGCACAGTGTGAGATGGCAGAGGAAGGAAAGAGAAGGGGGTGCTGGTGCTGGTTATGTGTCATCCTCCTACCCGGAAGTAGCTGGATCCCTGCCTCCGAGAACCCAGTGCTTAGCGGGCTGTTGTGCAGTGACTGTGAGTAAAAGATTTGAAGACTGCAACCTGCTGTGTCTCTGAACCCTCTCAATGCATCATGTGCACCAGCTCACTCAGGTACCTTCTGCTACCCTGGGGGTCAGCCCTTCCTGCTAGTGGCGTCACGTAAAATTAACAAGTATCCCCAAATCCAGTCATCCTTTCCAGAATGAACCCTCCATGCCACATGACCTTCCCTAAGAGAGAGAGACACCCTCACCGAACTTTTAGTGACACTGCCAGGGTCACAGAACCGGGTCTTGGTCCCTCTGACTCCTGTGATGAAGCCTCAAAGCCCGGTTCCGAGTATCCTAAGGCCCTGGAGGGGTGTGCCACCTATCCTTAGGACAGGTCATTAATTTTGGATTAGTAGGAATCCTTCACAAGAAATAAGCTAAGTGAAGAGGCTATCATTAATGTAGATTCCAGACACAGCATTTTACATTTTTGTAGTGGCTGTGTGTGATTCTGAGATATACACAGCCGCAGAACCAGGCACAACCAGTACAAAGTATGAGGCTCTGTGCCTGGTAAACAATGAATGGACAATCTAGTAATTAGGTGATCAATTGGGTTCTAGAAGTTGGACCTCCATCTCAGATGGATGGGTCATCAATGTCATCATCCCAGAAGGCCCTCACAGAAACCCCTTTATGACTATGCTGTGCTGGGTATTTAAAGCTTTCTAATAGGAAAAATCTACAACTCCTGTAAAGATGCATTAAAGTGATATTCTCATAAATCTCTTCAGGAATCATAGAACCATAGAATCTCCTGGGTGATTGTCTGAAAGGATCTCCTGGGTCTTCGTGTGAAGAGACCTACTGGATCATCTGGTCCAACCCCCTGTTCAAAGCAGGAATCATTGAATCATCCCAGCCAGATATCTGTCCAACCTCTGTGTGAAGGCTTCCATTGAAGAAGAACTCACCACCTCTCATGGCCGCCTGTTCCACTCATTGATCACCCTCACTGTAAAAAAGCTTTTTCTAATATCTAATCTGTGTCTCCTCCCAATCAGTTTCATTCCATTGCTTCTAGTGTTTCCTTGTGCAAATGAGAATAAAGCTGATGCCTCTACAGTGTGACAGCCCTTGAGATATTTGTAGACAGCTATTAAGTCTCCTCTCGGTCTTTTTTGCAAGCTAAACATTCACAAATCCTGTCTCCCTGCCTCCTGACTTCCTGCTTGTTGGGGGGTTTGGTGCTCCTGATGATTGACAGTTTTGACCAGTGACATGTTTATGCTGCTGGCCCAGACTTAGCTTTCTAATGCTAAAAGTAGAGTCAGCTTTGCCACTGGAGCATTGAAGAAGAGTGAGGGTACTGGAACAGGAACAGGTGGGATATACCACAACTCCTGGGCAAGAAGAGGTGGAATATTCCACTGCTTCTGGGCAGGAACAGGTGGGATATACCACAGCTCCTGGGCAGGAACAGGTGGGATTTACCACAGCGCCTGGGCAGGAACTGGTGGGATATACCATAGCTCCTTGGCAGGATCAGGTGGGATATACCACAGCTCTTGGGCAGAAACAGGTGGGATATACAACAGCTCCTGTGCAGGAACAGGTGGGATATTCCAGAGCTCCTGGTCAGAAACAGATATTATATACCACATCTACTGGGCAGAAACAGGTGGGATATACCACAGTTCCTGGGCATGAACAGGTGGAATATAATAGAGCTCCTAGGCAGGAACAGTTGGGATATACCACAGCTCCTGGGCAGAAACACTTGGCATATACCACAGCTCTTGGGCAGGAACAGGTGGGATATACCACAGCTCTTGGGCAGGAATGGTTGGGATATACCACAGGTTCTGGGCAGGAAAAGGTGGGATATACCACAACTCCTGGGCAGAAATAGGTGGGATATACCACATTTATTGGGCAGGAACTGGTGGGATATACCACACCTCTTGGACAGGAACAGTTGGGATATACCACAGCTCCTGGGCAGAGCATGGTCGGACACATCCATTACACAGGGGCACATTTATAAGAATATCTAGGGACATTAAATTTTTTTAACACATCCAAATATGTAACTTATTTTTATTCTACAATCTATTAGTTAAAATGTTTAGTTATTCATGACACAACCCCTTAATTATGGAAGGAATTTTACATTAGAGGTAAATTACTAAGCTGCTTGTTTTTACAATTTTACTAATTTATGAACAAAATCCCTTTAATGAATTAGTCAGAGCAGAATGTTGGAGGAATAAACTGTGTTTGCCTAACGTTGGACCCAGAGATGCAGGAATCAGCCACGGCTTTCATCCTCAGGACTTTGGTAACAAATAAATCATGGGTGAACACATACTTCATACGTCGGCCGTACTTTGACTAATTGGTTATATCGGAAGGGAAAATAAGCAATTCATGAATCAAGGAGTGCAGCTGGACGCTCAGCTGATGATAGAATAATTGTTTTCCATCAAGGAAACAAAAAAAAAAGAAAGCACTAGTAATAAAATTTTACAAGTTAGCTGCCAACGAGCATAAAGTACGGAGCACTATACCAAATGAATTGGGTGCGTAACTGAATCTTCTCTCAGGACAATAAGTCTAATGTAGAGCCAAGGTCTGAGGAGGTCGCGAGGAGCGAACACAAGACAATCACCATCAAGATCACTCCAAGTCATAATACGGCTGAGGATGTGCCCTGAAAGTGGATTACTGAGCCAACGCCATGAATGGCGGCCCACAGAGCCCACAATCAGTAGCCAATCTCCGAGGATCGGCAAATTAACCATAAGGAACTAGATCGAGTCCGGCTTCAATAAAGAAAACAAGTCATTCATTTTCTGACATTGCTGTGGAGATTTTCTACAACTCATTGAATAGAAGGAAAACATTTTTATCGGGATCCTGGAGGCTTTCATTTATATTGGAGGTGACTGAGTGACCATCGGCTTTGTACCGCGGGGGCCGCACCGACCCAGGCACATCTCACTAAATAGATGTATTTCTATCATCCATGTTTAAGGTTTCTTGTTTTTTTAAAGAATTTTTTCCAGTATGAGAAGTTATGAAAGGTTTCAAATACCTTTATTAGGGTATATGTATTCATTCTTGTAAAAAAAAAGTTTCTAAATGGCTTTTCACCAGTTTATTTGTTGTCTTCAGCTGCAGTGATATCAGCACATCCTAATGTGGAGTACAGATGGTGGCAGTGATGGGTCATTATCAATACAGATGGTGGCAGTGATGGGTCATTATGAGTACAGATGGTGGAAGTGATGGGTCATTATCAATACAGATGGTGGAAGTGATGGGTCATTATCAATACAGATGATGGCAGTGATGGGTCATTATCAATACAGATGGTGGCAGTGATGGGTCATTATGAGTACAGATGGTGGAAGTGATGGGTCATTATCAATACAGATGGTGGCAGTGATGGGTCATTATGGATACAGATGATGGCAGTGATGGGTCAATAGGAGTACAGATGATGGCAGTGATGGGTGATTAGGAGTACAGATAATGGCAGTGATGTGTCATTAGGAGTATGGATGATGGTAGTGATGGGTCATTAGGAGTACAGATGATGGCAGTGATGGGTCATTAGGAGTACAGATGATAGCAGTGATGGGTCATTAGGAGTACAGATGATGGCAGTGATGGGTCATTAGGAGTACAGATGATGGCAGTGATGGGTCATTAAGAGTACAGATGATGGCAGTGATGGGTCATTAGGAGTACAGATGATGGCAGTGATGGGTCATTAAGAGTACAGATGATGGCAGTGATGGGACATTAGGAGTATAGATGATGGGAGTGATGGGTCATTAGGAGTACAGATGATGGCAGTGATGGGGCATTAAGAGTATAGATAATAGCAGTGATGGGTCATTAGGAATACAGATCATGGCAGTGATGGGTCATTAGGAGTATAGATAATGGCAGTGATGGGTCATTAGGAGTACAGATGATAGCAGTGATGGATCATTAGGAGTACAGATGATGGCAGTGATGGGTCATTAGGAGTATAGATGATAGGAGTGATGGGTCATTAGGAGTACAGATGATAGCAGTGATGGGTCATTAGGAGTACAGATGATGGCAGTGATGGGTCATTAGGAGTACAGATGATGGCAGTGATGGGTCATTAAGAGTACAGATGATGGCAGTGATGGGTCATTAGGAGTACAGATGATGGCGGTGATGGGTCATTAGGAGTACAGATGATGGCAGTGATGGGTCATTAGGAGTACAGATAATAGCAGTGATGGGTCATAAGGAGTACAGATGATGACAGTAATGGGTCATAAGGAGTACAGATGATGGCAGTGATGGGTCATTAGGAGTACAGATGATAGCAGTGATGGGTCATTAGGAGTACAGATGATGGCAGTGATGGGTCATTAGGAGTACAGATGATGGCAGTGATGGGTCATTAAGAGTACAGATGATGGCAGTGATGGGTCATTAGGAGTACAGATGATGGCGGTGATGGGTCATTAGGAGTACAGATGATGGCAGTGATGGGTCATTAGGAGTACAGATGATGGCACTGATGGGTCATTAGGAGTACAGATAATAGCAGTGATGGGTCATAAGGAGTACAGATGATGGCAGTGATGGGTCATTAAGAGTACAGATGATAGCAGTGATGGGTCATTAGGAGTACAGATGATGGCGGTGATGGGTCATTAGGAGTACAGATGATGGCAGTGATGGGTCATTAGGAGTACAGATGATGGCAGTGATGGGTCATTAAGAGTACAGATGATGGCGGTGATGGGTCATTAGGAGTACAGATGATGGCAGTGATGGGTCATTAGGAGTACAGATGATGGCAGTGATGGGTCATTAGGAGTACAGATGATGGCGGTGATGGGTCATTAGGAGTACAGATGATGGCAGTGATGGTCATTAGGAGTACAGATGATGGCAGTGATGGGTCATTAGGAGTACAGATGATGGCGGTGATGGGTCATTAGGAGTACAGATGATGGCAGTGATGGGTCATTAGGAGTACAGATGATGGCACTGATGGGTCATTAGGAGTACAGATAATGGCAGTGATGGGTCATAAGGAGTACAGATGATGGCAGTGATGGGTCATTAAGAGTACAGATGATAGCAGTGATGGGTCATTAGGAGTACAGATGATGGCAGTGATGGGTCATTAAGAGTACAGATGATAGCAGTGATGGGTCATTAGGAGTACAGATGATGGCAGTGATGGGTCATTAGGAGTACAGATAATGGCAGTGATGGGTCATTAGGAGTACAGATGATAGCAGTGATGGGTCATTAGGAGTACAGATGATGGCAGTGATGGGTCATTAGGAGTATAGATAATGGCAGTGATGGGTCACTAGGAGTACAGATGATGGTAGTGATGGGTCATTAGGAGTATAGATGATGGCAGTGATGGGTCACTAGGAATAGAAATGATGGAAATGATGATTCATTGAAAGTACAGATGATGGGGAAGATCCTGTCTCCTGATTTCCTTATCAGAACAATCTCCTCCAGCTGCATATCCCCGGAGTTAGTGACACTGGTGCTGGCCCAACACTACTATCATTTGTTCTCCACATGATATCAATGCAGCTGAGGCAGGAAATAGACTCGGGAAAAGCCGCCATCTCGTAGCTACTTATAGTTTCATAGTTTTTAATGTTGAAGGTAGGCTTTAACTCCATCGAGCTCAACCCATAGTCTAACAAGTTGATCCAGAGGAAGCAAAACCTCCATGAGGCTGATATTATGCTCCATATTGGGGGAAAACGTTCTTTCCTGACTCCCCATACGGCAATCAACGCCCAATCACAGAATCTAGTACACTTATGTTACATTTTTTTTAACAGGTATGAAAAAAAATTCCATGATAAAATTATTCTCAGAGTTTCATAACTTTTCATATTGGATATATTGATAAAAAAGAAAGTTTATATACTTTTTAAAAATTAGAGGGAATGTCTAATGTAGGTTTAGGGGTTAGGACTTCAAATGAACCCTGAAAAGAATTATGTTTAGAAGTGATATTGAGTCAATGTATTTCAGGCCCAAACCATTTTAAAAAATAAATCTTTACAGCAATATTAAGCTTCATTTTTCATGATGTTCTCCAAGTCACTCTAGAGAAATAGAGGTAAACGATAAAATTCTCTCTGCCTGTAACTACCACTAGGGGGGGCTGTGAAGCTTCCTGACTGCAGTATTACTATTGCTCATAAACTCCCCCTAGTGGTGACTTCAAGCTGCCACAATTTTATTATCATACTGTAATATGATTGAAATTAAAGTGATATTCCC
This sequence comes from Allobates femoralis, assembly GCA_033576535.1. Classification (NCBI taxonomy): domain Eukaryota; kingdom Metazoa; phylum Chordata; class Amphibia; order Anura; family Aromobatidae; genus Allobates; species Allobates femoralis. Next base: position 87,604,290 of record JARQOC010000010.1, read on the forward strand.
CAAATTAAAAGTTATTACCTACCAAAGCACTAGGTGTTAACTCACAGATCATGGGGTCTGCTAGCTGAGATCTCTCACAATCCTCAGGATGGGGCTCTTAAATTATTCTCTATTATTCACAGACTATTACACTTATCTTCTTCATTGTTGCATTCATAAAATACATTACATTCTGTAGTATTTGTTTAATTTTTTATATCCTTCTCTTCCTACTTCTATTTCTGAGCTGTGAGCTCTGACTTCCCATTACTATCATAGGCTGCATTCCCTACTTTGACTTTTATACTGGCTAAAATAGTCTGTTTCAATTACTCTACTATGTCATGTAATAGCTGCAAGTGGTAGACAAGCCTGCACGCTTTCGTGACATTATGTCATCCTCCTTTGACTAATGCAATGTTTTTCAACATTTAAAATGCTGCCAGGGATGTTTTTATTCTCAGAAATTAAATTATAGATTTATAATAATAATAAATTCCACAGTTGGATGTGTTAAAAAAAATGTTCCTGTCCGAGATATTCTTATAAATGTGCCCTTGTGTAATGGATGTGCCTGGCTGTGCAGGAACAGGTGGGATATATCACAGCTCCTGGGCCTGGAATAGTGGATATGCTACAGCTCCTGGGCAGGAACAGGTAGGAAATACCACAACTCCTGGGCAGGAACAGGTGGGATATACCACAGTCCTGGGCAGGAACAGGTGGGATATACCACAGCTCCTCGGCACGAACAGGTGAGATATTCCTGGGCTGGAACAGGCGGATATACCACAGCTCCTGGGAAGGAACAGGTTGGATATACCACATCTACTGGGCAGGAACAGGTGGGATATACCACAGCTCCTGGGCAGGAACAGGTGGGATATAGCACAGCTTCTGTGCAGGGACAGGTGAGATATACCACATCTACTGGGCAGGAACAGGTGGGATATACTACAGCTCCTAGGCAGTAACAGGTGGGATATACCACAGCTCCTGGGCAGGAAAAGTGGGATGTAACACAGCTCCTAGACAGGGGGATATACAACAGCTCCAAGGCAGGAACATGTGAGATATACCACAGCTCCGGGCAGAAAAAAGGTGGGATATATCACAGATCCTGGGCAGGAACAGGTGGGATATACCACAGATCCTGGGCAGGAACAGGTGGGATATACCACAGATCATGGGCAGGGACAGGTGGGATATACCACAGATCCTGGGCAGGGGGTGAAGTAAGAAAGTATACAGACATTACAGCCAGGAATTGCAACTGATTTTTTCTGTGATGTAAAACATTTCACTGTCTATTTAAAAAAAACTTGTTTTACATCACAGAAAGAATCAGCTGTGATCCCTGGTTGTAATTTTGCAAATTTTATAAAATTCCACTTAAATCCAGTCCTTCAATTGTACTAAAAGAGCAGAATTCCACATAGCGTTTCCCCTCTTTGAACTCGAGAGGTTCTAAAATATCAAATTTAAAAGAGTTTTTATGGAAGGAACGACTTCTTTAGGCAAATTAAACAAAAGAAATATGCACGAAAGTGGCAGTATGTAGATTTTTATACATACAGACTAATAACGAGTCACTTTTCACGCTGTGCCCGGCGGCTGCTAAGAACCCGTCTATTTCACATTGATTGAATCAAAATAATTCGTATGAAATGGAAATGACGGTGCTGAAATCTGGAGAATAATCTAGAAACCGCAGAATGTGGGATATATGCAGCAAATCAGAAGCATGTAAACATTATAAATTGTATAGAGTGAGAGGTCTGGTTACTACGCGAGATGTGAATCAGCCATGCACACACCACTCATCAAGGAAAGAGCACCACAAATTAACTTTAATGTTTATTGTGCCAGGCTTGGAACCAGGAGCTTCAAGTTCTGGATAATGTCCATCACACTCAGAGCCAGCGCAATATTTAACTGCTTTCATGCCAGCAGATATTGGAGGATATGAGCTGTGTAAAATGAAATGAGGAAACCTGCACAGAAGTGTTGCTCATGGCCACTGGCTACAAGTGTCACACCAAGGCCACCGGCTACAAGCATCATACCAAGGCCACAGCTACAAGCATCACACCAAGGCCACCGGCTACAAGCGTCACATCAAGGCCACCAACTACAAGCGTCAGACCAAGGCCACCGGCCACATGCGTCACACCAAGGCCACCAACTACAAGCGTCACACCAAGGCCACCGACTACAAGCGTCACACCAAGGCCACCAGCTACAAGTGTCACACCAAGGCCACCAACTACAAGCGTCACACCAAGGCCACCGCTACAAGCGTCACACCAAGGCCACCAACTACAAGCGTCACACCAAGGCCACCGACTACAAGCGTCACACCAAGGCCATCAGCTACAAGTGTCACACCAAGGCCACCGACTACAAGCATCACACCAAGGCCACCAGCTACAAGTGTCACACCAAGGCCACCGACTACAAGCATCACACCAAGACCACAAGTGTCAGACCAAAGCCACCGGCTCCAAGCGTCATACCCAAGGCCACCGACTACAAGCATCACACCAAGGCCACCAATTATAAGTATCACACCAAGGCCACCGACTATAAGCATCACTCAAAGGCCACAGGCTACAATCGTCACACCAAGGCCACCGACTACAAGCAACACACCAAGGCACCGGCTACAAGCGTCAGACCAAGGGCACCGCTACAAGAGTCACACCAAAGCCACCGTTACAAGCACCACACCAAAGTCACCGACTACAAATGCCACACCAAGGCCATCGGCTACTACCGTCATACCAAGGCCACTGACTACAAATGCCACACCAAGGCCACCGGCTACAAGTGTCACACCAAGGCCACCGATAATAAGTATCACACCAAGGCCACCGACTACAAGCGTCACACTAAGACCAACACCATTCGACACCTAATATGTATTTGTAACTATCTCTCCTTACCTCCAAACTAGTTTTAGAGAGGGAAAGAGACAAGGGCAATACGCTCTAAGAGTGGGGGAGGAAGTGTGGAGCCCACTGGGACGGGGTACTTGGTACCAGACCGGGATAGTACGGGGGTTATCACGGTGTCTTGATCCGGACTGTGCCCTGAGCCCACAAGTAAAAGGGGTTATTTACAGGGATAGTTGTGACTCCACCCATGGGTTGTGGTCAATGGGGACCACCGCTGCTGCTTGCTGCTGCCAGGAGGATGGATGGTGCTGCAGCCGATGGATGAGTCCGCCGTGGTCAGGCTGCTCATAACAGTTTAACATGCAAGGAAGCAAACACTGGAGACTCTGGCAGGGTTCACCGGGTTTTACTTGAATTCTTCACAACTTTCCAGTACAGTTCACAGTTCAGTTGGTTCACAAAGTTGCTTCAACTTCTCACAAGTTAACTCAATACTTTCACCATTCAGTTAGCTCTATTGCAGCCAGGTTTCTATCTTAAGACCCTTCTCCTGCTGAATACCATTCATTACGTCTCCTTTACTTATATGCGTATGGTAGGTCGCTCGGGCTCTTGTTTGGCTTCTCCCTGTGTGTGGGTATGTAAGCACTGAGCCCTATATACCACTGTACCTCCTGCACTTGTGTTAGGATCACTGACGTTGAGTCAGAGTTCCCCGCCGGAATGTCTGTGATCCTGCTTGTAGCTGCGGTCACTTTAGAGCTGACTCTCTGGTCCCGGCCTAGCCTTCTAATGTCTTTATATTTTCAGGGGATCACCAGGCTCCTTCCTACCCATGTTACTACGGCGTACATAGGGGATCCCTTCCTTCAGTCGTTCTCTGGCACTGCTGCCGTTTTCCCCGGATCCAGCTGCACTGGTCCGGTACTCAGCTCCTCTTGGTCTTTACTGCTCGGCACCCTCTAGCCTACTACTTAACACTTGCTGGTTTTCCCCTTATGTACCCGGTCCGTCACCTTGCCTACGTCTCACCCACTGTGACTGGCCCTACCACCCCTTGCCCGCCTAGAGTCCTGGGCTCCGGGTTGGGTCTTGTGTCTGTGGGTGTGTTTGTGAAGGTGTTTATATAAAACTGTCTCCACCTTCCTGGCTGCAGTTCTTACCTGTGGCCACCCTAGTTGCAGGGGCACCACAGAAGCATATACAGTAATATCACTAAAAAACATATGCGGTGAAACCCATATGGTCAAACAGACAAAATGGTAAGAAATATAAAACCAAACACCGTATACAATCACAATATGAGTGCAGGAATTAATGGCACATAAATGTGCAACATCAAAAAGATATACATAAAGTAAGTATCAATATATAAAATAAGGGAAAACACTCTATTATATTATACAGATCAATGTTCAAGAGACCAATTGTATACGTAAAAGAATCAACATGGTATATAGGATATAGAGCAAAATTGCTATCAACCACCAATGCTTATATCCAAATACAAAAATATCCCCACAGACGGATGGCAGAGAGTAATACCATCCCCTATACACAAGATAAAAGAACGTACAGATGTAATACTACTTAATCTGTGCGCCAGGATAGAGGGGTGCAGGTATGGATAGCAGCAATTTTATGAAATGATATATGCAGCAACAAATACGTCTGCAGCTAAATCAGATCAATCTTTGGTGTGACCGCCCTTCAAAATGGCATCTAAGCTTCAATTCTTCTAGGTACAATTGTCACTTACACAATTTTGAGGGAACTCAGAAAGGAGGTTGTCCAAACGTCTTGGAGAATTAACCACCAATCTAAACACTTATCCATCATGCAATATGGTCATGAAAACATCTGATTGGCTCCAAATTTATTCAGTAGCAGAACAATGACCTCAAACATCCTGCCAATGTCACTAAGAACATGGAGTCCTGGGAGTGATGATCCACAGAGCCCTGATCTCACATCATCCGTCTGTCTGGAAGTGATGATCCACAGAGCCCTGATCTCACATCATCCGTCTGTCTGGAAGTGATGATCCACAGAGCCCTGATCTCACATCATCCGTCTGTCTGGAGGTGATGATCCACAGAGCCCTGATCTCACATCATCCGTCTGTCTGGAGGTGATGATCCACAGAGCCCTGATCTCACATCATCCGTCTGTCTGGAAGTGATGATCCACAGAGCCCTGATCTCACATCATCCGTCTGTCTGGAAGTGATGATCCACAGAGCCCTGATCTCACATCATCCGTCTGTCTGGAAGTGATGATCCACAGAGCCCTGATCTCACATCATCCGTCTGTCTGGAAGTGATGATCCATAGAGCCCTGAACTCACATCATCCGTCTATCTGGAGGTGCTGATCCACAGAGCCCTGATCTCACATCATCCATCTATCTGGAGGTGCTGATCCACAGGGCCCTGATCTCACATCGTCCGTCTGTCTGGAGGTGATGATCCACAAAGCCCTGATCTCACATCATCCGTCTGGAGGTGATGATCCACAGAGCCCTGATCTCAGATCATCTGTGTCTGGAGGTGATGATCCACAGAGCCCTGATCTCACATCATCTGTGTCTGGAGGTGATGATCCACAGAGCCCTGATCTCACATCATCCGTCTATCTGGAAGTGATGATCCACAGAGCCCTGATCTCACATCATCCGTCTGTCTGGAGGTGATGATCCACAGAGCCCTGATCTCACATCATCCGTCTGTCTGGAAGTGATGATCCACAGAGCCCTGATCTCACATCATCCGTCTGTCTGGAAGTGATGATCCACAGAGCCCTGATCTCACATCATCCGTCTCCACAGAGCCCTGATCTCACATCATCCGTCTGTCTGGAGGTGATGATCCACAGAGCCCTGATCTCAGATCATCCGTCTGTCTGGAGGTGATGACCCACAGAGCCCTGATCTCACATCATCCGTCTGTCTGGAGGTGATGATCCACAGAGCCCTGATCTCACATCATCCGTCTGTCTGGTGGTGATGATCCACAGAGCCCTGATCTCACATCATCCGTCTGTCTGGTGGTGATGATCCACAGAACCCTGATCTCACATCATCCGTCTGTCTGGAGGTGATGATCCACAGAGCCCTGATCTCACATCATCCGTCTGTCTGGAGGTGATGATCCACAGAGCCCTGATCTCACATCATCCATCTGTCTGGAGATGATGATCCACAGAGCCCTGATCTCACATCATCCGTCTGTCTGGAGGTGATGATCCACAGAGCCCTGATCTCACATCATCCATCTGTCTGGAGATGATGATCCACAGAGCCCTGATCTCACATCATCCTTCTGTCTGGAGGTGATGATCCACAGAGCCCTGATCTCACATCATCCGTCTGTCTGGAGGTGATGATCCACAGAGCCCTGATCTCACATCATCCATCTGTCTGGAGATGATGATCCACAGAGCCCTGATCTCACATCATCCGTCTGTCTGGTGGGGATGATCCACAGAGCCCTGATCTCAGATCATCTGTCTGTCTGGTGGTGATGATATGTGTCGAGCCCACTGGGACGAGGGTACTCGGTACCGGTCCGTGTCTGCTGCGGGGAAGTCACGGGTGGTCCTGGTCCGGTCCGTTTCCCGGGCCCTGGCAAATAAAAAGGGGTGTATTGACAGGGGATTGTCAGTCGTGACGCCACCCACCATATGCGGCCAGTGATGGGGCCGCCGCTGCTGCTGCAGAACCTCCGGGGATGATGGAATGGCAGCTTAGGTGTAATAGTTCCAGTGGGTAGAACTGTATTCCCCGGGGCAGTGATGGTATAGTCTATAATGGATATGAATGGTGAAGACGGGGTTAAAGGACACACACTCACGTTTAGTAGTCAAAGGTGCAATTCTCCTTCTCTCCTGATGCTGCAGCTTCTTCTAATCCGTGTGCAGAGCTGACAGGCTTGTATCTCTGCAAGTGGGAGCTCTCTGTTACTGAATGTAGGGCAAAGGTTGCAATCAATACACAGACTCACAGTTTTGCTGTTTTCCAAAGCTTTACTGCAGATGTTGTTGCAGTTTATAGTCCACGGAATCTGTAATGGGGCTAAGCTCTCTTCCCACCCTGTCCGGGTCGTCAGCTTCCTCGTGCTGCGCTGTGTGTGTGTCCTGGCGGCTGCGTCTAGCTAAGCTGCTGGGACTTCTCACTCCTTCTCTGTGTTCTGCTGGTACCACTTGGCTAGGCAACTTGAGTCCTCTGTGCTGTGCTGACCCCTCCGTGTTGCTTTGCACTGGTACTAGGGGCATCTAGAGATCCCACTGTTCCTGGATTCACTGTGCTGTGGGTGCCAGACACAGTACCGGATCCGGTGTCCGTTCCGTGCGCTCTTCTGGGGCAAGTGAAAGTGTCACTCCAGCTCCCAGACGTGTTCCTCTGTCTGTAGTTCTCCTGTTCCTCTGACCCTTGCTGGGTCTGCACTAAGTCCTGCACTAACTTGTGCTCTTCACAGCATTGCACCGTGCTGTACGGTCTGAGCTCTCTCTCATGAGCAGGAGTATTTAAGGGAGCAGGTGGTGCTCCCCCTCCTGGCCCAGAGGTAGGTGCTAGTGTTTGTCAGTGTGTAGTGGGGAGAGAACCTATGTGGTGTTATTGTGGCATATTAACCCATGGGGTGCCACATTTGCAGAGCCCTAACCTCACATCATCCGTCTGTCTGGAGGTGATGATCCACAGAGCCCTGATCTCACATCATCCCATGAATATGCAGAAATATACACAAAAGCCTCATACACAGGAGATTGGGGGTCAGGTGTCCAAGATGTTTAAAACAATCTCCTGGCGAGATACTTCTAATAATAATAATTTTATTTATATAGCGCCAACATATTACAAAACAGTGCACAAGTGTAGTGTAACGCTAGTCACTATGGTAGCAGAATTGTGACACAGAATGTGTAGTATGTCACTACAAAAAGATTAAGACGTAGCACAATTACTAATTACTAGGATAAATACGACAAAGTAGTCAGGCAATCCTGGGTCAGATCCAGGAAAGTTTGCAGTACATCAGGAGAAGACAGAAATGTGATAAAAAAACAAGCCAAGGTCAGGTATACCAGGAGGACAAGACAATGATCCAGGAAATAAATAGAAGCTTTAACAGGTCATGGTCAAGGGGTCAAAAAACCAAGAGAGAGATAACATATACAGGGAGCAGGCAAAGAGAAAATAAAGGTTTGGGTCAGGTAAGAGGTCAGGATAAGCACATGAGTATGGGCCACACAGCACTTCATGTAAAGTGTACGACTGACAGCAAACTGGGGAAAGCTGCACAGTTAAGTAACAGAGTAATCCTTGGATGTAGAAATACAGATCCACCCTTCCTAGAACCAGCATGGAGAATAACTCTGAGCATAATCAGACTGACAACTCAACCTCACCCAGGTACCAGAAGCAGCAACATACAAAACGTCCAAGTTGTGCTGCGCGGAGATCCGTGACATGCAGAAAGAATAATTGATGAAGATAAAAGGCATCCACCAAATACTGACATAATTTAGATTTCTCTTTGCATTTTGCTACTTGATAAAACAAAATTAAACACATCTATTTTTTAAACCAACCATTCTTATCCCAACTGTCTAAAACTTTTGCACAGTACCATACTGTATGTCATCTCTCTTGTGTAATTTGTGGGGAAACCCCCTTGAAGCTTTGAAGCGACAAATCTGTGATCAAATCCTTCATTTTACCCCTGGATGGAGATTTTGATTTTTTGAAGTCCAATTTGATTAATTACCAAATGGGTTAACGGCGCCCGCAACACATTCCCTTGTCGAAACAGACACATACTGTTTATGAAGATAATCCCTGTGTTATAAAATGAGGTTTCGGCTGCCGGTAAGTCAAGCTCTGCACGTCTCACCACCGTCCCCGCACTACAACTGCCTGACTAATCTCTCAAATGATTCCCAGTGTCTTTCATGAAATGAAAGCAGGAGATTTAGTCACAGGAAATGCTTAGAAAAAGGGTCATCTCCATGACATCTCCCACTAAATGGACACTGCCAGACTCAACAGATAGTAATTACCCTATCGATCAGATTCTAAATGGATAAGTTAGCCGGCATACCAAATTATCTGAGTGCGCTTGTGTTTGCAGATGGCTGCCTGAATTAACTGCTTTTCAGCTTTAGGCCATTGAACGCTTGGGATTTTTTTAATACTATTTAAAATACCTTTTACTATGTGTATGGAATGGATTGACGTGTCCAAGTGCTAGCCGGAGCTTTTCCACACATCTACTATATAAAAGCCTAATCTAATCTGTTTGTCCCAAAAACAGCGCCACATATAGGACATTGCCTGAATTACAGTTACACTGGAAAATTACAGTTAAATTGGAAAATGAAGAAGCCCATATGTTTGGTTGATCAGTCAAAGAAAACACCATCACCTATAGGACATTTGTGACAGTAGTCCACATGCCATCCAGGGCACTGGCCACAGTGCAGGCATTTATTATTGCTTGCGCCTGGGTCTGCTCAATTATACCCTTTTGATGACCCCATCCTGCTGCCGCAGCTCCTCAGCATACAGGAGGAAAGAGACATCACACAGAGGTGAGCGAGACAGCGCAAAATGGGGGGACAGAGAGTGCATAGAGTGGAGAGGCACAACATGGGGGAGAGAGCGGACAAGAGAAAGAGAGAGTGCACAGGGGAGAGAGACAGCACAAAGGGGGAGAAACATCACAAAGGGGAAAGAGCACACGGGGAAGGGAGAGTGTAGAGGGGGGAGAGACAGCATCAGAGGAGAAATAATGCACAGGGGAGAGAGAGTGTACAGGGGAAGGGGGAAGAGAGAGTACAAGTGGGAGAGGTGGCAAAAAAAAGAAAGAGCGCACAGGGTGGATAGACAGCACAAGGGGAGAGATAGAGCAAAGGGGCAACAGAAAGCACAAGGGGAAAGAGAGCACACAGAGGTAAGAGAGAGTGCAAAGGGGAAGAGAGAGCACAAGGGGAGAGAAAGCACAAAGATGGAAGGGAACACAAAGGGAGGAGAGACAGCACAAGGGGAGAGAGCGCACAGGGGAAGAGACCCCACAAGGGGAGAGAGCACACAGATTGAGAGACAGCACAAAGGGAGAGAGTGCACACAAGGGGAAGAGAGAGCACACATGGAGAAGAGTGAAGGAAGGAGGGATAGACAGCACAAGGGGAGATAGAACACACGGGGGAGAGACAGCACAAAGGGAAAGAGCACACAGGGATGAGAGACAGCAGAGGGGAGAAGGAGAGCACAGGGTAGAGAGACAACACAAGGGGATAGAGAGTGCACAGGGAAATGGTCAGCAGCAGCAACTCCTGTCAAGCCACAGTCACCCCGTGCAGCAGCGGGCTCCCCCTGTCCTCCTTCATGGAGCTGTGGTTAGTAGCAGGAGCACACATTCTAAAATCACCTGCTGAAATAGAATCGGAATGTCATGATCTCAACATTGCCTGTGTTTGTTCTATGTTTGTGGAGACTGTGAGGCTGGGCTGGCTCTGTGCCTCAATCACCTGCATTCAGCTCAATTAATTAGGCCTCTATTTAATCAAGCTTGCAGCTATGCTCAGTGTCAATTGTACACTTGCTTTTGGCTGTGTGGACTTGATCTCCCTGCGCTCTGAAACAGACCCTGTCTGACTTACAGTAGTTATCTTGCCTGGATTTGACTCTCTGCTTGTGACCTGATTCCTCTTTACGTTTATACCTTTGTATTCTGTTTTTGTCTCTCTGGTTTCCTGACTTCGGCTTCAATTGGATTTTGCTTCTGACCACCCCTTGTTGTACCGCGCCATTTCCTGGACCTGACCTCGGATTGTTTGAACATCTCTTTACTACCAGTAATTAGTATTATTGCTATTTACTTTTAGGGATGGGCGAATCTACTCGCTAGGACTCGTTACTCGGCGAGTAGTAAGGGACTCGCAGGACTCGGTACTCTGCGAGTTTCCCAGCGTTTACTCGCACGAGTCCAATGCAAATCAATGGCAAACGCTGACAAAACTAGGATTGCCATTGTTTGCATTAGACTCGGCTACTGTGCCAGTGATAACAGGGAAACTCGCAAAGTAACTGCTGTTTCTTTGCGAGCCGAGTCCAGCTGTCTTCTCTGTGCAGCTCCAGGGTCCTAGAGCCCGCCTGCTCACAGACATGATGTACCAGAGCTGAGATTGTTCTCAGTCTTCTCATTCCCTGTGCATAGACATCTATATCTATGCACAGGGGATGAGCAGAGAGGACATCGCGTTTTGGACTACGTCGGACGGAAGAGGATTTTTAAATTAAAGATGAAGTCCCTAATGGCTTTTTTTTAAATTTCAAATAAAAAATTTTCTCTGTGTTGTGTTTTTTTAACCCTTTATTGGAGATTCTTAGTGGCTGGGTCAAACGTGGCCTGACATTAAGAATCTCGGGCTTAATACCAGCTTGTATAACAAAGCTGGTATTAACCCCTTTATTACCCAGCGTGCCACCGCCACCAGGGCCGCTGGAAGAGCGGGGTTCAGCGCCAGAGGATGGCGCTTCAATGAACGCGCCATCTTCTGGGGAGGCTGCGGGCTGCAATTTGCAGCGGGGGGTGCCCAGAAAGCTTGGGCATCCCTGCGCTGCGGATTCCAGCCCCCAGCTGCTTAGCTGTACCTGGCTAGACATAGAAATTGCGCGGAGCCCCACGCATTTTTTTTTTATTATTTCATGAATTTCAGAGTCAGAGTCTCAGAGTCAGAGTCTCAGAGTCAGAGTCTCAGAGTCTCAGAGTCAGAGTATCAGAGTCAGAGTGTCAGTCAGAGTCTCAGAGTCAGACTCAGAGTCTCAGAGTCAGAGTCTCAGAGTCAGAGTCTCAGAGTCAGTGTCAGAGTCTCAGAGTCAGAGTCTCAGAGTCAGAGTCTCAGAGTCAGAGTCAGAGTCTCAGAGTCAGAATCTCAGAGTCAGAGTCTCAGAGTCAGAATCAGAGTCTCAGAGTCAGAGTCTCAGAGTCAGAGTCTCAGAGTCAGAGTCAGAGTCTCAGAGTCAGAGTCTCAGATTCAGAGTCTCACCCTCAGAACCAGAGTCAGAGTCTCAGAGTCAGAGTCTCAGAGTCAGAGTCTCAGAGTCAGAGTCAGAGTCTCAGAATCAGAGTCTCAGAGTCAGAGTCAGAGTCTCAGAGTCAGAGTCTCAGAGTCAGAGTCAGAGTCTCAGAGTCAGAGTCTCAGAGTCAGAGTCAGAGTCTCAGAGTCAGAATCTCAGAGTCAGAGTCAGAGTCTCAGAGTCAGAGTCTCAGAGTCAGAGTCAGAGTCTCAGAGTCAGAATCAGAGTCTCAGAGTCAGAGTCTCAGAGTCAGAGTCTCAGAGTCAGAGTCTCAGAGTCAGAGTCAGAATCTCAGAATTTCATGAAATAATTTTAAAAAAATGCGTGGGGCTCCGCGCAATTTCTATGTCTAGCCAGGTACAGCTAAGCAGCTGGGGGCTGGAATCCGCAGCGCAGGGATGCCCAAGCTTTCTGGGCACCCCCCGCTGCAAATTGCAGCCCGCAGCCGCCCCAGAAGATGGCGCGTTCATTGAAGCGCCATCCTCTGGCGCTGAACCCCGCTCTTCCAGCGGCACTGGTGGCGGTGGTACGCTGGGTAATAAAGAGGTTAGGGCCAGCTTTGTATTATCAGCTGGCCCTAAGCCCGAAATTTATGGCGGTCACGCCAATATTAGACATGACCGCCATGAATTTCTATTAAATTGTTTTTAAAAAAAAACACAACACAGAGAACATTTTTTATTAGAAATAAAAAAAAAAGCCATTAGGGACTCCATCTTTAATTAAAAAAATCCTCTTCCGTCCGACGCAGTCCAAAACGCGATGTCCTCTCTGCTACATCCCCTGTGCATAGATATAGATGTCTATGCACAGGGAATGAGCAGACTGAGAACAATCTCAGCTCTGCTACATCAGGCAGCAGGCGGGCTCTAGGACCCTGGAGCTGTGGCAGCCAGCACACAGAGCAGACAGGACTCTTATCTGTGCGAGTTTCCCAGCGATTACTTGCAAAGTAAACGAGTCCAATGCAAATAAATGGCAAAACTAGGATTGCTTCAGGCTGAAGCTTCCGAGACACATCTGCGATTTAAAAATCTCACACTACTCGCTATTACTCGCTTCCCCATTCATTAACATTGGACTCGCTAGACTCGCAACGAGTAGCGAGTCCCGGGCTCGGACTCGCTAGAGTCAAGCGTTTCCGAGTAATTTAGGATTCGCCCATCACTATTTACTTTCCATTTATGTCTGTTGGTCTTCTGCTTCTCTGAGACAAGTTATTACTTGTGACCTGTGTCACATGGGCCCAGTCTAGTTTATTGAATATTTTACTGCTCTGGCATCAGATATAGAAGCCCAAAAACGCATGCTGCAAAAAGCAACCTTAAAAAACGCATGCAAGTGTGACCCTAGCCTAAGAAATAAAAAATGAAAAATTTCCATTATTTCACAAAATTTTATACTTTGAGACTGCCCTTTTTGGTAAATTGCACAGCTCACTTCACTCATCCAAGTATTCCAATGCTGCTTGGGTCCAAAATTCCTAGTTATCATAATACTGAAAAATAGATCAAAAAAGCCCTTCAGCCAATCACTGGATTAAGTTTTTTTCTGGTTGACTGAGATGACATTTTGTAGGAGTTCTCTGTATCGAAACCGAACCAAGAACTTGATTCCAAAGACAACCAGGGATGTGTCGGAATATTTTTTCCCACACTGGACAACCCCTTTAAAAGTGACCTATCAATTTGAAGTCTATGGACAAAATAATGCAGAGCAGGAGGAGCAGAGCTGATCTACATATAACTTTGTAGACAATGGTTTAACACAAAGGACCTTGGAAAAGTATTCACATTTTTTTATATACCAACACTAAGAGGCAAATATTTGTGAATTAAACCTGGTTTCCTAAATATTTCAAAACAATAAATCTCTAAATTGTGACACACATGTATGTTCAACCCTCTGTAGTCTGATCCCCTAAATATAATCCCAAATGAGCAGTCACCTCCAGACATCACCTAAATAGTAAATAGTGTGATCCCTCCTCAGTATAACTACAGCCGATCTGTGAAGGCCTCAGAAGTTTGTGTGGGAACATCAGGGATCAAACAGCATCATGAATACCAAGGAACCCACCAGAAAGGTCAGGGACAATAGTGTGGCAAAGAGGAAAGCAGGGTTAGGTTATAAAAAAAATAGTCCAAGCTCTGAACATCTCACAGAGCTCTGTTCAATCCATCATAAAAAATAGAAGGAGAACGGCACAACTGCAAACCTACAAGACATGGCATCTCAGGAAGGAAAGAAGAGCCGATGAAGGAGCCATAGAGATCACAGCTCAGGGGAGAGTATGTCCACAGGATGACTATTAGTCGTAGACTCAACAAATCTGCCCTTTTTAGAGGAGTAACAAAAAGAAACCAATTTTGATAGCAAAACATAAATCCTGTTTTCAGTTTAAAAAAATCCATGTAGGGGACATAGCGAGCAGTGGAAGAAGGGTCTCTGGTCAGAGGAGACCAAAGGAGCACTTTTTGGTCTAAATGCAAAATGTAATATGTGGTGGAAATTACAGGGTGAGTCATTTATATGGATGCATCTAAATTAAATGGGAATGGTTGGTGATATCAACCTCCTCTTTGTGGCACATTAGTATATGAAAGGGGAAAACCTTTCCAGATGGGTGGTGACCATGAGATTTTGAAGTCAGACATTTTGGATCCAACTTTATTTTTTCAATGGGAAGAGGGTCATGTGACACATCAAACCTATTGAGAATTGTGGCGCCCCTATGGCTAGGCACCACATGGAGGTATTACACTTTGCAAATGTATGTAGTGCCTCTATAGTTGTTGGTTTAGGGTTTATCCTATGGAGTCTGAATTTACACACAACACTAGGCCACCTTAGAGTAAGGGACTGATTATTCTGTAGGTCCAAAAGGGGGTGGAGCCTAGGATAGCGCAGGAGACTTAAGTGACAGTTAGTGAGAGAAGAAATGATGGGAGTACTGGTGTGTCACAGTCCGCGCTGCTGTGGTATGGATAAACTCACCAAAGAGCCAAATATATTTTCATCCTTTATTCCTCCTCTCTCCTACGCGTTTCAGCGCCACACCCGGCGCCTTCCTCAGGGATGTCCCTGAGGAAGGCGCCGGATGTGGCGCTGAAACGCGTAGGAGAGAGGAGGAATAAAGGATGAAAATATATTTGGCTCTTTGGTGAGTTTATCCATACCACAGCAGCGCGGACCGTGACACACCAGTACTCCCATCATTTCTTGGATTCAAACCACTATCCAGTGGTCGGTGGAGGTCCTGCAGCAGCTGGAACATAGATTCCAAAAACGCCTTCAAACCAGTTGTGGGATCACAACTGGACCAGGTGAGCAGCTTCACAGCACCACCATCACACATAAGTGTCACTAGTGATAGGGCACTATTGCGCCTCTTGTCCCCCTCCCTATTTTCTTTTTACAGTTAGTGAGAGAGTTAGTTCAGTTAGTGCTGGGAATGCAGTCAGTCATGACGCGCCTGACAGCTCTGTGACAAGAGGGATCACCCATCTTCAGGAGGGTGTCCCAGGACAGAAGGGGATGGACCAACACCGGTTGGAGCTGGTTGGTAACGTCTGGGGAACACCAGCAACAAGGAAGCCGAGGCGGTCAGCGGTTCATCCCTGGCCGTAAACTGACGAGCTGCGGGCCCTCTGAAACCGGGTAGCCGTAGGCGCCACAAGAAGGTACCTCGCCCCTCAGGCCCAAAATCGGTCCAAGATTACAGGAGTAACGGTCCGGATTCCGGTGGCAGGAGAGATAGTGCACTTCTGCTACTCCCATCCGTACCGGTAAAGGAAAACCCGTGCTTCACCGTATGAGACCAGGGGACTGGCGGGGGAGCTCTGCAAGGGTGGTTAAATAGAGAGGACAAAATTAGACCCCGAGAGACTATCAGAAAGGAACATCTGGAGACTGCATAGGGGTACCCTGAACCGACAACTAGTACCTGTTAAACCAGACTGTACCGTGTTCTCAATAACATCTGCCGGTACCAGTAAAGTGGAGTTGAAGTTGAATCGGTCTCTGTCTTTCTTCCCGCCGGCGCCCCTGAGGGCCTGAGCATCATCATCGTCTCACCGGAGGGGTAAGAACAACTAATCCCCTCATCCTCCATCACCGCTGCCCTGAGGTAGAATCTCCACCTATGGGGAGCTGGACCACAGTGAGATGCACTTATCATCACCTCAGCGGCCGGCCTCCAGCGCCGGTATCCAAATTACCGGGATCCACAGGTGGAGTCACGTACTCTTTATCCCTGTAAATATTTCTCCATCTAACAAATGACAGGCAGGGCACAGAACCAGAAACCCGACCACCCGTAATTCCCCAGTTAAATCCATCAAACCCAGGCCCTGTATTCGAGTACCCCTTGCCCTGGGCTCATCAGAATTTCATAAGAAAAACAATGGTGTGTTTGATGTTAACGTAACTTTATTCTTTCATGAGTTATTTACAAGTTTATGACCACTTATAAAATGTGTTCAAAGTGCTGCTTTTTGTGTTGGATTGTCAATGTAACCCTCTTCTCCCACTCTTAACACACTGATAGCAACACCGCAGTAGAAATGCTAGCACAGGCTTCCAGTATCTGTTGTTTCAGATGCTGCACATCTCGTATCTTCACAGCATAGACAATTGCCTTCAGATGAGGATGAGGCAAACTTTTTTGTTAATGGTGAATTAACAATCAAAACCACGGCTATTGGTCTGACACTAACCCGCAGTGGATAGATCCCTCCAAGACTGTTGGAACACAAACATTGATGGTATGGTGTGGTATATGGGGTACAAAGATAGTGGGGTCATTCTTCATCAATGGTAACCTCAATGCCACTGGATATCTGAAATTTCTACATGATTCAGATATTCAGTTGCATTGAGGTTTCCATTGATAAAATAAAGTTATGCTAAAACCAAGCACATCATTGTTTTTCTTATGTAATTCTCAATACGTTTGATGTGTCTAACTTCAGAATGGCCGCCATGGTCACCACCCATCTGGAAAAGTTTTCCCCTCCCATATACTAATGTGCCACAAGCAGGAAGTTGCAAATGGAGTCCGTGGAGCCTCGATTACAAACAGGAAGTTGATATCATCAACTATTCCCATTTAATTTAGGTGCATCCATATAAATGGACCACCCTGTAATTTTTCACATCACCCTGAAAACCCCATCCCCACTGTCACACATGGTGAAGGTAGCATCCTGCTGTGGGAAGCCCTTTCTTCAGCAGAGGCAGAGAAGCTGGTTAGGGTAATGGGAAGATGGATGGTGCTAAATACAGGATAATTCTGGAGGAAAACCTGTTAGAGGCCGCAGAAGACCTGAGACTGGGGTGTAGGTTCACCTTCCAGCAGGACAATGACCCTAAACATCCTGCAGATCTACAATAGAGGGATTACATCAGAGCATATTCCTGTGTGTGAATGGCTCAGTCATTGTCCAGACCCAAATCTACAGACAATCTATGACAAGACAGGAAAACTGCTTATCACAGATGTCACTATCCAATCTCATTGAGAGAGAGCAAAGAAGTAGGGGAACAATGTCACCTTTAAATGAGCAAAGCTAAAGCGACAGACCCCGAAAGACAGAGAAAGGTGGTCCTACAAAGAGCTGACTCAGGGGGCTGAATACTAATGCAAGACAAAGAAAGGTGGTCCTACAAAGTGCTGACTCAGGGGGCTGAGTACTAATACAAGACAAAGAAAGGTGGTCCTACAAAGTGCTGACTCAGGGGGCTAAGTACTAATGCAAGACAGAGAAAGGTGGTCCTACAAAGTAATGATTCAGAGGGCTGAATATTAATGCAAGACAGAGAAAGGTGGTCCTGCAAAGTACTGACTCAAGGGGCTGAGTACTAATACAAGACAAAGAAAGGTGGTCCTACAAAGTGCTGACTCAGGGGCTGAGTACTAATACAAGACAAAGAAAGGTGGTCCTACAAAGTGCTGACTCAGGGGGCTGAGTACTAATACAAGACAAAGAAAGGTGGTCCTACAAAGTGCTGACTCAGGGGGCTAAGTACTAATGCAAGACAGAGAAAGGTGGTCCTACGAAGTAATGATTCAGAGGCCTGAATACTAATGCAAGACAGAGAAAGGTGGTCCTGCAAAGTACTGACTCAGGGGGATGAGTACTAATACAAGACAGAGAATGGTGGTCCTACAAAGTAATGATTCAGAGGGCTGAATACTAATGCAAGACAGAGAAAGGTGGTCCTGCAAAGTACTGACTCAGGGGGATGAGTACTAATGCAAGACAGAGAAAGGTGGTCCTACAAAGTGCTGACTCAGGGGGATGAGTACTAATACAAGACAGAGAAAGGTGGTCCTACGAAGTAATGATTCAGAGGCCTGAATACTAATGCAAGACAGAGAAAGGTGGTCCTGCAAAGTACTGACTCAGGGGGATGAGTACTAATACAAGACAGAGAATGGTGGTCCTACAAAGTAATGATTCAGAGGGCTGAATACTAATGCAAGACAGAGAAAGATGGTCCTACAAAGTACTGACTCAGGGGGCTGAATACTAATGCAAGACAGAGAAATGTGGTCATACAAAGTGCTGACTCCAGGAGTTGAATAATAATGCACCTCACATTTTTTTGGACTTATACTTTTAAATTACTTAGGAAACCAGGAATCATTTTCTTTCCACTTCACAAATGCTTGCTACTTAGTGTTGGCATCACATAAAATCCCAATAAAATTAATTTATGTTTGTAGGTATAAAGTGAAAAGAAGTGGAAAAATTCATGGAGCTTGAATACTTTTTCAAGGTGCTATAACTGTATGGCTGGGGTTACACATAGAAATCCGTTTTTGGAAGTCATTTTCATCACCAATCCGTTTTTTATAGGGTGCTTTTTGTGTCTCCTGCACTCCTGTACGTTTTTGGACTTAGTAATTTTTTTCAGAAAAAACGCATGCGCGCAAACGCATGCGCAAACGCAAGTGCCTATATATGCCATGCGTTTGCGCATGCGTTTCCCATAGGGCCCCATGTTAAAAAAAACGCATAAAAACGCATGCGTTTTTTAACTGATGCCAAAAACGCTGTTTACTGCGTTTTTGGCTCAAAAACGGACAGGGCAATGTTTTGAGCTCCAGAGAAAAACGCACAGGGTGTTTATTACACCCAATGCGTTTTTTCTGTCAGTTTTTTGGACTTAGAAAAAAAAAATGACAAAACTGAAGCCAAAAACTGACTGAGGGCTTATGTGTGACCCCAGCCTATCTTATTCTTTGAGTTGCCTGTTCATTCCAGGATTAGTGGTCCAGTGGTTAGTTCTAATTTAATAATTGACAGCTTTCCATCCATTGACTAAGACTGCCTACGGGATCCCTAAGCCTGGAATGAATGGGAATTTCAATGAATCAAATGTGCTAGACTGAATCTGTCCTCAAGAATCTATTCCTTAATCTTCTCCACTTCTCCTTTATAAGATGCTTCCTGCCGATTCGACATTGCACTCAAGGTGTTAAGTTTTAAACAATTTACTAGTAAAGTCGAGAAGTAGAAAAACAAAAGAGAAATTCATCAGACCAGACTGATGCTGCTTGGAAACATTAAATGCTGTCTATTCATTTTATACCCACCAAATATTAGAAAGATATTGCTCAAAATGTATTGCATGGGTTCTGTTCTGCCTTAATTCGCGTTGTGTTTGATCAGAATTCTAGCATACAGCTAAACCCTCCCTGTATCCCAAATAAACAGTAGTGTTGAGCCACCACCTTAGTGTTCTAGTTCGATTTGATGAATGAACAGTGTGTTTGTCTAATGTTCGTCGAACACCCTCGAACACACTAAAACACTAGTGTGGTGGTCAATTTCAGTACCGCAATGTATATACATACATTGCGGAACTGAAATTAAATAAAATCAAGGGTTAAAAATAAAAAAAATCGATACTCACCTCTCTAATCCATCCAGCGACGCTTCCAGCACTGCCTACCTGTCGGAGAGGAGATCCTGGCAGCGTTTCCCGGTGAAATGACGAGTTCTCGCGATAACTCGTCATGTGACTGGAAACCGCTGCAGAGATTATGACGTCACCGCAGGTCCTACAGGTCCTCACTAGTAGTGAACAGTAGTGAGGACCTGCGGCCACATGACGAGTCATCACGATAACTCATCATGTGACCGGAAACTGCTGCCGTGATTATGACGTCACTACTATTCGCTACTAGTGAGGGCCTTTAGGACCTGCGCTGATGTCATAATCTCAACAGCTGTTTACGGTCACATGACGAGTTATCGCAAAAACTCGTCATTTCACCGGGAAACGCTGCCGAGATCACATCTCCGACAGGTAGACAGTGCTGGAAGCGTTGCTGGATGGATTAGAGAGGTGAGTATCGATTTTTTTTATTTTTAACCCTTGATTTTACTTCATTTCAGTTCCGCAATGTATGTATATACCTTGCGGGACTGAAATCGAACATGACCTCGAACTGCCGAATTTGGAGCAAATTGTTCTAATTCGACGAACGACTCGAACATCGCCAAAAACAGCTCGGATTTGAGATTGCCGAACAATTCGATTCGAACACCGCTCATCTCTAATAAACAGAATATTGTTTCTGTAGTCGATTGTTTATTGTTCAGCAGAAGTAATCAATCATGTGATGATGATTATGATGATTATAATGATGATTACGATGATGATTACGATGGTAAAACTATAAGAATACTCAGTGCTAAACATATCACATAAACAACAATAATGATAATACACAGCAGAGATAACACATGAGCAGTGTATACACATCACGTGTATATCCTCACAAAGCTATGACAGTGTACAGCATATAAAACATAAATAATTGCTGGGTACACATCTAAACAGCCCTGATAGTGTACAGCACTCTAAGATAGGGGCTTGAGGAAAAACACATATATCTCTTACAAACAAAATCCCTATGTAAAATGACTGCTGTACTATCCTAACAGGCTCTAAGTGTAACATACAGACAAGACTATGACTGTCACCTCATTGACTTGGCAAAGGAAGTTGGGATTTCACAGGAGAGAAAAGTCTACAGGAGCAAGAGAACACATGTGGCTACATGAATCCTATCTGATACTGATCTGAAAATGTCTGCTGAACTCACAGGAAAGGAGAGGTGTGGTCCTACATAATACAGTCTTCTTAAAGGAGAAGACACCTGGATGAGCAGGAATACTGCCAGACAGTGTAAACCTATTTAAGCACAAGTGTCAAACTTGAGCTGCTTTCTCTTACTGATCCTGAATGGGCAGAACAGGTTCCATGAATTATTTTTTTATTAAGTGGTCTTAATAGAGTAATTAGTACATGGTCTTGTGTTCGTTTTTGATAACAGTTTACAATAAAGCTAATGGAAAACATTACGATAAAAAGTAGAAATAAAAGTAGTTTTGGGATTGATGAATGTACAAGAATTTGTCATGTGGGAACAAAGAATTCACCAACGGTGGACTGTTCTCATATTAAAGACCGGTTACCCTCCTGCTCACGCTGGACTTCTTGTCGAAATACTTGAACCATCATTTACTCAACCCTCCTGGATATTAGACCATCATGCCCCATAATAAAGTAAGGGTAAGAAGTCATATTGGTGGGACTTTGAAGCTTGACCAGTTTTCCTTTGGTAGTAAGCAGTTTGGACGATGAAAGGTGTTTTTGACGGGACTCTGCTATTTTGACCGACTAAGTCTTTACCACAGTTGTTTATTTGCCGTAAGTCTCTGTTCTTATGGTTCATTCCTGAGGGATCGAAATTGGTAGCAAAAGTTCTCCAAATACATCTCACTTTTCTCTCTGGCGTCCTTCTCTGTGATAATTGGAATACTGTTGTGGAGATTATCCAAAACTTCACTTAATGCATTTGGAGAATAACCTCATACACTTCTGTCCAATATATCCTGCGATTAGACTGAAATGTCCGCCTGTCGTTGGCTGCCTACGGTTTCCATACATCTTTACTTTGTGGCTTTTGGTTATTATAGATGAGGAGCACTTTGACCCAGAAATTTTATTTTACATTGACTTTTAGATTTGCTAGATGTGATCTCTATAGATTAATGATTTTCGATAGAGTACGGCACAGGTTTGGGCCTTTCAATAGGAGAAATAAATACAAGTAATCTAGAAGTGAAATTAAATATATTGTGGGCAAGTCAGTTATATTCTTGCAAAGTGGAAACGATCCAGCTATTAATATCAGATATCTGAGATGCACAATATCCTTTGGCTTGAAGCCCAGTAGAAGGATCATCATTGGTAGTAAGAGCCTCACATCCAGCAGACGTCATGAATCCGTTGTACTGGGTTAATTATGATGCTCTCGAATTTGCAATATATAAAAGTCTAGGAAATTTCATGAAGATCAACACAGCCATCAGCCGGTCAACCAGTATGTTTATTAAACCGACATATTTAAGCAAATTGTTTTTGAGGAACCAATGACCAGCTTGTGTCACGTGTAGACTGCCTTGTAGTCTTCTTGAACTGCCTGGCAGTGATTTAATATATTTAACTCCTGCTGGTAAGTTCGGAGTTAATGTCAGAATATGCTGCTGTCTATGGTCATTGTGGCTCTTCTGGTGAGGGGTGTGTCTGGTTGGACAGTTGTACATGCCCTTGGGTTTTAAATAGTTCCCCTTTACACTAGCAGGTGTCACTGATAGAGCTTTAGCCTCTGCAAAGATTGTGAGCTGTGACATTAGTACAGTTTGTGCGGAAGCCTTCCTGCTTGTCTGGAGTTTTCCTTACTTTGTGGGAGTTGCTGTGCTTCTGTGGGTGGAGGTGAGGGGTCTTAGCCTAGTTGATCAAGAGCAAGGGCAAGGATGGTGACCCAGACATTCTCACATTCCGAGGTAATTCTGGGAACAGGATGAGCCAGGGATGCCCAGTCTAAGGATCTGACTAGTTTCCCCTGATCGCCTTTTGCTCATCATTACCATCCTGCTACTTACTTCCTTGACTGTTATACCAACCCGCGACACTATTGTCTAAATGTCTCTTGTTTGCTACAGAGAAGATAATTTTGCCAGCATGCAAAAAAACTCAACAAAGTTAAAAACCATTTCCTTTACCCTCTGTGTTATGAATCACCTCTATACCAAATTATTAATGATAAAGCAGTTATGAACAGTACTTGTCTTACAGTTTTGAAGGAACTTGACAGAAAGTTGTTCCAAACTTCTAGGTGATCTAGCTATAACCACAGATCTTAAATAAAAAAAACTGGTGATGACAGGGTCGTGGGATATTCGGAACCGGGCTGCAGTACTGCTTGGGAGTCACAGGGGTTGAGACCCAGCTCTGTGACCCTGGCGGTGTCAATAAAGTTTTGGGTGTTAAGGTTTTGTGGGTTTGAAGTCATGACGTAAACCTACATACTCCGCCAGGGATGGCTGATGCGGGAGTTCAGACCTCCGGGGCAGATGACGATTCAGTCAGATGTTGTCGCTCCCTGTAGGTGAAGCAGTACCCTGGGGCAATGATCCAATGTGTAGATGGTTGTGAAGTTGTAGTGCAGGGCAGAGGACGCCGGAATAATTCAAGGACACAGCTCATGCAGTTCCACATGTTACTCATTGTTCTGAGGTGGTAAGTCTAGCCGGGTGCTGTGTCCTACAAACAAAGGGCCCAGCCACCCCCAGGTAGTGGATTGGAAACACTTAGCCAGGACACCCCTTTCTGTGTACCTTCTCCAAGTCATCTCTCTTCTGTGCTTGCTCTCTCTCTCATGCCCTGCCGGGCAATATACTTTTCATCCCCTTTGGCCCTATCCGGCCACTTTGGCAGCGAATGACGTGAATTTGGCTGATGTTTTTGGAGATGCAGAAGCCTCCAGTTGGCTAGCTGAGGAACTCATGTCTCTCTCTCCCTTTACTAGAGATGCGAGTCAGTGACTAATGTGGAGTGTTTGAGTGAGTGAGGGACCCCCCCAGCCTTTACTCTGTTTATGAGTATGTTTGTTTCCAGTGCATTCTTTTTGCCTTTCTTACAGCAAGGGTATGTGTTACTGAAGAATATGTGTTGGGATTTGATGGTCCTCAGTTGGATTACTGGACAAATATAGAAGATAATGCACTTTATCCAATGATTTTGCACCTTTTATCTACCCTTATATCCCACCTTCTAATTTAATTGCGGCCACTTATGTGTATGAACTGACTATTTAATGTGAATAATGTCAATATGCTATGTCATATACAGAGAGACCGCTTGGATTGGTAACATACCCTTATATGTCCTTTCTGACTGTATGAAGCTTGTAAATGTGTAGACTTGACATTTTGTAATGCCCAACCTTTTCTCTTTGCCTTTGATTACTTGATTTGTCATTTAATAATTTTGGTATTATTTCATAAATTCCTTACTTATTTCTTTGGTGTAAATTATGATTGGAATATCTTTGTGCACTACCATTATTTTTTGATCTCCTAAATGGTAAGTTAGTTCCTGAGGAGTTAAATTAAGCTTAATATGCTTGCTGGGTCATTGCTCTAATTTTCTGTAACTGTTCCTCATAGGACATGGTTTGCAGACCAGTCACCATTCTGGTCTCTCTTCTCTGAACCTGCTCTAGTTTGTTGATGTCTTATTTAAAATGTGGAACCCAGAACTGGATCAAATCAGATACTGGTCTATAATACTTCATCAGTCTCACCTGTTATGCTGCTTCAGTTACTTAGCAAACGTGGTAAAATTTTATTAACCTATCTTACGGCTCACACGCAAGATATCCTATCGCTGACGCCAGTAACATGTCAGTGTTGCCATCTCACGAGTACTATAGCAAAATCGACGATGGACTGATGACAGATTCTTCCTATCCAATCCCCGCGTATCTGAAAAATGGTACACTGGGGTACGCCCCCTTCCTATTGGTCTGTTCCATCGCATCTCACGTTGTCTTTTGAACTCAGTTGGTTTTACATGATATCGCTTAATACCTTCATACCTAAAAGATGTATCATGGGTCTCATCAGTTCAACAGTGTACTAGAATCTTCATCAGTTTGAATTTCTCATTTCACAAGCTCAGTGTGCTTACATCTAGACTCCTAATCCTGATCATGAACGTAGTATTGAGGCTATAACATATATGTCTTTACTTTTATCATGTTTGACCTTGTATATTTCTACAGAAATGTTATTGTCCGCATACAATGTCAGCAAAGAACGTCAGACACATTTGATTTGTCCTACTCTTGTGTCAGCACTTTTCCCGAGAAGCCTTCAAGAAGGTTCCCGGAGTATGGTAAATGAATCCAGTAAAGCTTTCACTCTGTTTGTGGCATGTATGATGGTATTATGAGGAGGTCATGACAGTCAGTATGACGTGGGTCAGTTCAGAGACACCCTGACATAAAATCTTAAGTTGTTCTCTTCTGCTCAGCTCCATGTGACCCAGTACAGTTCATGTCCTCTCGCTGTGACCGAGATGCTGAGCATAAGGCTGAAATATTATCTCACTGCTCTAGAGATAAAATAGGAATTAAAATTGATATATGTTCTTTGTTACATTTTTTGGTCCCCTTTTATGGTTTCTGTATGGACACTTTCTTCAAACTGTTAATAAAAATCAACAACGTCCATCAACACTTTAGATTTAGAGGCTCGACTCGTGTACCCACCAGATTATTCATAGTCAACATTTACCTGTCCACAGCCAAGACTCAAATAAATATCATTGAAGCCAGATTGTCTTGTTGGAAATTCATTTTGGGATGTTATATTAAAGAGGGGTTTCCTTTGGAAGCCTGAGGATTCTAAGTTGGTGGAGGTTCGACCCTCGGTCCTCCAACCATTTCCATTTTTAAGAGGTCCCAGTACTTGTGCTAGTGCTGCAGCCTTCTTAATGTTCACATTGCTCCATCTACCCGATAACCCTTCATTTAGTAGCAGTGTTGCAGGTCATTGTAGTGCTTAGTGAATTGATTTAATACACATTTGTGCAGAATTTTAGGAAACTTGCTGGACTTTGCAATTCTATTTGTGTGAAAAAATTTACACCAATCTTTTACACAACGCAGGAAGATTGCATGAGACACAAAGAACTCAGATGGCCTCAGGTTCAACAACATAAACCTTCCCATAATCCAGCTACCAAATCACATGCTATACCACAGCCAATCTGGAAGGACTATTGTAGCCTGTATGAAAGTGAAAGCAGGGAATGCAGCAGCCATTTTGTAGTGAATTTGGATAGTGACAGGACATCACATCATAGATAACAAGACAGAATTGTAAAGCAATGAATAAACATAACAGAATGTGTGTTGATAGGATAGCAGTGAAAACAGCTACCCTCCATTTAACCAAAGCCATTGATGTCGAGGTCACATCTCAAGATCTATCTTTAAGGTTTGCATTGTAGGGGTCCTTAACAGCTAATTTTTAATGGGTGGCTATGTTTACTGGTAACAAAAAGGGATATTATACAGGTTTGCAAAAAGTTATCATCCAGGTTGAACTTACATAACTCTCATGTAGTAGCCAGCTCAAAATCACAGGTTTCATCTAGTACTTTGAGAACAATCCAAGCGCCACAGGCTGCAGACCCTTGGAAAGCCGTCTCCCTATTGATAGCCCCTTCCAGTACAGCTTGGTTGTGTACAAAAGAGCTACGGGAAACATTCTGCTGTGGTTATAAAAGTAAACTGGCTTTGAACGATGTACGCTTTCCAGTCTCACCCTCTAACCGTCAAGTATAGACCTTCGTCTCCAATGTTCAGTGGAAACAAACACCCAGTAAACCAAAATTGAACGTGTCTAGAGTTTTATTATAATAGTAACGCAAAACTTAAAATGTCATTTAGTCAGTAACTGTTCTTATCAGATTCTTTGTACGTTGCATAGAACGACCTTTCAAAGAGGTGTGTGGGCAGGCGAATGGCGAGGCTGGCACAGAGCGGCCTATTTTCATTATATCTGGTAGCTATAAGAAAGGAACAGTCCAACAGTTTGGCCGATACTATATTTTAGTTACTTCATTATTACAGCCTCATGAAAGAAACCTGGAATGAATTCCGGGGTAATGTCTACCATGCCGTGCTTATATATCAAAGCTAATGAGAGGGAAGGTGAAGGAGTTACTCTTCATGCCAAGCCGGTAATTATTCACTGGTCAATTGCTATACCCTTTGAATTGTGAGATCAAAAGTTGTGGGCATTAGTCAAAGTTAGAAAACTTATTTTTGAAAAAATCAGAGCTATTAGTGGCAGATCCATCTTGTCTGTCTCCGGAGGTCCTGGTACATCTTTACCTTTCATGGATTGTCTCTGAAGGATCTGGGATGTCATTTTGTTACATGGAAGGCCTGGCACATCCTTGCATTACTTAGATTGTCTCTTGGAGACCTAGTACATCTTTACATTCCATGGATTGTCTCTGGAGGCCCTTGGTATATCCTTATGTTACATGAATTGTCTCTGGGAGACCTGGTACATCTTTACGTTGCATGGATACTCTCTGGAGGTCCTGGAACATCCTTACGTTGCATGGATTGTCTCCGGAGGTCCTTCCTGGTATATCCTTATGTTACATGGATTGCCTCTGGGAGACCTGGTACATCTTTACGTTGCATGGATTGTCTCTGAAGAGCCTGGCGCATCCTTACATTGCATGGATTGTCTCTGGAGGACCTTGCATCCTTATGGTACATGGATTGTCTCTGAAGGGCCTGGCACATCCTTACATTGCATGGATTGTCTCTGGAGGACCTTGCATCCTTATGGTACATGGATTGTCTCTGGGAGATCTGGTACATCTTTACTTTACATGGCTTGTCTCTGAAGGACCTGACACGCTCTTTTTGAGCCTGCATGTACAAGTTCTCCCTACCCATTACGAAAAGGGATGAGACCAATATGTATTAAGCCCATTTTCTCTAGGGGCCACATAGCAGTGGTGTAGACTACTTCTCTGATGAGGGAAACCAATAATCTAAAATGGCCACTTGATGCCCTTTATCAGGTAAGAGTGGGCTTTATTTATCTTGTTTTATTTCTGCTGCTCCCCTGAGTATTTTTTTATTCAGAAAATTCATCAGTACAGTGCATGATAATTTTTACAGTCTTTACAATGGGGCGTGTCTCAAGGATCCTCTGGGGCGTGTCTTTACACAGCTCCACATTATTATCTTGTAAGCCATGCCCCATTGTTATCACTAATAATTGGCACCATATAAAAACACCCAAACCTTTGGAATTGTATCATTGATTAAAAAAAAAACAATGGAGCCCACATGGGAGCAGGGGAAATAAAATAAGAGCAAAAACTGGATACTTCTCACCTGTTGACATGTCATATTTTAAAGATACCTTAAATTACACTGCCAATTGTCCCAATTTTGGAGAGACAGTCGTGCATACTGAGCTGCAAAGAGGAGAAACCATCATGTGTTGACTGCTTTGCAGTCCACGTCTGTTGCTGCTGTGACTTGCATCTGAGTTAATTTCCTTTGGCACAATGAGTGTTAATCTATAGATGCTGCTGTATTTCTTTATGGGGCTGCAGGTGGAGATAGAGGTGGAGGGGTAAGTCAGAAAATTCTGTTCTCCACTCCCTCAGCCTTTAAGTAGTTCCACTTCCTTCCACTAGATGATGTAGATAGAGTCTCACTCTTCCTTGACTGTGTGCTGTTAGGATGTAGTACAGTATATGCTGATTCCTTCCTGCTGATCCTGCCTTAAGTTTACTTTCCTTTGGGAAAGTTGCTGTGTGCCCGAGTCCGTGGGTGGAGGTATTAGGACTTAGCCCCTAGGACTGGTCAGGACCAAAGGGCAAGGGTGGCAGCCTAGACATCTTCACCTTTAGAGGTGGTGACTCCAGGAACAAGGTGAGCCAGGGACGTACAGTCAGGGTCAGACTAGTTCCCCAGTTTGTCTTTTGAGCAACGTTATTATCCTGCTTCCTGACTCTCTTTCCCGCCCCATGACATAAACTTAGCATAACCATGCCCAAAGGGGCTGGTTCATCTTGGAGGTGATCATGGATGTGCCAGGGGTAGGCCTTACATGTGATATTGTAAAAGTTGATATGAAAGTTTATAGGGGTGGTAGTGATTTGATTTATTGGGATCTATTGATACTTCATAGTCAAATTTTGAAATTTTGGAGAAATGAGATGTTTTTGTGAACTGAGGAGCGTTTGTGAAGTTTTACATCTATGACTTTCCTTCCTTAGTAAATTCCTTTGCTGACAAGGAAAAAAATATAACGGATTGTGGATAATATTCCGCACTGTGTAGCCTATTCTGAAAAAATATAAAACAGTTTAATATATCATCATCTCAATCGGAAAGTCTATGTGCCACCGCCGCCGCCTGATGAGCGAATACTCTATAGCGCCGTTCTCTGTATTCCTTCCGTGATCGGCTTTGATATTAAGTGTTTATTCATGAATTGATTTTCATACGACGACACTAAACCGGAATATAAAGGCTTCCTCTTCTTCCCACATTCCCCGCTCTATTTTTGTGTCCCGAAAAACAATAAATTAAACATAGAAGGAAATGCAAAAAGGTTATTCTGAGACATCTAATATTTGAAGATTTAATTTCATTTTCCGAGTGTATAAGACACAAGGCTATTAAATTTTTTAGAGCAGTGATCTCTTAAAGTCCCTACTTTATGAGAGCTTTCTTCATAAAGATAAATGGTTTCTTTGCCAAATCGAATGCAGATTTGAAACAAATTAAGTTAATGTTCAACAGTACAAGGTAGAATGGATGAGGGGACTGTTTTATTTTGCATTGTAATAACCATACGCACCTAAATCAATAGCTGTGGAAAAAAAAAGACAATAATACCATGCAACTGCAGGAAATGAAATATAAGAATATGAGAGTGGAGCAAGACTGTAAAAGTGAAAGGATTTGTATTGGAATAATGACATTTCATTAAAAAGCCAAGGAGCCATATTGAATATGGGCCCTCGCCAGTAAATTCTATTTCTTATAATAACACTTGAGATGAGTTAGAGTTTGTTTACCGTTCGGATAATGCCGGCTTCTTTATGCGCAGATATAATTTCATGTTCGGGGAGAGCTGGAATGTTAAAATCAACTGTATGTATTTTTAAAACTTTCTTTTGTTTTTTTCTTTTTAATATTTATTCAGTGCTTGTGTATTTATTTATGACATTGTTGTATTTTGTCCTATTTTTATTCCTTTTTTTTTAGAAGCTTCTATGCAGCATTGTTGCGCCTAGGAATGCAAAGCAAAGAGCAATATTGGCGCAGAGAAGTTAGAAGAATAGTGGCACTCCAGGTCCTTAAAATGTCCAATCTTAAAAGTGAAAAGTTAAAAACATGTCGAGAGAGATGCGGTGTATCAGGGACAACAGCCTGTTTTGTGCCATCTGGTGCTTCAACCAGTCCCACCTACTGCTGAATATCCGATGTGGTGTTAGGGATGGGCGAATCTACTCGTTACTACTCGGTACTCGCCGAGTAGTAAGGGATTCGCCCGACTCGTTACACTGCGAGTAATCTCAGGGATTATTCGCAGTCAGTAACGAGTCCGCAGGGAGCGAAGGAAGAGAGGGGGGAGAAATGCTCCTTACCTCTCTTCCGGCTTCTGCTATGTGCTGTGTGCTGGGCTCTGGGACTTGCGGGCTGCGGCAGCTCCAGGGTCCTAGAGCCCGCCTACACAGAGATGTAGCAGAGCTGAGAGAGTTCTCAGCCTGCTCACTCCCTGTGCATAGATATGTATATGTATGCACAGGGTTGTGGCAGTGAAGATGTCGTTTTTGGACTACGTCGGACGGAAGAGGATTTTTGGAGTAAAGATGGAGTCTCTAATGTCTTTTTTGTTTTATTTTTAATAAAAAATTTTTCTCTGTGTTGTGTTTTTTTTTTTTATATTGAGTACTGGAAATTCATGGCGGTCATGTCTAATATTGGCGTGACCGCCATAAATTTCGGGCTTAGGGCCAGCTGATAATACAAAGCTGGCCCTAACCTCTTTATTACCCAGCGTGCCAATGCCACCAGGGCCGCTGGAAGAGCGGGGTTCAGCGCCAGAAGATGGCGCTTCAATGAACGCGCCATCTTCTGGGGCGGCTGCGGGCTGCAATTTGCAGCGGGGGGTGCCCAGAAAGCTTGGGCATCCCTGCGCTGCGGATTCCAGCCCCCAGCTGCTTAGCTGTACCTGGCTAGACATAGAAATTGCGCGGAGCCCCACGCATTTTTTTTTTTATTATTTCATGAAATTCATGAAATAATAAAAAAAAGGGCTCGCCTATATTCTTGTGTCCGGCCAGGTACAAATAGGCACCTGGGGGTTGGGGGCAGCCCGTCGCTGCCTGCTGGATCTGGCTGGTTACAAAAATACGGCGAAGCCCACGTAATTTTTTTTTTTGAAAAATCTATAAAACAATCCTAAAAAAGGATTGCATCTTTACTAACCCCTCGACCATGGTGGAGGGGTTAATAAAGATGCAGTCCCTTTTATTTATATTGTTTTATGGATTTTTCAGAAAAATTTCACGTGGGCTTCGCCGTATTTCTGGAACCAGCCAGATCCAGCAGGCAGCGACGGGCTGCCCCCAACCCCCAGGTGCCTATTTGTACCTGGCCAGACACAAGAATATAGGCGAGCCCCCTTTTTTTATTATTTCATGAATTTCATGAAATAATAAAAAAAAAAATGCGTGGGGCTCCGCGCAATTTCTATGTCTAGCCAGGTACAGCTAAGCAGCTGGGGGCTGGAATCCGCAGCGCAGGGAGGCCCAAGCTGTCTGGGCACCCCCCGCTGCAAATTGCAGCCCGCAGCCGCCCCAGAAGATGGCGCGTTCATTGAAGCGCCATCCTCTGGCGCTGAACCCCGCTCTTCCAGTGGCCCTGGTGGCAATGGCTCACTGGGTAATTAAGGGGTTAGGGCCAGCTTTGTATTATCAGCTGGCCCTAAGCCCGAAATTTATGGCGGTCACGCCAATATTAGACATGACCGCCATGAATTTCCAGTAATCAATATAAAAAAAAAACACAGAGAAAATTTTTTATTAAAAATAAACAAAAAAGCCATTAGGGACTCCATCTTTATTTTAAAAATCCTCTTCCGTCCGACGTAGTCCAAAACGCAATCTCAGCTCTGCTACTTCCCTGTCTGTACTTAGACAGACAGGGATGTAGCAGAGCTGAGAACTGACTAAACAGTCAGGATTCAGCTCAGGGCATTAGGACCTGAGCTGAACTCTGCTGTCAGCCAGACTCGCTCTGCTCCGGAGATTCCCGAACAGTGACGCAAGTTAATTTATTCACTGCTCTTGTCACCATTCGGGAATCTCCGGAAACAGAAGCAGAGAGACTCGGGGAGCGAGTCTGCGGCTGAGGCGGCAGCGGCGGCGGAGGCAGGGGTAAGTAGCCGGCCGGGCCGGTGCACCCCCCCTCTCCCCCCTCACCCCCCCTGACCCCCCTTCCCCCCTCCCCCCCTTCAATCTTTTTTTTTTTTTTTTTATTATTCTTTAAAAGCCAGTGGCTTTTTGCCGCTGGCTTTAAAAGAATAACATGGGGATTTGCAGGTTTTTCCTCTACTGCCAGACCCTTATAGGGTCCGGCAGCAGAGGAATCGCTGCAATACTCGCTACCCATTCATTTATATTGGATTTGCTAGACTCGCAACGAGTAGCGAGTCCTGGACTCAGACTCATTACAGTCTAGCGAGTCCGAGTAATTTAGGATTCGCCCATCTCTATGTGGTGTTGTCAGGGACAACAGCCTGTTTCGTGCCACCTGGTGCTTCAATTAGTCCCGTCTACTGATGAACATCAGAGGTGGTGTGTCAGGGACAACAGCCTGTTTCGTGCCACCTGGTGCTTCAACCGGTCCCACCTACTGATGTATATCCGATGCGATGTTGTCAGGGACAACAGCCTGTTTCATGCCACCTGGTGCTTCAACCAGTCCCGTCTACTGATGAACATCAGAGGTGGTGTGTCAGATGCACATCATATGTGGTGTGTCAGGGACAACACCCTGTTTCATGCCACCTGGTGCTTCAACCGGTCCCACCTACTGATGTATATCCAATGCAGTCTTGTCAGAGAAGACAGCCTGTTTCGTGCCACCTGGTGCTTCAACCAGTCCCATCTACTGATATATATCAGATGCAGTGTGTCCAGGATGATGGCCTTTTTTGTGCCACCTGGCGCTTCAACCAGTCCCACCTAATGTATATCCAATGTGGTGTTGTCAGGGAGGACAGCCTGTTTCGTGCCACCTGGTGCTTCAACCAGTCCCGTCTACTGATAAATATCAGATGCAGTGTGTCCAGGATGATAGCCTTTCTTGTGCCACCTGGCGCTTCGACCGGTCCCTCAGTAGGCGCGACCGGTTGAAGCGCCAGGTGGCGCGGAAGAGGTTGACGTCTCTGACACACCACATCTGATGTACATCTGACACATCGAAACTGATGTACATCAGTATGTTAGACCAGTTGAAGTAACAGGTGTCGAAAAACAGACTGTCATCCCTGACACACAACATCTCCCTGAGCATGTTTTAAACTTTTCATAACAAATATTGGACATTTTAAGGACCCTGTGTGCTGCTATTTTACTCCTAACATCTCTACATACAAGTGACTTACCAGATCCTGGAAGGCTGGAACACAAAGTCCATTGTGTGATTGCTGGAACTCTGGAGACAGAGACAAGGAAATTACCTCTGCTGGTGGTGTGAGTAGTAGCGATATTTGTCCCCATTATGGTGCCTTATTTTGCTAACTAGAACAAAAGGGCCTAGTGTTTATTTTGCAAAGTGTGCCTCTTGCACAATCTGTGGGACAATTCGCTTCTTATCGGAGGAATATTTTCCCACCTATACTCCATTACATCAGTGTTACTTTTTTATTGAGTCTGGGACTTGTTTGTTAAGATAGGATGGTTCTGGTCAACAATGGGGTGTAAACAATTCTATCATGACAACTGATTCCATGGGATGTATGGCGGTCTTTGAAGTTGGGTACTGTGGTTGATGGTTGAGATGGGGAAATCATAATGCTCTGGACCAATCAAGTGGCTTTAAAAGGGTTATCTGGGAATATATTTTACATTTTCACTATGATGCTGAGCACTTATCTGCAGGCAGTTTGTATGATCTCTTTCTTGACTTCAACTATTTCTCTCAGCTCAGGGAGGTCACAGAGACCGCGATCGCTCCTGCCAGAAATTTTCCTGCTTTAGTCTTTAGATGCAAGTTCGACTAACCCTACGAGGTTGATGGAACCATTCTGATGAGTATGGAGGCCTCCTGACTCTTCCCAGAAGATGTAATAAGGATGTGTATTAGCATCTATATTATAGTCCTGGGCCTTTTACACTGTATATGTTCAGGTGAACCTATGGCTCACTGGATCCCTTGAACATCCATAATGTGAGAATGTATTTCTATGCAGTAAAGGGGAAATAAAGGCTTAACTCATTACTGCATACCTGCACCCTACTGGTTCCTGTACAGACTAGTATCCCTAGTTGTGTAACAATCCAGTGGCTGCTGCACCAACTTGAATATTCTTAGTCACACAACTAGAAAGTCACAACCTGAACCTGTCTACCTGAAAGGCCATTGGCTTTTTTCACCTACCTCCTGAGGAATCAGGTGGAATTTTCAAAGCACTACAACCAAGATAAGGCAAGGTTGCAAAGATAGACAAGGACCCAAAGTGAGGAATCATAAACCACGTGGACAAATGGACAAAGGATAAATGATAAATGCAGACAAGGGAAACTCGTAACAATTTAACAGAAAACAAAAGGTAGATGTAGTTAGAGGAATAAAGAGAATTTTGTTTACGTACCGTAAATTCTTTTTTCTTTAGTCATCAATGGGAGACCCAGACAATGGGGTTTAGGGCTCTGCCCTCCGGAGGTCACACTAGGTACTACAAGTTTGTAGACACCGCCTCCTCCGCTTATAAACCCCCACCGTAGGAGACATCCTCAGTTTAGTCCATAAGCTGCGAGGAGAAATTAAACCACACCCGAAACATCGGGAAGAATGCCGTGCACAGACGGTTCAACAACCCGGCAAACACTGTCTCAACAGAGAACAGAACAAGTGCAAAATATGCAACGGAACAACTGGGTGGGTGCTGGGTCTCCCATTGATGACTAAAGAAAAAAGAATTTACGGTACGTAAACAAAATTCTCTTTTTTCTGGTCGTCATAATGGGAGACCCAGACAATGGGGATGTCCTAAAGCAATACCCCAGGCGGGAAGAGTTCCTCAACAAGACGGATAACACATGGTTCCCTCTAAAGGTGGGCAACCGCCGCCTGGAGAACCCGCCTGCCCAAACTCGCATCCGCAGAGGCATGGGCATGCACCATATAGTGCTTAGAGAAAGTGTGCAGGCTGGACCAAGTGGCCGCCTGACACACCTGTAGAGCAGAAGCTCGATGTCGCAAGGCCCAGGAGGCACCTACAGCTCTCGTAGAGTGTGCCTTCAAACCCACCGGGAGAGGCAAACCAGAAGACCGGTACGCCTCCTGAATGGGAGCCTTGATCCATCTGGCCAAGGTCGACTTCGAAGCCGCGGACCCCTTACAGCGACCCATCGTGAGGACAAATAAGGAATCCGAACTCCTAAAGGAGGCGGTCCTGGACACATAAATGCGTACAGCTCTCACGAGATCCAAAGTATGGAGGTCGCGCTCAACCTGATGAACGGGAGCGGGGCAAAATGATGGGAGAACAATCTCCTGGTTTAGGTGAAAAGTTGAAACCACCTTCGGCAGAAATTCGGGCCGTGGGCGCAACACCACCTTGTCTTGGTGAACCACCAGAAAAGGAGACTTGCACGAAAGTGCAGCCAATTCTGAGACCCGTCTCAGAGACGTAATCGCCACCAGAAAGACCACCTTCTGGGACAGACGAGAGAGAGAGACTTCTCTCAGTGGCTCAAACGGCGGTTTCTGCAGTGTCGCCAGGACCATGTTGAGGTCCCAAGGGTCCAGAGGTCGTCTGTAAGGCGGAACCACCCGAGACACCCCCTGCAGAAATTGACGTACCTTCGGGAGGAGCGCCAAGCGCCTGTCAAACAGCACTGAAAGTGCTGATACTTGACCTTTCAGAGAGCCAAGGGATAATCCCAACTCCAACCCCGACTGTAGGAAGGCCAACAATGTCGGGATAGACAAAGGCCACGGTGAGCGGCCACCAGAGGCACACCAGGTAAAAAAGATTTTCCACGTTCTGTGGTATATCTTCCTGGAAACAGGTTTCCTCGCCCGATTCATAGTGGCAACCACTGTAGGGGAGAAACCTCTGGATGTTAGCAGCCAGGCCTCAAGAGCCATGCAGTCAATCTGAGGGCCCTGGAATTGAGGTGGAAGAACGGGCCTTGCGCGAGTAGATCTGCGCGTTCTGGAAGAGCCCACCGGTGTCCGCCTGACAGTTGCCACAGGTCCGGGTACCAAGACCTCCTGGGCCAATCTGGAGCCACTAGAATGGCCACTCTGCATTCTGTCCTGATCTTCCACAGGACCCTGGGAATCAGAGCCAGAGGTGGGAACACATACGGTAGATGGAAGCTGGACCAACTCAGGATCAGGGCATCCGCCCCCAGAGACTGGGGATCCCAAGATCTCGCCATGTATTGGGGCACCTGATGATTTAGTCGTGAGGCCATCAGATCCACGTCCGGAGTGCCCCATCTGCTGCAGATGTCCCGGAAGACGTCTGGATGTAGGGACCACTCTCCGGCGTCCATCCCCTGTCGGCTCAGATAGTCGGCCTCCCAGTTCTCGACCCCTGGGATGTGAACTGCGGAGATCAGGCAGCCGTTTTCCTCCACCCAGAGTAGAATGCGGTGGACTTCGGCGAGGGCCTGAGCACTTCTGGTCCCTCCCTGATGATTTATGTAGGCGACGGCCGTCGCATTGTCGGACTGTACCCGAATGGGTTGTCCTGACAGGAATTTCTGAAACGCCAGTAGCGCCAGATAGACCGCCTTGATCTCCAGCACGTTGATCTGCAACGCCGACTCCGACTGAGTCCAGAGGCCTTGAGCCCTGTGGTGCAAGAACACCGCACCCCAGCCCTTCAGACTGGCGTCGGTGGTCACCACTAACCATGACGGTTTTAGGAAGGACCGGCCCCGTGACAGGTGATGTGGCTGGAGCCACCACTGTAGAGAGTCCCTGGTTGGTTGTGACAGCGTCACCAGCCGATTCAGAGAGATCGTCCTCTTGTCCCATCTGCGAAGAATCTCCAGCTGGAGAGGACGGAGGCGAAACTGTGCGAACGGCACCGCCTCTATCGCCGCTACCATGCGACCCACCAGTCTCATCAATACCCGTAGGGATGACTGTGGCGACAGGAGGACATTCTGCACTCCTGATTGGATCGCAAGCTGCTTGGCTTGAGGTAGGGACACCAGGGCCGAGTCCGTGTGGAAGTCCATGCCCAGATATGTCAATGACTGGGTCGGAACCAAGGTCGACTTTTGAATGTTGATAAGCCACCCGAACCGTTCCAGAGACTTCATGGTCACCTCCAGGCTCACCCGACAAAGGTCTTCCGATGGCGCCCTGACCAACAGGTCGTCCAAATAGGGTATGACGGCGTGTCCCTGCGCATGCAGGAGAGCCATCATGGAGGCCATCACCTTTGTGAACACCCGTGGTGCCGAGGCTAGCCCGAATGGCAGTGCCCACAAATTGGAAGTGCTCTTCCCCCACTGCGAATCTCAACCAGCGCTGATGAGCTGGTGCAATGGGAACGTGAAGGTAAGCGTCCCTGATATCGATGGACGCTAGGAAGTCTCCCTGTGACACAGCCGCGATCACTGAGCGCAGGGATTCCATGCGGAACTTCCGAACCAACACGTGACGGTTGAACAACTTGAGGTCCAAAACCGGGCGAAAAGAGCCGTCCTTCTTTGGGACAATAAAGAGGTTGGAGTAAAAACCCCTGAACCTCTCTTCCGTGGGCACAGGGACCACCACTCCGTCTCTGCGGAGCCCCTCCAACACCAGGTGAAAAGCCTGAGCCTTTTCTGGAGATGGAACCGACCGATGGAATCGGGGTATTGGTTGTGACGTCAGCTCTATCCTGTAACCTCTGGAGACTACGTCTCGAACCCACTGATCTTGAATGTGAAGAAGCCACTTGTCCTGAAAGCGAGACAGGCGGCCCCCCACCTGTGGGGAGGCAGGATGAGAGAGCGAGTCATGTCGAGGCGGGCTTGGGGGTGGCAGCCGCTGCCCCCGCCGGCTTCTTCTGACGACTCTTGGAACGCCACTGAGTAGCAGGCTTGCCCCCTCGGTCTGAGCGAGTGGACGTCGTTGATGACTGTGAACCGGAGCGAAAGGACCACTGCTTAGGGTTCCTTTTCACGGTGTACCGTGGCTTAGGCTTATTCTGCGGGATCTTAGACTCAGCAGAATCCTTTATCAATTTGTCCAGTTCGGTGCCAAAAAGCCTGTCACCAGCGAACGGAAGATTTTGTAAAATCTTCTTAGATGTGGCATCTGAGTCCCAAAGACGCAGCCACAACAGCCTGCGGATCGCAATTGCATTGGCCGAGGCCACAGCTGAGCGAGCGGCAGTTTCCAAAGATGCCGTCCTGGCATAGTCCGCATAGGCCCTTGCTCTCTCAGTGAGCGCCAGGACCTCTGGACTGGACCTAGCTAGATCAGTGATACCATCCAAACAGATAGTAATCGCTTGTAGGGTCCAGACCGCGGCAAAATTAGGGGCAAACGAAGACCCCACAGCCTCATAGGAAGACTTGGCGAGTTGCTCGACCTGTCTATCAGTAGCATCCTTCAACGAGGAGCTATCAGAGGCAGAAAACAAGGAGCGCGCAGCAATCCTAGTCATGGAAGCATCCACCTTGGGAGACTGCGACCATTCCTGGAGCGCCTCCTGGGGAAAGGGAAAGCGATTGTCCTTAGTTTTACGGACATAACGCCGCCCAGGATGCAACCTGGGAGCTTTAATCACCCTTCCAAAATTAGTGTGGTCCATGAAGGAGCCACTTGGTCTAGCCTCTGGCCGCAGCCATTGATAGACCTCCTTGGGGTGTACAGTCACCTCCTCAGGAGGAGTGACAAGACGCAATGTCTCATTGATGGAGGACACCAGATCCTCCACCCCATCTGGAGGTTCAGACATAGACCCGAGAGTAGAACCCCCATCATCTTCCTCACCATCAGAGGAACGCTCCTCCTCAGAGAGAGTCTGGAGCTCAGGAGAAGCCTCACGGGCTCGCTTAGGGGGTCTTACAGCAGAAGTAAGAGACACCCGGGGGTAACTAGGAGGAGTAGCTGGGTTCTCCAGTCTCCTATGCAGTGCCTCCAGGGTTTGCGACATGGAGGACATCTGGGACAGCAGAGATTCATTGATCTTATTCTGCGTTTCCCATGGCCCTGGGATCACCTGAACCTCAGGGTATAATCCCGGATTTGCCGACTGAGTAGTAGCAGACCGGGCCTCTGGGCGTCCGCAGTTATTGCAGGACCCCTCCACCAGTGTCCCGTTGCATGTAGTACAGGCAATGGTGACCACCGCCGCCTTAGCAGCATGCTTCCCAACTGAGGACATCTCCACAGTGAGGGGAATATAAGCCAAAGTTCACAAACAAACCGGGAATCCCGGTGGCTTACCGACCGCAGTAAAGCGGTAGGAGGAAGCGGTGTGTGTGTGTGACCTCCGCGAGTTCCGGTCTCCCTTGTAAGTGCAGACACGCGCTGCCGTCAGATCCCAGCCGGGAAGTGAGGGAGAAGATGGCCGCCGACAGTGAAGATGTGGGCGGAGCCTGGAACACGCGGGAAGAACACACAACACGCCCAGCGGTGATGTCACCACAAGGGCTGCCTCCTCCTCCTCCAGGCTGCCTCAGTAATGGAGGTGCCGGAGCCCGCAGCGCGGGAAAAGAGTGTGAAATATCACCACACACACACTCAGACTGCATGTACACACAAAACACCCGCAGTCTACAGCCTCAGCCCCTGTGATACACAGGGCGGTCAGCCAGGGAGACCCCAGCACAGGGTCACCGCCAGAACCGCGGACCCGAGGGTAACCGCCGCGGTCTGAGTGTCATGACACCAAGTGACAGACACTACCCCCAGGCACACAGGAGACACACCAGGTGCCTCAGTGCCGGTCCGGTCTGTAAGCACCTTTAGGGAGGCCTCGGACGGGGGTACAGCACCAGTCCGGAGTGTAAGCACCATTTAGGGAGGCCTCGGACTGGGCTGGCTCCGTCCGGTCTGTAAGCACCATTTAGGGAGGCCTCGGACGGAGCGGAGCTGTGCAAGGCTCCAGGCTCCCCCTTACCAGAGCCTCCATGGAGGGATGGAAAGGAAGGAGCGCGACAGCGTACCGGGAGAACACTGAAGTGTCCAGGCTAAAAGCCCTCCGGTACCTCCACCAGCGTGTTCCGCAGAGGGTGAGCGGGAGGCTGTCGGAGGTCCCGAGCGGGACCATTTTACCTTGTCTTCATACGCCATCACGTAAGCTGTGAGAATGCAGTGAAGTGCAAGCAAAGCGTGATCCTCCGAGCACACTAAGTTTAAAACTGAGGATGTCTCCTACGGTGGGGGTTTATAAGCGGAGGAGGCGGTGTCTACAAACTTGTAGTACCTAGTGTGACCTCCGGAGGGCAGAGCCCTAAACCCCATTGTCTGGGTCTCCCATTATGACGACCAGAAAAAAAAGAATACACAGAAAGAACAGCTCTGGTTTCAACCTATCTCTAAGCAGCAAACAATCTAAGGAAAGAAAGGGGCAAAATCCATGCTGCCATTGAGAGACTAAGGGCCAGGATGAAGACAAGCAGTGATTTCCACATTTAAAGGCTCCTTTAGAACAACACATGACAATTTTCTTAAATCTCTAAGCAAGCAGAGCTGGACCTCCTTAGAAGACATCTATATAGAAATATAGCCAGCTGAGAATAGCTAAAATTGGAGAGTATAAATAACTCCACTCAGAATGTGATAGGCCAGAGACAATGAGTAACTGAGAAATATGTTAAGCACACAACATAGGAAGAGAAGCAAAAGTAAAAGTAAAGATACCATTAGCATCTGGACTTAGACTGATCAGGCTGTGGCTCAGCATGGAAGTAAACTGACCACGCAGTACAAGCTCACTGGATCAAATCCCATGGCATAGCAACATCCAGTTATGGTGAGTATAATGTAAGTGCTAGTACAAAGCCATATTATGACCTTTTGAAATGGAACTAAGCTAAAGCTTAGTTACAGCATTCTCTTTTGTTCTAAGGTTGCATAAAGTTTGGGTGGTTTCCTTGTCCAGGTTGAAGATGGCCCTCCCAATACCTTGACAATGTTAGGTTTCTTATGACAATCTAAAATGTCTTGTGTTAAAATTAATTTAGAATATCCAGCTACAGTAAATATTGGTGAGATCACTAGTCTTCTGGTTTATGATCTGGCTCGTATTGGGCTTTTTTAATAATATTAGGGAAATATATTGGAGGAGCTAGAACGCTCTACTCAGGAAAATGGCTTTCCAGCTGTTGCAAAATTAGAACTATGTGACGATCATGCTGGACAAGATAAGGGAATCTTTTAAATTTGCCGTGAATCAAACATGGTCCAAAGCCTCCAACTGCCCTGAAAAACATGTTTGACACGATTTTCTTTTCCTCACACACTAATCTTCACTGTTATGCTTTCACACATTATATGTACAGTTTATTCTGCGTTTTATGGCTTTCTTTTTCAATCTCTACAACTAACGTCTTCTCGCTATCCAGATTAACCATAAAATTGCCACTGAATTTCCTGCTTCTGCTTTTATACAGGGTGTTATAGTCCTTCCTGATTAGCTGTGGTATACTATGTGAAGTTATAGCTTCAAGGCATTATGAGGAAGCCCACCTTGCTGCGTCCAAGGTTATGTCATCCTTCCCTGGCTGGATATTTTGCAGGAAGTGAGTCAGAAATTGTTTCGAGAATAACTAACTATACGACACAAAAATAATTTGCATTGCATAATGTAAGTTTGCTGATCCCTGATGATGGGCTTTATAGTTTTGCAAGTTGTATAGAGCCATAGAACAAAGTCTCCGACTCATGTTTCACAGTGGAGAAGATGGCCATGAAAACATTCAGCAGGGAAGTAGTTATCAGACGGGATGAGCGTTGCGATTCTGCTTCCTTTGCAGAATTTTCCCTAACATTTGCCTAAATTTGATCCAATGCAAAGATTTTGTCACTACTTAGCAGCACTTCTTATTAAAGTGCATTAAGAACCTGGCCTGCAGCTGTGATATTATTGATTACAGAGATGTTAAATCATTTCCTGTTGCTTCATCTGCATTATACGGCAACCAAATTACATCTCCGTGTGTTATCAGCAGTCTGCATTGTCCTTAATCAAGCAGCCCACCTTTGTTTTGCTTTCTAATGAATAATTCACACATTGAGACAAATTATTGTTTCATCATTTACATCCTCACAAGTTATTACTACTGCCGCGGTGAGCCCGCTTTGTTGATTTTTAACCCCTTTTCAACAGAAAACTTGCTGCCAATTGTAGTAGGATCTCAGGCTTGGAATCTGATTGAAACAACTAGAAAAAAAGTATGTGTGTGTTATGACCAAACAC
The DNA here is from genome assembly GCA_033576535.1 of Allobates femoralis. Lineage (NCBI taxonomy): Eukaryota > Metazoa > Chordata > Amphibia > Anura > Aromobatidae > Allobates > Allobates femoralis. The sequence goes on from JARQOC010000010.1 coordinate 87,646,843, forward strand.
CTTAAAATAAATAAATAAAACTAGCGCTGTTAAATACACAGGGTACTTGGTATATACCTTTTTTGCAAAAAAAGTATTTAAACCATCCCACTTCGTCAAGGTGACCCACTTTGGGATGGTCCCTACACTAACTGTATTATGACCTGCTACTGTGCCAACTGACCTCATAAGAAGCAGGATGCTGTGTGTGACCGGGTCCCAAAATGAACTTACAGAAAGGGGATGCATTATAACAACTCTGCTCAGTAAAGGAAGGGTTTGGATCCCCCTAACTTGTCAGGAGACAAGTAACCAAATGGAAATACTGAAGAAACTGAGCCCGAGTGAGCTTGTGAGAATATGCCTATATAGCATGTTCACATTAAACACCAAATTGAATGAAACAACTAGAAAAAAGTATGTGCATGTTATGTCTCCTGACAAGTTAGGGGGAGCCACACCCTTCCTTTACTGAGCAGAGCTTTTATAATGCCTCCCAGTTCTGTGAGGCCATTTTGTGAACCGGTCACACACAGCATCCTGCTTCTTACAAGGACAGTTGCCACAGTAGCAGGTCATAATAGTTAGTGTAGGGACCATCCCGAAGTGGGTCACCTTGACAAGGTGGAATGACGTAAATACGTTTTTTGCAAAAAAGGTATGTACCAATTACCCTGTGTTTTTAAGAGCACTAGTTTTATTCATTTATTTATTTCACTTACCAGAGGCAAGGTAGCTGCCAATGTCCTTACTGTCCCTCTTCAGTTTGCACCGTGCCCACAATCCAGTCCCCTCTTCACTCTAATTGTTGTACACTAGTCTTTCTGCAACCACAATGACATGTTCATGATCTTTGTCTCTTAGTATCTTCTACACCACTGTGCCAAACCGGGAAGACCTCCAGGCACCACCAGTGACCTACCACACCCTCCACTTCCTTCACTCTCTCTAACAGGGAAGACCTCACACAATATATATCCCCCCTGTAGTGGGCAGGCTAACGATTAACCCTTTCAGCTCGCTTAGTAAACTCTGAGTTAACCCTACACTGTGGAGTGACCCCTAGAAGTAACGAGCAACAGTACTAATACACTAATACATAAAACACTAACACATAAAAGAAAATAAATAAATTGCATAAAAACAGTAAATTTCTTAGGGGAGAAACAGCCATCTCTTGTTGGCATCATCCACCTTCTTACAAATTGACAGCAGTACCAACCTTTGAAAACATATGGTGAGCAGGGTCCTGTTTCTCTCCTTCAGTGTGTAAGGTCTTATGATCAGTGGGTCATCATTCTCTCCTGAAGAGTTCAAGCTCTTATCATCAGAAGAGTTCTCTCTCTCTCCTGTAGAATGGAAACTCTTATGATCAGTGGGGTCCTCTCTCTCATGTAGAGTATAAGTTCTTATGATCAGCGAGGTCTTCTCACTTGTAGAGGTAAAGTCCTTATGGTCAGCAGGAACAAAGAACAGAGAGAACAGGGTCACTCATGGGATTATACTTGGGGTGTAAGGTGTATCTATTTAAAGCAGGGGTCTACTCACCTATCTGGGTTGTGCACCCCTGCACAACCCTGGGAAAATGTTGTAGTTGGTTTTAGAGCCGGCCATCGGGCTGTGGGGATTAGAATCCAGAGGTCATGTGACTGGAAACACGTTACCAAAGGTCCTGCAGGTCTCCTAAAGCCTACGCCTGTGCTGCCTGTGCAGAGGATTAGTATAATTAAACACCTTTATTTTGAATTGCTAGATCACCTGATGAAGATGTTATTCAGCCGCCGAAACGCGTTTTGTAGCAATTCAAAATAAAGGTCTATATAATTACACTAATCCTCTGCTCCCTTCTGTGTGTCCAGTGATCAGTCTGACCACAATTCTCAGTTCACTTATAATTAGCAGAGCCTTATATCTCTCCTGCAGAGTGTAAGCTCTTATGATCAGCAGGTCCTGTCTCCATCCTGTAAAATGTAAGCTCTTATGATCAGCGCGTCCTGTCTCTATCCTGTAGAGTGTAAGCTCTTATGGCTAGTTTGGTCCTCCCTCCCCCTCTCTCTCTCTTTCTCTATCCCGTAGAGTGTACACTCCTATAGTCTGTGGGGATCTCTCTATCTCCTGTAGAGTGTAAGCTCTTATGGTCAGTGTAGTCCTCTTTCTTCTTTAGAGTGTAAGCTCATATGGTCAGCGGAGTCATCTCTTATTCCTGTAGAGGGTAAGCTTTTATGGTCAGCGGGGTCCTCTTCCTTGTAGAGTGTAAGATCTTATGATCAGCGGGGACCTTACTCTCCTGTACAGTGTGAGGTCTTATAATGAGCGGGGTTCTCTCTTTCCCCTATAGAGAGTAAGCTATTATGATCAGCGGGTCCTTTCTCTCCTGCAAAGTGTAACCTCTCATAGTTAATAAAGTCCTCTCTTATGGTCAGTGAGGTCCTCTCTTTCTCTCCTGTACAGTAAAAGCTCTTATGATCAGTGGTTGTCTTGCTCTTTCCTGTGGAGTGTAAGCTCTTATGGTCAGTGGGGTCTTCTCTCTTATAGAGTGTAAGCTCTTATGATCAGCAGGGTCCTCTCTCCCCTGTAGAGTGTAGACTCTTAGGGTCAGCAGTGTCCTCTCTCTCCTGTAGAGTGTAAGCTTTCATAGTCAATGAAGTCCTCTATCCTGTAGAGTGTAAGCTCTCATAGTCAATGAAGTACTCTCTTCTGTAGAGTGTAAGGTCTTATGGTCAGCAGGGTTATCTTTTCCCTGTAGAGTGTAGACTCTTAGGGTCAGAAGTGCCCTCTCTCTTGTAAGAGTGTAAGCTCTCATGATCAGCGGGAACCTTTCTCTCTTCTGTAGAGTGTAAGCTCTTATGGTCAGCAGTGTCCTCTCTCCCCTGTAGAGTGTAAGCTCTTATGGTCAGTGGGGACCTTTCTCTCTTCTGTAGAGTGCAGACTCTTAGGGTCAGCAGTGTCCTCTCTCCTGTCGAGTGTAAGCTTTCATAGTCAATGAAGTCCTCTCTCCTGTAGAGTGTAAGCTCTCATAGTCAATGACGTCCTCTCTCCTGTAGAGTGTAAGCTCTCATAGTCAATGAAGTCCTCTCTCCTGTAGAGTGTAAGCTCTCATAGTCAAGGAAGTCCTCTCTCCTGTAGAGTGTAAGCTCTCATAGTCAGTGAGGTCCTCTCTCCTGTAGAGTGTAAGCTCTCATAGTCAGTGAGGTCCTCTCTCCTGTAGAGTGTAAGCTCTCATAGTCAATGAAGTACGCTCTTCTGTAGAGTGTAAGGTCTTATGGTCAGCAGGGTTATCTTTTCCCTGTAGAGTGTAGACTCTTAGGGTCAGAAGTGCCCTCTCTCTTGTAAGAGTGTAAGCTCTCATGATCAGCAGAAACCTTTCTCTCTTCTGTAGAGTGTAAGCTCTTATGGTCAGCAGTGTCCTCTCTCCCCTGTAGAGTGTAAGCTCTTATGGTCAGTGGGGACCTTTCTCTCTTCTGTAGAGTGCAGACTCTTAGGGTCAGCAGTGTCCTCTCTCCTGTCGAGTGTAAGCTTTCATAGTCAATGAAGTCCTCTCTCCTGTAGAGTGTAAGCTCTCATAGTCAATGAAGTCCTCTCTCCTGTAGAGTGTAAGCTCTCATAGTCAGTGAGGTCCTCTCTCCTGTAGAGTGTAAGCTCTCATAGTCAGTGAGGTCCTCTCTCTCTCCTGTAGAGTGTAAGTGTGGCGCCCCGCAACGAGTGCGTCACAGGAGGGTATTGCAGCCAAAACAGCAGCAGCAATATTCTCTGACTCAGCAGTTACACAGTTAACTCAGAGATCCATACCCTACATGCATCACCTAGCATAGAGGGCCAATCAGGTCCTGGTGGGCGGAGTGTAAGGGTAGTGTGTAGTGGAAAGTTTAGAACAAATAGTCAGTCTAGAAGAGAGAACTCTCCAAGCAACGTAGGAGAAGGAGCTAAACCAACCAGCTCTGCAACCTAGGAGAGGGGGCTGAACAGTTCCGTGCGGCCCCCTGGCCAATGACCTGGCCCATCTCCCCGTCATCACCCCGGTTGAGCGCCATTATTCCCGGTGCTTCTATAACCGATCTACGGGCATCTACATGCGGGTCCAAAATCATCCCGTGCCCATCTACAGCTGGTTTGCTGGTACCAAAGCTAGAAGGAGTTCAGCACTTCTACGCGAACCAGAGGAGTGGAGGGACCGCTTTACAGGAGCACCCCACCATCGCCAAATCCAGTCGTCTAACCAGCGGTGTACCCACCAAGGGACCCAAGGCCCCCCAAAACACCCATAACGTATACTCTGGGTAGGGCATTGAAGCAGCCTCCCGGTACCCGATCTGGTATTCCTGGGCGACAACGGCAACACAACTTAGTTAGAATGGAGGAACACCACGGATCTCTGAGAAACACTGGTCATTGCTGAGTCCACCCGGTCCACTACCCGTCACTGTATGCCATGTACTGCCTGCTGGTTACAGTAAAGAACCCGTTACAGAGACTTACAGTGTCCGTGCCTTTTTATGAACTGTCTATCCGCATGCGATGGTAACCGCAGCTGCCTCAGAACATCTTGTGCAGCTCCTGGCTCCGGGATCACTGCTCAGCCTGTGGGGAGCATTCCATCTTGCTGCATTCCATCCCCCGGAGGCCCCGCAGCGTCGGTACAGTTACCGAAACTCTCATAGGTGGCGTCACGAAACAAATTAACCCCTAAAGTGTTCAACCATCGTCTCTCTCTTTTGATCTGTACCCACCGGGCCCCACTACCGGCAAGCGCGGTCCATCCGTGACAAGAAGGAGGAAGAAAACGCCTGTCCCCCCGGAGTCCCGGCCACGGTGAGTCATAAGCTCTTATGGTCAGTGGAGATCTTAGGATTGCAGAAAACTCCTTAGTAAAATTCAGGTCATGAGCGTGGGTTTTCTCTTGGCCATTTATCTAGAGGTTAAATAAACTTTTCATTCTAATTATGGATCACTGCTTTAAATGAAATATTTATTTTTTGCCCATATGAAACTACTTTGTTAATGAATCTATGTGATACGATAAGACATTAAGAAGCCAAAAAGAATTGAAATCTCGCTCACAAGTAAACTGACCTGAGGACAGGAGTTATTGGATCTCTGGGTTCATTGTCTAAAGAAAGTTTCCTAATATTCTTTGAGGATTTGACACAGCAGAAAAATAAAATCTGGTTTTATCATTCATTGTCTGCGCTCGATCTCTATATTGATATATTAGTCCTGTGAGGTTAAATGTCCACGTCCTGCCTCACACATAAATTCTTCACATCTGATGCCGCTTTCATAAATTGAGCCTCCTGTTTTAGTGGTGGAGGCAGAAGATCTGACATATTTTATCTTATCACTGATATATCTTCTATGTTACTGTCATTACATCCTTGCTATTTCTTTCACCATACGGTTTCTGGCTATTTTATTGTGATACAGTATATCAGTTTAAATAACGTTTCAATACAGAAGTTGACTATCTATCTGTTCATCTGTTCTATCTATCTATCTATCTATCTATCTTTCTATCTATCTATCATCTATCTATCTATCTATCTATCTATCTATCTATCTATCTATCTATCTTTCTATCTATCTATCTATCTATCTATCTATCAATCTATCTATCTATCTATCTATCTATCTATCTATCTATCTATCTATCTATCTATCTATCTATCTATCTATCTATCTTTCTATCTAACTATCTATCTATCTATCTATCTATCTATCTATCTATCCATCCACCCATCTATCATCAATCTGTCCACACTCTTCAATACTGAATTTGCAACACCAAAAAAGGAAAAGTTGTGGAATTATGGAAATCATGGATGGACACAGGGGTGCACCAAGCCTCACTGCCGCCTGAGCCGCGGCACCGATTATGGGGGGGGGGGTGCTAGTAGAGCCCAGCACTGCCGCCCCTTCTGCCTCGCTACCGCCGCCTGAGCCGCGGCAGTGATTGCCGGCCGCGGCCGTGAGTACCGGGGGGGGGGGTGCTGTTGAAGCCCGGGGCTGCCGCCCCTACTGTGACTCTCCCCCGGCGGTCGCCGCTTACCTGCGGTGCGCGCGGGGTGAGCGGCCGGCGCCATGACAGGGGGAGGCTGTGTGCATGAGGCGCCGCCCCCTTCTGCACTGCCGCTCCCCCTGCCTGCTGCCGCCTGAATGACAGGGCTCACACTGTCCAATGGACGGTGCGGCCCTGGATGGACAGATATGGTAATGATCTGCAAATGGTAAAACATTGAGAACATTTTTTTCAAAACCTCTCAGTTCATTTAGTTTTGAGTATGAGCTAAATCTCCACAGAGCATTGGCTGCTATGAATGAGGTCATTCATTGTTGTCTGAGGACCATTCTGCCATTGTTTCCAGGTTTTCGCTGTCCCTGGTCACGGGCTGCACTTTGCTTAGGTCGGGTGTCTGCCATAATTGGTGGAGACCATTGAGGAGCTATATATGTAACCCTATTACTTTATTCACAGCCTCCGTATCTTGTGCACCCTGAATGAAGGTCTAGAGATGAGGCCTATGGAGCTCATACACGTTAGGTAGAACTCCAATAAAATGGCTGATGTTGGCCATGAAAGATTGTCATCTGATTTGGTGAGTGAGCGTTTGGTTTGACTGACTGACAAATATTTATAATAGTTCAAAATACCAGTTGGGAGTGTTGAACTTTCTCAATTGATTACCAACATGAGCTTATAATGTCCAATATTGGCTAATTAAGGAACAATGCAGAAATGGTGGTATTTAGATTATGAGCGCTATACAAGGACACTGCACTGATTAGTATTACCTTTAGGTCTTTATTGAATATTGACAAATGTGAGTCCTCGCCACAACATGTTTCAACGCTAATGCGTCTTCCTCAAGTGGAAGATACTTTCAGGGAGCGCCTTTTTAACAACGGTCATATATTGCACTCCAGGGGCCCTATAGTAAAGGTCTGAATATGGCCATCTCTAGAGTCCCTCATTTGCCTTGATCGTAAGCCAGGAAGCTGCCCTTACTGCACAGTTTGGGCCTAATACTGGTAACAGAGGGCTTCCTCTTCTGACTAATCAGGTCTTGTGGTTACTGTTCATCATGTAGGTAGCTCAAGACATTGGTGGGTTTCTGATGTGTCAAAAATCGGCACCTGGTGGGCATGGAGAGGGCTGAGCATGTAACCAACTACATAAAACGTCTCTTGACGTCTGTTGTATACAAGGCGGAAGTCAAGAGAAATGGGCAATCACTGGTGTTACCCACTTGTCCCAGGTATCCCGAGCTCTGTTTCCTTCCCTTGCATCTGCTGCCCTCTGCTGTGCTCCATAAGGTGTTTTGCAGCTTCCCCAGAGTGGATTAATGACATAATTTCACTAGACCTATATAATGCTCATATAGACACCCCTGTACCTTTGAATGGAGACACTAGTGTTCCAAGTTTGGTTTGCTCCCTTACCTGTGCTTGCTGGGTCTCCAAATTGCATTTATCCTTGCTTGCTTCCACTTCATCCATCCTGCTGCTCTGAGATTAATGCACCTTCCTGCTCTCTGCATCAATGCTCAGAGTTCCTGTGCCCACCCAAACCTATGGCTTAGAGCAAGGATCCCCAACCTATAACTCGGAAGCCACATGGGACTCACGGGTCAGTGATGTGTTGCTCGCGACTGTCTTCCAGCATGGTGTATTAGCATTAACTCTAGCAAACATTTATTAAGTGTACATCCCCTGATGCTAGCTTATGTGTAGCTCCACTCAAAGAGAAGATCTGGGGGTAGGGTAGAAAAACTTGGATTTTGGTGTACTGCCTCAGTGTGATTTCTGTGGAACAGCATAGGCTGTTATCGTAACAGTAATAGGGCTCTGTGTTTCCTTCCTCTGTGAGAGGTCAGAGCTGAATGTGGCTGATGACCCTCTCTCAGAGCTGGATGTGACCACAACCACCCTCTCTCAGAGCTGGATGTGGCTCATGACCTTCCCTCAGAGCTGGATGTGGTTCATAAACCTCTCTCAGACCTGGATGTGGCTCTTGACCCTCTCTCAAAGCTGGATGTGACCCACAACCCTCTCTCAGAGCTGGGTTTGGCTTGCAACCTCTCATAGCTGGATGTGGCCCATGACCCTCTCTCAGAGCTGAGTGTAATTTCCAACACTCTCTTCGAGCTGGATGTGACTCACAATCCTCTCTCAGAGCTGGTTATGGCCCGTGAGCCTTTCTCGGAGCTGGATGTGGCTCGTGTCCCTCTATCAGAGCTGGATGTGGCTCGTGACCCTCTATCAGAGCTGGATGTCGCTCGTGATCCTCTCTCAGAGCTGGATGTGACTCACAATCCTCTCTCAGAGCTGGGTATGGCCCGTGACCATTTCTCGGAGCTGGATGTGGCTCGTGACCCTCTCTCAGAGTTGGATGTGGCTCTTGACCCTCTCTCAAAGCTGGATGTGACCCACAACCCTCTCTCAGAGCTGGGTTTGGCTTGCAACCTCTCATAGCTGGATGTGGCCCATGACCCTCTCTCAGAGCTGAGTGTAATTTCCAACACTCTCTTCGAGCTGGATGTGACTCACAATCCTCTCTCAGAGCTGGTTATGGCCCGTGAGCCTTTCTCGGAGCTGGATGTGGCTCGTGTCCCTCTATCAGAGCTGGATGTGGCTCGTGACCCTCTATCAGAGCTGGATGTCGCTCGTGATCCTCTCTCAGAGCTGGATGTGACTCACAATCCTCTCTCAGAGCTGGTATGGCCCGTGACCATTTCTCGGAGCTGGATGTGGCTCGTGACCCTCTCTCAGAGTTGGATGTGGCTCTTGACCCTCTCTCAAAGCTGGATGTGACCCACAACCCTCTCTCAGAGCTGGGTTTGGCTTGCAACCTCTCATAGCTGGATGTGGCCCATGACCCTCTCTCAGAGCTGAGTGTAATTTCCAACACTCTCTTCGAGCTGGATGTGACTCACAATCCTCTCTCAGAGCTGGTTATGGCCCGTGAGCCTTTCTCGGAGCTGGATGTGGCTCGTGTCCCTCTATCAGAGCTGGATGTGGCTCGTGACCCTCTATCAGAGCTGGATGTCGCTCGTGATCCTCTCTCAGAGCTGGATGTGACTCACAATCCTCTCTCAGAGCTGGGTATGGCCCGTGACCATTTCTCGGAGCTGGATGTGGCTCGTGACCCTCTCTCAGAGTTGGATGTGGCTTGCAACTTTCTCTCGGAGCTGGAAGTGGCTCACAATCATCTCTCAGAGCTGAATGTGCTTCATAACCCTCTTTAAGAGCTGAATCATGGTCAGAAAAGTTGAGGAACTCTAGCTTAGAGGATCCACCTCACCTGGTGAGCCTTACAACTGGGCAGGAGGAGCATAAAGGAAACATGGTTTGCCAATATTGGCTTTGTGCCACTTTGATTACTTGTGGATTATTACAGATTTCTGCAGCACTCATTTGTTCTAAGACTCTGGGATGTTTCCCCTCTATTCAGAAGAGGTTTCAAGTATGGTGTATGCTTCTAGTCGAAAAGTCTTAAAACTTTTTATAACACAAGATCCAATTGGATTTATAAAGAAGCAGGCACAATAGAGTTTCAAAACCCAACTCTGAACTATGAGCTTCTGATTCTTTATCGAGATCCTTTAACTTTCATTGAAAATTGTAATTTTGCAGATCAAACCTTCTTACATCCTTACACAAGGGTTAAATATTACATAATACAGAGGGTTCATTATAAATTAATTCCGTAATGATTGGGACCCTGCTTTCGCTTTATGTACTTGTCTGTCTCTCTCTCTCGTTTTCTCTTCAGATGATTTGCTCCAAAGGACACATCTGTTATTTTATTTCTGCTGAAGCGGGCTGAAATAAGACAGTTATCTTCAAGTGGCGTAATTTACATCACCTTGGTGTACCAAGGATTCAGGTCACCGTTAAATATACAGTTCTTCAGGTGGAAGCGGAGCCTTGTCTCTCCGTGCAGTTACACCACATACATATGAATATATCAATAAAAAATTCATTATAACATCTGTCTATGGGGCATTCTCTATTTAATAGAGATAGGTTTTCAGGCACCTTACACATGTAATGAAAAATTAGACGGTAACATCTTTGTCCGATGCATTTTCCCATGTACAAAATGTACTCTAATCATCCAGCAACTGTTTCATTACCGGATTTTGCTGACACTCTGATAAAATGTAATTGTACACCGCGGCGATATTAAACTGAAAAAAAGGAGGTCTTTTAGTTTAAATTAGCTTCAAATGCCGAATGATTGCATAGAAGGGGAAGAAGAGCTGGTAAACACATTCTGAATTACACAAACAGAATTCTGGGGTCATTTGTCTATGATTCTTAATTATCGTTAAGTGAAAAAGAGTCTTAGAAATATGTTTTTCAACCCTGACTTATTATATGATGCCCTAATCAACATGAGTAAATTGGCCAAAAGTGACCCACTATTATGGCTCGAAGTTACCATCAAGGACCCAAGTAGAGTTGGTGCGAATCAATCCAAAGGACCCAGTCAATATTTTGTGGCCAATCAATGGGAGCCCAGAGAACTGTATTTTACTTCTCAGCACCGACGACTCTTTTTTTGATTGTCCAATATCATTTTATATCATTATGAACATGTGATGTGATGCGAGGCCGGCTAATTCAAAGAAGAATGGCAGATGTCATCAGATAAGAGTTGGTTCTCCGAGTTCCATTCCAGTGGCCAGAGATTTCTGACTTGCCTCTTGGACTTGGTCTTTTGCATTGATTGGAACCAACTCTGATGGTCTTTTTGGGTGAGACCCAACTGAACATTGGTCCTAACCACTGTATTGTCTCTGTATTGTCACTCAGAACTTTTGTTTTGTTAGTTGTCAGGATAGTCAATCATGTGACCCCTTTCTGATCTGTAAAGTGCATAAAGGTGCTTAGACTCAATGACTTTGGCAAAGTTTTTCTAGATCATTTTTAACCCTATGGAAGAGGAAAGAGTCATCTGGGCAGGATGTTCAGACCATTGCAGAATCCATGTAAAAGAAAAAATGGCAATGGCAATACTGCTATGTATTGTGTAAGAGAAAAAAGGAAACTCAGAGTTAGGAATGTTGGAGAAGCTAGCAGCAGCAGATGCACCACCATCACACCTGGCACCAGTTGCCCATGCAATAGACTTACCAAATACAGGCCACAGTTGACTTCCTTCACCTGCAGCAAGCATATTAGTGAAGAAGTGGATAGTGTTATGGAATATAATGGCACATCACTTGCCTTAGTCACAGCAAGATATTACTCTTGATGTTACCTCAGACGGTGACACCATCAGTTTGAGTCACAGAACAGACTGTCTGATCACAAATGACTAGGATGGATAATGTTTGGACTGTTATTTATAAAAAAAAACATTAAAAGTCTGTCAATGTGCTAAGTTGTTGATTGTATTGTTGAATATTACTGTCTACCATCTGTTGCTATGGTGTGGGCACTTTTCTAAGCCTTTGTGTTAAAGAGCTTCAAAGGGGGTTGCATATAGTCTTATGACACCTCAGAGTCTCCTACTCATATTTTCGGGACAATTGAAGGCTTTGCATTATTGCCATTTGGTGCGAATAAAATTTTACAGAAAAAATTGACAAACCTGACAAATTGAAATATCAAAATATTTGATCATCTTGATTTATCTATTGTTCTCTCTTAACTTCACCATAGCACTGCCAGTTGTCTGTCACGCTAGTCACTACTGTGGTGTTCCTACGGTCCAGTTGCCACCATGGTATCGCCTCCCTAAACGGGGTGGTATCATGTCTGGAAGTAAATGGAGCTCCCTACATCAGGTAAACCATGCATCCACACCCAAGCCTGATCCCTGACCAGAAGGGGGAGCACAAGCACCTAGTTTTTAGGGTGACTGCCTTTTTTAGCTGGGGGTAGGGGACAGAGCAGAGGAGTAGATTGTGAGGAATGGAAGGGAGAGGACACACGAGGAGAGAGCTCTTGGGGTTTGTAGCTGTTTCAGGCTCACCCCAGGTTCGGATACAGAAGAGGACACCAGAGTCCTGGGCTATTCAGGGATTGCAAGCCCTTGCAACCCAAGTCTGGAGATCAGAGGATTACAAGTCTGTTGGTCACAAGTGTAGACTCAAGAGCACAGCAGTATAGAGAGCTTAGAGCTGTGAGAAACAGGACAGCACCACTGATAGGCTTGCACTGCCTGCTGGTTGGGAAAACTACACAGAGAAGGGAGCACAAAGAGAGAGACAGATCAATTCACAGACATGAGACTCTAAATATCAAGCGCAGAAAAAAGGCGTACTGATCCCACCTAGTGGAGTGGACTTCAGTTGCTTCCAGGCTGGCCAGACCCTTGGACCTGGTGACTAGTTCCCCTAGATTCAACTTACCATCAAACACCAGTAAAGGTAAAGACTGAATTCATTTGTCTCATTGCTTCTTTCTGCTGCACTGCTCACTACAACCCCCATCATCACCCAGGGGACTTACTCTTACTGGGGAGAGTCATCTACCTTGCTGCTGAACCATCTAACCCCTAGGACCCCTTAAGCAACAGTGGTTACTCCTGACCAAATACTCCAGTTGGCATTACAAAACATCTAGACTCTATAATCCCCTGTAAATATCCCATTTTAGTTGTCCAGCCAGGGCCACGGAGCTGGGTAATCAACAGCATTTTATCCCATCAGACTGCCTGCTCGACTACCGAGTATCCCGGCCCCACACGACTGCCCCACTACTAATAGAGAGGGTGTGACACAGTCACTACTTACAGAAGTATAGACAGCAGAGTAGGAATGGGCGAATCTACTCGCTAGGACTCGTTACTCGGCGAGTAGTAAGGGACTCGCAGGACTCGGTACTCTGCGAGTTTCCCAGTGATTACTCGCACGAGTCCAATGCAAATCAATATCAATCCTAGTTTTGTCAGAAACGCTGACAAAACTAGGATTGCCATTGTTTGCATTAGACTCGGCTACTGTGCCAGTGATAGCAGGGAAACTCGCAAAGTAACTGCTGTTTCTTTGCGAGCCGAGTCCAGCTGTCTTCTCTGTGCAGCTCCAGGGTCCTAGAGCCCGCCTGCTGCCTGATGTAGCAGTGCTGAGATTGTTCTCAGTCTGCTCATTCCCTGTGCATAGACATCTATCTATTCACAGGGATGAGCAGAGAGGACATCGCGTTAGGGACTACGTCGGACGGAAGAGGATTTTTTAAATTAAAGATGGAGTCCCTAATGGCTTTTTTTTTATTTCAAATAAAAAATTTTCTCTGTGTTTTTTTAACCCTTTATTGGAGATTCTTAGTGGCTGGGTCAAATGTGGCCTGACATTAAGAATCTCGGGCTTAATACCAGCTTGTATAACAAAGCTGGTATTAACCCCTTTATTACCCAGCGTGCTACCGCAACCAGGGCCGCTGGAAGAGCGGGGTTCAGCGCCAGAGGATGGCGCTTCAATGAACGCGCCATCTTCTGGGGCGGCTGCGGGCTGCAATTTGCAGTGGGGGGTGCCCAGAAAGCTTGGGCATCCCTGCGCTGCGGATTCCAGCCCCCAGCTGCTTAGCTGTACCTGGCTAGACATAGAAATTGCGCGGAGCCCCACGCATTTTTTTAAAATTATTTCATGAATTTCAGAGTCAGAGTCTCAGAGTCAGAGTCAGAATCTCAGAATTTCATGAAATAATTTTAAAAAAATGCGTGGGGCTCCGCGCAATTTCTATGTCTAGCCAGGTACAGCTAAGCAGCTGGGGCTGGAATCCGCAGCGCAGGGATGCCCAAGCTTTCTGGGCACCCCCCGCTGCAAATTGCAGCCCGCAGCCGCCCCAGACGATGGCGCGTTCATTGAAGCGCCATCCTCTGGCGCTGAACCCCGCTCTTCCAGCGGCCCTGGTAGCGGTGGCACGCTGGGTAATAAAGGGGTTAGGGCCAGCTTTGTATTATCAGCTGGCCCTAAGCCCGAAATTTATGGCGGTCACGCCAATATTAGACATGACCGCCATGAATTTCTATTAAATTTTTTAAAAAAACACAACACAAAGAAAATTTTTTATTAGAAATAAAAAAAAAAGCCATTAGGGACTCCATCTTTAATTAAAAAAATCCTCTTCCGTCCGACGCAATCCAAAACGCGATGTCCTCTCTGCTACATCCCCTGTGCATATATATAGATCTCTATGCACAGGGAATGAGCAGACTGAGAACAATCTCAGCTCTGCTACATCATCTCTGTGCACAGACATTCATGTCTGTACACAGGGAATGAGCAGACTGAGAACAATCTCAGCACTGCTACATCAGGCAGCAGGCGGGCTCTAGGACCCTGGAGCTGGGGCAGCCAGAACACAGAGAAGACAGGATCTTATCTGTGCGAGTCAGCGATTACTTACAAAGTAAACGAGCAATGCAAATAAATGACAAAGCTAGGATTGCTTCAGGCTGAAGCTTCCGAGACACATCTGCGATTTGTAAATCTCACACTACTCGCTATTACTCGCTTCCCCATTCATTAACATTGGACTCGCTAGACTCGCAACGAGTAGCGAGTCCTGGGCTCGGACTCGCTAGAGTCAAGCGATTCCGAGTAATTTAGGATTCGCCCATCACTACAGCAGAGAAATCAGGTAATACTGGGTCAGGTTCCAAGATAGCTTGTGCCTTGTATTATTTAGGGAGTATACAGAGACCTAGTAATGCAATGTTCCAGGCTCAGGTTTCAAGGAGAGCACAAAGAGGATTCATGGAGTCATCAGAGGCATATTCAGGCAATGGTGCAAGGGTCAAAATACCAGGAGATCACAATAAGTACAGGGAGCAGGCAAAAGGGAAATCAAACACTGATCCAGGATCACATAACAGAGCTGAGAACAAGATGGACACAGGAATGCAGACCATACAGCACTTTACATGGAATGTAACATTAAGAGGATTCTGGAACAGGTCAATTAGTAAAGTAGCAGAGCAATTACAGGGAAGATAGTACACCTGAGCAACCCAGTACCTCCCAGAATCAGAATGGAGCCTGCGCTTTCAATCATCTACTGACAGCTCACCACAACAGATACAAAACACAGCAATAACTCTTAGGCCCCTTTCACATCACAATTTTTGTGCATCCGTAACTATCCATTGTAAAACTGATATCCACGGATCCAATTTGGCCTCCATGTATCCCTATGGGCACGGATGGGCACGGATGGTGCTTAATAGCCATCCGTGTCTGCAGGGATCCGATTGTGTCCGCTGTTTTCACATCCCCAAAATTGGAGACTGCTCCAATTTTGGGCACAGCGGACTAAATCGGACAGAATCGCATCCGACGCTATCCGATTCAAATAACATGGGGGTCTATGGAGCTCAGATGCGGGAAAAAACAGAATAGTTTCCCGGATCCGATTCTAGTGTACTGAGCATGCTCCATACACTAAAACTGCTCTGCTCAGTGTAATTTCACTTCAGCTGTGTATCTACATACACTATCTACATACACTGCTAAAGTGAAGTTAAAGAAAGCAATGTGTTAAAAATAAATCCTCACCTCTCTGCTGGCTGTCCGGGACCCGAGAGAAAGATGTCTGATGGCTGCAGGACCTTAAAATGTGATGATTGGTCGGTAGCGATCAGGTGGTATGTGACATCACATATCACATGATTGCTACTGGCCAAACACAGATCTTTAAGGTCCTGGCAGCATCCGGATGCCTTCTCGGGTCCCGGACAGCCGGCAGAGAGGGGAGGATTTATTTTTTTTATTTTTAATACATGTTTTCTCTTTTATTTTGCTTTCCCAGTGTATGTAGATAGTGTATGTAGATACACAGGGAAAACAAAACTTCAGCCCCAACATGTCACACAGGGGGAGGAACACAGGATTCTTCCTCCCCCTGTGTGACATCACAGCCCCGACACCACTGGGCTCCTCGCAGCTCTTTCTGTGTCCGGATCCATCAAAATTACGGATCCGGACACAAAAATGTCATCCGGAGGTATACATCTGGGCCTGTCCCTTCCTGTCCGCGTGGTCCTGCAAAAAAACAGGATCCCCACAGAGAGGAAAAAATCGTGATGTGAAGGGGACATAGATGCACTGAAAGGAGGAATAGCGACAGTTTCCTTGCTGGTCTCCTTTCCTCCTCTTCTGGCGGACATGGTTCTACAGTGACCACATTGTTGATGCATTGGTTACATGTTGGTCATTGCTGTGGACACTGATTGACTGCAGAGATCACATGCCATCCTCCATGGAAGGAGGGGGACCAGGACGGAATTATTATTTTTTTTTACTTTGCAGGGACTGGAGTAAAACAAAAACATTTTTTGAAGTAGACAACTTCAAATTAATTATTCATTCAAATTAATTATCGTTACGTTTTATTTCCAAGAGGCTTCCACGTCAAGTAAAGTAATGACCAGACATAGGGTGGCATTCCAGAAGTCACGCACAGGACTGCACAACCTCATTGTAGACTTTCTACAGAAGCCATGGGCACCGGAGATTATCTTATACATGCACCCTAAGGAGCAACGACTTCTCACCTGCTGCACTGCGGATGGTGGAAAATATACTTTTAATTAAAAAGAGAAGGCATTAAGCAACCATCAAAGAAGGAACTATGGATCCTTGTAACTCACGATGCCGGGGCTAGCAAGGTACAAGACAAACACACTCCAGCCCTGTGTTAGACTTTAGACAAGCTTATTTCTTGGACTTAATTAAAACTGTGTTCCCTCTTTTATTCAATTTATGAAGCCCAGCCAGTAGGATTAAGCGATTACGGGCAAAAAAAAGCCCCATTTGTGAACAACTCATAAGCTTGAGCTGCTAGGCATCTCGGTTGTACTCCATTAAATTAATAAGGAATGAATAGACTGATCCATTATGAATAAAACGGTGGGGAGCCGCAGCATTGCTTCATACTTTTCTACATACTCCTCGGAGAACATTTCAAATGATTATGTTCATATTCATTCAATTGGATTTCTGCAAAAGTGGAATGCATAAATTACTCTAAAGATCTCCAATGTAGTGTTTATGTTAAACATTATGTCTGGGAATTAATATAACTATTATAAAGCCATTACCGACCAACATATCCACCTACATGCAATACACTGGATGCTTAACCCTTAGATCTCGCCTGCCATATACCGCCACTGGGGTCTGTGGATGTCACTTCTTATTAAACAGCAAAGATTCAATTAGATTTGCATTGCTAATATTGTTGTTTTTTTTCTATTCACTTCCATTTAAGACGATGCAGAAATACAACCCTGAAAAGAATGAAAGTGCATTGCAATATGGCTTGTGTATGCTTCGCCCTCCTATAATGCCATGCACTTCTATTCCATACAGGGCTATAATTCTGTATCTTCCATTAAAGAAGGTACAAAACTCAGCCCTTGGAATAATGGAGGGGCATTGCTTATAGGGGGCTGATGGCATGTGATGAGCCCAGGGCTAGGGGTACTCAGACACCGGGACTGATGGCTTCTTGGAGGGGGTTCCGTGCCCTGGTTATCATTTGTTAGATGAAGGGGAGGAGGGGATATTTACAAGGACTACGTGACGCCACCTGTAGTTCCCAGTAATATAGGTACTGCCGCTGCAAGCCGGCCACTGAGGTGATGGTGGGTGCAGCAGAGTGTGGTACAGCTCCCCACAGGTGGAGCTTTTACCTCAGGGCAGCGGTGATGGATGAGGATGAGGGAAATAGTTGTTGGAGTTCTTACCCCTCCGGTGAGATGTTGCTGATGGTGTTGAAGCCCTCCGGGCACTGGCGAGAAGAATGACAGAGACCACTTCAACTCAAACTCCACTTTACTGGGTACCGGCAGATGTTAAACGATACATGGTACAGTCCGGTTTACCGGTGTCTGTTGTCAGTTCAGGGTCCCCCTTATGGAGCCTATAGATGTTCTCTCTTAGTCTTTCGGGGTCTACTTTATTCTTCTCTGTCTTTACCACCCTCGCAGAGCTCTACCGCCAGTCCTACGGTCTGTATCTAGTAGGTAAGGTTGGTTCCTTACCGGTACGGACGGGAGCAGCTGGAACGTACAATCTCTCCCGCCACCGGAATTCGGCCCGCTACCTCTAGTGTCCTGAACCGGTTTCAGGTCTGAGGGGTGAGATGCCTTTGTGCGATAATGGCAACGCGATTAATATGGGCCCGCAGCTCGTCGGCTTCCCGTGCTGCTGGTATTTCCCAAGCGTGACCAGCCAGCTCTAACCAGTCCTGGTCTGTTTCCTTCTGCTTGGGCCCCCACTTAAAGATGGGGATCCCTCCTGTCAGCGGTACTGTCAGGCCTGTCCTTCCTGACTGCCTTCACAGCACTGCCTGAGGTAACTGTCTCTCCACTCTTACTACTGTAGCCTAGGCTCCACCCCCTTTTTGGGACCTACTAAATAACCAGTCCCCCCTATTCTAGGTGGCCTAGTTTTAGGTGTGTGTGTTTAAAAACAGACTCCATAGGTTAAACCCCGAACCGACAACTTACAGAGATACCACATTTGTTGTCAGATGTAATACCTCTCTGTGGCGCCTAGCCAGAAGGGCGCCACAATGCATATACCGAACAGATGAACTATGTCACTCCAGGCAAATCAGTAAGTACAGGAAGACTTGAGGACTTCTGCCAAGAAGCCTTAATTTTTCTTTTGCCCTACAAGTTCTTAAACAAGTTTTACAGGATTAAATTATTGATATTGATGGACCATGCTTAACTGGGTGAGGTGGATTTGTGGCACCCCAGAGTCTGGAGGCCAAGGTGACATTGCCTCCCTCGGAGGTTTTATGTCATGCGTGGAAGCATGAGGAGGTCCCCATGCCAAGTAATACACAGCATGCAACACAATTCTCACAGACCAGAAGAGGAAGCTCCAGAACCCAATCTACATGGGAGCTGCTTTCTTTGGTCGAGAGGAGGAGACATTTAAGTCTGTTAGGCTTCTTTCATATCAGCATTTTTTTCAAATTGTGGCAGATGCGAGCAGATTTACCACATCTGCCGCCTAAAGTCACACTTGCGGCACACATGCATTATCGATGGGGCTTGCAGCAGGTGCGGCAAGTGCGGTATTGCCGATGGTTCCGGCACTTCTGGCAGTTTCGGCCACAAAAAAAAACGCTGCTGACCGCGGTTTTTTTTACCTTGTCAGCCGAATCTGGAGGGCAGGGGGTTGCAACCCCCACAGGCCAGACTGAACACCCGGAGACACCAGAGCAGACCGAGAGCATGAGGCTGCCAGTGGAAAGGCAGTGCCCATGATAGGCTCACGCTGTCTGCCACACAGGTCAGAACCAACACTCAGGAGAGGGCCGCATCATAGCTACAGGCAGACAAGGAAGGCCTCCAACACCACCAGGCTAGCCGGACTCTTATCATCTGTAACTAGTACTCCAGATTGCATTATCATATGCCAAGAAGTAAAAAGTACAGAAAACTGCACTTTCCTGTGTCCCTTGCTTATTCTCTGCACCTCAAAGGGTATCACCACTAAACAGACTGTCCTGTCTGCCCTGGGGCATCGCTCCATCCGTGGAGAGCTGGACCATCTTTGCTGAACCACAGTTTTCAGCAATCCAATTGCCGAATACCACAGGTGGTGTCACAACTTAATTCCATGTAATTATCCCCCATTTTTATGACAAGGCCAGGTAACCAGCACCACCATGACATCCTGAAGTATTATATTGCCCGATTACGAGTATCCCACGGTACTGGCGAGGTGTGTCAGATCCTTCATGCCACGGGCCTCATGGGCATTAGTGCAGCAGTCAGTTGAGACACACGAGAAACAGCAAATGTCCCGGAGACTGCAGACAGGTAGCAGAGGGTACGGGAAGCTGCAGACAGACAGAGGCATCTAGGAGACCACAGACTGGTAGTATAGAGCCTGGTAGATTGGAAAGAGTTGACAGAAATACTGGAAACATCAGACAAACAGGAGATGTCCTCTAGACTGCAGACAGGTTGCAGAGGTACTGGAAACCGCTGGCTGACAGGAGACATCCTGGAGACAGTAGACAGGTTGCAGAGGTAGTGGAATCCAAAAACAGACAAAAGATGTTCTGGAGATGGCAGACGAATAGCAGAGGTCCTGGAAGATCGAAAACATCTAGCAGAGCTATTAGAATCCACTGGCAAATTGAAGATGCCCCAGAGACCTCTGAAAGGTAGAAAAGGTCCTAAAAGAGTGGAAAGAGTTTTCAGAGGTATTGGAAGCTGCAGGAAGACAGGAGATGTCCTGGAGACTGTAGATAGGTTACAGAGGTACTGGAAGCCACAGACAGACATGAGACATCCTGAAGACTGCAAACAGGTAGTCGAGGTCCTGGAAGGCCAGAAACAGGTAGCAGAAGTATGAAACCTGTAGGTCGACAGGAGATGTCCTGGAGACCACAAACAGGCAGCAGAGGTTCAGAAAGAATGTAAACAGGTAGCAGAGGTCCTAAAAACTGCAGGAAGGCATTCTAGAGACCATAGACAGGCAGACAGATGGATGTCTTAGGAGAATGGAAATAGGTTTTCTTGCACAGACAAACTAAACTTCTTAATACCAAAACACAGTGTGTGTCTTTGTAGGCCTAGGGACATAGGAGTGTACTGGGCTTCCTGTAAAGCCCAACCTGGAGCACAAGAAAGTTTAGTGGATTGGGGAGAAGGGAGCAGAACCCAGGACACAAGTGTAACATGTCTGGTAAGAACATATTATCAATGTCATATTGGTTGAGGTCTGACTGCCTAGCACTGTCGTAGATTAGCTGTTACAAGCTCCTGTGGCAGCTGGATGTCAACACATGGAACAGACTGATTCTGTGCTGCTCCATTCAACATGCAGCGGGTGCTCATGGCTGATTAAGATCAGCTCCTAATCTCAATAATGCGAGCTGTTCTGTAGTTCTCCACTGCTGCGCTACACAATGTATGAAGCTGTTTTTCGCAGGTTAATGCATTTACATCCAGCCACTGTTGGAGCTTGCAAAAGCTAGGGGTAGTGCCGGGTTTCGGCTCCCCACCAATCTGAAATTGAGTAGAGGTCATCAATATGGTTTTGTGGCGCCCCGCAAGAGTGCGTCACAGGAGGGTACTGCATCCCTGACTGAAGGTGCAGTATTCTCTGTCTCAGTGATGAACTGGTTATCCCAAGGCTCCATACACCACATTCAACATCTAGAGACAGAGGACCAATTAGATACCCGTTTCCTGGGCAACCGGTCCTGGTGGGAGGAGAGTTAGATGCATAGCAGTGGGGAAAGAGAGAACAGAGTTAGAAAGTGGGAGAAACAAGAACAAGAATAGATGTCGTGACAGTACAGCTAACAGAGAGGGCACCGAGAAGTGGTGACCCAAAGTGAAGGGGGCCAAGAGAACTAGTAACGGGCGAAGAAACGAGCCGAGCCCAGTCCAACCCAGAGTACGTCTCCGAGGTAGTGCAGATGATCTAGCGCTGCGCTACAGAATGGGAGTGATAGAGGGCTTCATAGGAGCACATCACACAAACTTCCATCACCGCCCTGTACCGGGAGGGGTACCCACCATTGAGGTCCAGGGACCCATCGGGAGTCGCCAGGCCAAGGCTCGGGTGCCCAACAGAAGTTCCTCTGTATCCCGACCTGGTACGTTGTAAGCTGCGAAGAGTAAAAGGGACAGTTAGTTTAAAGAAAGACACTGTGGAGCCTTGGAGGGAGACTGTTTATCACAGGGACCACCGGTCCGTTACCTGACAGTGAAACAGTTATTCCAGTGTACCGTGTGTGAACTAAGTAAAGACCCGTGCAGAGGAACATTGTGTCCGAGCCTTATTCCCGAACTGCTACTAACCGATTCACCTACAGATTCAACTGAGCTGCAGTATTCCATCAATCCAGCTCCTGACCCCGGGGACTCCCGCTCATCCTGTAGGGAGCAGATCCATCTAGCTGCAACCCATTCCCCAGAGGTCCAAAGCAGCGCCGGTGCCATCACCGGACCCCTACAGTGGCGTCACGAAATAACAAACTTTATTCCTATGCAACCTTACTTTACCCTTCATTGACCACCAGGCCTCCACAGCCTCAGGCACAGAATTGTGGCCACAGCCAGTGCCTGAGACCTGAGAACCCGGCTTACGGTGAGTCAGTTTAATCAGACAACCCCTATAAGGCCCTTTTATGAGCCAATGAATGATCAAACAAATGGTCATGGTAAAGCTCAATCAATTACTCTGCTGTATTAACAATTTGCATCTTTATAAGCACCACCTGGGGCACCAAAGCCACTCGATTCTGTTTAGGCCGGGTTCACACCATGATGTGAATCGGACAGCCCCGGACCTGATCTTGATACAGAACCGGAGGGCAAATATGTCCTCCTGTCCGATATGCAGCTGGATTCTTTTTATAGCAGCCACAGCTGCTGATAATTCAAGATGGTGGTACTGAACTATCAGCAGGGGACAGCTCCATGGTGCTGAAGTTCAGCACCAGCCAGCGCTGACCTTCAGCACCCGGTGTCTGGCTCCCGGGTGCGGCTCCAGTGCAATCCAGCACCAAAGACACCCATGTTAGGGGCGCCGGATCGCACTGAGTTTCTCAGATTTTTTCCCCCCAGACACAAAAATGTTGCATGCAACGTTTTGTGTCCGGGAGTAAAATCCAAATTCACCCGGATCCTCCCGGACAGATGTAAACCAAATGGCAGATAACTGCCATCCGGCTCCATCTTGCCCCATAGCATACTATGGGGCCGAAATCTGATCCGGGGCTGACCGGGTCACACCGGACAGCCCCGGATCGGATTTCACCGTCTTGTGAAGCCGGCCTAAGACGCCTGGCATTCAGGCCCTCATTGATCAAACATTATAGGTTATTGAAGACCAAATCTTCAATACCCTTTAAATGCTATTTCCCACTATCACATTGGTGGAAATATAAATGCATGATAGGTGCAGATGTGGCACTCTGTGCAGGTCACCACAGATTCCCTTGGGACATGGAAGGATGGTACACAGCAAGCAGACCCCACTAACAAACAACACCTTTCACCCCAGACCTGTAGGGGGAGCTCCACTGGTTGCCTTAAGCCAGTTGCCCCTATAAATACGGGTCCTGGAGGGAGAAACACCAGAGTGTGCAGTCACTACAGAACTGTGAAGAGCTGAGTGAGCTGACCTGGTACTGGAGCCGTGCTAGGCCCATACCAGAGACACCTGAGAGAGTGGTAGACCCTCAGAGTAGGGGTCACAGGAAAAGAAGAAAGTAACAAGTACAAGAAGGGGCAGAGGAGTCATACCGACTCACCCTAACAGCGTTCCGGTCACTGGTCCGAGCTACAAGGACACAGTATAGACCTTGCAGAGAAACCAGCACTACAAATAGGGGGTTTAGCTCCCCGGACACCCGAAGCACCACCAAATGAGAGCCCGGAGTCTAGGCCAAGACAGGAATCCCATAGAGTGCCCTCAGTGCAGCAAATCCGGGTGTGAAGAGTCACACAGAAAGTGCAGTAACGGTTTGGTCGGGTTTCATGCCTGACAGACTCCAGCAGAGTAACAGACACAAGGAAGCCTACAACCCTGCTTGCTGTGGAAAGTCCTGAAGTGTTTATCTCATCTCCGGTCTAGTGTACCCGTCAACATCAGTAAAGGTACCAAAAGACTTTATGTGTGCGGGTCCCTCCTTCCAACTACACCACACCGACCGCGCTACCCTATTCCCCTCAACTCCATTAACTGCCCCGGGGAACCCCACTCATCCTGTAGGGAGCGGTTCCATCTAGCTGCCGCACATCACCCCGGAGGCCAAAGCAGTGGCGTCACGACAGACACTTTTATTATTTTATTGCCATCATCCCCTTTTATCTGCATCCCCCGAGCCCACGGCCTCAGGCACCGCCACCCGTGACTACCCCCAGAGACCTACGCCTGAGTGACCGAGTATCCCTGGGCCGGACACAGAGACCACCTGGGACACCTGCCGATCAGGGTAAGGGGCACACTTGGCTTCTGTTCACTAATACTGTGGTTCATTGTCCTCATACAGGTCCATAACGTTTTATAGAAAATGATGAACGTTACGTAAAGAACTTAACAGTAGTTAAATGACAATCATCTATTGCAGACCCCAAAGAAGTCACAAAATTAGAGATAATTTTATAAAAGTCTATGAGTGGGGGACGGCTGGAGTCAAAGACTGGAGAACATTTCTAGTAGAATGTCCACTACTTTGTGAAGTAAATAATAGTGTATTTTCTGAGCTATGAGGGGTCATGAAGCCTCCTGCTAATCTCCATCCACTTTTTAAGACTGAACTGGTGTAAAAATGACAGAAGTAACAACATTTTTGCACAAGAATGTGCGGCTTTTCTGGTGTAACGGGCTTAATGACTTATCTGCTTTGTCCCGGTGTTTTTTAATGTTCTGCTTTCACTTTCCTCTATTTTTACCTAGCAGTTTCTTAATGTGTGTTGTGTGATTAGTGCTGTTTTACATTGTTTTTATATGACAAATCATGTGATTCTAAGAGTACTCTATGGATCATAATATTAGAGTGTAACTGTAACTATACAAAAGTTATTATACATGACAATCACATCACAGTGCTGCTGATTGGTGGATATATGGTTCATGAGACTCCCACCAATCAATCAAAATACCTCCCTGAACTGCACAGCTCCAGCATGATCTGTCAATGTGTTTGGGTCGGCCTCCACTGAGCTGGTTGTAATGGCGGCCAACTGTCACAGTGGTCTCCTCCGACTGGCATGCTGTCCTCACCAGAATAATAAGGGGTTAAAGTTGTGAATGCAGGACCTGCCGCTCTCAATAGGCAATGTCCAGACCTCAGGTGCAACACAATAAGGGTGCTTTCACATCTGCGTTTTTCGTAATTCGCGGCAGATGCGGTGAAAAAACCGCATCTGCCGCGTTTGCCGCATAACGGTTCCACTTGCGGCACGGTTGCGGTTTTTTCCATAGGAAGTATAGGGGACTTGCGGCAGATGCGGCAAGTGCGGTATTGCACTTGCGGCAGGTGCGGCAGAGAAAAAAACCGCAGTAAGCCGCGGTTTTTTTCTCTGCCGCACCTGCCGCAAGTGCAATACCGCACTTGCCGCATCTGCCGCAAGTCCCCCTATACTTCCTAAGGAAAAAACCGCAACCGTGCCGCAAGTGGAACCGTTATGCGGCAAACGCGGCAGATGCGGTTTTTTCACCGCATCTGCCGCGAATTACGAAAAACGCAGATGTGAAAGCACCCTAAGACTCATGTTTACTGAGCAGTTTACAATGGGAATTAATATATGGCTTTCTACAGTTGTTTATACAGAGCCACAGTGGTATGGTGTGATGAACTCAACTCTCTTTCCGGTAATGTGTGACAGCTCTTCTCACTCCTGCTGGTTATGGCACTATACTACACCTTTAAAGGGAACCTGACCCTTCTAAATCACCCCCAGCGCTATGAATACCTGTCCCTGCACCCGGAGACAACCTTTCTAGCGGTCCTTTTGTGTAAAAAATTACTAGGGTAACATTGCCAAAAAGACCTTTATCCACTTACAAATCTGCGACTTCTTCTCCTTGAATAAGTCTCACAGGGTGTTCCCTGTGTGATCCTAAACCCACCTGAGCCGCTTATTATCACGCCCCGATGGGCGTGATAAATAATCCTTCCCCTCCTCGCCCTGCTGTATGGGCATAATAGCCGGTGTGACGCTATTTACATCACATCCGGTCATGGTGACATCTGTACACCCTTTAGGTGTACTGCCGACCTCACCATGCGCATTTTGCATGCGCGGCTTTTGCTTTACACCTAAAGGGTGTACCGACGTCACCATGACCGGATGTGACACAAATAGCATCACACGGGCTATTACGCCCATACAGCAGGGCGGGGAGGAGAAGGATTATTTATCATGCCCATAGGGGAGTGACAATGAGCAGATTTAGAGTCTCACAGGGAACGCCCTGTGAGACTTATTCAAGGAGAAGAAGTCGCAGATTTGTAAGTGGATAAAGGTCTTTTTGGCAATGTTACCCCACTCATTTTTTATACAAAAGGACTGCTAGAAAGGATGTCTCAGGGTGCAGGGACAGGTATTCATAGGGTTGGGGGTGATTTGGAGGGGTCAGGTTCCCTCTCTGCCTGGACTTTGGCATCCACGGTACCTCAGGCTTACAGGAAAGCACTTCAACTTTCTTTCTAATGCTGACAACTCAGCATCCCAGGTCTCCACACACACTCTCACTTCTTCACTACTGATCCCTAACTGTCGTTGTCTGAGGGTTGGGCACCATTGGGACTGCACAGGACACTAAGACCCATATGGCTGCCACGATTTTGCTGCAGTCATCGGAGCAGTATTTTGATTGATTGTTTGGCGTCTCAGGACCCGGACCTCACTCTTCAGCAGTCCTGTGCAGCACCTGTCTTATATAAAAAATATATGCTAAAAGTTTCACTTTACAAAAAAATGTTTCCACATAAGGTAGTAAAACACAATTAGGCAGACCTGTCAAGGCTTGATGAAGAATTTGCTCATGTAAGACTTGCCAAATTCAGTCAGTCAGATCCTACCGGGCCATAGCGTAAGAAAAAGATGTCCATTAATAGTACAAATTATGAAGAATTTATATACCTCACTTTGACTCTGCTAAGCTATGTTTACTTTAAAAAGATAGTTGTAAGCCAAATTTTGCAACATATTAAATTTATAAAATTTACACAATATTTTCCCAAATTTTTAGCAAATTTTTTATTGAAATTTTAATGAAAAACAAACAACTAAAGCCAAGGAAAATGCAGAAAAAGGAGAGGTGAGGGGACAAAAAAGCCTTGTCATAAAGCCTTAATCCATTTTAATACAAGGAGGAAAGTCTTACAAGACTCACCCATCAAGAAGATAAAAATGTCCTTTCCTCTCCCCATCATTGCCAATAACCTGTGATGGGAAGCCGTGTTTTCATATATGAAACTTGTCAAGTAGTTGGTTGTGTGGCAACAAATTTTATGCCTAGTCGGCATGTCAATATTTGTTCCATGCCAAGTGAAAATGGCGATCGATAACTGTTTTGAAATAACCTCCGTCCGGAGCACTAATAGATTGTAATGCTAATAAAGATGGCTTCATGTTTCATTCTCCAACAACATTGCCTCCTGCCTGATCAGATTTGCTCGAGCGGCAGTCACCTGTAGAAGGACCTGGGCTCGGGGTGATGTGATTCATGCTGAAGGCCGATCACTGAAATGAACATCTCGTCTCTCGCCATTTTTTTATCTGCAATGATAAAATATCTGCTGCAAATCTAGTTACCTCTGGTTGAAGGAACACATGAATCTCCAGGGGAACAATTACAATTAATCAAATTCGTAAGGAAATGTCTACATTAGAAATGGAGACTTGATATCAAAAATAGACATGAAACTATGTGTAAGAAAACAATAGAATGTTTGAAAGTTCAAATATTTTACATTAATGTCGTCTTTACATGTTCCAAGCTTTTGAGAATTGTGATATAATTTGGCAAAATTTGGCTGCAACAGTTCGCTAGAGTCGGTCACCAAAAATTCAATTCACATCAAGGTTGCATAGTTTCATAGTTTGTAAGATTGAAGGTAGACTTAAGTCCATTGAGTTCACCACCTAGGCTAACATGTTGAGCCAGAGGAAGGCAAAAACTCCATGGGGCTAACACTAAGCTCCATATTAGGGGAAAAATTGCATCCCGACTCCACCTTGGCACGAACCTCAAGACCCCAAAGAACAATAAATATATGGTGAAAAATACTTACTTGCTCACCTTTTTCACCACTCCAGCCTCCCATCTGTTGCTCACTCTAACAGCGCTCTACACACTCTGATGTCGCAACGTGTGTCTTCCAACTTAAGCAAAACATATTGTGATGTCATGATTAGAGATAAGCAAGCCCTTAGAGATTCAAGCATGGGATCTGAACATGACCCCATATGTCTTTGCTAGTTAGTGATTGGCTGTGCGGCTGTTTGCCTGAATACTGCCAGCCATAAGTGTAACACTTGCAGGGGCAGGAAAGCAGCAATTTCGTTTTGTATTTTTCACACAAAACATTATGGAGAATTCTTCTTCTAGGGCTAGTGCGAGCCGATCACACACAGCAAGCAGCTCTCACTGGCCCAACCACCCAGCGTATGGGACCACAGCGATCCAGGCTCTAGGACTTTGACAACGGGAATCCCCGGAACACCAGCTCCGAACAGGTTTGCTCATCTCTACTCATGATGCACAACAAGACATCTGAGGCTTGCACAGGTCCTGGAAGCCCCATCATAATAGTGAGCCTGATGTATGAAGCCTGCTCAGATAGATGTTGGGATGCCAGAGACGTGAATGTAGCGACCGGTGGTAAGGCCGCGGGTGTGTGTGTATGATCTTTCTCAACAGAATCCCCATACTCAGGTTTAACCGGTAATAACGTTTCTTTACTGGCAAACATGTTTATATCACAGTCAACCAAACTATATGCGCACTTGTATATATTAGAGTCTCTGGATCTTCACTTCTTCCGGGTACGCAGCAAGAAAAGAAAAAAACACAACAATGAAGGTATCTTTCCCTAACTTTCCCTAAAATCACGTACCAGTCTATCACAGAAGAAGATGTCGCTCCCACGTCGCAGGCCTGGGGATCTCACGAGGACGGGTCCCGGTGCAGCGCTGCAGGTGGAAATTCTTCAGTCTTCTTCTTTGGTCTCCTTCCGCAGGTAACGGAATCTTTCTTTGTTAGTCTCTCCCAGTCTCAGGGCACACCGAGCAGCAGAAAGGAGCCCACAGCAGCACAGAAGTCTCTCTCAGTCTCGGGGCACCCCAAGCAGCAGGAGGGAGATCACGGCAGTACAAATGGCTCCCTTATGTCGGTCACGGCCCCTGCACATGCACTCCGGGTGCTCGGCGGGCAAGGTTTTGCAGAGCGGCCAGAGTCACAGCACCAAAGTCCAGTGGCCCAGGATCAGTCACGGGGGCTTCTGCGGGGTGATTTTTCCGGCAAGGTGTAGCAAAGTAGCCCTCTTTCAACAGACATCCACAAGCAGGTCTCTCCTGGCTCAGCTCTGGATCTGCACTGACTTCCTGCTGCTCTCTCTTCCTGAGTAAACACATTTGCTGAAAAGGGAATTTCACACTTCCCTGCGTTTGTTTCAGCACTTGTCCACAAGGGGCAGTAGCGGACTGTGCACAGTTCATTTCCATATCCATTTCTATGATACAATCTGAATTGCTCACCTCACTACATGAACATGACATCATGTTGGAAGAAGCTATGAATAGGATCAGATGGGGTTCTGTGACAGGTCTATAGCTAAATATTTTTTGCACCCCCTTTTTTTTAGAGCTGTGCAAATAAGCAAAATGCTAAAGCTGGCCAGAGATCACTCAGCTGAATTACAAAAAATTCCGTTTAAGCAAATCCATATTGTTTTGTAAAATGGGAAGAGAATCCATCATTTCAAAATTTAGGTTTTTGATGGCACATGCACACACCAATATTTCAACTTATATGACATCCAATATAGCGTGCCAGCATTAAAAAATAAAATAGATTTTTAATATTTGTATGCGATTGGATACAGTAAAGCAGAAGACAATTCTGTCCAAAAGAGTGTACAGTTTTGTTAATTCTTTGCAACTCATTAGTTTTTGTACTTTTAGCCTTACACGGATCTGAACTTTGGGACTCACAATGGTTGCACCCAAAGAGAGGTTGAGGAACCAATAACAAAATAGGAAATGTGTGTTTAAAAATATAGTTGGACTAGGTAAGGACAGAATAAAAACAAAAAACGGAATCAGTGGTAAGTCAGAGTCAAGTACCGTATATACTCGTGTATAAGCCGACCCGTGTATAAGCCGAGCCCCCCTACTTTTGCCCGCAAAACCTGGGAAAACCTATTGACTCGTGTATAAGTCGAGGGTGGACCCCAGCACAGGTATACAGCCCCCAGCAGTGTGGTATACAGCAGCCTCCCCAGTGGTATATACAGCAGCAGCCCCAGTGGTAGTATACAGCAGCAGCCCCAGTGGTATATACAGCAGCAGCTCCAGTGGTTAGTATACAGCAGCCCCAGAGGTATATACAGCAGCCCCAGAGGTATATACAGCCCCAGTGGTAGTATACAGCAGCCCCAGAAGTATATACAGCCCCAGTGGTATGGCTTATATTGGCAGCCAGCCTACTTACATACACATACCCATGCATACACACATATACACACACACACACACACACACACACATATATACACATACACACACACATACACACAGCTTCCTACCTTGTCCCCCCGTTCTGCAGTGCTTCCGGTGTCCTCCGTGCCGACCGCTGTGCTGCCTCCTCGATCCTCTTCTTCTGTGCTGGGATGTCCTCTGTGCCTTCCGATGGGGTCCTCGCTCTGTTCCCGGTCTGCTGTGCCTTGTGGTTCCCCCTGCTTCAGTTCCATCATCATCGGTGCTGGGGGCCGCCATCTTCCTTCTTCCCTCCGCCCCCGGCCAGTGATGTCAGAGCAGGCCGCGCTGTGATTGGCTAGCACCCCCACCATAGGATTACCGTATTGACCCGTGTATAAGCCGAAGGGGGGACTTTTCAGCCCAATTTCTGGGCTGAAAAACTCGGCTTATACACGAGTATATACGGTAAGTCTCAGGAAGAGTTTACAGAAAAAGAAGAGTTAAAGAGTCCAAAGTCAAACCAATGTGAACATCAAGAAGAGTTGTCAAGACTAAGTGTGGCACCCCTATGGTTTGGTTGCCACATGAACACCTGGTGTAGGGAGGGATTTCCATATCAGGTAAACTTACACATGCAATACCTTCCACCCCAGACTTGAAAGGGGAGCTCTACTTGCTGACTTCAGCAAGGTCCCCTAT
The DNA here is from genome assembly GCA_033576535.1 of Allobates femoralis. NCBI lineage: Eukaryota > Metazoa > Chordata > Amphibia > Anura > Aromobatidae > Allobates > Allobates femoralis. Next base: position 87,677,663 of record JARQOC010000010.1, read on the forward strand.
AAATTAAGGCCCAGAGGAGGAGTTAGGCAGTTCAGTACGGAGCAGTACTGAGGAAGACACATGGTCAAAAGGAGCTGCGCTAGGCCCGTTCCAGAGGGAAGCCTAACCAGTGTTAGGGACCCAAAAGTGAGGGTCGGAGGCAAGGCATACCAGAGACAGAGTGGGGGCAGAGGAACCATACAGATTCACCCCAGAGAAGCAGTAGAAGCAACCCGGACACCAAAGTCCGAGTCTGTATGGGTCCAGTCAGCCCAGCAGAAAAGACTGGAGGACCAGGGAGACTTCAGTCTCCTGGCAGACACTTGTAGTACAGCCACCAACAGAGCCAGGACTGCAGAGGAGTAAGCGGGGCCCAACAGAAGATTCTCACCACCTGCTATACCAGTGAGGGACACAGGAGAAGTCAGGGCCAGGTTTCAGATACGCCAGGACATAAGCACACACACACAGAACTGCCACCCAACCATCTGGACAGTACCCTAGATGTTACCTTGCTTCAACATGTGTGTGTCTGTTATTGTGGCCCCTCATTCTGCCCTTAACATAGACTGTGTGCCAGCGTCTCTGCCTGTAGAGCCACCTTCCTTCCTAGCAGTGCAGACATGCCAACCTGAGGAGCCACACACTTGTTCCCTTGCTAAGACTGTGACAGAGCGGCCTCCCTGTGTAAAATCCCTAATATCCCGGGGACCTGGCTCCACCTATGGGGAGCATTACCAACAAGGCTGCCTCATCATCACCCTGGAGGTCTGCAAGCAGCCCCTGTATCATTACCGGATACCATAGGTGGCGTCACATACTCTTTTTTAGTTTTATTTTAACCCCTTTTTCAGTGACCACCAGGGCCACGGGCCCGGGCACAGGCCACCCGTGAGATCCCCCGTGAACTACAACCCGGGACCGGGTACCCCTTAGCCCTGAGGTGGATCAGCTTTTGACGTCACGAACAGGATCCAGTGCCCAGTAAAACCGGGTACTGTGCGGCTTGTACTTTGCTTAGAAAAGAGTTTATTTGTTGGGTCCCAAAATGGCAGGATTAGAGACTTAACAACACCATGTGCAGGTCCGGGGGAATGCTTCGGCACCTCATCGTGGAAGGGCCATGCCAGAGGTGCGAAACTGCAAGCCCGCCCCAATTGCCACCGGATAACCAAGGGAGCGGGCCAGAGATCAAAGGGCCCCTGCCAGACGCTACAAAAGGCGGCAGGAAGGGTATGGCAGTAGACAGGCGACAGAGCACAGGTGCGGTTGATGGGTCCAGTGAGATGGCAACAATACGGCTACTCTATGTGATCCTAGAGGTCAAAGAGGAGTACCATGCTGAGGTCGAAGAGCAGGGTGCAATTTCCCTCCTGTCCCATGACGGGGATTCCGCATTCTGGGAGGCCGCCCTAAGAGACTTGAGAGCTCCATTAAATGAGACTCTGGATTGGACTTTCGGGCGCTGGAGCACCAATACCTGGTCTGAGCTGTCCCAGCTGGCAGAGCAGTGGGGTCCTTGAAGGCCGGAGCCAGAGGCACAGGCGAGAGCCCTGACCCTGGGTGATCCTGAGAGCGCTAGCAGTGAGCCGCAACCAGAATCACAGCCATTTCTCCTGGAGGAGAGATCAGAGCCTGCGGTAGTCGAGCCAGTGATACCTATGATGCCCGTCTAAGAAGAAGAACCTGATGTTGAGCCCAAAGAAGATGTCCTGGAGACCCCTGGGGAGGTGCCAGATGTGATCGTGGAGGCCGAGGTCGAAGAACTGCTCAGACTAGTCCCTGAGGAAGGAGCTGGGTTTAGCTCCGAAACGTATTGGATTGAGGAATAAAGCTACACTTCCAGATACTCCAGTGGTCTGCTGTTCTTTTGGCAGCAGCGCAGATCATGTGACACATGGTCCTACAGAGAATTTCTTGCACCACAGTGACCCGTGGATGTGTGGATCTTGCAGCTGCTGACACCTAGCGCTCATACTTTGTTGTGGGTACACACAACCGGACCAGGTGAGCAGATTCTGATATATCTATTTATCTACGCTACCCTTTTCATATAAAGATAAGACTAGGGATGGGCGAATCTACTCGCTAGGACTCGTTACTCGGCGAGTAGTAAGGGACTCGCAGGACTCGGTAATCTGCGAGTTTCCCAGCGTTTACTCGCACGAGTCCAATGCAAATCAATGGCAAACGCTGACAAAACTAGGATTGATATTGTCTTGCATTAGACTCGGCTACTGTGCCAGTGATAGCAGGGAAACTCGCAAAGTAACTGCTGTTACATTGCGAGCCGAGTCCAGCTGTCTTCTCTGTGTGCAGGCTGCCGCAGCTCCAGGGTCCTAGAGCCCGCCTGCTCACAGAGATGATGTAGCAGTGCTGAGATTGTTCTCAGTCTGCTCATTCCCTGTGCATAGACATCTATATCTATGCACAGGGGATGTAGCAGAGAGGACATCACGTTTTGGACTACGTCGGACGGAAGAGGATTTTTTTAATTAAAGATGGAGTCCCTAATGGCTTTTTTTGTTTATTTCTAGTAAAAAATTTTCTCTGTGTTGTGTTTTTTTAACCCTTTATTGGAGATTCTTAGTGGCTGGGTCAAACATGGCCTGACATTAAGAATCTCGGGCTTAATACCAGCTTGTATAACAAAGCTGGTATTAACCCCTTTATTACCCAGCGTGCCACCGCCACCAGGGCCGCTGGAAGAGCGGGGTTCAGCGCCAGAGGATGGCGCTTCAATGAACGCGCCATCTTCTGGGGCGGCTGCGGGCTGCAATTTGCAGCGGGGGGTGCCCAGAAAGCTTAGGCCTCCCTGCGCTGCGGATTCCAGCCCCCAGCTGCTTAGCTGTACCTGGCTAGACATAGAAATTTTTTTCTGACAAATCCATAAACAATGTAAATAAAAGGGACTGCATCTTTATTAACCCCTGGACCATGGGCGAGGGGTTAATAAAGATGCAGTCCCTTTTTTAGGATTGTTTTATTGATTTTTCAGAAAAAAAATTACATGGACTTCGCCGTATTTCTGGAACCAGCCGGATCCAGCAGGCAGCGACGGGCTGCCCCCAACACCCAGGTGCCTATTTGTACCTGGCCAGACACAAGAATATAGGGGAGCCCTTTTTTTTATTATTTCATGAATTTCATGAAATAATTTAAAAAAAATGCGTGGGGCTCCGCACAATTTCTATGTCTAGCCAGGTACAGCTAAGCAGCTGGGGGCTGGAATCCGCAGCGCAGGGATGCCCAAGCTTTCTGGGCACCCCCCGCTGCAAATTGCAGCCCGCAGCCGCCCCAGAAGATGGCGCGTTCATTGAAGCGCCATCCTTTGGCGCTGAACCCCGCTCTTCCAGCGGCCCTGGTGGCGGTGGCACGCTGGGTAATAAAGAGGTTAGGGCCAGCTTTGTATTATCAGCTGGCCCTAAGCCCGAAATTTATGACGGTCACGCCAATATTAGACATGACCGCCATGAATTTCTATTAAATTGCTTTAAAAAAAACACAACACAGAGAAAATTTTTATTAGAAATAAAAAAAAAAGCCATTAGGGACTCCATCTTTAATTAAAAAAATGCTCTTCCGTCCGACGCAGTCCAAAACGCGATGTCCTCTCTGCTCATCCCTGTGCATAGATATAGATGTCTATGCACAGGGAATGAGCAGACTGAGAACAATCTCAGCTCTGCTACATCAGGCAGCAGGCAGGCTCTAGGACCCTGGAGCTGCGGCAGCCAGCACACAGAGCAGACAGGACTCTTATCTGTGAGAGTTTCCCAGCGATTACTTGCAAAGTAAACGAGTCCAATGCAAATCAATGGCAAAACTAGGATTGCTTCAGGCTGAAGCTTCAGAGACACATCTGTGGTTTGTAAAGCGCACACTACTCGCTATTACTCGCTTCCCCATTCATTAACATTGGACTCGCTAGACTCGCAACGAGTAGCGAGTCCCGGGCTCGGACTCGCTAGAGTCAAGCGATTCCGAGTAATTTAGGATTCGCCCATCACTAGATCAGACCCTATTGCGCAATTTTCTCATATTTCTAGAGGTCGAGAAACCAGCACACCGTGTGGACCCCGAGAAGGTGGACAACCCGGAAGAGGGTGAGATCAGCAGCACTGAGGAAGTCGGGACATCCGGGCCCCACACTGGAGCTTCGGTCTCACTGACCGGTGGGATAAGTCAGTGCAGCTGCCATGTCCAGAGGTTCTGACTATGTTCCTGTTCCAGCCCTGGAGCAGCCCGTTTTTGTCTGACAGAGGCTCCTGGCCAACCAGGCGAAGAGGCAATGCCGCCGTGAAAGATGGTGGGCCCAGGAGCAGGAAACTTGTCGGCAAGGAACCGGGCCCAAGGACAACCACCGATAGTAGCCCAGAAGAGAAAAGCAGGTACTGTGGTCGATTTCAATCTGGACAACGGGTGGGGTTTCATCTGGGAACCCAGCCTGTATGAGGAGGGATGTGGAGCCTACCTCCCAAAGGGCCACCCGGATAGAGACCTCTACCGCCACGACCGGGTAACCTACGAACGTTGGCCCGAGGGGGTGGTATGCACTACGAGTGTATAAATGCATAGATTAGAGCAGTGAACCGGGTTTGTAGATAGTTTTTGATATATGCTTTTTAGTGAATATGCTGGACATTGTGTGAACTTTATTTATGCTGTTGAGCCTTTGGACTGTACCCAGTTAAGCCAATGGACTCTGTGAGAGTGTAGTAATGTGCCTTTAAGACAGCCCGGTGGTGACTAGGACACTGCTGAAAGTGAAAGAGACAATTACCTCCGGGGCTTTGCTGCATCCCGGCCTCGTTAGGCTGGATGTAAATGTTTTGAACTGTTTTAAAGTTGGTCCCGATGATCTGGTAACGTTACAAGTAAAGAGCCTCATGGACGGAAAGATAAGTGTTAAATAAAAATGTTATTTTATTGTAGAAATGCATATAAAAATTTAACTCTGCGTCGGATGCAGGACATATCACCTGAGGAAGACGGCTGTAGACTGTCGAAACATGTTGTGGCGTATAGGGGACATCTTAATAAAGGTTTGGGTGCTTTAATATAAGATTAGTAAGCCTCTCCATCTTAGCGCTCCATTAGAACGCCTTTTATTTTGTTTATATTCGTGGTATCCCTATTGGGAGACTGGCAGGAGCTGCTGTGGGAAGGAAGATTAAGTTTTAACCCCGCAGCCATTTACTGGAGTGAAAGGACCTGTGGTTGCTGGGCGACTGGGACCATTAACAAAGGACCTGCGGTGACGTGTTTCCGGGTCCTGGTTCACGTGGGGTCGACTTCCCGGAAAGGATCGCTGGAGCAACGGTGCCTGGCGTGATCCGTACGTCTAAAGCCCTGAGTGTTAACTGGTGTTATGCGGAGGCGCACAACACACCAAGGTGAGCAATACTGCTACCCACCACAGACCAATTTAGTGTCTCAGGTGCTTCTCATTTGTGCCCCTCTGTTTATGTTTCTTATATGGGGTATGGATCAGGTCACTCGAAGACGAGTGAGTTTAACCAAAGGGGGGAATGTGGCACTCTACTGGTTGGGACACCACGTATGAGTACTGCACCCACAAGAGAGTGTGTCATATCCCTGTGACCAGGGGACTGGGTTGTCAATAGGGGACCCTCATTACATGCATCCACACACTTTAGGTCAGGAGACCATAGGGTTAACTGTTGCTAGGAAATTAGCCCTGGTGGGAGGAGCTTTGGTGGGTAGTGCAGAGCAGGAAAGTTAGTGAGAGGATAATGAGACTGAGAGCGAACCCTGCAAAAAGCGCAGTGGAGGCACCTCAGGAAAGGTGACCCAGAGAAACAAGGAGATCCCAGGATGTTGAGTTGCACCCGAATCCGAACCAGTATGACTCCTGGCCGGAAGAATCCAGTCCAGAATCAGAGGACTGCCTCCGAGAGCGGTGGGGGCGTTTATCTCCGAGCCACCAAACCGGAGGGCACAGGCTTCTTCAGAAGTCACGGCCAACACCCAGCATAATCCCCTAAGACCCCGTTTAGGATCCGGAGGCCCAAATCAGGAACCTTCCATAGGGATCTGTGGGGACCGGCGGTGGGCTCTGTGTGTGGGAGTGCTAGGAAGGAACAGAGGGAGAGCACAGCAAGGACAGATGAAAGGACCAGGCAGGCACACGACCGAGGGTCCCAAGTGAAACATCCTAGTTCTCTGGTGACTACCCAGGCCAGCAATACCCGTTGACTGTGTAAAGACTGTTTGCTGCCTGAGTCACCAGTAAAACCCGTGCAGAGTCAGATTGTGTGTTGTGTTTCATTGGCCTGCGCCATAGGAGCTATACTCTTGCTCCCTCATAACAGACTGTTTGCCTGCATCTCCACCTGACGAGCCGCCTCCCTGTGTAAAATCTATTCTTCCATCCCTGCCCCAGGACCCTGCTCCACCTATGGGGAGCGTTAGCACCAAAGCTGCTTCATCATCACCCCGGAGGTTTGCAAGCAGCACCGGCATCATTACCAGATACCATAGGTAGCGTCACAAACACGTTTTGTTTTTATTTATATTTTTCCCCCTTTTCAGTGACCACCAGGGCCACGGAAGCGGGCACAGGCCGCCCATGACATCCCCTGTGAACTACAGCCCGGGACAGGGTACTCTACGGCCCTAGTGTGGGCCATAAGCAGAGTCAAAGCATTAAATAAACCATCAGCCTGTTGCACCATTTATTATAACAAAGATACAATAGCTGGATTAAACTACAACATAGTGGAAGCTTTAATAGAGCACCTAGACCTCTGATTGGTCACCCAACCTGTCCTGTCATTTTTCTGTTGACGACCTCCACTGATTGGTCCATCAGATGAACAATCTAATTGGGCAAGATTATAATTTTGTAGTTAGTTCTCCAAATGCATTTCTCTTGCATAGCCCCCGAATATTTGGAGACAAAAAGCTAAATGTGACCAAAAACAACAGTACACTGCAGTAAAAGTATTAAATGCAAGTGCAGTATAAAAAATAGTGTAACAAATACAGGGTACTTAGTCTATCCGTTTTTTTGCGCAAAAAAAGTTATATCAAGCCACGTCACTATCTTCAAAGTGTACCCATCTCTGACGCGGTCCTAACTGTTGTATTAAAAACCTGACTAGTGTGTATTCTTACCAGTGAGCAGGAGCCAGCAAGACCAGTGTCTGAAATGGACTGAAGGCGACGAGGCTATATGTGTGCAGGGCCCAGAGAGGGGCGGGAACTCCATCTCTTGCAAAGCAAGAGGCAACTTAATTAAAAACAAATGAGTCCTGCACACAGCGAACAAGTCTGTAAGAACATGTTCACACCGCCAACATATTTGGAGACAAAAAGCTAAATGCGACCAAAAACAACAGTACACTGCAGTAAAAGTATTAAATGCAAGTGCAGTATAAAAAATAGTATAACAATTACAGGGTAACTTAGTCTATCCGTTTTTTTGCGCAAAAATTTTTTTTTAACTATCAGCCTGTTGCACCATTTATAATAACAAAGATACGATAGCTGGATTAAACTACAACATAGTGGAAGCTTTAATAGAGCACCTAGACCTCTGATTGGTCACCCAACCTGTCCTGTCATTTTTCTGTTGACGACCTCCACTGATTGGTCCATCAGATGAACAATCTAATTGGACAAGATTATAATTTTGTAGTTAGTTCTCCAAATGCATTTCTCTTACATAGCCCCGGAATATGTCAGTATGTTTGTTACAGTGAAATGTTTAAGGTTTCAATAATATTCTGCATGCATATCACTGTATTCATCTCTAATGAATGACACATTTGTGAGAAACAGTAATATGTAACAGGTATTTTAAAGTTATGATATTTGCAATATATTTTATCTTATTTTATTTTCTTCTGTCCCAAACACGATGCCACAGTGCTGCTTAATTGCAAAGTTTATGCTCCTTTAAAAGATCATTTTAACTGCTGCTCAGCACAGATCCATAGATTATATTTAACCAGCCTGTGTACGTGAATTAACCTGTCTGCTCTTCTCTGCTTCCTATATACTCAGACTGGGAAAATCCCATACTCTGCTTGGAAATAATGTGGGGATCTCGCTGAGCAGCAAATAAAAAGGCTTCTAAAAGAAGCTGAATATTGAATCAATTGAATCAAGCTTATTTACTCCTTCCAGAAAAGAAATATGTCTTACAAAATTTAGACCACTTTCTGTTCGTAACATCAGAATTTACAGGTGTCTTTATTGATGTAGAAACGTCTTAATAATTAACTATAACATTTTGTCTGAGATTTCTCAGTTTTCAAATGTTTGAATATCTCGCTATGTGTATCCAAATGTAGAGTAAAATATAGTAACAGGTTAATTGTCTATGGTCTGGCCGCAGTGCGGGGAATTTTGGACGTTTTCAGCAGACACTTCTGTTTAGTCTCAGTTTTCTCTTAAGACTTTTGCTTTACTCTTCCATTAAGTGTTGCATCTTTTTGGGAAACGAGTTCACCTGACCACACATAAAGGAAACCAGCTCATGAGCCACATCCTATCCACAACCTCCGCTGACCATCCTCTGCTGTTCTGGACATGGTAACCCATATGTTTTGCTATTTATAGAGTTACGAGCTTGCAAAGATCTTGCAGATTTGGAAAACCGTATAGTCCGTGTGGGACGAATATAAGACTCAAATATAAGACTCAATGTTTGTGTTTCCTTACAGTAAATGGAAGGAGGTTGCTGATGCCATAGAGAGACTCCTGCTCCTGAAAGTGTTATTGCTTTTAAATACTATTTTATGTGATTGTCACGTGTAGACTGCTCTGTAGTGTGAGTAGTTTGATTGGGAGTAGGTTTACTTTAGGGTTCATCACTTGCCGTGGCTCTGCAATATGAGGTGGTGTTGACGTTTGTATCATTTTATGCGGTTGGCCACACCTCCAACCTTTAAGTAGTTCCATTGCCCATCATATGATGTTGCTAATAGAGTTCATTCTCTGTTTGACCGTGAGCTGTATGGATGCTGATCTCAGTTCCTGCTGAAACCTTCCTGAAGCTTTGTTCTTTTGATATTTCCATCTTGTGTGGGAGTTGCTATTCTTATCCCGGTCCATGGGTGTAGGTGAGAGGGTGTTAGCCTAGACCCAGACAGGAGCAGGTCTAGGGTGATGGCCCAGACAACCTCACCTTCAAAGGTAATTCTGGGAAAGGTTCAGCTAGGGACCCTCAGTTTAAGGGTCAGACTAGTTGCCCAAATTACCTTTGGCTGTCACTGCCATCACTGCCATCCTACTACTTTACCCCCTCATCTGTTATAACCATCCCGTGACATTGATGCATATTTATATGTATAGTTATGATAATACAGCTCTGACAAAAATTAAGAGACCACTGCAAAATTTTCAGTTTCTCTGATTTTTCCCCTTATAGGTATATTTTGTGAGTAAAATGTACATTGTTGTTTTATTCTATAAACTACTGACAATATGTCTCCAAAACTCAAAGGTAAAAATGTAGTATTTATTTGCAGCAAATGAGAAATTGTCAGCGGTATAAAAAAGAAACATCAGACCTCAAATAATGCAAAGAAAACAAGTTCATATTCATGTAAAAACAACAATACTAATGTTTTAACTCCGGAAGAGTTCAGAAATCAATATTTGGTAAAAAAAAACATGATTTTTAACCTCAGCTTTCACGCGTCTTGCCATGCTTTCCACCAGTCTTTCACTCAGCTTTTGGGTGACCTTATGCCTCTCCTGGCACAAAATATAAGCAGTTCTTTTTTTGATGGCTTGTGACTATACATCTTCCTTATGTTTATATTCCAGAGGTTTTCAATGGGGTTCAGGTCTGGTGATTGGGCTGGCCATGACAGGGTCTTGATGTGGTGCTCCTTGATCCACACATTGATTGACCTAGCTGTGTGACATGGGGCATTGTCCTGCTGGAAAAAAAAACAGTCCTCAGAGTTGGGGAACATTGCCTGAGCAGAAGGAAGCAAGTGATTTTTTTAGGATAACCTTGTATGCAGCTTGATTCATACGTCCTTCGCAAAGATTAACCTGCCCAATTCCAGCCTTGCTGAAGGATCCCCAGATCATCACCGATCCTCCACCAAATTTCACAGTTGGTGCAAGACACTGTGGACTGTACGCCTCTCCAGGTCTCTGTCTAACAATTAGACGACTAGGTGTTGGGAAAAACTGAAGATTAGACTCATCCGAGAAGATTACCTTACTCCAGTCCTCTATGGTCCAATCCTTATGATCTTTGGCAAACTTCAGCCTGGCTCTCCTTTGCTTCTCATTGATGAAAGGCTTTTTTTCTAGCTTTACATGACATAAGCCCTGCACCTAGGAGCCTGTTACAAACTGTTCTTGCCGTGCACTTCACCCCAGGATGGAGGCAACATGACCCTCACTGTATCCCTCTGCTAGTCGGCGTCCCCCTTACTGTCGGCGTCCCCCAGGGATCGGTACTTGGACCGCTACTTTTCTCCATCTACACCCTCGGCCTAGGTCAACTCATCGAGTCCCATGGCCTCCAGTACCATCTCTACGCCGACGACACCCAGATCTACCTCTCCGCGCCCGACATCACCTCCCTTCTGTCTAAAACTCCCCAATGCCTGTCCGCCATCTCATGTTTCTTCTCTGCTCGTTTCCTCAAGTTGAACATGGACAAAACAGAGTTCATCGTCTTCCCCCCCAGCCGCCCTCCCCCTCTGCCAGACCTGTCAATCCGAGTCAACGACTGCTCCCTCTCCCCAGTCCCCCACGCAAAGTGCCTCGGAGTCACCCTCGACTCATCCCTCTCCTTCAAACCCCACATCCAAGCACTTGCCACCTCCTGCCGACTCCAACTCAAGAACATCTCACACATCCGCCCGTTTCTTAGTCATGACACCAAAACTCTCGTCCACGCCCTTATTATCTCCCGCCTTGACTACTGCAACCTACTGCTCACCGGTCTCCCTGCCTCCTCCCTTGCACTTCTCTGCTCTATCCTGAACTCAGCTGCCCGTCTAATCCACCTGTCTCCTCGCTACTCCCCTATCTCCCCTCTCCGCATGGCACTTCACTGGCTCCCCACCCCCCAAAGATCTAAATTTAAAATCCTCACCCTGACTTACAAAGCCATCCACAACTTGTCCCCCCCCTTACATCTCCGATATGGTCTCCCAATACCAACCTGCACGCAACCTACGCTCCTCAAAAGAACTCCTCCTCTCCACCCCCCTCATCTCATCCTCCCACAACCGCATACAAGACTTCTCCCGCGCCTCCCCTAGATTCTGGAACTCCCTCCCCCAGCACGTCAGACACTCACCCACCCTCAAGAGCTTCAAAAAGAACCTGAAAACTCATCTATTCCAACAAGCCTACAACCTATGATGAGAGCCAAATGGTTGGCGCTTCCCCCCCTACCGTGTCCTCCCCCACCCCTGTAGACTGTGAGCCCTCGTGGACAGGACCCTTTCCCGTCGTGTATCAGCAAGCATTGACTGCTCATATGTACTGTACCTGTTTTTGTTACCCCCACTGCTTATGTAAAGCACCATGGAACCAATGGCGCTATATAATAAACAATAATAATAATAATAGTAAAGCCATAATTGTGCTCTTCTTTTTCTCACTGAAGACTTTTCTTTTCAACTCCTTTGGCATGGTTCCTACCGTGTTTCCCCGAATATAAGCCAGTGTCTTATATTCTTTTTACCCCCAAAAGTCCCACTATGGCTTATTTTCGGGGTGTGGCTTATATTAGAAAAAAAACAGTAAAGTATCTCACACAGCCCAGAGGGTCACAGGCCCTTACAGTACAGTATCCCACACAGCCCAGAGGGTCACAGGCCCTTACAGTACAGTATCCCACACAGCCCAGAGGGTCACAGGCCCTTACAGTACAGTATCCCACACAGCCCAGAGGGTCACAGACCCTTACAGTACAGTATCCCACACAGCCCAGAGGGTAACAGCCCCCAGTACAGCAAGGAAACATTACGGTACATTTTGTGATTTCCTTACTTTGTAATGGTGGCTTCCCCTAATGGATTCCTCTGCGGTGCAGGGTGCAGGTGTGGCTGTTTAGTCTTGCAGGAGCGTCTGGGCCAATCAGCACTCGAGCTGCTGGGGAGCCGGTTGGCCAATCAGAGCTCCTGCAGGGTCAGCGGTGACGTCAGGCCGGGCGGGGGGGCACACAGAAAATTAACCCCATGCACTCGGAGCCACCAGCCGCATCAAATACTCATCGCCTGCACAAGGCCTTCCGGATACTGAATAAAAAACCGCACCAAATACTCATCACCTGCACAAGGCCTTCCAAATGCTGCATTAAAAACCGCATCAAATACTTATCGCTGCACAAGGCCTTCCAGATGCTGCGTTAAAAACCGCATCAAATACTCATCGCCTGCACAAGGCCTTCCAGATACTGCGTTAAAAACCACACCAAATACTCATCGCCTGCACAAAGCCTTCCAGATACTGAAGTGAAACGCACCAAATAATCATCATCTGCACATGGCCTTCCAGATACTGAAATGAAACGCACCAAATATTCATCTTCTGGATGTGGCCTTGCAGATACTGAAGTAAAACTCACAAAATACTCATTGTCTTAACATGGCCTTACAGATACTGAAGTAAAACACACCAAATAATCATCATCTGCACATGGCCTTACAGATACTGAAGTAAAACACACCAAATAATCATCATCTGAACATGGCCTTACAGATACTGAAGTGAAACGCACCAAATAATCATCGTCTACACGTGGCCTTACAGATACTGAAGGAAAACGCACCAAATAATCATCATCTGCACATGGCCTTACAGATACTAAAGTAAAACGCACCAAATAATCATCATCTGCACATGGCCTTACAGATACTAAAGTGAAACGCACCAAATAATCATCGTCTACACGTGGCCTTACAGATACTGAAGGAAAACGCACCAAATAATCATCATCTGCACATGGCCTTACAGATACTAAAGTGAAACGCACCAAATAATCATCGCCTGCACAAGGCCTTACAGATACTGAAGTAATACGCACCAAATACTCATCTTCTTGACGTGGCCTTACAGATACTGAAGTAAAACTCCACAACTACTCATCGTGTGCATGATGCCTTACAACTACTGTAGTAAAAACTGATTTTGGAAGGGCATGACATGACTATATATGTGTCTCCTCCCCCTTTAACTCATCTATCTCTTTTCTTTTCACATTTTTATATGTACTTGTCACTTTTCCATGTGTTTGTTGTATCTTCTGAGTAGTTTGTCACCTTTTGGACACTATAGAAGGTGTTTTCTATGTGTTTTCTATGTGTTTGTATGTGTTTTTGTTTGGCTGCCATTGTTTTCAATGGGATTCGACTGTGTTCAACGAACATTAGACGAATAAACGCCCAATTAGGTGAACCAAATCGAATTAGAACACTAGGGTGGTGGCTCATCTCTACTGAAGACCACAACAGTGTTTTTTAGACTTTAACTCATTAAATAAGATTTGGTTCAGGTGTACTTTGGTTGGAATTCAGCTGACACTGGAATGTAATGGCTGTCAGATATGTAGAGGTGGTGATTTTTAGAAAACTATGCAATGGTCTCTTAATTTTTGCCAGAACTGTATGTTCTTTCCCTGGAAATGGGCATGGTATTGTAATCCACACCTAGGTTTCACTAATGTTCACTGTCTCAGCTGTAGGGGAAACCTAGGGCTTCGAGAAGACAGGGCTGGAAGAGTTAATTTGAAGCCGGCCCATAAGGAAGGCATATATAGGGTAGTGTGTGGTAGTGTCTTTCTTGTTTGAGGGGGAGAAAGAAAGTAAAAGAAGGAGAATGCAAACAGAAGGGCCATACAGGAGGGGGTTGGAGGAGACCGGGCGCAAGCTGCAGTGGAAGCTGAAGAAGGCAAAGTTAGGAGTTGGTGTGAAACCCCACACCCACCAAATGAAGAGAAACTTGTGGATAGTGAGGAGGTAGCTCAATCACAGGGCTTGCCAGAAAAGCTTTCCAGGCTGCAGAGCACAGACCTAGTCAAACTTAGCTGCGTAAAGTGTGCCAACTAGAATGTTGCACATTGACCCATGTGGTGGAATAGCCCGGAATAAACCAGCATCAATCCACCATTTCCACGGATAGCTGATGAGATCTAGTCTACAGCTCAGTGGAAGGGCCGGTTGGTGTGAAGATGGTGAAGTCAAGAGAACGATTAAGCAAGTGCCTATCTAGTGCCTTGTTAAACTATGATTCCAGCTCTTTATCACTGTTTTCTGGATTAAACTATGTGTGGACATTATTGCCAGTAAAGTACAAAACGTTTTAAGCTACAGTGGACTCCTTCTTGGTGACCTGAAACTGCACAGGGGAAATAGGCAGGTGGCCAAGAAGTACTAGTGCAGCCAGACATAGTGAGTGTCCAACCACAATCCTGGCCGGTAACGTGCCTGGGTGAGGGCATCAACCAAGACTACCGCCCCTGGTCATGCCATATTATAAAATATAGGAAACAATCTAAAGGAATCATTGGTAGCATTAGACAAAGCGCAATAATTACAAAAAGCATTGTAAATAAGAACTGTAGATAAAGTTGACATTGGAGATCCTACCTTGTGGATCTACTGGACGTCTCATGCCCGTACACTCTCCTGTGTATTCTGTTAGTCCAAAAAATGTGACAAAGACATTTTCCTTACTATGACACCTCAAGCCTCATTTTTTCATAGTAATGTAATGAAATGCAGAGTTTACATTACCTACAGAGTGAGGAGGTACTGTCTTCATATCATGATTTTGACAAAATGAAAGGTGTCCATTTTTTGGGCTGTTATTTTATCCCCACTACTTCTCTGCAAAATGCATTTTTTTAAATCTGTCATACAATTCCAGAGAATAAGTATTTTTATTAAGTGATAACATTTATGGCCTTTACCAAGGGGGTATGGCTCACAGAGAGGTAATGCAGAGGAGCCTTAAGACATGCCCCTGAGGATCCTGAGAGCCACACCCTATTGCTAAAGGCCATAAAAATGAGCCTTAAGTAAAAAGCCCATATTTCTAGAACCATATGGCAGATTTTTAAAAAAATGAAAGAAGCAATAATCAGGGTGGCAGCAGGAATAATATAAGAGCAAAAACTGATCACTTTAAAGCCTGAAAATGGGACATAATCAACCAGTGACACTAATTTTTGTTTTATATTTAATAGATTTTCCAATTAGTTATTATTATTGTTATTATTATTATTGTTATTATACTATTATTAAGCCTATTATTACTATTACATCTTTCGGAGATTATGAGAGTGCTTTAGTCTATGGTAATTTTTCGCTCCTTTTGTAATTGCAGTACCACTATTCACCACTATTAAGGCAATTATCATTTTTTATTTGCACCAATGCAACAGCGCCCCCTCCCACTACTTTAAAAGCAGAGATTCAATCCCGATACAATACTGAATATGTATAATAGCCTTGTTAAATCTAAAATACATATTTTTTAAGAAAATAGATGCTTCTTACCCTTTTAAAGAAGAGTTAAAGTTTTGGGGGTTTTCTTGGTCAGCACCCACAACAATGCACTCATATTAACCATCCTTGTAAACAGATGGAGTGTGAGTTTCCTCACATTTCAATCTTACTCTTTCTCTCATATTTTGTGAAATAGACACAGGAGCTTCAGTTTTGTATTAATTTTGACAGCAATTATCCTCTGTTCTGCTATGTCTATTGTTAGATCTGCCCTTTTTTTCTGAAGCCCACACATTCTCTCATGGATGGAAGCTTCTGCCTCTTTGTCTGATTCATTTTATAAGATTCCACATTGTAAAAAATAAAACGTCATTCAGAGTAAATGGGAAATGTCATTCAACCAGATTGAACTCACCAACTTTCCTCAGTCATTTGGTTAAATTTAAGAAGTTTGTTCTTTTAAGTCAATGACTTGAGACACTTGAGGTCTTCAAGATCTCAAAGGGGCTAAGTAATAAAAATAGATTTTTTTAGCTTGTTAGTATTGTAAATTATATAAAAAATATGTATGTTACCCCTAAGAATAAGGAAAAGAATCTTGAATGTGATAATTTCATAAAATAATTTCTATTGACAATTTTAGTTGGGCCAATGCATCCAAGTCCATTAGGAGCACATGGCAAAACCCTTTCATGAGTATTAAAGAGGTTGTCCTATTATAGACACTTCTTTAAATTAGAAAATATCTAGGGTCATCAAAAGTAAATTATTGATGTTACATGGGAAATCCCCAGTCAACCTGCCATTTAGATGAATTGTCATCCATGTTCATAGCTCCAGCTCGTTAAGCCAAGAGTATGACTTCTTCTATGACTTCCATGTGTTCTAACCGGTAACATGAAGAAGGCTTGTCTTCATGAATAAAGCATGCCGAATAAAAGGGTCATAAATGAGCTGATTAGTTACATCTTGGGTAGTGGAACCAACTGTGTCAACACCATTAGTCCTAAAATGTCCAAACATACAGCTGAAGGAGCATAGTAGTCTTCACATTGGTCTTCATTAAAGAAAAATGTTTTAGTTACAGGTCAACAAGCCCATGGTCTTTACATCTCTAGTGAAAGATTCTTTGCTCAAAATTTAATGAAGTTAGTTAAGAGAACACTTGGGAAATTAGCAGAATGAGGAACAAAAGCTAATGTGTAAGTGCAAGAACACACACAGTTGGTAAGATTGGACCTTACAATTGGAAGCTATATTGTTTAGACAAAGGATATAAAGAAAAAAGAAAATGTTCCACCTCTGGGATATTTCATAAAATGTATTATCCTTTATTGAAAAATTCATTAAATAATGAGGAGAAAGATGTGGGGTAAAGGTGTAATTCTCCTATACCCCACATCTTTCTCCTATCATGTCTCAAGGACATTTTTCAATAAAGGGCAGTTGGTTTTATGAAACATCCAGGAGCTGGAACATTTCCATTATTCTTATACTTTATTCTTATACAGCATATACAGAATGGGAAGAATATGGCTAAGCAACAGCATGTGTGAAAAAGACTTGGGTATTCTAATAGATCACGGACTGAACATGAGTCAACAGTGTGATGCAGCAGATAAAAAGGCAAAGACAATTCTGGAATGTAGTAACAGAAGCATACAGTCTAGATCACATGAAGTCATCCTACTCTACTCCTCTATGTTCAGACCTCATCTGGACATTGTGTCCAGTTCTGGGCTCAATATTTTATAAAAGACATCAACAAACTGGAGCAAGTTCAGAGAGGAGTGACCAGAATGGTGACCGGTCTGTAAACCATGTCCTATGAGGAATTGTTACAGGATTTGGGAATGTTTAGCTTGCCACAACATAGAATGAGAGTAGATGTAATAGCTGTATATGTGGCACCCCAAGGGTTAATATGCCACAGAAACAACACAGGTTTAATCCCCACACAACACTACACTAGAAAGTGGGAGGAGCTTAGCTGGCACCTGCACTAGTGGGAGGAGCTAAGTTGTTTACCTCAGAGCAGAAGTGACAGTTAGTTCAGTACAGAGTTTAGCTGAGTTTGGAGCAGGAGCAGAGCCAAGTGTCAGTGGAGGTCCTGAGAGGTCTGAGGAAAGGAGACAGAGTAACAGAGGAACATACCCGGGATAAAGAGTTACCCCAAAAACTTGACCCCGGGGAGGCGCTTAAGACGGATACCGGATCCGAGGCTGTGCCTGAGACAGACAGGACAGTAAACACCGGCATAGTGAAGGTCCACCATCTTCACAGCACCATAGCAAAGCAACACGAAGGAGTCAGTGACACAGAGGACTCAAGTTGCCCAGCATATTGGTACCCGTGAGCAGAGACAGGGCCAGCAGTATAGCTACCAGCAGCAGCAGGGCCACACACAGCGTTTAAGTAGGAAGCCAAGGACCTGGTCAGGGTGAGAGCAACCTGGTACAGACTCCGTGGACAATACTGTGTAATACCATCTGCAAGTAAAGACTTGAAGAACAACAGAAACCGTGAGTGTGTGTGTCATCCTTATGCTGAAGCCCCACTTGCCCTCATAGACTGCCATTGCCTCTACTCTTATCATCTCTATTGCTACCCCTACTCTCCTGCAGCATCAATAACATCCTCACAGACTTTAACTACCTCTACCACTGCCCCGGGGAACCCAGTTCTGCCCACAGGAACTATTCCATCCAAGCTGCTAACCCATCATCCCCGGAGGTTCTGCAGCAGCGGCGGCCCCATTACTGGCCGCATATAGTGGGTGGTGTCACGAGTGACAAATCCCCTGTAAATAACCCCCCATTTTATTGTGCGGGCCAGGGACACGGTCCGGACCAGGACCGCCGTGACATCCCCCCAGCAGCACCCCGGTCCGGCACCGAGTGCCCCGTCCCAGCGGGCTCCACATATACAAATATCTCATGGACTGTTACACTGAGGGATCACCTTTATTCTCATTTTCTCATTTGCGCAAGACTAGAAGCAATGGAGTGAAACTGAATGGGAGGAGACACAGATTAGATATTAGTAAAAAACATTTTGACCGTGAGGGTGATCAATGAGTGGAACAGGCAGCCACGAGAGGTGGTGAGTTCTTCTTCAATGGAAGTCTTAACACAAAGGCTGGATGATTAAGTCACTCCTGCTTTGAGCAGGGGTTGGACCAGATGATCCAGGAGGCACCTTTACGATGACCTAGGATGTCCCTCCACACGATGACCCAGGAGGTCCCTTCACTTTCCACCATTTTATGATTCTATGATTCTTCATAACTATTTTATGTTTTCTTAAGAGCGCGGTTTCGAGCATACTGGAGGACCTGGTGGTTAGCTGGTGTTTTCTTTTGTTATCTTATATATTAGGCAAGGATGAGCCAAAGCAAAATGGTTGCATAGGAGAAACACTGGACACAGGTTTTCCTCCAGGCTAAGTGCGCTCCCAGTAGTCGATAATACAGGTAGGTGTAATTTCCTGGACAATCTTTATTTCAGCTTACGTAGGAGAAAGACTAGGATGAATGTCTACATGAACTTCATTGCTGTTGAACATGGTTAAGTAGAACACTCAAAAAGACCACAATATCTAGAAGATATTAGTAAAGCCTTATTTAGTTTAAGAATCCCATTTTTATACATTAGAGGGGAGTTCTCTGCTGAGACTCTTTATAGATACAATGAGCACCTCTACTTCTGGAGGACCTGCCTTAATTACACAGACAACCCATGATAATAGGCACTGTGTAATGCTTAATTCTCCCTGTGGAGGCGCTGCAGGTAAATGAAACATGCATTGATGAAGTTCTCAACAGATGACATTTGTTTGGTGGGATTACCTGAATGGGGCACCTTTATGATTACTTTGTAGTGATTGTGAAAACTAGAGGGCCCCTTTTATACTAGTTATACTCATAATATCCTTGTTTAGTTGATTTACTTCTATCTTTGCTATAAGCAAGCACAGTCTGCATATTTATTTCAGTTGGGTGGAGAAGAACAAGAAGCCACCAGATACTTGTGACAGCACCCTGCCTATGACAGAGTCAAAGAATAGGCTACTTTGGAATCCAGTATGCTGATAGCTCTTTTCCTAGACATCTACCATCAGGTGAAAGTAAAGGGACGCTCCAACACATACGATTAGCTGATCTCCCAGAAATTGGTGGGCTTGGATAACTTTTCTCTTCTGTATACAGACACTCATTAAGACCAGCAATTTTCTCTTCGATCTTGATGAGGGGTCATGTTGGAGTCAGACACTCTTGATTCATTAAGAGTTGCATGTCTGTGACGTCTCACAAGCGGCTTGCGCCTTTGTCAATGACTGGAGTAAGATTTCTGGGGTAAATAACACCATAGCTCATCATGATTTAGATGAGCTGAGGCGTGACTCCTTTGCTGTACCATTTTGGCGGAACTGAGACAAACAAAAGTTGCAATATTTTAATGCAAATCTGAGTTAAGCAAAATTTTGCGACTTTTCAAGGCAATTAACTGTGCAATTACTTTTGATGAATCGGGGCCTTAGTACAGTGATACCTCGGTTTTCAACCATGATCCGTCTGAAAACAATTGATCAAATCCAAAACCAGCAAAAACCGAGGCAATGATTTCCAAATGAATCAATGTAAATCTAATTATTTTTAGACACCACAAAAAATATACCCAAAACACATTTTATAGAGAATGAATAAAGTTTTTAATACTAAAAACAGTAAGAAATGAATATAAAATTAATATAAAAGAGAAATATAAAGAACAAATAAACAACTCTTCTTGGCATATGGAAGTTGGTGAGAAAGGGAGAGAGGGGTACAGTTTATACTTGTTTGGAATGGGAATCATATGGGTAACCCTCTGTTCACTCAAAATAACCAAGGTCGTGTGGGAACGATGATGCATTCCAAGGCTACTAACAAAAAATGAGACAAATTATATATGGAAAAAATTGACAAAAAACAAAACCGATGATAACCGGCATCAACAAAAACCGCAGTATTACTATATTTAAGGTTCTCTAGGTATAACTTACATAGTTCAGCCTTCTAAACATGATTATCACCTGAACGATAGGGGTAAAACAATCTAATATATAAATAAACAAAACTACCAAAACCAATAACTTCCTGTTTCACTAGAGAAGGATATCATGGTGGGAAGAATAGAAAGTACAAGGTGAAGAGGAAGCTCAGATAGTATCAAGAAAACAGTGGAGAAACCCCTGATGGAACTATGTAGGCTTGGAGAATACCCCCTTTTGGACCTATCAAGGCTTGGAGAAGACTCTGGTGGACCCATCTAGACTTGAAGAAGACCCGGGTGGATCTATCTAGGTATGGAGAAGACCCTGGTGACCTTATCTGGGTTTGGAGAAGACCCTGGTGGATGCATCTAGACTTGGAAAAGACTCTGATCTATCTAGGCTTGTAGAAAATCCTGGTGGATCTATCAAGACTTGGAGAAGACCCCAGTGAACCTATCTAGGCTTGAAGAAGACCCTGCTGGACCTATCTAGCCTTGGAAAAGACCCTGGTTGACTTATGTAGGCTTTGAAATGCCCAGGTGAGCCTATCTAAATGCGCCTAGGAATTCACTGTGTTGAGCACTTTAGCCGGCTGCCTGCAGTGTTGTCCTTGACTGGTCTCCCTGAGATCAGTGAATGCTTCGTGATGTTGGTCTACAAGGCATTGCTCCCACCTAGCCAGAATCCTACTCCACACTGATGAGGGGCAATACCCCGAAACAGCTGTCTGTGGATGAATACCTGGCTTTGGTATTCCTTTATCATATCTTTAAACTCGTAAAGAGGTTGATATTGAAAGGGCCACTTAATATGGTGGTTATGGTGGTCTCCGCAAGGAGCCACCCCAAGGCTGGGTCCTTTCCTGGAGGGATATCTGGTTATTACCTTATTTGAGACTTCTAAATGAGGCTCCACGGACTCTATTTGCATATCTGTAATTCCCAGCAGGCAATGCGCCTAGGAATTCACTGTGTTGAGCGCATTAGCCGGCTGCCTGCAGTGTTATCTTGGACTGGTCTCCCTGAGATCAGTGAATGCTTTGTGATGCAGGTGAGCTTATCTAGGCTTGTGCAAGAGTGGTCTTCCTACAAAGCGTTAATCTATCGAGTCGTCATGACTCCAAGATCGAGCTGAAGGCCAATAAAATAAACAATTATATGTTCTATATGTGGTAATGAAGAGTAATAAAGCTTACATGAGAATACAGAATCAGATTCTGGGAGCCTCAGAAGTTAGATATTTATGGCATATCTGGTCAAAATGCCGTAAATGTTTATCATGAAAAACCCAGTATTTCGGGTGCTATGACCTAAAAGGACAATAACACCAATCACACCCAACCTAGTGATGTTCCTTTGCAAACCACAACTGATTAGAAGAATTGCAGTGACTCAATGGCCTCTGTTTAATGCAGGAATCACAGTTTGCATTTTCCTTATTACAGTAGTAATATGCTGTTATTTCATTGTGTGGTTTTATTATAGCAGAGAGATTCTTCTACCATGATGTTCTTTGGTCTGTAGGCTGCATCGCATCGAGACACATCTCCCAGGATTAATAAACTCTTTAATAACAGTAATGTTTGCAACCACAATCAAGAGAAAAGTGATTACATTCTTCATAAAATATTAGAGCTCATTTGATCCAGAGATCTCTAGTGACACATTACGTTGCCTTTTTTTTCATTTTCAGGCATTGCGGCTATAGCATCTCATTCAGGACCTTTCTTAATATTAATATACAAAACCTGAGAAATCGTCTGGAGAGGAATATAATAAAGATCACCAGTATAATCTGTTGAGTGCTGGTGCTCAGACTATTCTCCTGGATTTAGGTGAATGATTTCAGGCAATATATAGGTAGGCAGGGGTTGTCCTGGTTATGCCCTAAATCAAGGCTGTGGCAGCATATTAAAGGAAAAGCATAGTCAGAACCAGGGCTGGGAGTATCTTCATCAAGAGCATGGTGCTCCTCTGACCTAAAAAAGTAGTAAACCATAGAAAACATGCTTAGAATGTGTTCCCATGCAGCCATAGGCAGGGCTAGACCTACTAATTACATAGTAATTATTAGATAATTCTTTTAAAGCAAACACAGTGTAGCTACAGTATATCAAACATATACAGAAGAGGTGATCAAGTCTTTTAAAATTTAAACTTGCCAATTTTAATACTTTTCCCAAAAACTAAATTTGAGGCGAACATATTTGCAGAAAATCTTGAAAACCTCCAAGACTATAATCAACCCAAAATGATGTGAAGAACTCTGAGATCACCTAGGACTGGATTGAAACAACTTTTAGCTCTTTACCATAAACACAGCTTTAGAAATGTCCAAGAGACCTGAACATATGTGGCTAGATTAGCTAGAATAAAATGGATGGAAACCATTAATATTATCGGCTTTCAGCTTGATCTCGAGCCATGGTGACTTGATGGAAGATGGATCTTGCACAAATCTATATAGGTCCACTAGGGACTTCTCCAAGCCTATATAGGTCCACCGTGGTCTTTTCCAAACCAAGACTGGTTCACCAGAGTCTTCTCCAAGCCTAGATAGACACACCAGGTCTTCTCCAAGCCTAGATAGACACACTAGGGTCTTCTCCAAGCCTAGATAGACACACCAGGGTCTTCAAAAGGCTAGATAGGTGCACCAGGGTTTTCTCCACTGTTACCTTGATAGTATCAAGCCATTGGGTTGATGATCTTCCTCTTTGCCTTGTTCCTTCTTTTCTTCCCACTATGATGGCCTTCTCCAGTCATATCTCTCTTATGATGTGTAGACAAGTTGTAGCTACTTAGTGATCCTTGTTCCAGTGACAATGTCTGGCTTGATGTGTTACAAAATTGATTTGATTGTTCTTCTTGGTAGTAATACAATCGATGGTAATCAACAGTCTATTTATAAACACATTGCACTAATAGACAGAATGTTTAGCCTAATTAAATTGTAAAAATGATCCAAAAATTATCCCTTTTTTGGGACAGATTCTTGCCATAAAGGTATTAATACACAAGTGGAGCAAATGGAAGAAGCTATGGCTTTTTCACAATTTACTTTTCCTGTTCGGAGAGTATCAGACATTTCTTCTTTACTAATTGAGGAAGATATATCTTTTTCACAAGCCATCCAAAAAGTATCCTTTACTTTAAGGAGCCAAAACAGGTTAGCTGTTTTGAAAGTGAGGAAGCAATGGCTTCTACAGTAGGAGAGAAATCAACACCGGAAAGTGGGGATTCCAAATTCTCCAGCTACACTGTACCAGAGACACAGCAACGCATAGATTCCAGCAACACTGACACCCAGGAGCAGGGTAGAAAAAGTGAACTCCACGTTTTTGACATTTAGAGGAAGATTTGTAGTATTTACACTTACGGTAGTTTCCATGTTTTATGGTCCAAAACCTTCTGAAAAAACTGTGTGCACATAGACATTAAAGAAAAACTAAACGGAAACTTCAAATCATCATCAATGTACAACTTCTCAAAAACTTTGAGTTTCCACTCAATGATTTTGGCATGTTGCGCCCTGCATCTGGTCTTCACAGTGGTGCCCCTGCATCTTGGTCGCCACAGTGGTGCTGCACCTACTCCACAGGTGTGGTGCCATGGTCTTGTGGCACCCCAGGGGTTAATGTGCCATAGTAACACCACAAAGGGTTAACTCCCTACACAACCCACAACACTACACTAGCACCTCAAGGCCGGAAGGGGGCGCTAAAGCTGCTTCCCTATATGTATGGAGAAGAGGTGGGGGAGAGCAGAGTGGTGGGAGAAGCTAATGTTGTTTACCTCAGAGTGGCAGTGACAGTCAGTTGGAGTTAGTTCAGTTCCTGGTAGGACTGAGGAAGAAAGACTGGTGGTGTAAAGGGGCTGCCTTAGGCCTCTCCACAGCCTGCTACCCACTTCCAGGCCTAGCCAGGGTCTGAGGGAAGTAGTAAGAGAAACAGTAGAACATATGTGGGAGATTGAGTTACCTCATAACTCGCCCCGGAGGAGCGCACAGACCGGATACCGGATCCGAAACTGTGACTGACACACGCAGCACAGTAAATACTGGACTAGTGGAAGTTATATATCTACACTGTACCTCAGCGAAGCAACATGGCGGGGTCAGAAATACAGAGGAAAGACTCAAGTTGTCTAGCAAAGGGGGTACCTGCGAGGAGAAACAGGCCAGCAGCCTAGCTGAAGCGGCAGCAGGGCCACACACACAGCGCAGGAGAGGGAAGCTAAGGACCGGATGGGTGGGAGCAACCCGGCCCGGTACAGACTCTGTGGACAGTACTCTGCTAACAACATATCTGCAGTAAAGACTTGGAAAACTTCAAAACTGTGAGTTTGTGTGATCCTTGTGCTCAAATCCTGCGTTCCCTCACAAGCAGCTATCATCTCTACTACTACCCCTATCTGCAATATCCATAGCACCATCAATAGACTATTACTACCACTGCCCCGGGGAACCTAGCTCTACCTGCGGAGAGCCATTACATCCCTAGCTGCCCAACATCATCCCCGGAGGTTCTGCAGCAGCGGTGGTCACCCTGACCACAACCCGTGGGTGACGTCACGACAAACTCCCCTGTAAATATCCCCCCATTACTTGAGGAACCCGGGACACGGTCCGGACCAAGACTGCCATGATATCCCCAGCAGTACCCAGGTCCGGTACCGAGTACCCTGTCCCAGTGGGCTCCAACTCTCAAAGTAAGCTGGGAACACAAAGTTGAGGCACACCACCACACACCCAACACCCATCCAAACTCAAGGCCATGGAGATTCTGGGCAGAAGAGGATCATACTTGAGCAGCCAATCCTCCGGTGGAGGAAGAGTGGGTCTAGGGGGTGGGAGGAGGAGTTAGTAAGTGGGAAGAGAAGAAGGAGAAGCAAGATGGAAGTTCTAGGGGTCACTGGAACTGGGCCCAATGGGACCAGTGGGTAGGCCGGCTGACCAAACCCCACTTCAGAGAACCCCAAATCTACAGCCGACTTCCAAGACATGGTAGAGGAGCTGGCTGCATGTGGGGTACCGGCCCCAATCTGGTGTGAAACTTTATGACAAGCCAGGAAACCAGGGGCTACTGAACTGCAGGTGCAGTGGCCAAGCACTGTGTACACTCCCAGGCACAGTGACTATAGAGGGTCAAGAGGACGGGTTAACCATTGCTCAGCAGGGCCTGCAGTTGCCTGCCCAGGGACTTGTAGCACGAAGGCACGGAGGAAGAACAGGAGGAGAACGTGTCAGAAAGAGCAGCACAGAAAGGCTTATGAACAGTGTCTCAGTGGAGTGGTCCTGGACTATCTGGGGGCTGGCCAAGCTGCAACAAGAACAAGCAAAGGGACTGGTAAGAACTGCAATCTCTCTGTCTGTCCACTCCGTCTGCCCCTCCCTGCATCAACAACTACCACCATTATCCACATTGACTTTCATACAAAACCCTAGGTACCCACTCCATCCATGGGGAGTGATACATCTAGCTAGAACAACACCTATTCCCCGGGGTCACTACAAGCAGCGCTGGTCATTCTGATCAAAAACCAGATGGCGTCATGAAATACTTTAGTTCCCAGTAAATAGCCCCTTTTCATGCTCGGTCAGGGCCACGGATTCTCGGGTTGTCACCATGACTACAGAACAGACTGATACCCCGGTGTCCAAGTACCCGAACCTTGCAACCGTTGCAAATGCTTAGTTTTTCAAAGAGTTTTTGGGGCAGAAAATCTCCTAAAAAAATGCAAAACTCCTCAAAAATGTAGAGGTTCTGCTCAATTACTTGTCTGAAAATGCGGCAAAAATCTTGGTATACACACGGTCATCAGCTGTTTTTCAAAACCTGAATTGGAATAAAAGCTCTAAAAAGTTACATGCACTTGACGTCTCATAGATGTTTCCATGCATGAATAGTTTGAAGAAGGAGACGCTTTAGTAAAATGCCAGCGGTGTTTTCCAAGAGGGGTCTTCATTGGCGTCTTTATTGTCCCGTTTTGTGGCCACCTACACACCAGCATATCTCGAGTGATTTTTTTAGCCGATTTTTTGAGACGACTCACTTTAAAACTTATGAATTTACAAAGTTACTCAAGTTTTGAAGTTGATTACAACCGCAAACTATCATAAGCATTCAATGTTAGAGTGAAGTTTTCCTTTAAATAGAATTCAAGCTCCAAGTAAAGCTGCAAATGGCATCAAGAGCGACGGCATGAACCGGCCGCGTGGAGCGAGCTGTAAATCACTGAGTTATGAATTACGACACAGCCGTGAAAATGTTTGTTAAGCAATAAAACTGGCACCCGAACACCAATGTGCAGAACGGGCAGAGAAATACATCACTCCAACAGAAGATGCTGGTGAGACCAAAAACTGGGCAACCAGGGGGCACGTTGTATGTATCCAAACCAACCCCCAAAGAATAACTTTAAAATTATATAGTGATGATACAGTAGGGCCAAAACATAAAAGATTCTTAATGTCTAATCTTCTGTTAGCCCACTACCATCGTCTTCATAGAATCTGGAATCTGAAGATTCTTGTAAACTCATTACAGACAACGCCTGGCCAAGTGCCATATTAGTGCCCCTCTCTAAGTAAAAGTATCTGCATAGAAGCAGACATGGGGCAATTAGAGATTGCCATACAGGACCATTATGTGAGGTCTTGTTATTTGCTGTAAATCTGCAGTTTTTGTTCCTGGTGTGTAGGCAACACTGTTCTCCTGAATCCGGCTTTGTCTTCCTTTTGTTCCTTTGCCTCTCCATTCATGAGAAATAGTCTCCTCTTCAGTGTATATAAATGTAGTCTTTTACACCAAATAGGTGTGTTCCTCAATTCCTCTCCATGGGAGTGTTCCTGTGGACCACGCCTGGTTGGCTATAAAGACATGCAGAGAAGAGAGGGTCATAGCTCAGGCTGGAGAGGAGAAAAACCAGAAAAGAACAATGCCAGATTCAGGAGAACAGCGGCATTTTCAGCAGTAACTTTTTTTATATGTACAGTAAGTGAGAGATTTCAATAACAAAAATGTTAAGGGCTCTTTTCATCATGTATAGTAGAAGAAAATAACTGAAGGATGCCATCACTTTATGATAAAGTGGGGTTATTACTTTTAAGATCCCATAAAACCTGGAATGACCCAACACCATGTGAGCGGCTAGAGATGTAAATGGGTCACTTTCTATTTCTAGTTGTGTTTGGGCCACCACTGATCATAAATTGATTCCCTGTTCGGAGTTATACAATCACTTTATAGAGTGGAAATATTCCTTGAAGTTATAGACCAGATTATCCATCATCGATGCTACTCTTCCCATCCCTTACAATGGAGAAGCCTGTTAGTCAGTGTTTAGCCATTTTGCCACCTGACTGCTGGTGAAATACCAGAAGTATTGAATGGAGCCATACTTGTCACATCTTTTAATCCTGTAAAATAACTGGAGGATGTCATCACCTTATAAAAAAGTGGGATTATGCCCGCTGAGATCTCCACAGATCCTGGAATGATCCAGCTCTTGTTCCTGTACAACTGAGGGGTTGTCGTGCAACTGGGTCACTTTCCTTCTCTGGTCTTGTTTGGATCACCACTGATCATACATTGATGGCATATCCAAGTGCTATACCACTTCATAGGATAGAAATATTCCTTCAAATTATAGTCCAGATCCCTCATCTTCCATGCTTCTCTTCCCATCCCCTACAACATAGAGAAGCCTGTAAGTCAGCCTGATGACATCATCATTCCGTTTTGCCACCTGACTGCCGGTGAACTGCCAGAAGTATTGAATGGAGCCGTACTTGTCACATTACTCCATTATCAACATAATTAGTGCTCCAATAGCTGAGCCAAAGCATTTGCTTGACTCTCGACAACCTTTTCTTCTTATCATCTCGAGAACACTTCACCCCACTTATACGATGTGTGATATTTCTCTTGGACCTTTATGAAATTGATTGTTCATGTCCCCGGGGAATGAGGCACAAAGGCTTTACTCAATGTTGAACATAAACTTCTTTAGTAACTTTACAAGATAATGACCTGAGCTCCTGACAGCACAGTTTGTAAAAAGGAATATTCACTTTAACCCAT
Source organism: Allobates femoralis (assembly GCA_033576535.1). Taxonomy (NCBI): domain Eukaryota; kingdom Metazoa; phylum Chordata; class Amphibia; order Anura; family Aromobatidae; genus Allobates; species Allobates femoralis. The sequence continues at coordinate 87,706,217 of JARQOC010000010.1, forward strand.
CGGTACAAGAAAACCAACAAGTTTTCCCAATGGAGTCATATTTCTACTTTTTTCTGTTGTTTTTGCTGTGAGTCCACATATTTCTAATATCTGATGCTTACTGTGATAGCTGTGATCTTTTTTCATGTCCAAAAATGACGATTTAATAAAAGGAACCCTCTATGTACATCCGTTGGAATAAGTATTGAACACCTCAATAATTTTCTAAGGAAATATATTTCTTAAGGTGCAATTAACACGAATTTCTCACCAGATGTTGGTAACAACAATAAGAAATCAAACCGTAGATGACCATAAATTATGTGTAATACTGAGAAATGACACAAGGGAACACATTAAGAAAGAGAGGTGCAAAAATACCTGACTCCGGCTGAAATCTATCAGTAATTAGGAAACAATCCTGACATTTAGTGACAAATAATATCTGCTGGTTTACCTGATGGCCAATAAAAAGGTGTCTCATTACCAAGGTGCCACACAAGAAACATCTCATGATGGGTAACACCAGTGAGCTGTCTCAAGACATTCCCAACATTATTGTTGCAAAACATCTTGATGGCATTGGTAACAGAAGAATTTCTAAACTACTGAAGGGTCTAGTAAGCACTGTTGGTCCCATAATCCGAAGTGGAAAAAACATCAATTCACCATAAACCGACCATGACCAGGTGCTCTCCGCAAGACTTCACACAGAGGAGGGAAAATAATTATCAGAAGAGTTGTCCGAGAGCCAAGGACTCCTGTGAAGAGCTACAGAAAGACCTGGAATCAGCAGGCACAATTGTTTCACAGAAAGCAGTAAGTAATGCACTGAGTCCTCCAGGTAGTGTGCACCCACTCATCACTGGATACTATGAGTACCACTCAACCTTTTTTATGCATAGATATGTCCCGTACAGTGAACGGAGCGCCAGTCACCGCCACCACTTCACTCCGGTCACATGGGAGCCACAAAACATCTTTTCCGGGGTGTCTCAGCTGAAAATTCCCATTGATCATAGATTTTTGTGATCTCATCATAAAAAGTAGATTGAAAGACATTTCTCAACAATTGTAAACCTACGCTCATAATCTACCTGTAGTATAGTAATCCCATGCACAGAAATTGGGACAATTCTATATTTTTGCATCTTGTGACTCTCCTTTACATTTTCCATCTGGGGTACTTCAGGTCAGAGATCACTTGGCCAGCTTCCTGGATGACCCTGGTTATCATAGGAGACAGTATCTAATATACTGTACAGTAGACTGCCTCAACATCTAACACAGACTTGTTTGTGGTTCCTTCCACTCAAGAAGCATGAGAAGATGATTTAATAATGCAAGCAACAAATGCTCAAAAATATGCACCCCTGGGGCTCTCCTCACCAGGAGACAGGCTTTTCATTCTATATTTTGTTACATAGGTTACACATATTGTGGCTAGAGATGATTGGACCAATCTGCGGCCAATCAAATTCAAGTCAAATTTCAAATACAAATGTACAATTCAATTTGTGTAGATCGGCCAAGAACAAAATGTTAAAAGTCACAGAGTGGGCAAATGCGTCAGGAGGGGGCTAATGACGTCAGGAGGGGGCTAATGACGTCAAGAGGGTGCTAATGACGTCAGGAGGGGGCTAATGACGTCAGGAGGGGGCTAATGACGTCAGGAGCGGGCTAATGACATCAGGAGGGGGCTAATGACGTCAGGAGGGGGCTAATGACATCAAGAGCGGGCTAATGACGTCAGGAGGGTGCTAATGACGTCAGGAGGGGGATAATGACGTCAGGAGCGGGCTAATGACATCAGGAGGGGGCTAATGATGTCAGGAGGGTGCTAATGACGTCAGGAGGGGGCTAATGACGTCAGGAGTGGGCTAATGACGTCAGGAGTGGGCTAATGACGTCAGGAGGGTGCTAATGACGTCAGGAGGGGGCTAATGACGTCAGGAGGGGGCTAATGACGTCAGGAGCGGGCTAATGACATCAGGAGGGGGCTAATGACGTCAGGAGGGTGCTAATGACGTCAGGAGGGGGCTAATGACGTCAGGAGGGGGCTAATGACGTCAGGAGCGGGCTAATGACATCAGGAGGGGGCTAATGAAGTCAGGAGCGGGCTAATGACGTCAGGAGGGGGCTAATGACGTCAGGAGGGTGCTAATGACGTCAGGAGGGGGCTAATGACGTCAGGAGCGGGCTAATGACATCAGGAGGGGGCTAATGACGTCAGGAGGGGGCTAATGACGTCAGGAGGGGGCTAATGACATCAGGAGGGGGCTAATTATGTTAGGAGCGGGCTAATGACATCAGGAGCGGGCTAATGACATCAGGTGCAGGCTAATGACATTAGGAGTGGGCTAATGACGTCAGGAGGGGGCTAATGATGTCAGGAGGGGGCTAATGACATCAGGAGGGGGCTAATGATGTCAGAAGGGGGCTAATGACATCAGGAGGGGGCTAATGACATCAGGAGCGGGCTAATAATGTCAGGAGTAGGCTAATGACGTTAGGAGTGGGCTAATGACATCAGGAGGGGGCTAATGATGTCAGGAGTAGGCTAATGACGTTAGGAGTGGGCTAATGACGTCAGGAGGGGGCTAATGACGTCAGGAGGGGGCTAATGATGTCAGTAGCAGGCTAATGACATCAGGAGGGGGATAATGATGTCAGGAGCGGGCTAATGATATCAAGAGGGGGCTAATGATGTCAGGAGTAGGCTAATGACATTAGGAGTGGGCTAATGACGTCAGGAGGGGGCTAATGATGTCAGGAGTGGGCTAATGATGTCAGGAGCGAGCTAATGACATAAAGAGAGGGGGCTAATGATGTCAGTAGCGTGCTAATGGTGTCAGGAGCGGGCAAATGACATCAGTAGGGGGCTAATGATGTCAGGAGCGGGCTAATGACTTTAGGAGCAGGCTAATGACATCATGAGCCAGCTAATGACATCAGGAGCAGGCTAATGATGTTAGGAGCGGGCTAATGACGTTAGGAGCAGGCTAATGACATCAGGAGCCAGCTAATGACATCAGGAGCAGGCTAATGATGTTAGGAGCAGGCTAATGACGTTAGGAGTGGGCGAATGCCGTCAGGAGTGGGCTAATGACGTTAGCAGTGGGCTAATCAAGTCAGGAGTCGGCTAATGACAGCAGTAGCGGCTTTGTATGCTTCTTTGTAATGCCCTAAAGATATCACATGTTCTAACCCAGCCAATCATGGGATGGAGACTATCACGGCTGGTATAAAGGAAAAGTACTGGCCAAGAAGCAAAAGGTTAGGCTTTTACAGCATAGGAAGAGGAAGTCAGAGCTCACAGCTCATTCCACATTGGGACCTAAAAGGGCACTAGTGATGAAGAATGTTTAGTTTCATCAATTGGGGGAGCTGCAGAGTCAGGGTAACAAATGAATGTTATTGCTCTCTGTCTGTCTTTCTTTTTCCTTCTCCATAGGTTATATTATGTCATGAGCGTCCTTGGCAGACTTGTCAAAGTTTGCTATTTGAGTCTCACTTTGTCGTGTGAGACTTTGGAATTTAAACATAGTTGCTTTATTTTGGTGCAGCAAGAGTTAATGACATTTTTCATGCTGGTAGCTCCTCATTAGTTCATCTCAGCTGTAGCCGGTTTGTGATCACTCCCCCTCTCTTTAAATAGTCACATTATTCTTCTCTTGATGACGGTTATAGAATAGAGAATTCATTCTGAACTGGCCAATGTTGAAAGAGGATGTCTGTAGCAGTTGCTGGAGTCCTGTTGCTTGCAGTCCTGGTGTCTGGCTTCAGCTTTGCAGTAGTAGTACATCCTTTGTCTATGTTCCCTGGTCTGTCCTCTTTCCTCTGTGTTATATTACAGTAGCTGTGACATTACTCACTTTTGGCACTAGATAGGGTGAGTGGAGGGACACTTAGGGACTAAGCATGTGACGACAGTGTGGGGGAGGACCCACTTAGGGATGTTAGGGGAGCTCAGGGTCCAGACACAGGTTAGTGTCAGAGGTGTCCCATTCCTCGCTCTTTAACGTCAGGGTCCTCTCCCTTTCCATCAAATTGTAAAGTCTATGTTGATCCATGTTTTGGATATACCCTAGTCTGTGTGTAACATGTAAACAATAAAGCAGATTAGATACTTAAAACAAATTAGATACAGTATTGGGGGATGGGAAAGTGTTCTAAATGGCATTCCAAGGCAATCAATCTATTTAAGTTGCAAATCAAATTTTTGCCAAAAATTGGTGAATCTACTTATATAATTGGGAGTTTGGAATTCGGGCGTTGTAGCCGAATCCCAAGCTCCTTTGCGGCACTGCGAGCGATGACGCGTAGCGACATCGCGAGCCGCAGCCGCACTACCGTTAAAAAAAATAAAAAATATGCTCACCTCTCCCCGCGCCCCCGCCGTCTCCCGCCGTCTTCCTGCAGCCTCCCGGTGGCTCCCGCAGGCTCCCGGTGCCTGCAGAGCTCTTCTACTGCAGTACAGGACCTGCGGTGATCTCACAGTCACGTGACACCAGGTTACTCCATGGTAATCTGCAGTCACGTGACTGTGACATCACTGCAGGTCCTATACTGCAGTAGAACACCTCTGCAGACATCGGGAGCCTGCGGGAGCCACCAGGAGCCTGCAGGAAGACGGCATAAGACGGCGGGGGCACGGGGTGAGGTGAGCATACACTTTTTTTAATTTTTTTTAACCCCTGCCTTCCTGTTTGGAGAAGTTTTACTGTACTGAGCATGCTCAGTACAGTAAAATCCTCCTCCAGCCTCACAGCCTCCTCCAGCCTCACAGCCTCCTCTATCCTCACAGCCTCCTCCTGCCTCACACCCTCCTCCAGCCTCACAGCTTCCTCCACCCTCATAGCCTCCTCCAGTCTAACAGCCTCCTCTATCCTCACAGCCTCCTCTATCCTCACAGCCTCCTCCAGCCTCACAGCCTCCTCCAGCCTCACAGCCTCCCCATCCTCACAGCCTCCTCCAGTCTCACAGCCTCCTCCAGACGCACACCCTCCTCCAGCCTCACTGCATCCTCCAGCCTCACTGCCTCCCCAGCCTCACAGCCTCCTCCAGCCTCACAGCCTCCTCCATCCTCACAGCCTCCTCCAGCCTCACTGCCTCCTCCAGCCTCACTGCCTTCTCCAGCCTCACAGCCTTCTCCAGCCTCACAGCCTCCTCCAGCCTCATTGCCTCCTCCAGCCTCACAGCCTCCTCCATCCTCACTGCCTCCTCCAGCCTCACAGCCTCCTCCAGCCTCACAGCCTCCTCCAGCCTCACAGCCTCCTCCAGCCTCACTGCCTCCTCCATCCTCACAGCCTCCTCCATCCTCACAGCCTCCTCCAGCCTCACAGCCTCCTCCATCCTCACAGCCTCCTCCAGCCTCACTGCCTCCTCCATCCTCACAGCCTCCTCCATCCTCACAGCCTCCTCCAGCCTCACAGCCTCCTCCATCCTCACAGCCTCCTCCTGCCTCACTGCCTCCTCCTGCCTCACTGCCTCCTCCAGCCTCACAGCCTCCTCCACCCTCACAGCCTCCTCCACCCTCACAGCTTCCTCCACCCTCACATCCTCCTCCAGCCTCACACCCTCCTCCAGCCTCACTGCCTCCTCCAGCCTCATTGCCTCTTCCAGCCTCACAGCCTCCTCCATCCTCACAGCCTCCTCCAGCCTCACTGCCTCCTCCAGCCTCACTGCCTCCTCCAGCCGCACAGCCTCCTCCATCCTCACAGCCTCCTCCTGCCTCACTGCCTCCTCCAGCCTCACAGCCTCCTCCACCCTCACAGCCTCCTTTACCCTCACATCCTCCTCTATCCTCACAGCCTCCTCTATCTTCACAGCCTCCTCCAGCCTCACAGCCTCCTCCAGCCTCACAGCCTCATCCAGCTTCACAGCCTCCCCATCCTCACAGCCTCCTCCAGCCTCACTGCCTCCTCCACCCTCACATCCTCCTCCAGCCTCACACCCTCCTCCAGCCTCACTGCCTCCTCCAGCCTCATTGCCTCTTCCAGCCTCACAGCCTCCTCCATCCTCACAGCCTCCTCCAGCCTCACTGCCTCCTCCAGCCTCACTGCCTCCTCCAGCCGCACAGCCTCCTCCATCCTCACAGCCTCCTCCTGCCTCACTGCCTCCTCCAGCCTCACAGCCTCCTCCACCCTCACAGCCTCCTTTACCCTCACATCCTCCTCTATCCTCACAGCCTCCTCTATCCTCACAGCCTCCTCCAGCCTCACAGCCTCCTCCAGCCTCACAGCCTCATCCAGCTTCACAGCCTCCCCATCCTCACAGCCTCCTCCAGCCTCACTGCCTCCTCCAGCCTCACACCCTCCTCCAGCCTCACAGCCTCCCCATCCTCACAGCGTCCTCCATCCTCACAGCCTCCTCCATCCTCACAGCCTCCTCCATCCTCACGGCCTACTCCATCCTCACAGCCTCCTCCATTCTTACAGCCTCCCATCCTCACAGCCTCCTCCAGCCTCACAGCCTCTCCATCCTCACAGCCTTCTCCATCCTCACAGCCTGCTCCAGCCTCACAGCCTCCTCCAGCCTCACACCCTCCTCCATCCTCACAGCCTCCTCCAGCCTCACGGCCTCCTCCAGCCTCACAGCCTCCTCCAGCCTCACTGCCTCCTCCACCCTCACACCCTCCTCCAGCCTCACACCACCCTCCAGCATCACAGCCTCCTCCAGCCTCACAGCCTCCCCATCCTCACAGCCTCCTCCAGCCTCACAGCCTCCTCCATCCTCACAGCCTCCTCCACCCTTACAGCCTCCTCCATCCTCACAGCCTCCCCATCCTCACACCCTCCTCCATCCTCACTGCCTCCCCATCCTCACAGCCTCCTCCATGCTCACAGCCTTCTCCATCCTCACAGCCTCCCCATCCTCACAGCCTCCTCCATCCTCACAGCCTCCTCCATCCTCACAGCCTCCTCCATCCTCACAGCCTCCTCCATCTTCACTGCCTCCCCATCCTCACAGCCTCCTCCATCCTCACTGCCTCCTCCATCCTCACAGCCTCCCCATCCCCTCAGCCTCCTCCATCCTCACACCCTCCTCCATCCTTACAGCCTCCTCCATCCTCACTGCATCCTCCATCTTCACAGCCTCCTCCGTCCTCACAGCCTCCTCCGTCCTCACAGCCTCCCCATCCTCACAACCTCCTCCGTCCTCACAGCCTCCTCCGTCCTCACAGCCTCCTTCGTCCTCAAAACCTCCTCCATCCCCTCAGCCTCCTTCATCCTCTCAGCCTCCTCCATCCCCTCAGCCTCCTCCATCCTCACAGCCTCCTCCATCCTCACAGCCTCCTCCATCTTCACAGCCTCTTCCATCTTCACAGCCTCCCTATCCTCACAGCCTCCCCATCCTCACAGCCTCCTCCATCTTCACAGCCTCCCTATCTTCACAGCCTCTTCCATGCTCACAGCCTCCTCCATCCCCTCTGCCTCCTCCATCCTCACAGCCTTCTCCATCCTCACAGCCTCCCCATCCGCACAGCGTCTTCCATCCTCTCAGCCTCCTCCATCCTCAGCCGCACTACCTGACACTGCTGCCATCCTGCCAACCGTCGGCCCCGCTTCATCGCCACCGCCCTCGCGCCCTCCGCGAGGTCCACGCTGCCCGGATGCCGCCGGTGGCTTCCGCCCCTCGCCGCTCTCTCACCGCTGGGGCCTCAATGTCGCCATGCTGGTGGAATAGCGGTCTACGGGCTGTGGCCGGGTGCCGGGAGCCAGTGACGTCGTCCTGTGGGCGGCGACAGCCAATGGGAGTGAGCGGACCGTGTCAGCTTGCAAAGCCTGACACGCCTCGCTCACTCCCATTGTCCGCCGCCCCTGCAAGTGGATTGGGCGCTGTGTTGTACACACAGGACGCCCATCCCATTGGCCAGGACTTGGCGTCCTACACCAATCGGATGGCCGTCCTGTCTTTACCACATACCGCCTAATCCGCTCCTTCCCCTCAGGTCACATGTGTGACCTGAGGGCAGGGACTGATCCCTCCCTGCATCACCCAACCCGCCGCAGAGGACAATGCCGTGTGACTGGGGCTGCGATCAGCCCCAGCACGCAGCCACGTCCTGCCGCCGAGCTGTGATGTCGCAGCTCCAGCCGCATCTCTCCTCACCCCTCCAGCCGGACCTCTCCTCACCCCTCCAGCTGAACCTCTCCTCACCCCTTCAGCTGAACCTCTCCTCACCCCTCCAGCTGGACCTCTCCCCACCCCTCCAGCCTCCCGCCACATCATACTCTGCTATCCACAGAACCCCCTCTATACTCTGACACCCACAGAGCCGCCTGTATACTCTGCTACCCACGGAGCCGCCTGTACAATCTGCTACCCACAGAGACTTCTCTATACTCTGCTACCCACAGAGCCGCCTGTACAATCTGCTACCCACAGAGCCTTCTCTATACTCTGCTACACACAGAGCCGCCTGTATGCTTTCCTACCCACAGAGACGCCTGTATAATCTGCTACCCTCAGAGCCGTCTGTATACTCTGCTACCCACAGACCCGCCTGTATACTCTGCTACCCACAGAGCCCCATGTATACTCTGCTAGCCACTCACCCGCCTGTATACACACAATTCATTTCACCGCGCTCCCGATGCAATTGCATCGGGCCTTTTTACTAGTCTATTTATATAATCCGCAGTTTGGGATTCGGGTGTTGTAGCCGAATCCCAGAATGCTTTGCGCCACTGGCACTGCGAGCGAGCGATGGCGCGCATGTGCCATCGCGAGCCGCAGATTCTGCCCGCAAACGGCCGCTACACGCACCGCCCGCCCCCCGCAAACGCCCGCTACACGCAGCGACCGGCACCCCCCGCTCCACCGCCGCACCGTCCATTCAACAGTGCGAGCCAGCAGTCAAGGGGAGCGGCTTTACACAACGGCCCCCCCCCTCCCGCAACCACCACCATCCGCCTTCATCACAGACGCTGCCCCGCTCCCCTGCCGCCAGGGCCGCACAGTTCATTCCACAGTGCGAGCCCTCAGGCAGCAGATAGCTGTACACAACGGCCCGCCGCAACCAGCACCGCCCGCCTTCATCACAGACGCTGCCCACGGAGCCGCCTGTACAATCTGCTACCCACAGAGCCTTCTCTATACTCTGCTACCCACAGAGCCGCCTGTACAATCTGCTACCCACAGAGCCTTCTCTATACTCTGCTACACACAGAGCCGCCTGTATGCTTTCCTACCCACAGAGACGCCTGTATAATCTGCTACCCTCAGAGCCGTCTGTATACTCTGCTGCCCACAGACCCGCCTGTATACTCTGCTACCCACAGAGCCCCATGTATACTCTGCTAGCCACTCACCCGCCTGTATACACACAATTCATTTCACCGCGCTCCCGATGCAATTGCATCGGGCCTTTTTACTAGTCTATTTATATAATCCGCAGTTTGGGATTCGGGTGTTGTAGCCGAATCCCAGAATGCTTTGCGCCACTGGCACTGCGAGCGAGCGATGGCGCGCATGTCCCATCGCGAGCCGCAGATTCTGCCCGCAAACGGCCGCTACACGCACCGCCCGCCCCCCGCAAACGCCCGCTACACGCAGCGACCGGCACCCCCCGCTCCACCGCCGCACCGTCCATTCAACAGTGCGAGCCAGCAGTCAAGGGGAGCGGCTTTACACAACGGCCCCCCCCCCTCCCGCAACCACCACCATCCGCCTTCATCACAGACGCTGCCCCGCTCCCCTGCCGCCAGGGCCGCACAGTTCATTCCACAGTGCGAGCCCTCAGGCAGCAGATAGCTGTACACAACGGCCCGCCGCAACCAGCACCGCCCGCCTTCATCACAGACGCTGCCCGCCCCGGCTTCCACAGGTAACATGGCAGCGGCGGCGGCGCACTGGCATTGCAGCCTGCAAGCCCGCCGGGGCTGCAGTCTGCTATCACCCCACGCAACCCCAACTAACCTTACAGGGCCGCCGGGGTAAGATGGCGCCACACTGTCATTCCAGCCTAACATCCCCCGCTCCTCAACTAACCTTACAGGCCTGCCGGCCCTCACATCTACTCCCACACTGCCCCTGCTTACCCTCCACTCACCCACACTGCCCCTGCTCACTCCTCTAACCCCCCCTATGCCCTCACTCCCCACACTGCCCCTGTTCACTCCTCTAACCCCCCCTATGCCCTCACTCCCCACACTGCCCCTGCTCACTCCTCTTACCCCCCCCATGCCCTCACTCCCCACACTGCCCCTGCTCACTTCTCTTACCCCCCACACTGCCCCTGTTCACTCCTCTTACTCCCCCTATGCCCTCACTCCCCCCACTGCCCCTGCTCACTCCTCTTACCCCCCTATCCCCTCACTCCCCACACTGCCCCTGCTTACCCTCCACTCACCCCACACTGACCCTGCTCACTCCTCTTACCACCCTATGCCCTCACTCAACACACTGCCCCTGCTTACCCCCTACTCACCCACACTGCCCCTGCATAACCCTCCCACTCACCCACACTGCCCCTGCTTACACCCCACTCACCCACACTGCCCCTGCTCACTCCTCTTACCCCCGTATGTCCTCACTCACTCCCCACACTGCCCCTGCTTACCCCCTACTCACCCACACTGCCCCCACTTACCCACACTGCCCCTGCATAGCCCCCCCCCACTCACCCACACTGCCCTTGCTCACTCCTCTTACCCCCCGTATGTCCTCACTCACTCCCCACACTGCCCTGCTTACACCCTACTCACCCACACTGCCCCCACTCACCCACACTGCCCCTGCTTACCCCCCAATCACCCACACTGCACACACCCACCCACACACTTCTACCCACAGAGCCGTCTGTATACTCTGCTAGCCACACAGCCGCCTCTATACTCTGCTACCCACAGAGCCGCCTGTATACTCTGCTACCCTCAGAGCCGACTATATACTCTGCTACCCACTGACCAGCCTGTATACACACAATTCATTTCACCGCGCTCCCGATGCAATTGCATCGGGCATTTTTACTAGTTTGAATATAAAAGGAAGAATCGCACCTGACTGTGGCCAATATTGACTATAGGACTGAGCAGAGGATTCCCTGGACACTCAGTGTAGGAGTCCGGCGTATTCATGACGGGAGCTCGCCCTCTTCTCAGGATTGCTCTGTTAATAATTAGCTGTACATTCTGCTCTATTCTGTTCTCATAGTGGGGCCAGGATTATTCTAACAAGACGTTCATTGGAACAACTCACTGGAATTCTCCGTCCTCAACATAAATTGCTTCTGAAGTCTTCCCGTGTGAGGTTACTTTACACTTCTTTTTCTCCCACCCTGGAAATCCCATCTTTAGCACAAACATACTTAAATGATATAGAATACATGGAAAATGGTGGTAATAGTATCATGTGCAGGCGCAGAACACATGAGGCCCGGCTCTGGAGGGAGCGGATCTTACTGGATGAAATGAACCCGGCTCCGAACACAACGCAACAAAGCTGTCAGCTGCATTAACCGGCTCCAGAGCGAGGTGGAACATCAGTGCTGGTTTGCATTGCTCTCCGCGCCTCTGGAAGTATCGGATTTGCCATTTATTGACTACTCTGCTTCCTTCTCTGTTGTATAAGCACAATCTCCATAAAGGGCAGGAGGGACACATTCATTATGCATTTAGCTTCAGGAACATTTCCACCTATTGAAAAATAAACAACACATTATCTATCTATCTATCTATCTATCTATCTATCTATCTATCTATCTATCTATCTATCTATCTGTCTGTCTATCTGTCTGTCTGTCTGTCTGTCTATCTATCTATTATTTATCAATCTATCAAGTTCAAATTCAAAGAAGCTTTATTATCTGGACTAAATACACATCAGTTTTGCCAAAGCAAATGTACAATAGAGATAGAGACTGTGGTGATGTTGGGTAGGGCTGTACGAAAGATGGATGGGGGCACATCAAGTGTAGGGGCTGTAGGAGCAATGGGTGGGGACAGATCCAGGGGGGCTATGGAAGTCTATGTCATATTATAGTTCATTTCCTCAAAGTCTTTGACATGCGCTCACATACCGCGCTGCTATCTATCTATCTATCTATCTATCTATCTATCTATCTATCTATCTATCTATCTATCTATTTATCTAGTCCTATTTCAAAAAATAGAGCAGCACAGCTGATATTACTGGGTGCAAAAAATCAGTTAGGGTAATGCTTCATTTGCCAAGTCATACAAACCCCCCAAAAAACTGCAGCACTCCTTCCTTTAGGTGTATTTATGCCTTATGCCTTTATTAGGCCTTCAGGTAGTCACATGGCAATGTTTTGGTTTACAAAGCTGGAAGAATGTTTTCTAAAGCAAAATGTTGCCATGTGATGACCTGAAGGCCTAATAAAGGCATAAATACACCTAAAGGAAGGAGTGCTGCAGTTTTGTTGGGGGGTTATCTATCTATCCATCTATCTATCTACCTCAGAATATTGTGATCTTGCATGATTGGTGGGATAAGGTTTTTCTCTTATTGGTCAGCAGTTCAATCCAACTGCATAATTTTCCTTTGAATAATGCAGACAAAGGGGAGATGAGCTGAGGTAATTTACATGTAATTAGCAAGCCACAAACTAAGACAATGGATGCTCCAAGCAGTCTGAAACTATGACTTACCTTTCATGACTTAACAAACAAAAGAACAATACGTCTGGCCTAATTAAGAATATTAACTCACGTCATGCACTGAAGAACTGTAAAAAGTAAAAAAAAAAATGTAAAAATATATTTAAAAATGAAAAACAAAAAAAGATCAAATTATCCCAAATATACATATGGGGTATCAACGCATTCTCAAAAGTCTGATCTGTCAAGATAGAAAAATATTTACCTCGCTTGGTAATCACTCACAAAAAAATTCAAGAATGACAAATATATGTTTTGCGTGGTTGCGGTAATGCCACAAAAAATGATGTAATGAACAATCAAAACGTCTGATCTATCCCCGAATGGTATCAATAAAAACGTTGTCTCGCTCCGCAAAAATAAGCCGTCACACGAAAAATGACGACACGAGGCCCGAATTTTTTTTTTTTGCAAATTTCAGATTTTTTTCATTAGGAGAATTTAAATAAAAGGTCGTTTGGTATCACCATAACCGGCCCTTCATGAAGGGGTTAAGTATCCTACTAGACACTGTACAGGTGACACATGGACTTGAAACAGCTGTCTTGTTGGAGTTGCTGTATATTATTTCTCCTATAATGGTGGTATTGATGTAGATAGGAGCCTCATTGTAGCGGTATATTCCCCAGTGTAATCATTATATAGGATACAGTTGTAATGTCTGGTGTTGGTCGTGGATCTTGTGCATACTCTGACAATTAATTATCACACACGTTGGTGGGGGACACATAATGATGGGTGTACGCGCCTCTGACTCTAAGTGAGACTGTCATCAGTGCATTACGCGGGCGCTCTCCTCCGCCGATCCTACGCCACTCACTGCCTGTCATGTTTAATCCTGGAGTAAGCACGCTCTGCTTATTGTATCATGGCACTTGTTGAGATTTCAATACCAATGTTTAAAATGTATGACAGGAAGAAAATGACAATATCCATATTTAAAATCCCCAGGATTACTCCGTCCACTGATTGCTCCAATGTCTGAATTAATGTGCGCTACGCTCTGGATTAAGATCAATCTCTCAATTGACTTGAAGGTAAGAAACCTGATTATTTTTCCATATGGAAAATAATTTAAGTAATTAATTTCCTTCAAACCTTAAGTGTTTAGTTTATTAAGTGATGCTTAATGCAAGATGACATCACTGATGGGGTAAGCATATGGAGTTTTATTTTCATGATTGGTATGAAGTGAATGCATGGACAAATTGCAGAACTACTGTATATCATATCCCCATTTAAGTGATTGAAGCAGAGCTGCAGTACCGGACACAACCAATGGACAAGGATGGCGCTGTTCCGCTGAAATAATTAAGGTCTTGCCCAACTTCTTTCATATGGGAGTTTCCTCAGAGATCATCCCCCAGTAAACGGGTGATATGGTACAAAATGTAATCGTAGGGCTCTATTCAAAGGAATGGTTATCTAAATTTTATATAGACAACTTTATTGCTCAAGATCTGTAGCCATTGCTTGTTGTTGGCTCTCCACTCATTCAGAAAGGTTCCACTTCCTCATTAAGAGCCAATGATTGTTGGTTGCTCCCTACTCGAGAAAAGGGCTCCCTTTCTCCAGATTGAGAGCCATCGTTTGTTGGTAACTCTCCACTTATTGAAAGGGTATCATCCTACAGATAGAGAACTATTGTATGTTGGTGGCTCTCCACTCATTCAGAAAGGTTCCACTTCCTCATTAAGAGCCAATGATTGTTGGTTGCTCCCTACTCGAGAAAAGGGCTCCCTTTCTCCAGATTGAGAGCCATCGTTTGTTGGTAACTCTCCACTTATTGAAAGGGTATCATCCTACAGATAGAGAACTATTGTATGTTGGTGGCTCTCCACTCATGGAAAAGGGTTCCATTCTCCCAAATTAGAGCCATTGTATGTTGGTGGCTCTTCATTCATTAAGGGGGTCCCTCCTCTAGATCAAGAGCCATTGCTTGTTAGTGGCTTTATACTCAAGGAAAAGGGTTCTTTCTTCAGATTGAGAGCCATTGTTTGTTGATAACTCACCACTTATTGAAAGGGTCTCATCCTCCAGATCGAGAACTATTGTTCATGGTTGTCCTCTCATGGAGAAGCATTTCGTTCTCCTGATCTAGAAGCTCTTGACTAATGAAGAGGTGTTCCATTTTGCAGATTGCGAGCCTTTTTCTCTTCCATCCTCCAGATTGAGACCTATTTCTTGTTTGTGGCTCTTCACTTATGAAGGGGGGGTCCCTCCTCCAGACTGAGAGCCATTGCTTGTTGGTGGCTGTCTTGTCAAGGAAAAGGGTCCATTTCTCCAGATTGAAAGCCATTATGTGTTGGGTTCTATTCCCCTAATCTAGAGCCTTTGTATGTTGGTGACTCTTGATTTATTAACAGGTGTCCCATTTTCTAGATTGAGATCCTCTGCTCTTTGATGGCTCCTCACTCATGTAGAGGAGTCCCATCCTCTAGATCAGATTGGGAGCTATTACTTGTGGGTGTACCTTCACTCATGAAGGGGGTCCCTCCTCTAGATAAAGAGCCATTGCTTGTTAGTGGCTTTTTACTCAAGAAAAAGGATTCCTCCTTCAGACCAAGAGCCATTGATTGTTGATGGCTCTCTACTCATGTATAAGGGTCCATCCTCCAGATTGAGAGCTGTTACTCTTTGGTAGATCCTCACTCATGGAGGGTAGTCCCATCCTCTACATCAAGAGCCATTGCTTCTTGGTTGTTTTCTACTCATGGAGAGGGGTTCAATATCCCTGATAGAGAGTCATTGCTTCTCAGTGGTTCCTTATTAATTAAAGAGAACCGACCACCAGGATTTAACCACCTGTGAATGAGTGCAGCAGGTGATTGACGTGTGCAGCATCACATCACTACTTGGGCTTTTTTCATTCCTCACCTGTGGGCTTGTCTTTCTGCTTTAAGCTGAACCCCATCCCTCTCATCCAGACTCATCCAGGGGAGGGGGTTCAGCATATAGCAGAAACACAAGCCCACAGGGGAGGAATGAAAAAAGCCCAAATAGTGATGTCATGCTGCACACGTCAATCACCTGTTGCACTGATTTAAGGTGGTTAAATTCTGGTGGTTGGTTCCCTTAAAAGTAAGTCCCATCTTCCAGATCAAGAGTCACTGCCTTTTGGTAACTCTCCAATCATGAAAGGAAGTCCCATCCTACAGATCATGAGCCATTGTTTGGTTGTGACTCTCCACTTATGGAGAGTGTTCACCTGAGAATGGGACACCTACCATTGCATCCATATACGGTATCTGTATATAAATCATATATGATCAAGGTAGGGCTACACACGGTGCCCCCCAGACTTATAGCAGCAAACCCACCCGCTACACTTATTTGTTTTCTCCGGTGTATAAACAATTTTATGTTTCCTGAGACAGATTTGGCGCAAAACATCCCATTCCTGCTGGTCCAGAGGAGCCATGCCTTCACCCCCGGACCTCAGAAGAGTTTCATAGTTTTAAGGTTAACAGATACAAGTCCATTAAGTTCAACCAAAAAACTAATTTGTTGATCCAGAGGAAGGTAAAAAACCCATGATTGCCCCATATTAGGGGAAACATTCCTTCCTGACCCCTGTTATGGCAATCAGACTTATTTCCCTGGATGAAAGGCCCATAACAAAATCTAGGACTAATAACCTGCAATATTATATTATTCAAGAAAGGCACATAGGCCCTCCATGATATATATATATACGGATATATATATATATATATATATATATATATATATATATATATATTTTTTTTTTTTTTTAGCAAATTAAGGATTACAAGATCATGTGGCACAGAGATCTATAATATCATTACTCGCACAGTACAAAATTGCCATTTAATTTCAATTTATTTATTTATTTATTTATTTATTTACTTGCCTTCAGCTTAGTCTCGATTCATGGCGAATTGATAGATGAACGCTTTTGTAGGAAGAAGGGAATTGTAGCATTGGTGCTAGAGTGGTAGAATTAACCCTACTAACCAAAGCCCCTGGGCAGATTCCTGGGGACCGCCATGCTTGGGCTGGCAGACGCGTTTTGCCAAGTTCTTCCTTTTAAATCCAGCTCCACAGTAATTTCTATGCCCCAGCCTCAGCCTCCCCAGTGACATATATGCCCCAAGCCTCAGACACCCCAGTGATGTATATGCCCCCAGCCTCAGCCTCCCCTGTGACGTATATGCCTCCAGTCTCAGCCTCCCCAGTGCTGTATATGTCCCCAGCCTCAGCCTCCCCAGTGAAGTATATGCCCCCAGCCTCTGCCTCCCCAGTGACGTATATATCCCCAGCCTCAGCCTCCCCAGTGAAGTATATGCCCCCAGCCTCAGCCTCCCCTGTGACGTATATGCCCCCAGCATGTCATGTTCATCTGATGAAGTGACCACTGCTAATTTAGCGGGGTCACGAAACGTACGTTGGGGTGAGACTGGGGGCTCTCCCGTCTTGTGTCCTGGTGCTGTGTGGTATGGCCTGTAGCAATATAGGTAACTGTTTATTGCACATACTGTGACTGTTTTCTGATCCAAAGAGCCTATTTTGCATAACCTGTGCAGACTGGATCTCTATTTGTGATAGCACTTTCCAAAACTGTGGGCACTAGTGTAGTATGGAGGTCTGATTCTGGACCCCTATTATCCCCCAATTGATTGTATGCATCTTACTTATGTGAGACACTGCATTTGTTGTAATCTCTTGTAACTTGTGTGCTCTGTAGATTTTTTATGATTCTATGTACTTCATGTGCTTTTGATGTTTTCTGTACCCTGCTTTATCACTGCACCTAGCTCTTGTTTTTGTGCCATAAAAAAGGATAAATTAAAATCTGTAGATTTATTGCGACACACAGGCCCAGGGATCTCTACCTTCACCATTATACCCCTGTGCAGGGATAGAGACTCACCGCAGGGCCAGGGATCTCTACCTTCACCATTATACCCCTGTACAGGGATAGAGACTTACCATAGGCCCAGGGATCTTTACCTTCACCATTATACCCCTGTACAGGGATAGAGACTTACCATAGCCCCAGGGATCTCTACATTCACCATTATACCCCTGTACAGGGATAGAGACTTACCATAGCCCCAGGGATCTCTACCTTCACCATTATTCCACTTGTACAGGGATAGAGACTCGCCGCAGGTCCCCAGGGATCTCTACCTTCACCATTATACCCCTGTACAGGGATAGAGGCTCACCGCAGGTCCCCAGGGATCTCTACCTTCACCGTTATACCCCTGTACAGGCCTACACCATTATGGGATCTCTACCTTCACCATTATACCTCTGTACAGGCCTTCACCATTATGGGATCTCTACCTTCACCATTATACGCCTGTACAGGCCTTCACCATTATGGGATCTCTACCTTCACCATTATACCCCTTGTACAGGGATAGAGACTCACCGCAGGGCCAGGGATCTCTACCTTCACCCTTATACCCCTGTATAGGCCTTCACCATTATACCCCGGTAGAGGGAAAGAGACTTACCATAGGCCCAAGGATCTCTACCTTCACCATTATACCCCTTGTACAGGGATAGAGACTCACCGCAGAGCCAGGGATCTCTACTTTCACCATTATACCCCTATACAGGCCTTCACCATTATGGGATCTCTACCGTCACTAGTATACCCCTATACAGGGATAGAAACTTGCCACAGGCCCAGGGTTGTATCTACAGAGTAGCTGCTGGCCGGAGGAGCGAGCTGGATGCTGGAGTGGTTGATTTATCCCTATCTAAATTCAATATAGCAAAAGAGAGCAAGAGTATTTATCTGCCCTGTATAAAATGGAGGCAACACAGGTGCAAAATACTGATGAGACAATCACAACTGACTAATTCATGGAAGGGCGATTGCTCAGTATTAATATTGCACATGGAATCTCTGGTCACATATATGTAGGCTTACAGCCTGTTAATGATACCCATACTATTAGATCAGGATGCTGCCCAGCATTATCAGTGCCCCCCCATTGGGACAGGTGCCCTAGATAACAAGGCCAATATAGATGAGAAATGTAGAAAGACAGTAACCAATCCAGTATAAAAAGATGAATTCCTTTATTAAAATAATCACATGGATGTTAAAAGCATCTTGTCAGGCAAAGGCTGAATCCAGCATAGGATGCAAAACTATATATGATAGGTATGAGGTATTGGTCGATATTTTGGCCAAAATATGCAAGAGTTCAAGTATATATATAACAAATTTTTGTGGCATTGCTCAATGTTTTGGCCAAAATACACAAAGCTCGCAACCCGCGTCAAGGGTCCTCATAGTCTTGCGAGTCCCTATCCTAAAATTAAAAGCAAAGGTCACAGCAGAAAAAGGAGTTAAATTTCCTCCAAAGTTTATAGAAAAAAAGGACAAGAGATTTTTCTGTGACTTTGCTTTTAATTTATCCCCATTTAACTAAAGCTTATTTTCCCCTTTGTAATTTAGTCTAAGGCTGTCGGCTCAAAAAATCTTCCTGGGGCAGACATGCTGATCCCAGAGAAGCGCTGACCAACAACCTTAAACCTCAATGCAGGGACAGATTTAAGGCTGAAAGACACAAACAAGTCCAACAAGTTCAACCTAAAAGCTATAAAGTGTTGATCCAGAGGAAGGCAAAACCCCCTATGGGCCCCAATTGGTCCATTTTAGGGGGAAAATTCCTTCCCGACTCCACTTATGGCAATCAGACTAGTTCCCTGGATCAACGTCCCAGGTATG
Organism: Allobates femoralis; assembly: GCA_033576535.1. NCBI lineage: Eukaryota > Metazoa > Chordata > Amphibia > Anura > Aromobatidae > Allobates > Allobates femoralis. The sequence continues at coordinate 87,725,537 of JARQOC010000010.1, forward strand.
AGGTCTTCTTCTACAATTCAAGAACACGTATAGCAAAATCATTAGGCAGCCCTCGCACAAAATACTTCCAAGGTCATCAAAGTCAGCTCTCGCTCAAAATGTTTTGGGGTTGTCGGGCATTTCTTGCTCAAAACCTTTTTGTGGTCATTAGGTACCATTAGGCGGCCCTCGCACAAAATACTTCCAAGGTCATCAAAGTCAGCCCTCGCTCAAAATGTTTTGGGGTCGTCGGGCATTTCTTGCTCAAAACCTTTTTGTGGTCACTAGGTACCATTAGGCGGCCCTCGCACAAAATACTTCCAAGGTCATCAAAGTCAGCCCTCGCTCAAAATGTTTTGGGGTCGTCGGGCATTTCTTGCTCAAAACCTTTTTGTGGTCATTAGGTATCATTAGGCGGCCCTCGCACAAAATACTTCCAAGGTCATCAAAGTCAGCCCTCACTCAAAATGTTTTGGGGTCATCGGGCATTTCTTGCTCAAAACCTTTTTGTGGTCATTAGGTACCATTAGGCGGCCCTCGCACAAAATACTTCCAAGGTCATCAAAGTCAGCCCTCGCTCAAAATGTTTTGGGGTCATCGGCATTTCTTGCTCAAAACCTTTTTGTGGTCACTAGGTACCATTAGGCGGCCCTCGCACAAAATACTTCCAAGGTCATCAAAGTCAGCCCTCGCTCAAAATGTTTTGGGGTTGTCAGGCATTTCTTGCCCAAAACCTTTTTGTGGTCATTAGGTACCATTAGGCGGCCATCGCACAAAATACTTCCAAGGTCATCAAGGTCAGCCCTCGCTCAAAATGTTTTGGGGTCGTCGGGCATTTCTTGCTCAAAACCTTTTTGTGGTCATTAGGTCGCCTTCCCTCTAAATTTTGCTTCGTCTTTGTTTCAGAATGTAGAGGCAGACGTCATACACAATACCTTCTACAGCAAGAAAATGCATACATACATAAACCTCAAAACACAAATGCATATGACTTATATAAACCTTCTGAAAACACACATGCATGTTATGTACATATACCTTCACCTCATAACAAACGTATGTTAATTACATAAACCTTCACCAAAAAACAAAGTGCATGTTAACTAATTATATAAACCTGCTAAACAAAGTGCATGTTAACTAATTATATAAACCTGCTAAAAAAAGTGCATGTTAAACATACAATTATAAGGTGCCCATGACACTCCTGAGAGCATCAGAGGTGTCACATGACACTCCTGAGAGTATCAGAAAAAGTCAGGCGTTCCACAGTGTGAAGACCACGACTCTTCTTTCTTCCTTCGTTAATCGTTAATGTAGTAATGCAACATAACAAAACACTCTTCTTTCTTCCTGGTGCTCCATCTTCTTCCTTGTAGAGTGGAGCCTGACAAATGGCTGTGCAGCTGCCAGGTCGGGGTTTTATACCTGCTGACCACTGTGTCATCACAAAGCGATGACCTAGTCAAGTGGGCGGGGCTCCTTTATTTAGTCATCGGCTGAACTTTATATACCGGTACTACATCTCAAACTTTTTTCACTTCTGCTCTGGGCTGTGGTCGGCTTATGTCATCAACCTGTGATGTCATCAAAAGAACAGACACGAACATTCCGTCTCATCTTCATCTGAACCAGCAATGAAAACAAGGAGAGCTTCAGGTTTCAGACTTAGTTTTATAAAATACTATAAATCAGTTGAAACAAATACATAATAGTGTGTGAAATGCAATGTATGCGGTACCTAGGTTTGGAAGCGCACAAACATATCGGAAAATTAATAGAATTTTATTCATATTCAAAATAGAACAAACTCAAAAAAAGAAATAGATGAATTAAAAATAAAGATGGTACAATACTGGCGAAAATACTTGACTACACATAAAGCACATGGATGTAATGTGTATAGTAAACACACTCAAAAGGTACCAAGATAAGGTAAATGTTGGGCCCAAAAATATGATCAAATAATACCACACCTAAAATTCATACTCCAAATAAATAGATATTTGAATGATGTGGCGGTGTGCCATGACAAGTAGGGTATATATATATATATATATAAATATATAGTGTGGCCACTACGCATGGGCAACGCAGGGCTCAACAGCTAATACGTACATAAAGGGCAAAGCAGTGCTATATATGTCAAAGATGTAAACTACATTGTATATACAGTATATATAAAAAAAAATTTTGAGCAGCATTTATAAATATATATGAATACATATATAAAGAACACTTCAACATTACATTGTGTTGTTAAATGTTCCCTTTATCTTTTTGAGCAGTGTATATATATATATATATATATATATATAGTGTGGCCACTATGCATGGGCAACTCTGGACTCTACAGCTAATAGGTGCATAAAGGGCAAAGCAGTGCTATATATGTCAAAGATATGAACTACATTATATATATACTTAGCTGTACTACCTGGCTACACCCGGGTTAATAAATAACTGCTGTTAGCTATAACAAAATAGAATTTGAATATGTCATATTAATGACCTGTAGGAAAATAGAAGCTGAGCTGTGATTGGTTGCTATAGGCAGCCTGATAAATCTCCAGCCAACAGTAAACCCTCCCCCGGCCGGGCAGTATATGTTACCTAACACATACACATAATAGACAGCTCATGTGACTGACATCTGCCTTAATTCCCTATATGGCACATGTGTTGCACATTGGCTGTTTTTAATCAGATGTTTATTTTTGGAAAATAAAGATAGCACACATGTGAGGCGAGTTGTGTGAGGTGATTTGTGCACATCTGTGTTTGTCTGTGTGGTGTGTGTGTCCCTATAGGGTGTGTATGTGTGTGTGTTCCTGTGGGGGGGGTGTCTGTTGTGGTGTGTCTCTGTTGTATGTGTCTCTTTGTGGTGTGTGTGTCCCTGTGGGGTGTGTGCATGTGCCCCTATAGGGTGTGTATGTGTGTGTCCCTGTGTGGGGGGGTCTGTGTGGTGTGTGTCTCTGTTGTGTGTGTCTTTTTGTGGTGTGTGTGTGTCCCTGTGGGGTGAGTGCATGTGTCCCTATAGGGAGTGTATGTGTGTGTGTGTCTGTGGGGGGGGTCTGTGTGGTGTGTGTGTGTGTATCTGTGTTGTGTGTGTCTTTGTGGTGTGTGTGTGTCCCTGTGGGGTGAGTGCATGTGTCCCTATAGGGTGGGTATGTGTGTGTGTCCCTGTGGGGGGGTCTGTGTGGTGTGTGTGTCTGTGTTATGTGTGTCTCTTTGTGGTGTGTGTGTGTCCCTGTGGGGTGAGTGCATGTGTCGCTATAGAGTGTGTGTGTGTCCCCTTGGGGGAGGTGTGTGTCTCTGTTTTGTGTGTGTCTCTTTGTGTGTGTGTGTGTTTGTTCGGGTGCGTGGTGAGTATCCAATGTTGGTGCTGCACTTTAGCGACTATACACTTGCTGTTACTCTTTGTGTGCATGTGGTGTGTATACATGTCCCCGTGTGTGGTGAATATCTCATGTTGGGGCCCCATCTTAGTGACTATATGCTGGTATGTGCTGTTAGTCTTTGGTGCTATCATTAAGCCCCTCTTATTCACAACTGTCATCTGGTAACTGTCACTTTTTCCCCATTATATAGATAGGGGCAAAATTGTTTGGTGAATTGGAATGCGCAGGGTTAAAATTTCGCCTCACAATATAGCCTATGACGCTCCTGGGGTCCAGACGTGTGACTGTGCAAAATTTTGTCTCTATAGCTGACAGCTGTCGAGTTTCCTCCAACACTTTTCCATTCACTTTTTCCCCATTATGTAGATAGGGGCAAAATTGTTGGTGTGTACTGGAACGCGCAGGGTTAAAATTTCGCCTCACAACATAGCCTATGACGCACCCAGGGTCCAGACGTGTGACTGTGCAAAATGTTGTCTCTATAGCTGACAGCTGTCGATTTTCCTCCAACACTTTTCCATTCACTTTTTCCCCATTATGTAGATAGGGGCAAAATTGTTTAGTGAACTGGAATGCACAGGGTTAAAATTTCGCCTCACAACATAGCCTATGACGCTCCCGGGGTCCAGACGTGTGACTGGGCAAATTTTTGTAGCTGTAATTGCGACGGTGTAGATGCCAATCCCGGATATACACACATACACACACACATACACACACACATACACACATTCAGCTTTATATATTAGATAAAGGGAAAACTTCAACATTACATTATGTTGTTAAATGTTCCCTTCATCTTTTTGAGCAGTGTATATAAATATATACGTGAAAAACGACAGCAGCACTCCAAATTAGATCTTCAATCGCCTTTAATCGGGCCTATATATATATATATATAGTGTGGCCACTATGCATGGGCAACTCTGGACTCTACAGCTAATAGGTACATAAAGGGCAAAGCAGTGCTATATATGTCAAAGATATAAACTAGATTATATATATATATATATATATATATATGTATATATATATACCTCGTATTTTTCGCATTATAAGACGCACTTTTGTTCTGGGGGAAAGTGTGGGGTGCGTCTTATAATGCAAATATACTGATTATGTACTGCAGGGCCCAGGGGAGGTGGGGGCAGCTCTGGATCGGTGCTGGGGGAGGCTGCAGGAGGCAGTGGGAGATCTTCCGCTCATATAATATGCATAGCCGCTCTCCATCACAATGGTGCTGAAACCGCACCGCGGTGATGGGCTGGGAGAGCGGCACATATTATATGGTCCTGTGCCCCCTGTGAGGGCACATGCCCCCCCTATGTTAGATATGGCCCCCATGCTCCTACCATAGTAAAATAATAAACTCTATACTTACCTCCTGGCTCCTCCTCCAGCATTGATCTCCGGTGTCTCTCCGGTCTCCCGGCTGCTGCTGTGATCGCACGCACAGACGATGTCACTCTCTGCCGATCACATTGTGGCGCCCTGCAACGAGTGCATCACAGGAGGGTACTGCATCCCTGACTGAAGATGCAGTATTCTCCGTCTCAGTGATGAACAAGTTAAATCCAAGGCTCCATGCACCACATGCAACATCCAGAGGTAGAGGACCAATCGGGTCCTGGTGGGAGTGTGAGATGTTTAGTGTGGGGAAAGAGCAGAAAGCAAGTTAGACGGTGGAAGAGACAAGTAGAAGGAGGAAGTGAAAACTACAGAGCTAACGGGGAGGGCACCGAGAAGCGGTGACCCAGACGTAAAAGGGGCCAAGTAACAAAGTAACGGGTCTAAAGACACCCGCACCCAGTCCATCCGGAGACCGGTTCCGAGGTAGCACAGACGTCCACCGCTCTACTACAAACCGGAGTGATAGAAGGGCTTCTCAGGAGCACATCACAACAGCCACCATCTCCGCAGCCGTACCAGAGGGGTACCTACCATTGGGGTTCAGGACCCTTTGGAGCCGGCTTGGGAACCCGGCTCAGGTAATCCATTAGAGGTTCCCCAGTATCCTGATCTGGTGCACAAGGCAGGGACGAGCAACAAGGGACAGTTAGCAAAGAGGGAACATTGTGGAGCCTTGGACAGAGACTGTTCAGCACCGGGACCACCCGGTCCGTTACCTAAGAACTCTCTTACTGTGTACCGTGCATAACTACAATAAAGACCCATGCAGAGAAGCATTGTGTCTGAGCATTCTTTCTGAACTCTTATTAACTCACTCATCTACCAAACTACCCGAACTGCCGTAATCTTCAAATCCAGCTCCTGACCCCGGGGACTACTGCTCATCCTGTGGGGGGCATTTCCATCTAGCTGCCGCACATCCCCTGGAGGTCCAAGCAGCGCCGGTGCAATCACCGGACACCCACAGGTGGTGTCACGAAATAGACTTGATTCTTTACCTAACCGTGCATTTGACCCACCGGGCCCCTACAGGCTCAAGCACTGGACCGTGACAGTAGCCCAGCGCCTGAATGCTGAGAACCCGGCAATGGTGAGTCAAATTGACCGCACAGAACCAGGAAGTGGAGGAGCTCTGCTGCATCATCTCTGCCTGATCACAGCAGCAGCAGTGAGGCTGGGAGATCAGCGCTGGAGGAGGGAAGAACAGAGCAGCATGGGGGCCATATGTAACACAGGGGGCATGTGCCACACATAGGGGATGTGTGCCCTGCATAGGGGATGAGTGCCCTGCATAGGGAACGTGTGCCCTGCATAGGGGACATGTGCCATGCATAGGGGACGTGTGCCCTGCATAGGGGACGTGTGCCATGAATAGGGGACGTGTGCCATGAATAGGGAACTTGTACCATGCATAGGGGACGTGTGCCATGCATGGGGGTCATGTGCCATGCAGTAGGGGACATATACTCTATATGATTTTTTTAACACACACTGACTTTATAAAATGGACCACATTTAACATTAAAACATTTTTTTTTCTCTATTCCCTTTTCACCAAATTTGGGGGTGCGTCTTATAATCAGGTGCTCTTATAAAGCGAAAAATACGGTATACTAATAGATTTTATGGTTATGCTAATCAGACATCTGCTTTATTGCATATAGCCCAGACTAATAAAGGAAGGCAACTATATATTGTATACACTTTTATTAAAAGAATTTTATTCCTCACAACGTTTTTTTTGTTTATTTTGTACAAAGAGACCAAATAATTGAATCTAACAACTTTGGGATCCTCTCTTAATACCGAATCCACACTACATAGCCCTAATGATTTTTATAACCATAATTAGAAGGACTGAATCCGGGTTCAAAAAGTATCTTGTAGGTAGCAAAAATGGACTGGGGAAAAAAGCCAAGGTTTGGAAGCCACTGGCATAAGAAAATAATACCCCTAATAAAGTGATTTGCAAAGTTGTATAACTTTCCCTTGCTTGACAAAATCATAAAAAATATATGGCAGTTTAGCTCTTCTTGTAGCTGTTTATTAACCAAAACAAATTGCTAGCTCCTAGCGTTCGGTTGAGATGTAGTTTTCATTAGTCCTAATTTTTATTTATGACTTAATATCAAGTCCTGATAATCTTTAAGTGCAAAGATCTGGCAAAAAAAACTCCTGGAAAATATAACCAATGAAGTTTTGATGTAATTAGGTACTGAAAATGTAACCTTTCCCGCTATATGCTGCAATTTAGATGGTCTCTGTGTGTGACCATCCGTGTGAGGCCGAGCTGCGGGTAGGAAAGCACCCCGGAGAAACCCCGAAAACCCTTAACCCCTATACAGGATCTGGAATTATAGCGGAGCCAGGGGGTAGCTGCCTATATGAGCAACAGAGCCGGGGAGGTCCCAGGGAAAATCAAGACCCGAAAAACGAAGTCAGATGTCCGAGTCAAAACCGAGAGGGAGCGAAGGTACAAAATCGTCAGGCAGTAGCAGAGTCAAAAATCCAGGCAAAGGTCAAGGGCAAAACCAAGAGGGCAGCTGAGGTACAAAATCAATAGGCAGAGGCAGAGTCAGTAATCCAGGCAAAGGTCAAGGCAAAACCAAGAGGGCAGCTGAGGTATAAAATCAATAGGCAGAGGCAGAGTCAGAAATCCAGGCAAGGTCAGACACGAAACTAAACACACACTATCACTGGGGAACCAAAACTATATCTGGCGGCCTGCAAGCCAGGCTCCAATGTACTTGAAGGCGACGGCTACCTCCCATAGGCTGGAGCTCACAACCTGATGACCTCATCCGGACCGCCCCTAGATCCAGGCAGATGGAGATGCATGACTGGCTCCACCACACGCCTCCTCTGACAGAAGAACGCAGGCTGTGCCTAACGGACACCTCTGCAGGGCCCTTTCCTCTGCGACCAACACCACCCAGAGGGGAAACACAGCGGCGCTCAGCGACAGAGGCAGACGTCGCGGGAGCGGTTCCATATGAGGACAAGGCCCTCCTATCACCGGCGCCAACACGCGAAGGAATCCGGCTCCTCCCAGCGGCCGAGGCAGGAATACCAGCCACCGAGTCCAATGGCGATGTGACACTCTGTAACTAGGAAAGAAGCCAGTAGTTACTGGAGAAGAATATGTCAGATGCCATGCTTTTCCTACTTATAGTAGAACAGTATCAATACAAACTCAATAAACTCCAGCGATGGAGATCCTCATGAGATGTGTGTTTACATACAAAATCCTGACGAAGACTGAAATTTCTCCAGATGATCAGATGTTTAGAAAGACAACCCTTCATCTGGACCAATTTTTTTTAGGAATAATCTTTGATTGAATGTTTGCTCTTTTCTACAAGATAAAGATGAAGAAGACCCTGTACAATCTATCTAGGCTTGGAGGAGACCCTGCTGGATCTATCTAGGTTTGGAGAAGACCAAGTTCTTCTCGAGCCATAGTGACTTGATGAACACTGTACGGAAGATCAATCTTGCATGAGCCTAGATAGGTCCACCAGCATCTTCTTCAAGCCTACATAAGTCCATTAGCATCTTCGCCAAACTTAGATAGGTCCACTATCATCTTCTTCAAGCCGACATAGCTCTACCAAGGTCTTCTCACCATTGTCTTGACAGCACCAAGCCATTGGGTTGCTTGTCTTACATTATGGTAGGAAGGTTAGAATGAACAAGGTGAGGAGCAAGACCATCAACCCAATGGCTTGACACTGTCAGATAACAGTGGAGAAGACCCTGATAATCTATCTAGGCTCGTGAAATATCAACCTTCCTACAGAGCGTTCATCCATTCAAACCACCATTGGTTCGAGATCCTGCTGAAGGGCCGATTAATAAAATATAATATTAGAGGATAGTCAAAAGATGATGTCTTTAGTGGGAGGATACTAGTGGAAAATAGGGGGCTTCTGTTATAGGCCAAGCTAAATTGTGAGTGTAGTTCCTGCAAAAGTAGGGTTATTAATTATGGGATATCCTTGGATTGGTGCGGTGCGATTGGAGAAATTTGTAAGATTGTTGGACTTTGCCTCTAGACTAGACCTATTATCTGTTTATTTTCATGTAATGTTTACATTGCTTAGATTCTTCTCTGGAACATTGTTGTTTGAGAGTTTGTGGTGAAATTTAATAAAGAACATAGCTTTTACCCGAGTTGCAGTCATTGGTTGCTTATTTCACATACAGTTGTGGCCAAAAAGTATTGACACACCCCAGCAAAATCTGTCAGATAATACTCAGTTTCTTCCTGAAAATGATTGTAATCACAATTCTTTGGTATTATCTTCATTTAATTTGTCCTTCAATGAAAAAACACAAAAAGAATTTCCAAATTTTTATTTTTTATCAAACAATGCTGGTAATCCTCAGTAAATGTTATTATTATGAGGTGGGATGTGCACAGTTCATAAATATCCTCCATCTTGGCCTATCTGTTTGTAGCTGCTCAGACGGGTGACATGTGGCCCAATCTGAGTCTCAGACACCTCCTCTTCATGTGTACAAGGATATAATGTATTATTTATGGGTTGACACCTAGGGGGCGGAAAGTGGGAGAAATAGAAATCAAGCAGCATTCAGCTGTAAGTAGAGATAAAACAAACGAGGAGTCAATACTGATGGAAGGTTTTTTAAAATAATAAAATACATTTGGTGTAAAAAAAACACTGAGAGTATATTTGTGGCCAAAAGTATTGACACCCCTGCAATTCTGTCAGATAATACTCAGTTTCTTCCTGAAAATGATTGCAATCACAATTTTTTTGGGTATTATTATCTTCATTTAATTTGTCTTCAATGAAAAAAACAAAAATAATTGTCTAAAGCCAAATTGGATCTAATTCCACACCAAACATAAAAAAGGGGGTGACAAAAGTATTGACACTGTTTCGAAAAATCAATGATGCTTCTCTAATTTTGTGTAATTAACACCCCGTAACTTACCGGGTGGCACCTAACAGGTGTTGGCAATAACTAAATCACACTTGGCAGCCAGTTGACATGAATTAAAGTTGACGAACCTCTGTCCTGTGTCCTTGTGTGTACCACATTGAGCATGGAGAAAAAGAAAGAAGCCCAAAAGAACTGTCTGAGGACTTGAGAAACCCAAAATTTGTGGGGAAAGCATGAGCATTCTCAAGGCTACAAGTCCATATCCAAAGACATTGAATGTTCCTTTGTGTCTACCGTGCGCATGTCATAAAGAAGTTTAAAAGGGCCCATGGAAATTGGGTAACCTCCCTAGATGTGGAGGGGAAAAAAAAAGAAAAATTGACAAGAATTTTCAACGCAAGATTGTGCGATGGGGGAATAAAGAACCTCAAACTAACATCCAAACAAGTTCAAGCTGCCTGCAGTCCGAGGGTACAATAGTGTCACCCCGTTACTATCTGTCGACGTCTGAATGAAAAGGGGCTGTATGATAGGAGACCCAGAAGACCCCATTCTTACCCCGAGACATAAAAAAGCCAGGCTGGGAGGTTCCAAAACTTACCTGAGAAAGCCTAAAACATTTTGGAAGAATGTTCTCTGGTCAATGAGACAAAGTAGAGCTTTTTGGGCAAAGGCATCAACATAGAGGGTTTTCAGGAAAGAAAAGAGGCATTCAAAGAAAGAACACGGTCCCCACAGTCAAACAAAGGGGGAGGTTCCCTGATGTTTTGGGGGTTGCTTTGCTGCCTCTGGCACTGGACTGCTTGACCCGTGTGCATGGCATTATGAAGTCTGAAGGAACCAACAAATTTAGCAGCATAATTGTAGGGTCCTAGTGTGAGAAAGCTGGGCTCCCTCAGAGGTCAGGGTCTTCCAGCAGGACAATGACCAAAACACACTTCAAAAAGCACTAGAAAATGGTTTGAGAGAAAGCACTGGAGACTTCTAAGTGCCAGCAATGAGTCAACCTGAATCCCATAGAACATGTGGAAAAGATCTAAAAATGGCAGTTTGGAGAAGGCACCCCTTTAAATTTTCAGGGACCTGGAGCAGTTTGCCAAAGAAGAATGGTCTAAAATTTCCGCAAACATTTGGGAAAAAACCTTTATGGGTAACCGAAACGGGTTGATCGCAATTATTTTTGGCCCAAAGGGTTTCAACCAAGTATTTGGCTGAGGGGCCAATACTTTTTCTGGCCCTTTTTTTTGAGTTTTGGTGTGAAATGACATATTTTGCTTCATTCTTAGGGCCCCCTTTCACATCATGTTTTTTTTCAAAATCCGGGAGATGCTAAAAAAAACCGCATCTGCCGCATTACCTGAATAGGGGACGTGTGCCATGAATAGGGAACTTGTACCATGCATAGGGGACGTGTGCCATGCATAGGGGTCATGTGCCATGCAGTAGGGGACATATACTCTATATGATTTGTTAGACACACACTGACATTATAAAATGGACCACATTTAACATTAAAACATTTTTTTTTCTCTATTCCTTCACCAAATTTGGGGGTGCGTCTTATAATCAGGTGCATCTTATAAAGCGAAAAATACGGTATACTAATAGATTTTATGGTTATGCTAATCAGACATCTGCTTTATTGCATATAGCCCAGCACTAATGAAGGAAGGCAACTATATATTGTATACACTGTTATTAAAAAGAATTTTATTCCTCCCCACGATTGTGTTATGTACAAGAGACCAAATAATTGAATCTAACAACATTGATCCTCTCTTAGATACCGAATCCACACTACATAGCCTAATGATTTTATAACCATAATTAGAAGGACTGAATCCTGGTTCAAAAAGTATCTTGTAGGTAGCAAATGGACTGGGGAAAAGCCAAGGTTTGGAAGCCACTGGCATAAGAAAATAATATCCTAATAAAGTGATTTGCAAAGTTGTATAACTTTCCATGCTTGACAAAATCATAAAACATATATGGCAGTTTAGCTCTTCTTGTAGCTGTTTATTAACCAAAAACAAATTGCTAGCTCCTAGCGTTCGGTGAGATGTAGTTTTTCATTAGTCCTATATTTATTTATGACTTAATATCAAGTCCTGATAATCTTTAAGTGCAAAGATCTGGCAAAAGACTCCTGGAGATATAACCAATGAAGTTTTGGATGTAATTAGGTACTGAGATGTAACCTTCTGCGCTATATGCCTGCAATTAGATGGTCTCTGTGTGATGACCATCCGCTGTGAGGCCGAGCTGCTGGTAGGCAGCACCCCGAGAAACCCCGAGACCCTTAACCCCTATACAGGGATCTGGAATTATAGCGGAGCCCAGGGGGTAGCTGCCTATATGAGCAACAGAGCCGGGGAGGTCGCCAGGGAAAATCAAGACCCGAAAAACGAAGTCAGATGTCCGAGTCAAAACCGAGAGGGAGCGAAGGTACAAAATCGTCAGGCAGTAGCAGAGTCAAAAATCCAGGCAAAGGTCAAGGGCAAAACCAAGAGGGCAGCTGAGGTACAAAATCAATAGGCAGAGGCAGAGTCAGTAATCCAGGCAAAGGTCAAGGGCAAAACCAAGAGGGCAGCTGAGGTATAAAATCAATAGGCAGAGGCAGAGTCAGAAATCCAGGCAAGGTCAGACACGAAACTAAACACACACTATCACTGGGGAACCAAAACTATATCTGGCGGCCTGCAAGCCAGGCTCCAATGTACTTGAAGGGCACGGCTACCTCCCATAGGCTGGAGCTCACAACCTGATGACCTCATCCGGACCGCCCCTAGATCCAGGCCAGATGGAGATGCATGACTGGCTCCACCCACGCCTCCTCTGACAGAAGAACGCAGGCTGTGCCTAACGGACACCTCTGCAGGGCCCTTTCCTCTGCGACCAACACCACCCAGAGGGGAAACACAGCGGCGCTCAGCGACAGAGGCAGACGTCGCGGGAGCGGTTCCATATGAGGACAAGGCCCTCCTATCACCGGCGCCACCAGCCGAAGGAATCCGGCTCCTCCCAGCGGCCGAGGCAGGAATACCAGCCACCGAGTCCAATGGCGATGTGACACTCTGTAACTAGGAAAGAAGCCAGTAGTTACTGGAGAAGAATATGGTCAGATGCCATGCTTTTCCTACTTATAGTAGAACAGTATCAATACAAACTCAATAAACTCCAGCGATGGAGATCCTCATGAGATGTGTGTTTACATACAAAATCCTGACGAAGACTGAAATTTCTCCAGATGATCAGATGTTTAGAAAGACAACCCTTCATCTGGACCAAATTTTTTTTAGGAATAATCTTTGATTGAATGTTTGCTCTTTTCTACAAGATAAAGATGAAGAAGACCCTGTACAATCTATCTAGGCTTGGAGGAGACCCTGCTGGATCTATCTAGGTTTGGAGAAGACCAAGTTCTTCTCGAGCCATAGTGACTTGATGAACACTGTAGGAAGATCAATCTTGCATGAGCCTAGATAGGTCCACCAGCATCTTCTTCAAGCCTACATAAGTCCATTAGCATCTTCGCCAAACTTAGATAGGTCCACTATCATCTTCTTCAAGCCGACATAGCTCTACCAAGGTCTTCTCCACCATTGTCTTGACAGCACCAAGCCATTGGGTTGCTTGTCTTACATTATGGTAGGAAGGTTAGAATGAACAAGGTGAGGAGCAAGACCATCAACCCAATGGCTTGACACTGTCAAGATAACAGTGGAGAAGACCCTGATAATCTATCTAGGCTCGTGAAATATCAACCTTCCTACAGAGCGTTCATCCATTCAACCACCATGGTTCGAGATCCTGCTGAAGGCCGATTAATAAAATATAATAATAGAGGATAGTCAAAAGATGATGTCCTTTAGTGGGAGATACTAGTGGAAAATAGTGGCTTCTGTTATAGGCCAAGCTAAATTGTGAGTGTAGTTCCTGCAAAAGTAGGGTTATTAATTATGGGATATCCTTGGATTGGTGCGGTGCGATTGGAGAAATTTGTAAGATTGTTGGACTTTGCCTCTAGACTAGACCTATTATCTGTTTATTTTCATGTAATGTTTACATTGCTTAGATTCTTCTCTGGAACATTGTTGTTTGAGAGTTTGTGGTGAAATTTAATAAAGAACAGTAGCTTTTACCCGAGTTGCAGTCAATTGGTTGCTTATTTCACATACAGTTGTGGCCAAAAGTATTGACACCCCAGCAAATCTGTCAGATAATACTCAGTTTCTTCCTGAAAATGATTGTAATCACAAATTCTTTGGTATTATCTTCATTTAATTTGTCTTCAATGAAAAAACACAAAAAGAATTTCCAAATTTTTATTTTTTATCAAACAATGCTGGTAATCCTCAGTAAATGTTATTATTATGAGGTGGGATGTGCACAGTTCATAAATATCCTCCATCTTGGCCTATCTGTTGTAGCTGCTCAGACGGGTGACATGTGGCCCAATCTGAGTCTCAGACGACCTCCTCTTCATGTGTACAAGGATATAATGTATTATTTATGGGGTCTGACACCTCAGGGGGGCGGAAAGTGGGAGAAATAGAAATCAGAGCAGCATTCAGCTGTAAGTAGAGGATAAAACAAACGAGGATGTCAATACTGATGGAAGGATTTTTTAAGTAATAAAATACATTTGGTGTAAAAAAAACACTGAGAGTATAGTTGTGGCCAAAAGTATTGACACCCCTGCAATTCTGTCAGATAATACTCAGTTTCTTCCTGAAAATGATTGCAATCACAAATTCTTTGGTATTATTATCTTCATTTAATTTGTCTTCAATGAAAAAACACAAAAATAATTGTCCTAAAGCCAAATTGGATCTAATTCCACACCAAACATAAAAAAGGGGGTGGACAAAAGTATTGACACTGTTAGAAAAATCATGTGATGCTTCTCTAATTTGTGTAATTAACAGCACCTGTAACTTACCTGTGGCACCTAACAGGTGTTGGCAATAACTAAATCACACTTGCAGCCAGTTGACATGAATTAAAGTTGACTGAACCTCTGTCCTGTGTCCTTGTGTGTACCACATTGAGCATGGAGAAAAGAAAGAAGACCAAAGAACTGTCTGAGGACTTGAGAAACCAAATTGTGAGGAAGCATGAGCATTCTCAAGGCTACAAGTCCATATCCAAAGACATGAATGTTCCTGTGTCTACCGTGCGCAGTGTCATCAAGAAGTTTAAAGCCCATGGCACTGTGGCTAACCTCCCTAGATGTGGACGGAAAAGAAAAATTGACAAGAGATTTCAACGCAAGATTGTGCGGATGGTGGATAAAGAACCTCAACTAACATCCAAACAAGTTCAAGCTGCCCTGCAGTCCGAGGGTACAATAGTGTCACCCCGTACTATCTGTCGACGTCTGAATGAAAAGGGACTGTATGATAGGAGACCCAGGAAGACCCCACTTCTTACCCCGAGACATAAAAAAGCCAGGCTGGAGTTTGCCAAAACTTACCTGAGAAAGCCTAAAACATTTTGGAAGAATGTTCTCTGGTCAGATGAGACAAAAGTAGAGCTTTTTGGGCAAAGGCATCAACATAGAGTTTACAGGAGAAGAAAAGAGGCATTCAAAGAAAAGAACACGGTCCCTACAGTCAAACATGGTGGAGGTTCCCTGATGTTTTGGGGTTGCTTTGCTGCCTCTGGCACTGGACTGCTTGACTGTGTGCATGGCATTATGAAGTCTGAAGACTACCAACAAATTTAGCAGCATAATGTAGGGCCTAGTGTGAGAAAGCTGGGTCTCCCTCAGAGGTCATGGGTCTTCCAGCAGGACAATGACCCAAAACACACTTCAAAAAGCACTAGAAAATGGTTTGAGAGAAAGCACTGGAGACTTCTAAGGTGGCCAGCAATGAGTCCAGACCTGAATCCCATAGAACACCTGTGGAGAGATCTAAAAATGGCAGTTTGGAGAAGGCACCCTTCAAATATCAGGGACCTGGAGCAGTTTGCCAAAGAAGAATGGTCTAAAATTCCAGCAGAGCATTGTAAGAAACTCATTGATGGTAACCGGAAGCGGTTGATCGCAGTTATTTGGCTAAAGGTTGTGCAACCAAGTATTAGGCTGAGGGTGCCAATACTTTTGTCTGGCCCATTTTTGGAGTTTTGTGTGAAATGATCAATTTTTTGCTTCATTCTTAGGGCCCCCTTTCACATCAGTGTTTTTTTCAAATCGCGGCAGATGCGGTGAAAAAACCGCATCTGCCGCGATTACCACATACCGGCTGCACTTGCGGCACGGTTGCTGCGCGGTTGCGGTAAACGTCATACAAGGTATAGGCGGACTTGCGGCAGGTGCGGCAAGTGCGGCTTTGGCACTTGCGGCAGGTGCGGCCGCGAAAAAAAACGCGGTCATCCGCTGTTTTTTTTTCGCGGCCGCACCTGCCGCAAGTGCAAAACCGCACTTGCCGCACCTGCCGCAAGTCCGCCTATACCTTGTATGGCGTTTACCGCAACCATGCCGCAACCGTGCCGCAAGTGCAGCCGGTATGCGGTAATCGCGGCAGATGCGTTTTTTTCACCGCATCTGAAAAAAACGCTGATGTGAAAGCACCCTTATTTGTGTTTTTTCATTGACGACAAATTAGATGAAGATATTAATACCAAAGAATTTGTGATTGCAATCATTTTCAGGAAGAAACTGAGTATTATCTGACAGAATTGCAAGGGTGTCAATACTTTTGGCCACAACTGTATACTAGGTACGGTGATGGTTAATGGTTCAAATGACCAAAACCTCTCTTTAAAGATCTATGAAGAACAGTCTGACTAGGCTGATCAGTTTGATAATCGTTGGATCACAGGGGAATTTGCTTTTCTTGGTGGGAAAGATTAAAACAAATGTTTACACCTTTTCCATTCTGTCAATCTGTGAAAATTTATAGACAGGTATACATACAGCTGCACTCTGGGACACAATAAAATGGGAAAACAGAGTAGCAAAACTGCTGTGAAGATACTACATGAAGCTAATAAAGAATGTAACAAAGGAAATAAGGCTTATCAAAATTGCTTAGGAATACCGTATATACTCGTGTATAAGCCGAGTTTTTCAGCCCAAAATTTGGGCTGAAAAGTCTCCCCCTCGGCTTATACACGAGTCAATACGGGGGGGGCTGTGTCCGGGGCTGTGGAGGCTTCAGGAGGCGGGGGGGGGAGGCTGCTGTATGAGCGGCCCCGTCACGTGGGGCCGCTCATTAAATATGCACTGCTTTCCCCTGTCAATCAGCGGCAGGGGGAAGCAGTGCATAACTAAATAAATCCCCCCCAAGTGCTGGCACCTGCCCCCCCTTGTAAGGGCACCCCCCCCCCCCCCCCGATGGTTATATTACCATTCCGGACTTCTGATCCGCGCCGCTCCTCGCTGCTCCTCGCTGCTCCCTCCGTCCGTCTTCTACATCCCGGATCTCCGGCCGTCGCAGGCATGTGACGTCATCGCGCGGCCGGGGATCCCGGATGTAGAAGACGGACGGACGGAGCAGCGAGGAGCAGCGAGGAGCGGCGCGGATCAGAAGTCCGGAATGGTAAGAGAAGCGGGGAGGGGCCCTTGCAAGGGGGGGCGAGTGACAGCACTTGGGGGCTGCTGGGGACCCCCAGGGGGCTGCTGGGGACCCCCTGGGGGCCGCTGTGTACCCCAGGGGCTGCTGGGGACCCCCAGGGGGCTGCTGGGTACCCCCTGGGGGCTGCTGGGATACCCCCTGGGGGCTGCTGGGGGCTGCTGGGGACCCCCTGGGGGCTGTTGGTACCCCCAGGGGGCTGTTGGTACCCCCTGGGGGCTATTGGTACCTCCAGGGGGCTGTTGGTACCCCCTGGGGGCTGTTGGTACCCCCAGGGGGCTGTTGGTACCCCCAGGGGGCTGTTGGTACCCCCAGGGGGCTGCTGGTACCCCCTGCGGGCTGTTGGTACCCCCTGGGGGCTGTTGGTACCCCCAGGGGGCTGTTGGTACCCCCAGGGGGCTGTTGGTACCCCCAGGGGGCTGCTGGTACCCCCTGGGGGCTATTGGTACCCCCAGGGGGCTGTTGGTACCCCTGGGGGCTGTTGGTACCCCCAGGGGGCTGCTGGTACCCCCTGGGGGCTGTTGGTACCCCCAGGGGGCTGTTGGTACCCCCTGGGGGCTGTTGGTACCCCCAGGGGCTGCTGGTACCCCCAGGGGGCTGTTGGTACCCCCAGGGGGCTGTTGGTACCCCCAGGGGGCTGCTGGGTACCCCAGGGGGCTGCTGGGTACCCCCTGGGGGCTGCTATATGTACCCCTGGGGGCCTGCTGTATACCACTGGGGCTGCTGTATACTACCACTGGGGCTGCTGGGGCTCCTGTATACTACCACTGGGGCTGCTGGGGCTCCTGTATACTACCACTGGGGCTGCTGGGGCTCCTGTATACTACCACTGGGGCTGCTCGGGCTCCTGTATACTACCACTGGGGCTGCTGGGGAATCTGTATACTACCACTGGGGCTGCTGGGGAATCTGTATACTACCACTGGGGCTCCTGTATACTACCACTGGGGCTGCTGGGGCTCCTGTATACTACCACTGGGGCTGCTGGGGCTCCTGTATACTACCACTGGGGCTGCTGGGGCTCCTGTATACTACCACTGGGGCTGCTGGGGAATCTGTATACTACCACTGGGGCTGCTGGGGAATCTGTATACTACCACTGGGGCTGCTGGGGAATCTGTATACTACCACTGGGGAGGCCTGTATACCACACTGCTGGGGTCTGTATACCTGTGCTGGGGTCCACCCTCGGCTTATACACGAGTCAATAGGTTTTTCCAGATTTTTGGGGCAAAAGTAGGGGGGTCGGCTTATACACGGGTCGGCTTATACACGAGTATATACGGTATATAAAAAT
Source organism: Allobates femoralis (assembly GCA_033576535.1). NCBI lineage: Eukaryota > Metazoa > Chordata > Amphibia > Anura > Aromobatidae > Allobates > Allobates femoralis. The sequence goes on from JARQOC010000010.1 coordinate 87,744,115, forward strand.
GGAGAAATTTAGCTGATATATTGTCCAATCCATGTGAGCCTAATGAATCAGCAGTTTTGCTAGACCATGTTTTCCCTTTTTCTTGTGTTCCATGCAGCTGTATACCTCTATTTAGATCTGTTTCTTTAGCTGGCACCTGTTCACATTTGCTGGTGTTGCCGATCAGTTTTTTTCATATATTGTTAGTATATTTTTTTCTGACTGAGTACCCTCACCCCACCCCCGCCCCATACTCATGGTGTGTCCACTATCTTATTTTAGCCAGGTTCCTATCTGCCCACACATGCAGATTTTAATCTCACATAGAAGCATTAAGTTAGGTACCCGATACAAGAGATCACTGTGACGACCATCCACTGCGAGGCTGAGCTGTTGGTAAGGCAGCAACCAGAGAAACCCCGAGACCCTTTACCCCTATACAGGGATCTGGAATTAGAGGGGAGCCCAGGAGGTAGCTGCCTGTGATGAGCATTGGACCAGAGCAGGAAGGTCGCCAGGAAGGGAGAATTAAATCAGGACCCGAAAGTATAGTCAGAAGTCAGGGTCAATACCGGGAGGGCAGCAAGGTACAAAATTGGCAGGCTGTAGAAGGGTCAAAAATCCAGGCAAAGGTCAGAGTCAAAACCAGGAGGGCAGCAAGGGTGCAAAATCGTCGGGCTGTAGAAGGGTCAAAAATCAAGGCATAGGTCAGAGTCAAAATAGCAAAATACACACTAGATCACTGGGGAAACCAAGACTATATCTGGTGGCCTGCAGGACAAGCTCCAAGGTATTTGAAGGACGTGGTTCCCTCTCATAGTCTGGAACTCACAGTCTGATGACTTCATCCGGACTGCCCGTAGAACCAGGCCAGATGGTGATGCACGACTGGTACCAACTACCCCACTTCTGACAGAAGAACGAAGCCTGTGCCTACCAGATGTCTCTGCAGGAACCTCCCTTTTGTAATCCTCATCACCCAAAGGAGAAACACGGCGATGCCCAGCGACATAGGCAGGTGTCAAAGGACCAAGTCCATATGAGGACATGGCCCTCCTATCACCGACACCACCAAGCGAAGGAACCCGTCGCCTCCCAGCGGCCGGGGCAGGAACACCAGCTACTGAGTCCAACGGTGACGTGACAATCACCTTGTCATTGGTTATCGGGCTCACATGGATTGGCCAATACATCAGCTACGTTTCTCCATTTTCATATATTTCTAAGCAGTTTTGCTATGCCTTATTTCCTTTGTTACATTCTACATTAGCTTCATGTATTTTCCCTGTCTAGTATCTTCACACCGGTTTTGCTAGACCATGCTTTCCCTTTGTTTTGGATCCCAGAGTGCAGCTGTATCCTCTCTATAGATATGTTTCTTCACCTGGCAAATGGTCAATTTTCTCATATATAATTAGTGAAAATCGTCATCTGATTGTGGTCTTATTTTCTTTTTCATGGACCCATTGACTTGTATGGCCGCGTGCCATCCGATTCCCAGCGTCCAATAGTGTACGCTGCAACATTTTCCCTTGAACCACTAAGTCCAAGGAAGGAATCGGTTTTCTGTACTGGCTCATCTAATAACATTGGTCCAAGAGTGATCTGATTTTTTGTCGAATAAAACTTGGACCAGAAAGCTGGCCGATTACATGAGCCATCATGATATGATTTCTTTCATGATGTCATTAGTTCACAATAACCTTGTAGACTTCATTATTCTAATGTTGTCTTGACTGTTGTAAGTAGGCCACACTTCTTTTTCGGGGAGACCCCGGCAGTCATAGTTTCATGGCGAGGGTGGAATATACTGTAATAAAGGCAATTTAGATTTTTTTTTTTTTTAACTTATGCAACGTTCAAGATGTCATCAAGATTAAGTACACCTTGTTCTTCTTAAATGCAAAGTACAATCTAAGTAGTTGTGATAAATTGTTAGTAAAGTTTGTCTAAATGTGGAGACGAAGTGAAATAAATCTCTGGTGTTTATGTTTAGATTGAATCCCCAAAGCCCCATTGCTTCTTCCTCATTTCCTACCTCTCCTGGAAGAGAAGTAAATGAAGCCACTATTTCCAGCCTTACTTCATTATTCTCCAGTGATACCTTTTGACAAATTTTCACGCGGAAGAAAAATGACGCCAAATTCAACAGAATCCTTTAGAAGAGCGTCTATTTTTAATAATGCCACAGCTCGTGTTAATTTTTCACGATCATAACAAATTGTCCTAATTTTTTTTCCTAGAAGATATTGAGGGGCTCTAGTTTCTTACCATAAGCCAACTGATAATACCTATAACTCAATCCTGAGAGCCATTAAAACGAGGCTGTAAACATATAGATTTTATACAGAATGTTTAAGTCAGCAGATAAATTCCACAACGAACCCGCGAATCCCGATTACTGCAAATTTATGTGTTGGAGAGGCCATAAGCCGGGCGGTGTTCTGTAGGACTCTTATAAGCAAAACTTCTCAGCGCATCAAAATATTACAGTTATCTGTTACTAGGGATGAGCGAGTATACTCACTACTATTCGGTATTCGCCAATAGTAGCGGTATTCGGGCTACTCGCTACTCTCCCAGTACTTATGTGTACTCGGGAGTAGCGAGTAGTCCTAATACTTTCGCAGTGTATCTATGGATACAGTGCGAAAGTAGCCTAAAAGTGAGTAAAGGTTGTTAAAAAACAATAAATTTACATACTCACCTGTCCGACGCCTGCACCCGGACCGGAAAACCTCACCTCCGCTCGCTGGACAAGGACTTTTAACTACCAGCCAATCAGGTGGCCGGTAGCGATCTGGCCAATCAGATGGCACCACGTCACACCACGTGATCGCTAGCGGCCACCTGATTGGCCAATTTGCAAGGTCCTAGATGTACTATCAGGACCTTGCAAACTGGCCAATCATGTGGCCGCTAGCGATGACGTAGTTACTCACTCAACGTTTTACTCACTTTTAGGCTACTTTCGCAGTGTGTCTATAGATACACTGCGAAAGTATTCGTACTCGCTATACTCGCAACGAGTAGTGAGTACCGCTACCTACTTGTTGCGAGTATAGCGAGCACAAATAATAAAGTACTCGCTCATCCCTATCTGCTACATTATATTCAGTTACTTTAAAATGGAAATTGGTTGAAATTTGAGTTGGTGCAAATCAATTTTCCAGACCAGGTCCATCAGCCACATTGGAAATCTGTGACTGTTGGACAGGGACCCTGAGAACCTCCTGTTTTCTGTGGGCATTTGAAGCTCTTCCTTTGGTTGTCCAGCCTGGAGTGATGTTATCAATGCAAGGTGACATCACGCCGGGCCAGCTAATCAGAAGAATAGCTCTGCATGCTGTCAGAAAAAAAGCGGTTCTCAGAGCTCTTGTCTAACGAAACTCAGTGCATTTTTCTGTCTCCTCAATTAAAAATTCTGCACACCTAACCTTATCGACATTGGCAAGACTTTCTTTGGTGATCAGGTAGTGCAGCACACAATGACACTGCAGGGGCTGAGTGGACGCACAATGTCAGTATGAGAAGGTGGGTTTTCATATGTCTCTCCTGTGTGTAACGGCCTGCGCACTGCACACAGGATCACACAAAAGTGGGCAGCTGATATTGAGAGGAGAGGAATATGAGTGTCATGCCGGAGCAAGGGAATAATTGGTGCACAGCACAACAGGAGGGGTACACTAGGAAGATGTAAAGGAAGGCCCTGGCAATAGGAAGAGGAGTCATCACCTAACGCACCTGTGCCTGCTGATCCCTGAGCTCCATAGTATTCCTAAATGGGTCCTTGTGTCTAGGTCCTGGTTGAACCTGGACTAGCCCTGTCTAGTCAGGCTAGCAAGAAACTAGTCTTGTTACAAAGATAAAGACAACATGAGGAAGGGGAGACAAACAAGGGAGACAGATTGTATGTAGCCTCCAATTTCTCTCCAGGGAGAGACTCCACCACATCCACTGGAAAGATATCCACAGCTTCCTCCAGAGTCAGCATAGAATGAACTATAGCCAGCATAGGAGAGAGTTAAGAGTGGGTTCATATTGCAAAAGGAAGTGGAAGCAGCAGAGATTACATCTACATGTTAATTACAGCAAGACAGAAAGAAACATTAACCCCTTCAGCAAGGAATGGAAATAAATATACACCTACTCAGTATAAATGATGAATGGGTACTAAAGAGGATCTGTGATCAACTGTGTAAATGAATTTGCAATCTAGCTGTTTCACTTCTGGATTGGTGGAATTTCATGGTAAAGAAATTCATCCAAAGCTGAAAAGTCTCTTTTTCTGTTACTTGAAGAACTGGATTTTATCGGTCTTTATTTGTGTATGTCTCTGATCTTCTCCAGAGTATCTCAATCCTATTGAAATTTGTGTGAAAACTGTATGATCATATTTTTGGCAGCCCCTATACTATGGATCAATTGGCACATACTGCCATGTGGGGCTGCCTTTGAGACACCTAATTCTTCCTTGGGAGCAAAGCTTCTAAAAGATAATACTTCTACACTATGACTTCTGATGAGGGACTGGAGGGACATAGAAGTAAGGCTGGGTCACACACACAGATATCTGGGCAGATATTGTTCGCAGATCTTGGTTGCAGTGAAATCATGGACACATGGTTCCATTTTGTGGCTGTGTACAAATGTAACAATGTGTCCATGATTTCACTGCAACCAGAGATCTGTGAACAATATCTGCCCAGATATCTGTGTGTGTGTGACCCCAGCCTAAAATATAACATAGCTGTTCCAGGAATCCTGGACTCTGCTTCCTCCCCATGTCCAGTGACCTCTGTTGTGCTCCACATCGGATTTTTCAAATTGACAGTGGATCACTGACATCATCTTCCTAGCCCTATTTGGGTCACACTGAGACACACACCTATGTCTTGAGATTGGTGTACAAAGATGTAGGAGACAAGTAAGGGCAGGCAGTGGACAGAAAAAGGCAAAGAGAAGGAGAACTGTAAGGGCAGGCAGTGAGCGGGGGAAATGCACACAGGGAGGAGAACTGTAAGGGCCACGTCACACGGTTCAATTTTCAGAACAATATTGTTAGCGATCACATGCTCGCGCTAACAATATCATTCACATGTTGGTGAGCTGTCACACAGGCAGACTCACCAACGATGTGGACCAGTGAGAACTCTGGTAACCATGGTAAACATCGGGTTACTAGGCACGGCGCTTAGTAACCCGATGTTTACCATGGATACGAGCTCCCAGCAGAGCCTGCGAGGGCTGTGAGCTCGTTCATCATTGCTCTGCCGGTGTCACACTCAGCGATGCTAGGTGTCCACCGGCCGACCAACGACAGATTTGTGAACATGTTCACAAATCTGCAATCAAACAATCAAACGATTTTTCAAAGAAAAATCGTTTGATTACACGCAAATGATATCGCTTAAGCGATCAAACAAGCAGATCGCTTAAGCGATATCGTTCTGAAAATTGAACCGTGTGACGTGGCCCTAAGGGCAGATAATACGTGGGTAAAAGGCAAGGATGGAGGAGAACTGTAAGGGTAGGCAGCAGGTGGGGAAAAGGCAAAGAGGGAAGAGAACTGTAAGAGCAGGCAGTGGGTGGGAAAAAGGCAATGAGGCAGGAGAAAAAAATGCATGCAGTGGGCCAGGCAAAAGGCACAAGAGCAGGAAAACTGTAAGGGCAGGCAGGGTATGGTAAAATACAAAGAGGTAGGAAGCCTGTAAGGACAGGCAGCAGGCAGGAAAAATGCAAAGAGGCAGGAGAACTTTATTGACAGGCAGCAGGCGGGAAAAGTCAAAGAGGCTGGAGACATGGAAGAGCAGGTAGTGGGTGGGAAAAGGCACAAGGGCAGGAGAACTGTAAGGGCAGTGTCCATCAAGCTCATTAGCATACAATTTTAACTAAGGATTTGGATAAAACAGCAAAAAGGATTTCTAGAAGAAAGGTTAGAATTTATTCATCATCAAAGCCCATTTCTATACATGTCGTTAGTTTGGGGTGTAAAATCCTGATTACAGGTTCTCTTTAAACATCAAATAGGGAGATCTTACACCATCCACCTTTGGCTGTAACTCAGGATCTTTATAGCACACTGAGTGTGTCGCACCCAGTGGACTGGGGCACTAGGAATCGGGCCGTGTCGTCCTCAAGGGCTGCAGGGTTGTCACGGTGACGTGACCCGGCTCCGTGGTCCCAGGTGCGGCAATAAAAAGACGAATGATAAAAGGGACTAAAGTTTAGTAAATTGTAGTACGTGACACCACCCATGGTTTGTGGCCAGTGAGGGCCACTCTGCCATCCAGGCCTCTGGAGATGATGAGGGTTGACAGCCGGGATGCCGAGCCCTTGACGGGTAGGGCTTGGTCCCCAAGGGCAGGTGTAGAAGTGAAGTATTCGAATGCCACGCTCAACCTCTCCAGGCAACTTCCCCTGTGGCTGGAATAATCAGTGTGTGGCTCTGCAGGCGAGCCTTAGCTGTCCCAGCACCAATAAATCTTGCACGCAAGTCCTGAGTTCACCGGGTACTTTACTGCTTCGGTTTCACGTAAACATAGTCACTTTACCGCAGTTTACTTGCGATCCCGGTGACCGGACAGCAGCTAAGACAGTTTACTAGGGGCATCCCCTTCCTAAGTCCTTTCGAGCCTCTCTGGTCGGTCTCCGCATGTCCCCTGGCCCAGCGGTCACAGGCTTATCTTGGACTGTCCCTTTGCGGACTCCTACTGCTATGTGACAGCTTTTCTGGGTTCAGTGCTGGGAGTCGGGTTCCAGGCATACATTCCCTTCACCCCGCCAGTAAATTTATGGCTGGGGTTTGCAGCATCCTGCCATGTCAACAGGGCTTGCTCCCTGATGTCGGCCCAGTCCCACGGTGTCCGTATTGGCTCGGGTGCACCGTGGACCCCCTCTTCTCTTCCTCGGTACTTAACTCGGTACCTGGAAAAGCCATTCGGTAGCACAGGCCGCTGGGTCCGGGTTCTTTCTCACAGGTGTTACAGTTTCTCTGCTTGTTAGGTGTTTCTGCTTGGGAGTCCGGTTCCTACCCCTCTCACAGCTCGCCGGGAACTCGAACCTGTGGTCACTCCTCGAGCCCTCCCAACTTAGTGTTCCTAAATTTTTTATCTAGTTCCTCCACCCCCATCCTGGGTTCTCTACCTTCTCTCCACCCTCCACTCAGCTTCCCCCACTATCCCTTGCCTGACGTGGAGTACTAGGTCTAGGGATTGAGGGATGTGTTGGGTGTTGGTGTGGGGTGGCGTACTAGGTCTAGGGATTGAGGGATGTGTTGGGTGTTGGTGTGGGGTGGCTAGCTTACCTGTCCCAGCTACTGTACCTTTCTGTGGCCATCCATCCGCAGGGGCGCCACAAGTGCAACCTGGTAAAAATTCGGACTGAACTCGCTCCAGTGTTACACAACGAGTTATTAATGATCTACATTTTCTTTCTTCAGCTGTTTTCAACCTGAATAAAAAAAATCTCATCCTGCTGCATATGGCGACATAAAACCGCCAAAACTCTATGGGTGCAAGAAAAAAGCGGACAGCACGTTAATCATCAATAACCAGCCGTCCGTTTGTTACGGATACATTCCCATTCTGTAGAGAGCCCTTATCAGGACAAGTCGAAATGTATCAATAAAAAAATAAATAAAATCTGTTTACAGCCTCGTTAACTGAGATGTTTGTAAACGACGTGTTGATAAATTTTCGAGCTTTTTCGCCTTAAGATATTTGTTCAAGTTGGAAATATTCTCGCAGATTTTGAGCTTGTGGATATAAGAAAAAAATATATATAAAAAATATTTTTTTTTTTTTGGATTGTAATCTTCAGCTCTCCTATGAGTAAGTGCCCAAGCGAAACCTTAGGGAATTTTCTATAGTACATGTTGTCAGTATTTTAATCATCCCCAGCTGTCAAAACCCATGTAGACCGCCTCCTCTATTTAAAATGTGTCTTCTAGGCATAAAATAATTAAAGGTGCAGGACCATAAGGTAAGCTGAGAGCCACTCCAATGTGACAAAACCCAACATATGAAAGGCATTATTTCAGGAAGTTTTAAATATAAATTTTGTTTTTGTCAGACGGCTGCAGGGCACACATTTTCTGTACTGTCAGGTTTGATAGTAAAAATATTTATATTTCAAATAAGAAGATTAAATTGCAGCCTTGTGAGTTGTGCTCTGCACACTCGCGCCTGTCACTTTATCACAGCGTTTCATGACTGAGTTACCGCTGTTCACGGTTTTTTTTTTTCTGCTGACACAAATAGCATCTGATCTTGTGGTGACAATTGTTACGTACAGACGCTCGCGCCAGGGTCTCATCTAAATATACCAGGGTGTCTATTCTATCATATTCTATCAAAGTGTCTCAAGCCCCTTTAATTTAAAGGATTGTACTGCTACGTTTGACCCTACGTTACACGTAGACCCCCCTTTCATTGAAACATAGGAGGAGGAAGTTCTATTTTAGGCATAAATACACACTATGAATGAATGTGTCACATGGATTTATGTCTTTTTACATTAATTAAGGAACCTTCAAATCCAGGACCAGACCACCAATCAAAGGACATAAAGTTATCATGCTTCTTATCTCTGAATGCTGATATTTACTGCCCCAGCTGCTCTACCCCCTGCCAAGACTGACCATTCTGTGTTTCACATCACCTGTCTTATGTACTGCATTATCCATGTATGTATATTTGTGTACAGTACTGTGTGTTCAGAATGTGTTATTATAAAGCCTAATGAAGAGACCTGAGTTGTCAGCTGCTATTTGTTACCATCTTTTCAGTTATCCATTAATAGGTGTCAACCACTGAAGACTCTCCAATGTTAATACTTTTCTGAATACACACTAGATACTTTATTAAATAGATCTTGTAGACATGGTGAGGCCGGTGTACTTACTTTACCTTCCTTTTAGAACGTTTTCCTGCCTTATAATAAAATGAGCATCAAGCATAGGCGGCCGTCACACGCTGAGATATCTTAAGCGATATTGTAAGCGATCACGTGCACGCGCAATCGCTTACAATATCGCTCACATCGCTGGTGAGATGTCACACAGACAGACTCACCAGCGATGTGGACCAGCGATCTCGCTGGTAACTATGGTACACATCGGGTTACTAGGCGCCGCGCGTCGCTTAGTTACCCGACGTGTACCATAGTTACCATCTCCCAGCATAGGCGCGGTCGCTGGGAGATGGATCATCGTGGTGTCATACACCACGATGAAGGAGATCGTTGCATCGTTCATCGCTAGATCTGAGAACCGAACCTCAGATCAGCGATGTCACGATCAAGCGATTTACCATCGTAAATCGCTTGATTACATGCAACGATATCTTGCCCGATATCGCTTAAGCGATCAAAAAGGAGATCGCTTAAACGATATCTGGCAAGATATCTCAGCGTGTGACGGCCGCCTTAAGAGGATCTCATAAAACACCTTAATATAAGGATCCTATAATGTGAAATTTCAAAGTAAGTACACCAGCCTTCCCAGGCCTAAGGCAGATACTTCATTGTATATGCAGCTTACATTGGGAAATCTGATTAAAATCTTACTGCTCCTGTCCCTTTTCTTAGTATTCTCTGGGAAATAGACTAGAATCAGATTGAATATTAATAAATGACGAGCTAAAGATTGATAGTCCATACAATATATCTTATCTGATCTTTCACACAAGCACAGTACAAAAGCATCATCCATCTTACTGCCCTCATTCTTTACATCCTGCTTTATGCTATAATGTAACTCGCCATTCACTTTCAGCGGGTTGTTCCTTTCTATCAGCATTCTGTCAGCACTATAGGTGCTGGAGATTATTTCCCTTATTTTCCAGCATACATTGCTCATGTGATTGAGACAAAGACCCCCCTTCACAAACACACTAACATATAAACACACACATACACATACTTACATATATGCACATGGACACACATACATATAAACACACATACATATATACACGATCATACACACACATACATATACACGTATAAGCACAAACATACACACAGATACATATAAACACACATGTACACATACACATATACATATACACATACAAACAATGCATGTACACATACATATGCACATATACACATACACACAATACATATACACACATACCTATATACACACATAAATATACATATACATATATACAATAAGCACACATATACAAATACGCACATACATATACATTCATACATATACACACATTCACACATATACACTCATACATATACACACAAATATGCATACAAACATACATACACACAAATATGAACACATACAGACATATACACATACACACCCATATACACATACACACATAAATATACACATATACACTGATACAAATATACACACTTACACACACAGACATAAACATACATACATATACACACAGATATACACACACACACTTTTCCAATGGTCCTCTTCAGCCACCCACAATGATGGCCAAACACCAAACCTTGTCTTCACCTGCCTCTGCTTCCTCACTGACCTCTCAAACTCACCCCTCCCCGTATCCGACCATAACCTGCTGACCTTTTCCTCCCTCTCCCCTCCTACCAAGCTCTCCGGAAACTCTCCCATCCAAGCAGAAACCTCAAACCCATTGACATCCACTCATTTTCTGAGTCCCTCCTCCCTCTCTTAGACTTAGCTTCCTCTCCTGCCGCCACCCTCTATAACACCACACTCACCACAGCCATCGATCAGGCCGCCCCCCTCTCATACAACAAAACCCGCACACACAGATTACCCAGGCTCACCACCCTTACTAAAAAAACTGCGGCGGACGTCCAGGACGGCTGAGTGGAGATGGCAGAAATCCCACTCCGTGGCGCACTTCGCGATGTACAAAAAGTCCCTCAATGACTTCAAGACTGCACTCAGTGCCTCAAAGCAAACCTACTTCTCTTCACTAACCGCCCTGTCCCACAACCCGAAGCAACAATTCAAAACTTTCAACTCTCTACTCTGTCCTCCTGCATCTCCTCCCTCTCCCCCATCTCTGCCGATGACTTCACCGCCTTTTTCAAACAGAAGATCAACAAAATCAGAGAAAGCTTCCATCCACTGTCCCTTTGGCCCTCCCCCTCTACCGCTCAACCCCCCTCGTCCAAAAGAAGCTTCTCCACCATGACAGAAGATCATCTCTCCTCCAGTCTGTCACTATCACACATTACCACCTGTGCCCTCGACCCACTCCCCTCCCACCTCATCCCTAACCTCACCACAGTCCTCATCCCTCCCCTAACCCATCTCTTCAACATATCACTCACTACCGGTGTCTACCCCTCATCCTTCAAGCATGCCCTGATCACACCCATCCTCAAAAAACCCTCCCTCAACCCTGCATCCAGGGTCTCCAACTATCGCCCCATATCTCTTCTCCCCTGCGCCTCAAAATTACTCCGAACTGTCCTCTCACCTCTACCCCTGCTCCCTCCTTGCAAGAAAATGGTTTAGCGGTCTTGTAGAAGCGCTACTAAAGCTCAGGCACCAGGATGATGATGTTTATAAACCGCAATCTTTATTTTCCCCTCACAGCTCCAGATGTTTCAACTGCTCAAGGCAGTCTTCCTGAGGTAGTGACACTACCTGAGGAAGACTGCCTTGAGCAGTTGAGAAATGTTGTAGAGCTGTGAGGGGAAAATAAAGATTACGGTTTATAAACATCATCATCCTGGTGCCTGAGCTTTAGTAGCGCTTCTACAAGACCACTAAATCATTTTCTTGCAAGCTTCTATTCCCCCTGAGGGATCAGCGGCTGGAGCAGCACAGCGAAGGCACAGTGGTGAAGGACCTGGCGTTCCCTAGATAACAAGCAGTGACGCACATCCGGGACCGGAGCCACGTGACCGGAAAGGTCCTATACGGACAGCTGAGGACCAGCGAGGTCGAAGGAGCGGAGCGTGCACATTGCTGGGGGTCCCCCATATATCAGAGGCGATTACACCGGGTTGTGCAGGTCGTGCACAACCCAAACAGGTGAGTGGCCACTTGTAATAACGCCATATTAACTTAGCTATAGTGATCCTATACATGCGCCCCTTCTCTCCCTTTTTTTCTTACCTGCTCCCTCCTTGACTGCCTACAATATGGCTTCCAATCCCACCACTCCACCGAAACAGCCTTAACCAAAGTCACCAATGACCTGCTGACCACCAAGAGCAAGTGACACTACTCCGTCCTCCTCCTCCTTGACCTATTTGCCGCCTTTGACACCGTTGACCATTCCCTCCTACTTCGAATTCTTGAATCTCTTGGCATCACTGACCTAGCCCTCTCCTGGATCTCCTCTTACCTAACGGACCGGACTTTCAGCATCACCCACTCCCACACCTCCTCTTCACCCTACCCCCTATCTGTTGGTTTTCCCCAAGGCTCAGTCTTGGGTCCACTACTCTTCTCCATTTACACCCTCGGCCTAGGCCTTCTCATGCTCGGCTCTCCCCCTCCTACTGTCTCCCCACCCATCCCTTGTAGACTGTGAGCCCTCATGGAAAGGATCCTTCTGCCCTACTGTACCTGTACGATTTGATTGTCGTCATTTAATGTTCTTGTCCTCATCTGCCCTTGCACATGTAAAGCGCCATGGAATCTAATGGCGCCATATAAACAATAATAATAACATAAATACACAGACATAAACAAACATACATATACACACATATATACATATATACACATTTATAAACACATATATAAACACACACATACACACATACATATATACACATTGCTGCTGGAAAGAGTGGACAGCAAGTTAGACAGAAGAGAGACACTTTTATCAGGGATACTTTATCTTTAATTTCAGGTTGTCAATTTATCACATTTTCTATCAAATGAGATCAAGTTGTCCTAAAGAACAGGCATGATTTAAAGGAGCCCTCCAGTAAAAACTAACTCAATGTGTTATGCTACTGCACCCTGCATGGCTTTTATCACTGGGGCATCACAGTCTGAATCAGCACTCATTATAACACCATCTATCCAGTGTATTAATGAGGTTGTCCAGGACTTTAACATTGATGACCTATCCTTAGGATGTCACCCAGCACCTCCGCCATTTACCTGTTCCCGATGTCGCCGGCCATCAACTGTATAGTGGCTGTGTTTAGGTACTGCATATCTACCGTGCATTGCTTCAAATAGTGAGCAGTCAGATGTGCAGTGCCTAGTCGCAGTCACTCCATAGTGGATGGCGCTGTGCAGCTCGGTAACTGAGTAGTTCTGGGCTGCAATGGCACCAGGAACAGCTGATCAGTGAGAGTGCCGGTGACATCCTAAGGATAGGTCATCAATGCTAAAGTCCCAGAGAGCCCCCTAAACTGTCTTTCCTTCTGTTTTATAAGGGCCATAATGGAGAAGACCTCCCCTCTTTTTTTAAGCTCAAGTTGCAGCTTCCACTCTAGCTGAAAGCCCGGACCTGCATTACATGATCACCCCCCAAAAAAATTTTTTTAGTTGGTGTTAGGGAATAATAATCACTCTGGCAGCAGCAGATGTCTATGGCTTCAGTCCATCCCTACATGTTTCCATAGTAACAGACTACAAACAGTTTCCATGTAGTCTGATCCTGTAGCCAAGCCTTATTCCACATGCCTAAATGGGAAGGTGAAGTAAATCATGATACAGCATTAAACTATGGGATTTGTTAGCCCTGGAGGTTCAGTGGTCCGCGGAGGAGCTGTATACACAAAACAAGGAGATTTTAGCAAAGTAATAAGAAAAATGGAGGGTGTAGACTCTCAATAGAAACACATTAGACTACACATTTATTTGGTGGGCGGGAAATTGCACCCATGAATTTCTCTATGGTGTTATACTCTCAGTGTTTTTTTTACACCAAATGTATTTTATTTCTTAAAAAATCCTTCCATCAGTATTGACATCCTCGTTTGTTTTATCCTCTACTTACAGCTGAATGCTGCTCTGATTTCTATTTCTCCCACTTTCCGCCCCCCTGAGGTGTCAGACCCCATAAATAATACATTATATCCTTGTACACATGAAGAGGAGGTCGTCTGAGACTCAGATTGGGCCACATGTCACCCGTCTGAGCAGCTACAACAGATAGGCCAAGATGGAGGATATTTATGAACTGTGCACATCCCACCTCATAATAATAACATTTACTGAGGATTACCAGCATTGTTTGATAAAAAAAAAGAAATTGGGAAAGGCACAAAAACACCTCATCATTCCGCCAAATAAATGTTATTAAGAATTGGCCAAGACAAGAGCGGCCTCCTGAGGAGAACACAGGAGGACTGTCTGGATTACTAAAAGTTGCATTATTATTACTATTATCTATTATTATTATTATTATTATTATTATTATTATTATTAATAATAATAATTGTAGAGCATTATGATTGCTTTATTATTATTATTATTAGTAGTAGTAGTAGTATTAGTAGTAGTAGTAGTAGCATTAATAATTATATTTTTAGAGTAGTATTATTGTTTTCATATTATTATTATTATTATTATTATTATGTAGTAGTAGTAGTAGTAGTAGTAGTAGTAGTAGTATTTATTCTATTATTATTATTGTTATTATTTTTAGAGTACTATTTTTATTATTTATTTCATGTATTTTGTTATTTTTATTATTATTATTATTAGTAGTAGAAGTAGTATTAGTAGTAGTATTAGTAGTATTATAATTATGTTGTTTTTCCTATTTTCACATATTTTATGATTATTATTTTTAGAGTATTATTATTGTTTTCATATATATTTTTATTATTATTACATATGCTATTACTATTATGATTATTATTATGATTATTAGTACATATTTATCATTATTGTGGTTATTGTGATAATTATTAATATTAATAATGTTTAGAATATTTGTATTGTTTTCATACATTTATTGCTGTTATTATTATATTATTGATGTTGTTATTTTTATTTCAATTTTCATATTGTATTACTGTTTTCATATATTTATTGCTGGTTTATTATTGTTGATGTTGTTATTATTATTATTATTATTACTATTATGACACACAAGATGGATTACATATATTAAATGCACTCACATTAAAGGGGATTTTCAACACATATTCCTGACTGCAATATATTTAAAAAACAAAAAGCACATTGCTCACCCTTCCCAGGTCCATTGCTGAGTTTTTCGCCTCTGACATGCAGCCAATAAATGCTCGATAGCTTTACTTACGGCCGGTTTCACACCAGGATTTTCGGGATCCGGGGCTGTCCAGTGTGAACCGGACAGCCCCGGATCCGATTTTGCCCCTATTGTCTCCCTATGGGGCTGGATGGGGCCGGATGGCAGTGATTTGCCATCCGATTTTCTGCTGTCCGGGAGGATCCGGCTGATTTCATTTTTTTTGTCCCGGACACAAAATCAGAGCTTGCAGCGTGGGAGTCTATGGGCGCCGGATCACTCTGGCTCTGACAAAAAATCGGACTGGTTCCCAGACGCCGGGTGCTGAAAGTGCGGCGGCTGCTGAAAGGCTGCTGAAAGCAGTCGCCTCTGAATTTCAGCACCTGGAGAGCTGCTCGGTTGACATTTCAGCACCTGGAGAGCTCCCGGATGAAATTTCAGCACCTGGAGAGCCCCCTCCAGCTGCTATGCTGACATTTTAGCCCCTGGACAGCGGCAGCCGCTGATGCCGGCAGAAAATAGGATTGGAGGGCATATTAGGACTCCGTTACTGTTTTGTCTGGGGCTGTCAGGTTCTGTCCAGTGCTTCCTGCAAAACACCGGACAGACGCTGACAGCACAAAATCGTGGTGTGAAGCCGGCCTTAGCTGCAGGGTGAGCCAATGAAAGTTACTGATCTCAGGTATTGGCTGCTGGCTGCTGATGTGACATCACTGGGAGCAGGCAGAGGCTCTGCTCTGGACCTGGGGAGGGTGAGGATAGTTTAAAAAAAGAAACTCTAGCAGGTGGGCAGGGGTTTGCAGAACACCCCCTTTAACTTCTATATCTGTGCATATAGAGCTAAGCAAAAAAGAAAGATAATAAAAATTCAAAAAGTATAATAAGGCTACAAAGCTATAAAACAAAGCCTAATAAACCTATAGAACCACATAAAATAGGCAGCAACGTATTTTATTCATCGCACCTTTGCTTTGAGGTTAGAATCAGCTCTATGGCATTGAATGATGACTTTCTTTGTTACTTTTTTGTTCTTTTTACATGAAATTTTATCTAGGTTTCTGGATGAGTTGAAGGTTTACTGCCAGGGGCGGAGCAGGGGTTACAATCACTTCGGGCCCTAGAGCCTAGGGGGCCCAAAGTCCCTAACATCTGTAATTGGCTGTTCAGCCAGATTGCTCACCCACACATTGTATCGGCGCCTGTGATTGGCTGTTATGCCCGTATCCATTGTGTCAGCGTCTGTGATTAGTTACTAATCAGTGCAATGGCAATAAACCTGGTGTCATAGGTGTATAAAAATAAATAATTTCAAATAAATTGTGTATTTTTCATTCTCAGTGCAGATAAAGCAGTCAGCTATGGGCTGCCACCCCCAGCTGCCTGATGCCTGGTGTTACCTTAGATGGCAATCAAACATAGGGCAGAGCTCACGCCTTTCTTTTTTTAAATTGTTTAGTTCTTTGTACCCACCTATAATGGCAGATTTATTACCAATGCGCTAATGTATATAGCAACCAATCAAAGATGTTGGCACAATGGGTGAGGTGCACAACAGCCAATCACAGACACCGGCACAATGGGTAGGTGGACTGTCTGGCTGACCAGCCAATCACAGACACTGTCCCAGAGAGTGGGCTTCTGTGATTGACTATTGGAGTCAGTGAAGTGACTAAACATGTTAATGAGTGGATCCAGAAGCAAGTGTGACCTCAGTGGGAGGCTAGTAAGTATAATGCTCCTGCTTTAATCACCATTTTGCTTCCTTTTACAGCCCCGAACCCTACGCGTAAGAACTTCCCAGGGAAGTCCGTGTTCAGGGTCCATGCCCAACCTCTAAGTGCTTGGTATGGACCAAAACTTTACAGTTGGAGTTTGCCCATCACTAATGCTAGACTATGTATTACCGTTGGGTAGGATTTGCCTCCTCACGGCTCCCTATTAATGAGGCACCTATCAGAGTTTTCCTTTATCCGTTGGAACATTCCATGATTTTATCTGTTGGATTCCATTTGGAATATTGAAAATCTTTTCTCTGTCACTGTACTTACTAGAGTAATATAAAGTTACAATATGGCCCCCACCCCCTATAGGTGCTGTAC
Organism: Allobates femoralis; assembly: GCA_033576535.1. Lineage (NCBI taxonomy): Eukaryota > Metazoa > Chordata > Amphibia > Anura > Aromobatidae > Allobates > Allobates femoralis. Next base: position 87,761,360 of record JARQOC010000010.1, read on the forward strand.
AGAGTCATAATATGGTCATGTGCATGAAGCCACATAGGATAGAAAAAGCTGCTGCTTCAGTAATGATGGCTGAGAAGTTTTCTAGACTAAATGTCACAATGAAAATGATTAAACATAAGTATAAGCGGGGTGCGGGTGGATGATGTCTGGCCTCCTGCATGACGTTCTATATTCACAAGATGCGGCTTCTCGGTGCCACCATCATAATTATCTGCCAGCGCTGACAAATAATCCTGGGCACAAATATAAATAATTATGTGTATGAGCGTATGCTTAGGGGACATGCTGTCCTGTGTGTGAGATGTGCCGCTCCGTGTCTGCCCCAGACGTGGGCCAATGCTCCGAGCCGAGTCCCCTGGAACCTCCTGGGAACCGTCCATCTCTCCAGTGGCCTCGTCCTGTAACCACATCTGGCAGCTTCCTGGCAGTAATCTCACCCTTTGCCTAGGGGCTTCATGATAATTCTCCTGAATCTAGCATTAATTTCCAGCCTCACAATAATTGGCACACATTAGATGTGGGGAGCATGAAATAAAGTCAACATGTTGGATTGCACCAGGATGAGGATAGGGACTGGAGGGACCCAAATAAATGCAGAGATACTGTATTGTATCACCCAACTCTACATGATAGATTATATAGATTCCGTGTCCATATAAATGCACAAGGATGCAGGCTGGGGGGCATCTATAGTTCTCCCTTTAAATATATGCTTCAAATGCTGCAGAACGTCTTGTTCAACGTCTGACTTTACTAACAGTTAATACATTGATACAAAACACCTACACATGGTTTCAAAAAAGAGGACCTGCAGCAGCTGAGGTGTGCATTATGGTGTTCTGCAGCAGCTGAGATACAGTGGTGTAAAAATGTGTTTCACATTCTTTTGCATGTTTGTCACTTAAATCTTTCAGATCACCACATTTAATTAAACACAAAATGCAGTTTATAAATGAAGGTCATTATTATTAAGGGAAAAAGAAATCCAAACCTACAGGGCACTGTGTGAAAACATCTTTACCTCCTTCCTGATTTCTTATTCTTTTGCATGTTTGTCACACTTAAATGTCTCAGATCTCCAAACAAATGTAAATATTAGATAGAGATAAAACAAGTAAACACAAAATTCAGTTTATAAATGAAGGTTTATTAAGTAAAAAAGTAATCCAAACCTACAGGGCTCTGTGTGAAAAAGTGATTGCCCCCTAAACCTAATTACTGGTTGGGCCTCCCTTAGAAGCAACAACTGCAATGAAGCTTTTGCGATAACTGTCGATGAGTCTTTCACAATGCTCTAGAGGAATTTTGGCCACTCATCTTTGCAGAGTTGTAATTGAGCCCCATTGGAAGGTTTCTGAGCATGAACCGTCTTTTTAAGGTCCGGCCACAGCATTTCAGTCGGATTAAGGTCAGGACTTTGACTAGTCCACTCCAAAGTCTTAATTATGCTTTTTCTTCAGCCATTCAAAGGTGACTTGCTGGTGCTTTGGATCATTGTCCTGCTGCATAACCCAAGTGCTCTTCAGTTTAAGGCCATTAACAGATGATGGATATTCTCATTTAGGATTTTTTGGTGACAACAGAATTCATAGTTCCATTTGCCACAGCATCTTCCAGGTCCTGAAGCAGCAAAACAGCCCCAGACCTTCATACTACCACCATATTTTACTGTTGGTATGATGTTCCTTTTCTGAAATACTGATACTTCTATACCAGACATAATGGGACATAAATCTTCCAAACAGTTCAAATTTTGTCAGTCCACAGAATATTCTCCCAAAAGTCTAGGGGATCATCAAGATGTTTTCTGGCAAAACTGAGACGAGCCTTTGTTCTTTGGCTCAGCAGTGGTTTTTGTCTTGCATCTCTGCCATGCAGGCCATTTTTGTCCTGTCTCTTTCTTATGGTGGAGTCATGAACACTGACCTTAACTGAGACAAGTGAGGCCTGCAGATCTTTGGATGTTGTTGTGGGGTCTTTTGTGACCTCTTGGATGAGTTGTCGCTGTGCTCTAGTGGTAATTCTTGTCGGCCAGCCTTGAGAAGGTTCACCACTGTTCCATGGTTTTGCAATTTGTGAATAATGGCTCTCACTGTTGTTCACTGGAGTCCCAAATCTTTAGAAATGGCTTTTCCAGACTGATAGATTTCAATTAGTTTGGTTCTCATTTGTTCCTGAGTTTCTTTGGATCGTGCATGATGTGTAGCATTTGAGGATCTATTGGTCTACTTCACTTTGTCAGGCAGGTCCTATTTAAGTGATTTCTTAATTGAGAACAGGTGTGGCAGTAAGCAGGCCTGGGTGTGGCTAGGGAAATTAATTTCAACTTCCCAAAGTTGTGATAAACAACGATTAATTGAAGTTTTAAGGGAGGGAGGGCAATTATACAGGGCCCTGTAGGTTTTGGATTTATTTTTCCTTAATAATAATGGCCTTCATTTATAAACTGCATTTTGTGTTTACTTGTGTTATCTTTGTCTAATATTTACATTTGTTTGGTGATCTGAAACATTTAAGTGTGACAAGCATGCAAAAGAATAAGAAATCAGGAAGGAGTAAATACTTTATCACACCACTATATCTATTAAATTTGTTTTGAACCAGCTAAGCTGCAGCAGCTGAGGTGTATTATGTTCCTCAGCAACTGAGGTGTATTATGCTGCTTTGTACCAAATGAGGTGCATTGAATGTGTTCTGCAGCAGCTGAGGTGTGTATTATAAGGTTCTGCAGAAGTTGAGGTGTATTATGATGTTCTACAGCAGCGGAACTGCTTTTTGATTTTCTGCAGCAGCAGAGGTGTTGTGTTATGGTGTTCTACAGCAGCTGAGGTGTTTTATGATATTCTGCAGCACCCAGAGGATTCAGGAGGATATGTGGTCATGCTTGAGAAACCATGGATGTGATAAAGTGCCTTTAATTGATTCTTGGGATTCTTCTTCCTAAACGTCTTCATTTCCTTAGGCTGCCTTCACGCCAAATAATTTCTGATCCATGTCTACTCATTTTAAAATGGATAGCCATGGATCAGTCTTGGTCTACCATATATCCCTATGGGCACGGATTGGTCCTAAGTGGCCATCCTTGTGTGTCAGTTTTGTCACTGATCAGTTTGTGTCACTTTTTTTATCATGTACCCAGAATCGGAGACTGTTCTGATTTTGGGCTGCCTCGATAATCACTGACACCAACTAGCAGACACGGATCCATAGCTGTCCGTGTCAAATACCATGGTTGTCTATGGAGACGGATCTGTACAGATCCGTGAATAACACAGATAAGTGAAACATATCTCTTTTGCTGTACTGAGCATGCTCAGAAGCAAGGTCCAGTTCCTCCCACCCCTATCTCTACCAACTGATGACGGATCCAGTAAAAAAAGGTCCGTGGGCATCAGTTGGCATCCCTTAAACAGATCCATGCCTGTCAATGTGGTCCTTGAAATTCAAGGAAGCATAAGGATGTGGAAATTATGAAGTGTGAAGGCAGCCTTAGACTATGTCTAGTGTTGCTCCTCCATAGTGATCGATGCTGTTAGATCAGCATTAATTCCACTGTATTACCTTGGTCAGGAGGAGTTGTGGAGTCTGGTTGCACATGTCTCCTCCTGTCGTATTGGATCTCTACGGTACTGAAGATATGGAGACAGCTGAGAGTAGCACTGTGAGTGGCTAGCTTTATTGGTGCTTCATGCTTGAAAATATGCTTCATCCTACCGGTCCTAACCAAGACCCTGGACACAAGTCTTCCTTTCTCTTAATTAGTGGAAGTCTAAGAGGAAGGACCCCAACAATTATCATCTGCCTTACAAAATGTTATATTATTAGTGTCTGAATAGTTGGTATCCACCCTCAAAGACCACCAATGGAGCATGTCATTGGCTAAAAATTACAGCCTCTTTGCTTAGAGAACAGATTTCAACAGCCACATTATTATGGCATCTGTCAATACGCCATCAATGTTTTTGGCTTTCAACATAAAAAAGATGATTAAATTTAATGTTTTGGAGGGGTTTTGAGTAAGGGATGAGTGAACTGGACTGTACAAAAATGTTCAGTGTTAAAGTTTGGAGTGCAGGAGTTTTACATATGCAAAGCGATGGAGAGATGGAGTGAGAACAGGTCTTTCCATAAAGTCTGGCTGAACTCTCAGAACCCAAACTTTCAGAGGTCCGCTCATCTATAGTTGGAAGTCTACCAAAGTAAACCTGATTGTCGGGATCCCAATGTCAAAATTTAAGGTTGCCAATAAAAATATCAAAAAATGATTGCTGGAGCCACTTCTCAATTTTCCGGTTGCTTTTATTAGGTGTTTAAAATAATAAAATCATCATTGTCCCACGCAGGGGACGACATGTGTCAGTCCCCTGCGTGGGACAATGATGATTTTATATTTTTAAACACTAATAAAAGCAACCGAAGAATTGAGAAGTGGCTCCAGCAATCATTTTTTGTATTTGGATGGGGGGAAGCCAATCCACCATGCCCTGGATGCCTGGGAGTCCGGTGAGTCATCAATGGTAGAAGCCGTTCCCCTTCCCATTCCCTCTATCTGCAATAAAAATATCAATGGACACATATTAAGTTTAATAGATGCCGGTAGTCCTCCACGGTCTGGCCATTCCATGTTCCAAAATAGCATTTACCAGGTGATGTTTACCAGACTGTTGACTGAGAGGGTTAATCTAGCATCGCAGAAAATATATTTCCATTCCGGAGCTCGTCCTACTCAGAAATGCAGTTTTCGTTTGCTTGACTGGTGAATGGTTGTGACACATCGCAATGATTGATTCCACTACCTGCCCGAGAAGCCTAATAATCTGCTTCATATAGTCGGGTCATATCGAAGGTGAAGCGAGGACGTAGAAAAAATAAAGAATTGTGTTTGAAAGGAGCTGCTCCTTCAACAGAGCGTTCTGACAATTGTGATCTATAAAAGTAGCAGTCGGCCATGACATAGATATACTGTCACTTATATAACAATGCCCGAACCTTATCCCAACAAAGAATAATGCTTCTACATCTCCAGGGAGTATCCGCTGACATGAACAATCGCTCCCATGAGATGTTTCCCTTTCATGAATGATTCCTGTATGGAGTAATACAGGCAGCGAAACACTAATGATCGTACAAAGAGGAGACGCAGCAGCTCTGACACCCAACGGCGGCTCAATTCATTCTCTACAGTGTGCCCAGAAATAGCTGAGCGTGTAGGGAATGAATGGAGCAGCAGTCCAGCGTGCGCACTCGGCTCCACATTCTACCGGATGGATTATGGTAAATCCCCCGTTTTGTCAATCAGTTCAGGTCCCGGTGGTCGCACCACCAATAAACAAGTTATCACCTTTCCTGTGGTTACACAAAAGGAACAAAAAACATCAGCTCACCGATAGCAAGAAAACAGGTCCAGAAGAGCAACGGAGCCAACCTCCTCGATTGGCAATAGTACGAAGGGGGATATTCAGCGCTTTGGAATAACAACTTCACATTTTATTGAGGTGTACTAAGAAGACGTATGTACAACGTATTGACTTTAAAGCTCTCTATCCCTGTTAGGTCATTAGCTTGCTAATAGGCCACAAGGAACATTATACTTACTGTTGGATTGTATTGAGCTTTTGTATGATGAAAATTACTTTACAAACAATACTCTGTTACTGTTTATTCTCACAAATAATTCAATAAAAGAATTTGAAAAGAAAAAGAGGTGTACTAAAGGACGAAAAGATTAAAAAATAATGTATAAAAAAATAGATTCTCCAAGTCATAACTGGGGCATTATAGTTGTGTTCTCCGATGCGTTCGGACAGTAATGTCCTTAATCATAGAGACATTCCCTTCATATAATGATGTAGCTTTCCCAAGACACAGTATACCGCAATAAAAATGTGACATTTTTTATTCATAAAGTGTTGGATTTCACCCTTCGTACTATTATCCTGAGGTTAGGTGATAACTTATGTTCACTGGACCCTTAAGAACCATTTGCATTCTAAGTTTACTACAAGATAGTTTCTACATTGCAGTTGGTGACTTTCTTCCCAATGGCATACATTAACCAGAAAACAAAACGGGGTATGTCTACCCCCACCAGACCAACATTTTATCCTCCTTCTCTCAAAGAGATCGGTGTAGCCTTAGCTGTATTTATTATTTTACAGGCTTCAGAGCTGAAATCCTACATACTGAGCAAGCAAAACACAGGGAAATGTTATAGCAACTAAGTGTAAGTGTTTTCAATGACAATTACTAGAATAGTGAGTGCAGCTCTGGAGGTTACTACCGGCTGTATGTCAAGATCAGTACTTGATGTGTATTGCAATGTATATACAAAGGTTACTGAAATGTTAATGTAGTTTTTATCCACGCTACTTAAAAATGTTAGTTTGCTGTTTTTAACCTGAAGAAGGCTCATAAGAAGCCGAAATGCATTTTATTTTTTAGCCATTTTATTGAATAAATCATCTGTATCCTATTCGTTCTTGCTACATTGTTCTTTGATTATTTTGGGAGCACCACCAGTGGTTTCATTTTTTATTACTAATACAATGTATATAGAAGAGTTACTCAAACATTGTTTTCGTTTTTAATGGCACTAGCTAAAATTGTCAGTTTGCTCAAATTCAGTCTGTAATGTCACGATCCTCCATGTGGTATGTCTTGGACATTTTTGTATGTTGCTACCTCTGGTACCTGGGTGGGCTGAGTTGTCAGTCTGTTTATGTTCAGAGTTATACTGACCTCTGGGTAGGCATGGATCATTCAGGTGTTTCTACTTCCAGGAATTACTCTGCTTCTTAACTGAGCAGCTCTCCCCAGTTTGCTGTCAGATGTACACTTTGCATGAAGGGCTGTGTGGCCACCTCTCTTGTGCTTATCCTGATCTGTTACTGACCTGGACTGACCTTTGTTTACTTTAATCTTTTCCTATGTTTTTTTATCCCTGGACCATGAATTTTTAAGCCTCTGTTTATTCCCTGGATCCTTGTCTCACTTCCCTGGAAAACCTGACATTGGACAGCTGCTTGACCAAGTCTCTGTCTTCTGCAAACTCTCCTGGAACTGCCCCTGCATTGCCTGACCACTCTGTCATTTCTATCCCTGTAAATAGTGACTGTGTCAAGCCTTGATCTTTCTGTAGTGACATTCTTCACATTCTGTGTCCAAACCCTGCAACCGCAGTGAATAGCATCATACGTACATTTAATTTGCATCACATTATATTTGACACAAATTACGTGTGTTTGCATGGTGTGGGGTCTATTCCGACCCCAGAACAAAAAAATAGGGTGGAAAAAAAAAGAACACCCACCACTCCACAGCCCTCACTTTGCTCTGCTCACCACTTGGCCATTGCAGTCTTTATTCAGAGACACCAGTGTCCTTCAAGGTCTTTGGTGTATCTGGGACCACTGAGCCTTGAGACATCATGATATCATAATCCGACCCCCATCATAACTTTATGTGAGGTTTTGTCAGCCTTACCCTGATTTCTCAGGGTTCGACATTATAAACTCACATGGCTTAGTGAGCAATTGGAGATGCCAAACAATGGACAATATCAGAAAGGTGAAGAAGACTGGTGGTCTGAGAATGAAGGCCAAACAAGAACGACCAAGCGGGCAGTCTCTCGAACAAGACGAGAGCAAGAGAGGTTAGTTTGAGGTTCTTTTATTGTTATTTTTTTAACTCCTTCCTGGGACTTTTTAATCCAGCAATTCCCATCAACTGAATCACAAACATCTGGATTCTGGCAAATTTGCACTTGTTTGTGACATTTTAGGATAATTTGTTCATGCTTAGTAGTGTCCTTTGAAAAGTGCAATCTGGTGCTTGGAGAACTGCATGCCCTCTGACATCATGTATTATTATATTGGTATTGACCCTAGTTTTTAGGACATTATAATTCCCCTTTACTTACTAGTTTTAGACATTCTCTTTACATTTGTTTCTATTCTATTACAAGGCAAAATATTTTACAAATGTGTTTCTTGCACTTATTTTTGGCTGCTGGAAACATTTTCCCCTCAGATTCCCTATCGTGGAAGAGACGTGAATAACCAGCTGGTGAACTTTTCATGAACTTACCCGTGTAAGCTTTAGTGAGTGGCTTAACCTATAACTTTCTATATGAGTAACCTACAGAGCATAAGTCTGTCTAAAAGAAGTCACAAATCATTTACTTCAGTTATTTGACTTCTATTTTATTTAGAAGTAGATGCAAGAAGAAAAATACTCAGAATTAGAGGATGAAAATGTCTCATGAGATGTTGTTGGGAGACTTGGATCAATGATCGATTTGGTTGATTGGTTTCTGGTAGCAGTACATATTCCTTAAGCTTTCTTGATGGTCTTGAAGAAGAAGGTTGGTTCCCGACTTGTTCCGATGATGGATAATGTCTTCTTAGTTTGTATGTAGTGATAAGTGAGCTCTAACATGCTCAGGTTCCCGATACTCATAACAAGCAGTTGGATGCTTGGACAGGTTCAATTCGATTACCGGGTATAAAGGAAGTCAACGGGGAACTCAAACATTTTTCCGCGAACACTTTCAGAAGCATGCTCAAGATCCCCACTGACTTCCATTATACTCCCGTTTTGACCATCTGAGAGTCAAACTACTCAACATGAGTAATTAATCCCCGAGCATTGTAGTGCTCGTTCATCCTCATCACTATTTGTATGTTCTTCTCATGTTTCTCCAGTTTCCTCCAACACTCTAAACAGTGAACCTCGAAAATTGTGAGCCCTCGCGGACAGGATCTTCTCCTCTCTTGTATCTGTATGACCAAATGGTCCACATTTATTGTACTTGTCCTTGTCTGCCCTTTTAACATGTAAAGCGCCATGGAATTTAATGGTGCTATATAAATAAATAATAATAATAATAATAACCTGGATTGTGAGCCCCAATGAAGACAATGATGATGTCTGTAAAGCACTGCGGAACATGAAAGCACTATATAGCAAGTAAAATAGGTTAATTAAATACACCTTCTCTAAAAAGGAAATTGAGTACGTTTCTGTGCCCTTCCCATTTAAAGATGTCCCTTTTCCTCCTGAACAATTTCATGAAATTAAAAGAGATTAAAATATAAAACATTTCATCAATATGTATAATTAGTAAAACTAAAAAAAAATCCCATTTTAGTGACATATATTTAGATTGCCTTTTAAGAATGGGAGACTGAAGTCGGGCTCTTTGTTGTTTCATTATTTAGGTGACTGTGTGAGACTTCTTGTCTCTGAACTAGGGAAATACCACTGTATGGGGGAACTGAGCAGGAAGATCTATACGAGTCTTTTACATTATATATGATGTATCTATAGAAGGAGAGATATAAGATGGGTTCATGTTTATTATGGAGCATAAGAGGGAGGAGGAGGCAAGGAGCTGCAACAAAAGAAAGGTACCGTAAATCTACTCAAATCTTGGCTGTGTATTTGTGTGTACAGTATATAGTGAGTGACTCAGACTAACACTTTATAGGCAGGTCCTCTTATAAATTTATGCTTTAGAAGCAGCTGTGTCCTCCTTTTTTAGCTGGACAGCATAATACACAGGGATTTTTTATTACATGGCTGAGAGCGATGCAGGAACAAAAAAATATACACCAGATTCAGTAAAACAACATTGTTTACAACAGGAAAACAATTACATATTTAAAGCAAGTGACCAGTCTATTTTTTTAATATTGACCCCTGATGCGAGTGCCTACAAATGTTAGCTCTTATTCTAAGCAAAGGCTTTTTAAATCAATTAGAAAGCTGAGCCCAGTAATAGAAAGCTCTTGGCAGTGCTAAAGGTGGTTGTACTGTAGATTTCTTAAAAGCACTTTTTAATCTGTAAATCAATGGTGATCCATAATTATCAACTTCACCTACGACATTTTTCACAAGTATCTACAACATACAAGTCCATCCTTAATTTTCTACAAATTATTGTAAGGCCTCCAATCAATCACAATACAAGTTCAACACATTATGGCTAGGGTCACACATGTGGCAGGATTTTTAAATCCTGATCCGGTTTTGAGCTTCCAAAAAGCTCAAAACCGGATCTGAAACGCTCCCCTTAGGTGCCCATTATGGTAACTGGATTGCTTTGCATGCAATCAGGTTACCGGCTCCAGATCTGCAGCCTGCGCTAAGAATCATACAGGCTGCAGTTTTTGGAGCGGTTCTGGCAACCGCAATGCGGTACCCGGATTGCTCAGGATGTGTAATCCTGAGCAATGCGGTTACCGTATATTTTGCTCAGCAGCAGGGATATGCAAAGTGTTAAATGTGTATTTAAACATTAAATATGAATATTAGCTGTGGGCAACATGTCTCTAGGGGGTGCTCACCCCCCAGAGACATGCTGTCCACTCCTCTCAGCATGTCAGGGGTTAATAAGCCATTTACAGTAAGCCGGCTATTGTCAGCTTTGTACAAATGTATGAATAAAGCTGCGGCTCCCCTGACAGTAGAAGCAGATACTGTACGTAATGTACGTATAGTATCTGCCACTGTCCAGGGTCCTGTAACCATTAACATTAGGTCTATGGGGGTGCGCTGCCTGCTTGATTTTTAGCGCAGGCTGCAGATCCGGAGCCGATAAAGTAATCCGATTACCATAATGGGCTCTTATGGGGAACGTTTCCTGATCCGGTTTTGAGCTTTTTGAAAGCTCAAAACCGGATCAGGATTTAAAAACCCTGCCGCATGTGTCACCCTAGCCTTACTTGATCATTATCTTCAGAACTAGAATCTTCAAATTCCCCAAGGCTGGGTTCACACCACGGTTTTGTTCCTGTCCACGGGGATCATGTTTTTTGGAGGACCACACTGACAGGAATGGACAGAAACCGGATGTGTAACTCTGGATGCCATTGCTGTGTCCAAATCCGGGATTTTGAGGGATCCGGACACAGAATGAGCTGTACTTTCACTTTCGCAATGTATCTATTCTACATACATTTATGGCTTTCTACAACTCCCTGAGGAATCTTCAGGTCTCCATAATCATAGAACTAATCATAGAACAATAATACAATCGGTTCCTCTTATCTTAGAATTTTGAATGTACTTTCCCAGCTCCTCTCCCCCTCCTTAGCCTGACTCTGCTTTACATCACCTGTCGTATTTATGACAGCATCTAACCCTGATATGTATATATGTATGTGTCTTCAGAATTTGTGTCATTATCAGCCTGGCAAAGGGGCCATAGTGTCCTGAAAGCTTGCTATGCTTACCATCTTTCCAGTTAGACATTAAAAGGTATTAACCACTGAGGACTCTCAGATTCCAATATTTTTCTATCTACTCGCTAACACGATACATACATTTTTTATCTTATCAGTGAGAATAGATAAGTTCATGTTGTGGACTTTAGCTTTTAGCAGAATCATCTGCAGTCAAATTTTGTGGGAAAAAGAGCTGTTTCATTGGTCGTTTGGCAACATTTATCATGATTGTCATCATCATCATCATCATCATCACCACACCACAACTTGGAGGATACAAAGAAAATATGACACAAACAAAACTGAGAATTCACCCAGAACAGTCTAGATAAGAGCTATACATGTCTTGCCCACCGGGAAGATGGGGTACTCGGAACGGGGTCCTCTCGTCGTCTAGGGCTGTGGGGTGTCATGGTGACGTGACCCGGCTCCGAGGCAATAAGAAAAAGGGGAATTGATAAACGAGGAGTAAAGTTACGTTTTTAGCAGATGGTCGTGACGCCACCCATAGTTTGCAGCCAGCTATAGCCGCAGCTGCAGTCGGGTCCTCTGGGGATGATGGGAGTTGCAGCCAGGATGATGCACCCTCCAAGGGTAGGGCTTGTCCCCAGGGCTTCCGTGTAGATAGTGCACTTGGAAATAAAGGAAAGTCTTTAATATTCTCGAGCAGCCTCCTGCTGCCCGGTCAGCATAGCAATCAGCCCTTTCCAGGCACGCAATCATGAGTCACATGCAGTTCTGAGCTTTTACCGGGTTTTACTTTCTGCTCTGCAGTTCTTACAGTGCCCAGTCAGTTCACTAGCGGCTTCGGTACCAGTTGGGATGGCTCATCAGCAGCACCCCCCTTCAAGTTCCTCTCAGGCCTCTGCTCTCTGTCCCATGTACTAACTACAGTCCAGCAGTCAAGGGCTTTTCATGGGCACCCTTCCGGGCCTCCAAGACCTAGTTCGACGGCCTTACCTACGTTGTGCCGGGGTTTCTGGCCCGGTCCCTCTGTGTCCCCGCTGACTCAGACACACCTTGTACCCCTTCTTGCTTCCCTCTATATGCAGTCTGGGACCCGGGCTAGCCATACGGTGGCACAGGCCGCCGGATGTGGGTTCTTCCTGTCTGGTGTCTCAGTTGACTAGACTGACTGTGTCACTCTCTAGGTGTTCTTTACTCCACTCCACTCAACTTACTCCCCTTGGTGTTGTGTGTTCCTTTTTTTTTACTCTTGTACCCACCCCTTACCGGGCTCCTTCCTACCTCTCCACGCTCCACCTAGCTCCTCCCGCTACCCCATGCAAGACATGAAGTAACTTGGACTTGGGATTGGGGTGTGTGTTAGGTGTTTGTGCGGGGTGACTGACTTACCAGTCCCAGCTGCTATGCCACATAGTGGTGACCGGTCCGCAGAGGCGCCACACTCCCCGAGCAAAGATTAGCACGTCCTTGTGCTAGGACCTCGTACAGGTGTTAAACAAGCTCTAGTTTTCTTTATGCATTTAAACAACAACATTACAACAGGGTACAAGTTTTCTTTCCTTCCCGTAACGGGAGGTGCATGACTTTAACGTTACTTTAACAAAAGACATCTAGCTAAATCTATGAGGTAGGGGATACAAATGTAGAAAAATTCAAAACAGGTCACAGTTCTGCGATCGTCTCTTTGCTGCGGTCTCAGTAGCGTAGCTAGCGGGGGGGCAGGGGGGGCGATCGCCCCGGGGCCCCCCCGGCTTGAGGGGCCCATTGGCCGCCCCTGGGGGGCCCCGCACTCCCTGGGGGGGCCCCGCACTCCCTGGGGGGGCCCCATGGTGGCAGCCGGCAGCCGCGCGGCCGGAGAGGAGGGAGGACGGGACTTTCTGCTGTGCAGATCTGCCCGCCCCTCCTCCCCCTCCTACAGCAGATGCACGCAGGCGGCCGGCCGTGGTGAGTGTCAGCACCCTCTCCCCCCGGTCACAGTCCTCCTCACACCTCTCCACTATCACCAGCCCCCCCCCCCCCGGTCCTCAAATCTCTCACCAGCACCCTCCCCATAGAATATGACAGAGGCCACGTAAGTCATATAGCAAGATAGAGGCCATGGGACAGTCTCATCTTCATCTCTCTATCTGTCCGTCCAGTAGAACGGAAGCTGAAGGACCCTCAAGTCAATGAATGGAGGAGTGTTAGCTCCAGAGACTCCACGGCCTCAGAGTGGTGACCCTGCGGTGGGGGGAGATCTGCCCAGATGTGTGAGAGCGCCCCACTCTGGGGTCTCCGCTCAACCCTACCGGTCACACCAATGGCCGCTCTCTGACCATTGCCTTGAGCCATACCCGGTGTTATATCTGTAGGTTTACATGGGGCTGCGCTGAGCTTTGTCTCCCTGGTCTCACACTGCGGAATCCAGAAGGTGAAAGGTCAGAATCTACAGTAATAGGAGCAGAGGCACTGACACAAGGTGTGTATATATAAGTGTAGACCCCGGCAGGCGGCTCTCACTACTAACAGAGGGTCTTTTTTGTGGAGTAAGATCTTTTTTACAGTTCACTTTTTGTGATATTTTAAGAAACATGACGAGATTAGGGGCAGGAGGAAAACAAACCACATAGTAAGGATGATAAAGACACCTGCTCCCCAAGACCCAGGGATGAAGGAAGGAAGAGAAGGAAGGGGAGGAAGGCAATAGAGGGAAGGAGAGGGTGGAGGCAAGAGGGTGAAGGAGTGAAAAAAGGAGAGGAAAAGGGTGAAGGAAGAGGATGGAGGCAGACAGCAGACGCATGCAGGAGCCCGGCCGTGGTGAGTGTCAGCACCCTTCTCCCCCCGGTCGGTCCTCCTCACACCTCTCCACCATCACCCCCCCCGGTCCTCACATGGGGGGCCCGGGTGGTGATCTCGCCCCGGGGCCCGAAGCTGGCCAGCTACGCCACTGTGCGGTCTCTTTAAGCTTCGGGAACCCACCAAAAGAAAAACCCATTGCAAGCCCTGGGCGTGGTGACAAGGACTAAACTGATCAATTGTTTGGCTGCACCAGTGGGTTTTTAAGCGTTGCGGTCACCAGTACAAATGTCTCTTTAAGTGCAAAAACATTCATACAAACAGTTACACATTATAAAATACGCCATAAAACCAATAGGGGGTGCACCAATATGCGCTAACTATATACACATCAAGTCCGGTTGCTCATTGTCCATAACCTCAACAGTTCTTTGTTTTTATCAATAAAGGGGGAAAAACACTCGCACAGGAAAGAAATGGGAAAACAAAGGAAAAATGCAGGTAATTCACTCACTGTCCATAGCCTGTCCGGGGCTTAGTGCTGCCTCGGCAGTGCATCCTGTCCTGCTCTGGTCACAAACGGGTCGGTGGCTAATTCTCCAGCAGTGGAGTGGCTATTGTTCCTGCTCCAGTAAGGGGCTCCATCGTTTCCTCCTCTAGCTCCTGGGTCAGGGACACAGGGCGCGACGCCATCCACTGCACTGTCGCTCCTTCATCCAGCGACTGACGCCATTGCTCCTTGATGGTCAGGCGAGTCCGTTCCAGCAGATGGCCCAGTCCATCATCTTCCTCCTCCTGCAGCTGGCCAGCCTCTGGGGAACTGGGGGAGTCCTCACATTGCACCCCGCCCTCCACAATTGCCGGGCTCTTGCTTTCCTGCAGCTGGCAGCCACCTTCCTTGCTCCTCTTGGCATAGTCTCTCTCTCCTCCCTTTGTGGGTGTTGCCCTTCTTGGTCGTCATCGGCCGTCACACCCATGGGCGGGATTATGAAGCCTCTGGAGCCACCCTCGCAATGGTGGAAGAATGGAAGGTGTGTGGGCATCTTTTTGCGCCCGCTGCTGACCTGCCCCACGATGAGGAGCTGAGGCATGCCCCTCTGCCTGCACATTGTTCTAGTTCTTCAGGGCCACCATGGCCTTGGGCCCAAAAACAATACAGTCTATTGGCGCACAAGACCCGGTTTTACCGAGTCAGTAGATCCTGTTGATGACACCAAGGTGTGTCGCCCACCTAGGTCATGGGGTACTCGGAATCAAGCCCTCTTGTCTGCTAGGGCTGTGGGGTGTCACGGTGATGTGACCCGGCTCCGTGGTCCCGGGCGAGACAATAAGAAAGGGGGAATTGATAAATTAGGATTAAAGTTTTTAGTAGATGGTCGTGACATCACTCGTGGTTTGCAGACAGCTATAGCCACTGCTGCAGTCGGGTCCTCTGGGGATGATGGGAGTTGTAGCTAGCAGGATGCGCCCTCCACGGGTAGGGCTGATCCCCAGGGCTTCCGTGTAGATAGTGCAGTTTCGAATAAAGGAAAATTATCAATATTCTCGAGCAGCCTCCTGCTGCCCACTCAGCGTAGCAATCAGCCTCTTTCCGGGCACCCAATTAAGAGTCACACGCAGTTCTGAGCTTTTACCGGACTTCACTTTCTGCTTTGCAGTGCTTACAGTACACTGTCATTTCACTAGCGGCTCCAGTGCCCGGATTAGCAGCTGGGATGGCTCGTCAGCAGCATCCCCTTTCAGGTTCCTCTCAGGCCTCTGCTCTCTGTCCCACGCACTTACTACAGTCCAGCAGTAACAAGCTTTTCGTGGGCACATTTCCAGGTCTTCTAGCCCTAGTTCGACAGCCTTCCCTTCATTCTGCCGGGGCTTGAGTCCGGAACATAAAGATCCTGCACCCCGCCAGAGTTTGTGCTTGGGGCATGCAGCTTCCCTGCCACTTCAGTAGAGCCGGCACTCTGGTTCCGGCCCGATCCCTCAGTGTCCCACTGACTCGGACACACCTTGGACCCCTTCTTGCTTCCCTTGGTATGCTGTCTGAGACCCGGGCTAGCCATATGGTGGCACAGGTGGCCAGGTCTGGGTTCTTCCTGTCTGGTGTCTCACTTGACTAGACTGCTGGGTGTCTCTCTCTAGGTGTTCTTTCCTCCACTCCACTCAACTAACTCCCCTTGGTGTTGTGTACCTTTTTCTGTACTCTTGTTGCCACCCCTTACCGGGCTCCTTCCTAACTCTCCACCCTCCACCTAGCTCCTCCCGCTATCCTGTGCCAGACATGATGTAACTTGGACTTGGGATCGGGGGGGGTGTTGGGTGTTTGTGCGGGGTGACTGATTTACCAGTCCCAGCTGCTATGCCACTTAGTGATGACCGGTCCGCAGAGGCGCCACATATACATATATCAACAAACTGTAACAATTGCATCTGTTGTCCACTCTAAATAGTCCCTTCGTATAAGCCTTCAGCTGTTGTAATGGCCCAAGTTTTAGTTTTAAAGCTGCTAAATGCTTATTCTTTTGACTCTACAATAAGAATGAGCTGCTACTCCTCATCACTGACATCTGTCTGTGTTTCCAAAGAATATAAGATTAATGATATTGAAATCCTTCTTCAGATGTGTCTGGTATGGTATGTTGAGTTCCTAATTCTCCATTTAGCTCTTTGTAGCTGGTTAGAAATTGGCAGGTTCCATAAAATTTCACATGGGATCAATAATATGGTAGAAAGGAAAAAAATGGTAAATCTAAATTTATGTTATTAGGCAATCATGGTGGCCCTATAAGTGTATAAAGCTGTAAAATTATTTTAACCCCTAATTTGATATACTTTTTTTTATTTTCTTGTAAGATGAGCTGAAAATGTTTAGAATATCTTAATATTTGCTAAAAGATTAGAGTTGGCTTGAACCTTTGACGTTAAATGCTCAGTTGTGGTTAAGAAATGGTCCTGATGGACTCAACCAAATAAATATATTAATATCTGAACCAAAGTTGTCCTGGACCAAACCTGCAGCTCTGCACACTCACGCCCTCCCTCTATCAAAACCTGTTTTATTGTAATACTTGTGGTTTTATTGTAAAACTTAAGTCTATGAAAAATGGTCTGGAAATGCGCCAGTCCATTACATCATGTACTGGTTAACTAACAATACAGCAAGATATAAGGTGGAGCTTAGAGGCTAATATCCCTCCGAGGACCAATAAACGCCCAAAATCAGCCCTCAACGAACATAATTTGTTGTTCATATATATTTATTTTTGATAACTGTGATGTTTTATGTCAGTATCTTATTCATCTTCTTCTTTCTCTTGAGCCATACCAGATGCTATATCACATGATCAGGAAAGCAGAAGTCACACATCATAGCGAAAAATAAGCTGTAATAATATAACATTATTACATAGTAACATAGTTTTTAAGGTTGAAGGAAGACCTTAAGTCCATCTAGTTCAACCCATAGCCTAACATGTTGATCCAGAGAAAGGCAAAAATCCCATGTGGCAACACTAAGCTCCACATTGGGGGAAAAAAAATTCCTTCCTGACTCCAGATATGGCAATCAGACTAATTCCCTGGATCAACGCCCTATCAAAGAATCTAGTAAATATAACCGGTAATATTATAGTTTTCAAGAAAGGCATCCAGGCCCTTCTTAAATGTTAGTAGTGAGTCCCTCATTACAACATCATGTGGCAGAGAGTTCCATAGTCTCACTGCTCTTATAGTAAAGAATCCACGTCTGTGATTATGATTAAACCTTCTTTCCTCCAGACGTAGAGGATGCCCCCTTGTCCCAGTCTCAGGCCTGATGGTACCTTTACACGCCGCGACGGCAGGCTGGATACATCCCGCTACTTCACGTGCACGAGCACGCTCAAACGGCTACAAACGGTCAACGCATCACCTTTACACGCCGCCACAAGATGCGCTACGCCACGCTACATCTATAGCTAGCTACATCGCCGGGTGTGTCAAGTAGCCAGCTGTAGCTTAGCGTACCACGTTTACACAGCGCTACAATAAGCTACTATGGGCGGACCTGGTACAGCAGGGACAGTACATAGGCGTGCCACAATCTTGGATTACGAGCCATCCGTACGATGATAGGACAGCGCAATATCATCATGATTGGCCAGGCATCGCAGGAGGCTGAGACATCCAGCACGCTCGAGTGATTGTGTAGTGTGACTGGTCAGCTCCTTAAATATGCCGCCCTAGGCAGCGACTACCAATCGTCATGCAGGAGCTTCCTCCAATGATCGGTGATGGGGCGCGGTATCCCGGAGCCTGGGTCACGCCTTAGCTACATTGCAGCTACAGCCCCGGGTGTCCAGAGTTCCCTTCCGTTGCCTCTTTACACGCCGATACAGCTCGCTACCATCGGCGATGTAGCCATCAGTTTTCGAGCAGACCTAGGAAACAGATGTATCTGTTGCCGGCTGCAGCGTCACGTCTTCAGACGCCGCTACGACGGGCTACATTGGTGCTACAAGCTACATTTGTAGCCTGTAGCAGGATGTATCCAGCCTGCCGTCGCGGCGTGTAAAGGTACCATAAGAGTAAAGAGATCATTAATAAGGTCTCTGTACTGTCCTGTCATATATTTATACATTATTATAAGATCACCCCTAAGCCTTCGTTTTTCCAAACTAAATAACCCCAAGTTTAATAACCTGTCTTGGTATTGCAGACCCCTCAGTCCTCTAATAACCTTGGTCGCTCTTCTCTGGACCCGCTCTAGTTCAGCTATGTCTTTCTTATACACCGGAGACCAGAATTGTACACAGTATTCTAAGTGTGGTCGCACTAGTGACTTGTATAGAGGTAAAATTATGTTCTCCTCATGAGCATCTATGTCTCTTTTAATACATCCCATTATTTTATTTGCCTTTGCAGCAGCTGCCTGACACTGGCCACTAAATGTGAGTTTGTCATCTACCGATACACCCAGGTCTTTATCATTGATAGTTTTGCCCAGTGTTTTACAATTAAGCACTTAATTATACATTTTATTTCCTCTGCCCAAGTGCATGACTTTACATTTATCCCCATTAAAGCTCATTTGCCATTTATCAGCCCAAGCCTCTACATTACATAAATCATTCTGTAAGATAAAATTGTCCTCCTCTGTATTGATTACCCTGCAGAGTTTAGTGTCATCTGCAAATAATGAGATTCTACTCTGTATGCCCCCTACAAGGTCATTAATATTTGTACTAAAAAGAAGCGGCCCAATAGTGACCCCTGTGGTACCCCACTGTTAAATGTGACCCATTCTGAGTGTGTTCCATTAATAACCACCCTTTGTTTCCTATCACTAAGCCAGTTCTTAACCCACTTATACGTATTTTCATGTTACATGAAGATGAGGGCCCTAGCTGGGTGTGTTATCTTGTACTTTGGGGGCATTACCCCCTTGCAGGCCCAATGACGTTGTATGACTCATTGAGGGAAATCAAGAGCTCTTTAAAAACTGTGTTTAACTGAACAGCTACTTGACAACAATTATAGATAGCAGGGACATACTGTATTTTCCGCACTATAAGGCGCACCGGATTATAAGGCGCACCATCAAACAAGGGCTGCTAAGCCGTCTTGGTCCACATATAAGGCGCACTGGATTATAAGGTGCACCTTATTACCATAAATAAAACAAAGCTCAGACCCCCCCATCATCATCCACTATCCCTCTGTAGCCCCCCATCATCCTCTGCTGTCCATCTGTAGCCATCATCATCCTCCACTATCCATCTGTAGCCCCCATCACCTTCCAGTATCCCTCTGTAGCCCCCATCATCCTCCAGTGTCCCTCTGTAGCCCCCATCATCCTCTAGTATCCCTCTGTAGCCCCCATCATCCTCCGGTATCCCTCTGTAGCCCCCCATCATCCTCCAGTATTCCTCTGTAGCCCCTATCATCCTCCAGTATCCCTCTGTAGCCCCCATCATCATCCAGTATTCCTCTGTAGCCCCTATCATCCTCCAGTATCCCTCTGTAGCCCCCATCATCATCCAGTATTCCTCTGTAGCCCCTATCATCCTCCAGTATCCCTCTGTAGCCCCCATCATCATCCAGTATCCCTCTGTAGCCCCCATCATCCTCCAGTATCCCTCTGTAGCCCCCCATCACCCTCCAGTATCCCTCTGTAGCCCCCCCATCACCTTCCAGTATCCCTCTGTAGCCCCCCCATCATCCTCCACACATACACACACACACACATAGTCAGACACACACATAAACTGATTCTTACCCATTGCTTACTGCGCCTCAGCGGTCCTGAGCTGGTAGTACAGTAAGTCACTAACAGCGCAGGAGCCCTCAGCCAATTAAATCGCAGGAGCACTGAGCCAATCACAGCGCAGGAACCATGAGCCAATCATAGGCTATGGACTGATGTCAGCTGGCCTCGGATTGGCTTACAGTTCCTGTGCTGTGATTGGCACAAGGCTCCTGGGCGGAGATCTACACTCAGCTCCGGAGCTGTGATTGGCTGACGGGCTCCTGGGCTGAGTGGCGCGGCTGCTGCTGAATACAGTGGCGGGCACCGGACAGCGGGGACGGCGGCATGAGGCCCAGCTGCATGCCCCGGTCTTGTGATCGGTGGCATGCTGATCAGGTATGACTTATTTTCTGGTGGGTGCCTTATATTTGCAGGCAGATGGCACCCCCTAGCATGCATTATTTTCTGGAGAAAAAAACGTATATAAGGCGCACTGCACTATAAGGCGCACTTTTGATTTCTAAGAAAATCTTAGTCTTTTAGGTGCGCCTTATAGTGCAGAAAATACGGTAACTTTTCATATGGTTCCTCCTCGAACCAGAGCCTTTTTATACACAGACTCTTACCTTCCCCAAATTCACTTAGTTCTGCCTTCACAAGGCTTGTAACTTTCAATAAAATCCAGTTTAACACAATAATCCAGTTAATGAAAGTCCTATCTTCAACCCATGGTTCTTTTTCCAAAAGAAACATATTTGCCAGTATGGCTGAATTTAGCTTCTAGCTTGTTGATGCTTAGGGAATTCCCGACCAGGGAACTCACTTCATCTCACATTCTCTGGCCAACCCTGACCAATCACCTCTCTGACATGTAAATTTGGGGTCGGCTCACTAGATATCCGGTCCCAGGACCTGTCTTCAGTCACTCACTCTGCACTTTGGTCAATACTCTATCTCGATACGCTGAATCTCGCTATCTTTTGCCTCAGTCTCCTCTCAGATCAGAGACACCCAAATTATGTAGCTTTGGCCTCTAGTTAGACCTTAGGTTCGTCACTACTGCACTCTGGGCCCTATCTGTCCTGCTGACAGGAAATCATCACTGTCCATTCAGTGTAACCCCTCCCAGTCTGGACTCGTCCCAATATTAACTCCAACTTACCACATTGTGAAGAATTAAACACTTCAGCCCAACTAACGTATGTCACTGTTCACATTATAGCAACACAATAACACTGGTGTTTTCAAAGGGGAACATGGACAGTATGTAGATTTCCTTACATATTCATATCTATCTATCTATCTAAAAAGAAAAACGGAACAGCACAAATAATACTTTACGGTTTTTGGTGCAAACAGTCCTGAAACATATAGAGTCCAGCTATATGATGAATCCAGAAAAATAGAAGTCAGGCAGCACTCAAATTATGATTCAATAAAAAGGCTTTAATGAGCCTTTAAATGTGGCGCAATATTTCGGTGCAGGGAATGCACCTTTCTTGAGAGAGGTGCATTCCCTGCACCGAGATGTTGTGCCACTTTTACAGGCTCATTAATGCCTTTTTTTGAATCATAATTTGAGTGCTGCCTGACTTCTTTTTTTTCTGTATCTATCTATCTATGAAAAAAATGAAAAAAAAAAAATGAAAAAAATATGAAAAAAAAAAGATTTTTTTTTTCATTTATTACGTGTGGAGCAAGCTGGTTCCACTGCTGGATTTGCACTCCTGCCTCCTTACCATAGGGTCCAACTGAAGAGGTATGTCTCTTGCTACTGCCCATTGTAACGGAGACCCCTAGGGTACGAGAGAGGCTTATAGTGTAGACAGGGACCCTTCAGAGTTATGGTCACCGAGAAGTGGTTGAAGGGCAGGCATATATTGGCCAATGCATGCGTTAAGAACCATAAAAAAACAAAAAAATATTTATGTCTATGTTTTTTTGAAAAAACTTTATAGTTTTTATTTTTTTTCACAAAATATATAGTAACATCTACAAATAGCATGTATTGGCTTAACCAGTGTGCTGCTATTAATTTGGTACATATCTATCTATCTATCTATCTATCTATCTATCTATCTATCTAAAAATGAAAAAATAGAGCAGCGTTCCTAAAAGCAAAAAAAACTTTGGTGCTAAATCAGTCCTAGGTAGGGATCAGCTACCAAGATACCGACCATATATGCAAAACCATGCTGGCTGGAAAAAGGTCATGTATTGATCAAAACGTCGCCATTTTTTCACCTGAAGGCCAATAAAGGCATAAAAAGAAGATTTTGGTAGAGAGCTGCAGTCCGTTTTTTGCATATATGGTATCTATCTATCTATCTATCTATCTATCTATCTATCTATCTATCTATCTAGCTATCTATCTAGCTATCTATCTAGCTATCTATCTAGCTATCTATCTAGCTATCTATCTAGCTATCTATCTAATCTGTCATCTATGTATCTATCTAATCTATCATCTATGTATCTACAGGGGTGAACCTAGCCTCTCTGCTGCCTGAGGCGAACTGCAAAACTGCCCCCCCCCCCCACCCACTAGTAAATTTTTTAAATTGATAAAAATAAATCTGGTTCATACAGATTTATATTTATCCTGTGTAAATGAGCAAAATAGTGGACATTTTAGTTTACAGAAACAGAAAAAAAGATGTCAGCGCTATCACACGCACATACAAGAACCACACAAAAGAATCCAGAACAAGAATGGCAATGGCGGCTTGGCACAAGCATTTAGACACATAATGACGACTGGCAGAGCTGTGGTCCTGTAGGCAGACACAGTCCTGCATCCTTATAGCACAGGAGGCAGCACTGATTGCCAACCTCTGGCACACGCCTACAAATCTCTGGACCGCTGCTTGGCACTGAATATTCACACATGTCACCATGCAGCACCGTCCACACACCACAGGTAACGACCTGCAGTCTGAGCATCAACAAGCCGCCACTGCACTAAGTTGGTAAAATGGCGCTTCTTCTCCATCCAACAGACCACACTTACTCCCGAATTGCTTAGCCAATCACAAGCGCCCCACACGGGGCTGTCTTTATGTAATTAATAACAGGGTCCTTCCTATTGTGTTGAGCAAAGGATGTGGGAGCAGGAAGGGGGAAGAGCACCACCGACCAACCACTGCTCAGGAGAAACAAGGCTGGATGCCTGAATGTACCGAGGGGCGGCACTGGACCTGGTGTGTAAGGGTGGTTTCATATTTGCGTTCGGAACGCAAGTGTAACAGAACGCAGCCAAACACATGCGCACTGTGCAGTGTTCCTATGTTTAACATGGGAAC
This sequence comes from Allobates femoralis, assembly GCA_033576535.1. NCBI lineage: Eukaryota > Metazoa > Chordata > Amphibia > Anura > Aromobatidae > Allobates > Allobates femoralis. The sequence goes on from JARQOC010000010.1 coordinate 87,784,849, forward strand.
GGTTCAGTTTGGATGTGCATAATTTATACGCCCTCCTCAGCCCTCCAAATGCAACATATTGCATTTTTTGTGCGTTCACAGGCGCTTGTTTTATCAGCACGTGCCCGCAAGTGCACAAACAATGCATGGATCTCAATGGATCCGCAGTGTCCTCCGCATGGCGGCGCAGGAGAACGCTGCGGATCACACTGAAATTTCGTCGGCAGCGGCCAGGAGGAGGAGGATCACCGCCTCCTGGCCGCCGTCTAGATCGCTGATTGGCTGGCCGGGCACCATACTGATGTGAACGCATGCGGAGAATCTCCGCTGCGTTCACATCAGTATGGCAGCGTTTGCCCTGCGTCTGCATGCCCTGCGCATGCAGACACAAACGCAAGTCTGAAACCAGCCTAAGTTATGGCCAATCAGTCCTGCAGCAGTGGGACAATGCATCCTGCATCATAGAAATCATGGAGCCCCAGAGCAGAAGTTCTAATTGGGCACCCCCAACAAAAACAATATTTGGCACATAGGTACATCTCTCACAACATGTCAGCCTTTACAAAGTAATTTTCCTCCTACTGAAGCCCCTAGATTCCCCTTTCACTGCCCCTATAAAGTGTGATGCCAACAAAAGTGCCCCACAAACACTGTATGATCCTCCACAGTGCATTCCTCCACATGCACAGTATGGATGACCCTACTGTACCTCCTTCAACTACCCCAGTACAGTATGATCCCCAATTATGACCCCCGCCCAGCTCTCCATGTAGTAAAATGGACCTATGTACAGTATAATGGTCCCCAACACAGTCCTCAAATAGCCCTTCATAAAGTATAAAGGCTCACTCGTAGCCCTCAAAGTATTATCATGTCTCCCACAGAGCCCTTCAAATATTATAATGGCTTCCAAGTAGTATAATTTTCTCCATATAATATAATACACCCCCATAGTATTCCACATAGTATACTGCATTCCTCCATATATTATGCACCCCTATAGTCTTCTATAAAATAGAATGCACCCCTACAGTCCTCAATATAGAAAACCGCACCCCCACAGTCCTCCATATAGTATATTGCACCCCGTAGTGCTCTAAATAGCATATTGCACCGCCACAGACCTCCATAGAAAACAATTCACCCCACAGTACTCAATATAAAATAATGCACCCCCAGACTCCTCCATGTAGTATAATGCACCCCACAGTCCTCCATATAGAATAATACAGCCCCACAGTCCTCCATATAGAATAATGCATCCCCACAGTACTCCATATAGATTAATGCACCCCCACAGTCCTCCAAATAGTATAATGCACCCCACAGTCCTTCATATAGCATATTGCACCTCCACAGTCCACCATATAGAATAATGAACCCCCACAGTCCTCCATACAGCATAATGCAAGCCCATATAGCATACTGCACCCCTATAGCTCTCTTCATACAGCATATTGGACCCCCATAATCCTCCATATAGTATAATGCACCCTCATAGTCCTCCATATAGTATCATGCATCCCCTATAGCCTTCCTTATAGTATAATGCACCCCCATAGTCTTCCATATAATATAATGGGCCACAATAGTTCTCCATATAGTATATTGCACCCCCATTGTCCGCCTATATTATATTATATTATATTATATTATACTATACATTACATAGTTTCCCATCAATGTACTCACTAAAAAAAACTATTAAAAAAATGAAAAGTAAATACCTCTTCTCCTCAGCATCTCCTCTGCCGCTCTGCACGTCTCGACACAGCGGTGCTAAGTGATGACATCATTGTTCCCCCCCGTGCTGAGCTGCAGAGGGGTGGACAGCGGCGGCCGGGCTCGGGAGAAGAATGCTGCCGGCAGAGGCGGTCGGGACTATAGGAGCGGCATGTTCACGGGGCCACCACTGGTACACACATGGCTCCACTCCGTACATCTAGTACACACTCAGCTCCGTACACCACGTACGCCTCATACACAAGCGGCTCTGCTCCGTACACCTCGTATACACGCGGCTCTGCTCCGTACTCCTCGTACACAAGCGGTTCTGCTCTGTACACACGTGGCTCCACTCTGAAAACCTCGTACACACGTGGCTCCGTGCACCTCGTACACATATGGCTTCACTGCATACACCTAGTACGTACGTGGCTCTGCTTCGTACACACGCGGCTCCGCTTTGTACACACTGGGCTCCGCTGCGAACGCCTTGCACGCACGGCTCTGCTCCGTACGCCTCGTACACACATGGTTCCGCTCCGTACACCTTGTACACACTGGGCTCTGCTCCGTACACCTCGTACACATACAGCTCTGCTCCATACACCTTGTACACACTGCACACTGGTCTCCGCTCTGTACACCTCGTACACATACAGCTCCGCTCTGTACACCTCGTACAAGCGCAGCTCCACTCCGTACACCTCGTACACTCTCAGCTCCGCTCCGTACACCTTGTACAAGCGCAGCTCCAATTCGTACACCTCGTACACATTCGGCTCTGCTCCATACACCTTGTACAAGCTCCGCTCCGTACACCTCATACACACTCGGCTCCTCTATGTACACCTCGTACACTCTCAGCTCCTCTCCGTACACCTCGTACAAGCGCAGCTCCACTCCGTACACCTCGTACACTCTCAGCTCCGCTCCGCTCCGTTCACCTTGTACAAGCACAGCTCCGATCCGTACACCTTGTACACTCTCAGCTCCATAACGTACACACTCGGCTCCGCTCAGTACACCTTGTACACACTCAGCTCCGCTCCGCTCCGTTCACCTTGTACAAGCACAGCTCCGATCCGTACACCTTGTACACTCTCAGCTCCGTAACGTACAAACTCGGCTCCGCTCTGTACATCTCGTAAACACTCAGCTCCGCTCTGTACACCTTGTACACACTCTGCTCCGCTCCGTACACCTCGTACACACTCGGCTCTGCTCCGTACACCTCGTACACTCTCAGCTCCGCTCCGCTCCGTTCACCTTGTACAAGCACAGCTCCGATCCGTACACCTTGTACACTCTCAGCTCCGTAACGTACACACTCGGCTCCGCTCCGTACACCTCGTACACACTCGGCTCCGCTCCGTACACCTCGTACACACTCTGCTTTGCTCCGTACACCTCGTACACACTCGGCTCCGCTCCGTACACCTCGTACACACACGGCTCCGCTCTGTACACCTCGTGCACACGCGGCTTGCCTCCGTACACCTCGTACACACTCGGCTCGGCTCCGTACACCTCGTACACACATGGCTTGGCTCCGTACACCTCGTACACACGCGGCTCCGATCCGTACACCTTGTACACACGCGGCTCCGCTCTGTACACCTCGTACACACTCGGCTCCGCTCCGTACACCTCGTACACACTCGGCTCCGCTCCGCTCCGTACACCTCATACACACACTGCTCTGCTCCGTACACCTCGTACACACTCGGCTCCGCTCCGTACACCTTGTACACACACGGCTCCGCTCTGTACACCTCGTACGCACGCGGCTTGGCTCCGTACACCTCGTACACACTCGGCTCGGCTCCGTACACCTCGTACACACACGGCTTGGCTCCGTACACCTCGTATACACGCGGCTCCGATCCGTACACCTTGTACACACACGGCTCCGCTCTGTACACCTCGTACACACTCGGCTCTACTCTGTACACCTCGCACACACTTGGCTCTGCTCCATACACCTCGTACACACATGGCTCTGCTCTGTACACCTCGTACACACACGGCTCTTCTCCGTACACCTCGGACACACACAGCTCCGCTCTGCACAACTCATACATACACAGCTCCACTCCATACACCTCGTACACACGCACCTCCACTCTGTACACCTTGTACACTCAGCTCCACTCCATATACCTCATACATACACAGCTCTGCTACATTCATTTACACTGTAAATCCCTCAGCCCCACACATAAACTTCACCTCATCCAGCACCATGGTGGAGTCCTGGCTGCATACTGAGGAGCTGATCATGTGACCCCCGTGACTCCTCTCCTCCTTTGACATCATCACAGGTCCTGTCAGCGCGGGGCACTGTGAAGCATGCAGCCTGGGGCAGATACCCCACCAGCAGCCCCAGTACGCCAAGCCTGGTCACAGCGTCGGCGGCCAGGACTATAGGAGCGGGAGCGGCATCAGCAGGGGGCCGCACTACCACCAGGCGCTCCTGAGGATGCCCCCCTGTCTACCAGCAGGGCTCGCCGCTTGAGGCTGACACTTCATGTCACCTCATGGATGCTGCGGCCCTGTGTATCTATCTAATCTATCATCTATTTCCCTACCTATATATTATATGTATCTATTTATCTATCATCTATCTATTATCAAATCAATTCAATTCAAATAAGCTTTATTGTCAGGACTAAATACACATTAGTTTTGCCAAAGCAAGTGTACAATAGGGAATAGGGATTGTGGGGATGGTGGGGATGGTCTCTAGGAACAATATGTATGTGGGCAGATCCAGGTTCAGGGCTATAAGAACAATGGATGGAGCAGATACAGGGTGAAGGCTATGAGAACACTGGCTGGAGCAGATTCAGGGTGAGGACTTTAAGAACAACAGCTGGGGGCAGATCCAGGGTAGGGGCTATAAGAACAATGGATGGGAGCAGATCGAGGATGGAGGCTATGACAAAATTGGATGGGGGCATGGTAGTGGGTATGAGAACAATGGAAGGGGGCACATCCAAGGAAGGGGCTATAAGAACAATGGATGGGGGCAAATGCAGGGTGAAGGCTCTAAGAACAATGGATGGGAGCAGATCTAAGGTGGTGGTTATGAGAACAATGGATGGGGGCACATCCAAGGAAAGGGCTATAAGACATTGAATGGGGGCAGATCCATGGTGGGGGCTATAAGAACAACAGATGGGGGCACATCCAGGGTGGGAGCTATAAGAACAATGTATGGGGGCACACCCAGGGTGGGGGTTATAAGAACAACGAATGGGGGGAAGATGCAGGGTGGGGGCTATGAGAACAATGGATGGGGCAGATCCAAGGTAAAGGCTATAAGAAATGGGGGCAGATCCAGGGTGGAGGTTATAAGAACAATCGATGGGGCAGATCCAAGATGTGGGCTATAAGAACAGTGGATGGGGCAGATCCACAGTGGGGCTATAAGAACATCGGACGGGGGAAGATTCAGGTTGGGGGCTAGAAGAAGAATTGATGGGGCAGATCCAGGGTGGATGCTATAAGAGCAATGGATGGGGGCAGAGTTATAGTAGTGGCTATGAGACCAATGGATGGGGGCACATCCAGGGAAGGGGCTATAAGAACAACGGATGGGGGCAGATTGAGGGTGAAGGCTATAAGAATAATGTGGAGCCCCACTGGGTAAACTGCCACAAGAGGTACTACATTCCTGCAGTTAGGGAGTTCAGTGCCCCTGTTCACCAGGATCTGGGATGGTGTAGCTGAGCCCAAAAGAAATGCAAACAGTACCCAAACACATAGGCCCTGGGACAATGGGAGGACCCTGAGGGAGGGCCTAAGTCACAAAAAGGGGAACAGGAAAGTGTTAGACAGGAGAGTAGGAGCAGTACATGGTGGAGGAAGCAGCAACAGGAGGGTACAGAATTGGTGTGGTGCCGGCTTCCGGGGCTTGGAGCATGACCACGCTTGCCCCGGGAGGGAGAGACCAGAAGGTTGGAAGGAGAGAAGAGCCTTAGGGGTGCGGAAGAGACACCGATTCCCCGTATGCCTGAATCTGAGGAGACAGAGAGGCTGGTGGATGACACGAGGACCCAGCCCTGAACACGGTGCGGATGCTACACGCCCGAGCCATTGAACCGGAGGTCTCAGACTTCTAACGGGAGCTGTGGCCAAACACCTGACACATCTTGGGGAAGGTGGCCAAACTAGGGGCAGTGCCCTGGAGAGGAACCTAATGGCGCCCGGGACTCAACCGCACCCGTGGCTATCAGTACTTGAGCTCTGTGCTATGGACAGCGTTGAGAGCCAGAAGGGCAGAGCAGAGACTTGCTCACCTCAGAAGAGAACTACCCCTTATAGCGCTGAGAGAGAACGTAGACCCACCAGAGGCAGAACACCAAGTGAGAGAGAGAGAAGGCATCAACCGAGGCTCAGTAACACCAAGCCGGTCCTGAAGACCATGTTGAACCGGAGGCTTGCAAGGGACGTACCTGAGAGGCTATGTTGAAACACAGAGTAAAAGTAACGGAACTGCAGCTGTGATGTCTGTGTGTGACTTTCTCGAGCGGCGACAAACGGCCACAGAGGTCGCATGAAACACCGGGGTACTGACGTTTCACTGAACATCTGCCAAGGTACGGACTGACTCCTCTATTCCACTGCCCTGGGGCTGCGCTCCGCTTGTGGGGAGCGAAACAATCCCAACTACCGGTCACCGTCCCTAGAGGTTCTGAAGCAGTCCCTAGAGGTTCTGAAGCCATGGACGCATTCCACAGGTGGCGTCACAAATACCCCCTTATCCCCTCAGACTTTCCCTGTCATCAATACCCATTTATTTGAAATGACACCGCCAGGGTCATGAGACTGGGTCTCTTCCCCATTCTGTCCCCATGAAAATAACTGAGAAGTGAAGAAGAGAGAACCGATTCCCGAGTCTTCCCCAGCCCTGGAGTGGGTGTGTCAACAATACATGGAGGCAAATCCAGGTGTAGGCTATAAGAAAAATTGATGGGGAAGATCCAGGTTAGAGGATATAAGAACAATGGATGGGGTCAAATCCAGGGTGGGGGTTATAAGAACAATAAATGGGGGCAGATCGAGGGTGGAAGATATGGAAGTCCATATCATATTACTGTTCTCTTTCTCAGAGTCTATTATATTCACTCACATATTGCGCCACTATCTCCACTGAGCTCTATGTATCCCTCTGTCATCAATCTCTCTCTATTTATCCAGCGGTGTAACTACAATAGATGCAGGGGTTGCAATCACACCTGGATCGTGGAGCCTTCTGGGGCCCCAAAAGTCCCTTTTGCCTATAGAAAAAAAGAATGCTATTAAAGATTTGCAATTATTGGGGGCCGTGTTGGAACTGTTGCGTTGGGGCCTATGAGCTTTAAGTTACGCCATTTTATCTATCTATCTATCTATCTATCTATCTATCTATCTATCTATCTATCTATCTATCTATCAACTATGTATCTTTATATCTATCCATCTACATTATATCTACTGTATCTCTCAATCTCTTATAGAGTATGTTTATCCTCAGCTTTCCTCCCGCACTCTTTGCTGATAGGATCAGCTTCATATGGCGACATTACTCTATCATGTGTGATCAGTCACATTGGAGGGACTGATAAGTTGGTAACGGTTGTACAACACTGCTGTATATGCTGGTGCTATACAAACAGCAGGAGATAATTATACTCATATCTGTGATTTGTACAATGATTTCCCCTCTTGAATGGCGGCAGTGAGTGCGGAGCCGCCCGCGCCATTGTGCTTCCACTGATGTAAATAAAGGTGAAATGTTCCTGTAAATACAGTGTCTATAAAATATCCCCCTGCTGTTTACCGAGCAGAAAATTCACACTCCAGCAATAAACTTTTCACAGAGCCCCACCATCCCGAAGATTTAGAGCATTGACATTTCAGTTATGTGTCCCCCACCCAGACCTCCTCATTAGCCAGGTATCTGTGCACTCAAAATATTTACCACCCGCACCAAATTTACAGTTTAATTTGCTGCATAAAATCATTTATTGACTGATCAACCTCATTACGGAGCCCCGGCGCAGACTCCAGTACACCCGGCAGTTTTAATTCTTGTAGCAGCGGGGTGCGGCACAAGAAAAACAATCCTGTCACATTAACCGCAGGGGTCTAAATTATTCAAATACACTAAATCCTCCCCGAACAGTTCCCCTGCTCATAATTTGTCTTTCTGAGCCAACAATTAACCAGCAATATTCGAAGTTTGCAAAGCCAATACTTAGAAAAGCCAAGGTGTTGCAGTTCTGCACCTGGATACTGACATTATGGTTTCGGCTGTATGCGGTGACCCGCAGGACCCGCTGAGCCGCCACGGGGAAAACATATTGCAGGAATAGGCTTCTACCGTCAGGATAGCGGCTGCACAGATTTCTCGGTTTTGATGCCAGAAAGGCGGAAGATTTTACAAGGCTCAGAGAAACCTCCGCCATGATCATAAGAAGCTGATGTGTTTGTGCCAAGCACTAAGCAAACCCACAGTTTTTGCACCCTGTGTATATACCCTGTGCAAAATATGTCATTGCTCATGAACCAGGAGATCAGGATGAGTGAAAACATTGGTGGGCAATAATCTCATAGGTGATCCCAGGCAAGACAGAATATAACAGGACACATGACATTGGCAGATAACACAACCCAACCTCAGATGTCCCCCGATATTTGTCTGTTTACAGATATTGACTAAAGTTATATAGGTCCTGCTAAGGAGTTCCAGGCGCCCACCCAAAATACCTGCCACAGAAATTCCCTGAAGCTTATGACTGGAATTTCCCATCCTCCTAGAATATTCAACCTAGAAATGCCCAAGGAGCTCACAAAAATAATGAAACCTCCCCTCTTCAGGAAGCACCTGCATGATGGTGGGTTTACACACACCAATTTCTGTGTCCAATATCTGAACAGATCTCTGGTTGCAGTGAAATCATGGACACATTGCTCCACAAAATGGAACTATGTGTCCATGATTTCACTGCAACCAGAGATCTGTTCAGATATTGGACACAGAAATTGGTGTGTGTAAACCCACCATGACAGAAATGCCAACCAGGATACCTGCCATAGCACCCAGAGATCATGCCATAGATGTGCCTTCAGAAAGCTTGCAATAATAATGCCCCCAGAGCCTCTGCCAAAATTGCCCCTAGAGATCATGCCACAGAGGTTCTCCCAGAGCGCTTGCTATAGAAATATACCTTTCACAGAGAGGCCCATTCAAAGTGCCTGGGTCATTGGGTTGTAATAAATAACAGGGGGACCGGATCTCCTAGACTGATGTGGCATCCCACGGTTCAGTTGCCACAGGAACACCTGGAGCAGGGAGGGATTTCCACATCAGGTAAGCTCACGCACAGCACCTTCCACTCCAGACCTGAAGTGGAAGCTTTACTTGCTGAGTTCTAGCAAAGTCCCCTATAAATTTGGGCCTGGGGGCGGAGTTAGTCAGTTCAGTACAGAGCAGTACTGAGGAAGACATCCTGGCAAATGGAGCTGCGCTAGATCCGTGCCAGTGAGATAGCCTGACCAGTGTGAGGGACCCAAGAGTGAGGGTCAGAGGCAAGGTGAGTTAGCCAGGGGAGTGGAACCATACCGGTTCGCTTCAGAGGAGCAGCGTTGAAAACCTGGACACTGGAGTCTGAGACGGCGAGGAATCTAACAGCCTAGCAATAAAGACCAGAGGGCCAGGGAGGACCTAAGACTTCCAACTGCAGCAGTACCTGGAGGCAGAGCCGCATATAGAGCACGGGAACTGCAGCTGACACAGGGTGCCCACCAGCAGGGTTCTCGCCGCCTGCCATACAGGTGAAGAGAGCAGGAGAGAGTCAGGGCCTAGCTACAGGCAGCCTAGAACTGTAGCAACCACAGCACAACAGGGAGGCCTCATAACTTATCAGGTGTGGAGATCCTGAACTGCTTCCAGACCACCCGGACAGTACCCTGGACTTAACCTTCAACATCAACATCAGCAAAGGTATGGAAACAACGACCCTGTGTGAGACTGTTATTGGGGTCCCTGATCCTGCTCCCATCATAGACTGTCCCCTAACTATAACATTCACAACTGCCCCAAGGATCTTGCTCCACCCACGGGGAGTGTAACCATCTTGCTGCTTCACCATCACCCCGGAGGACTGTTCCACAGTGCCGGTAACATAACAAGAACTGTAGGTGGCGTCACAAACTACTTTTATTTTTTTATTATTTTCATTGACTCTTTTCAACGACCACCAGGGCCATGGGACCGGGCAAAAGCCCCAGTGACATCCCTTGTGAATCAATGCCCAGAACCGGGTACCCCACGGCCCTGGGGCGGATCATTGACCCTCAGGCTACGGGGATTTCTATCTGTCCCTTATCCCAGAGTTACCTCTGATTATGAAAATGTCTGGGCCTCCACCCTTGTCTTGCTCCTGGCCAGCCCTGATCTAATAACCTCTCTCCCCTTCCCCAGGAAAGAGCCACTACAATAGTAATAAAATCCCTCACTTAGCCTGGGTTCACACTTGGGCATCAGTTTTTGCAAAAGGCTCAAATCCTTTTTTTAAAGGGTGTTTTTTGGCTGGTTTTTGACCCTCCTGTGCTGCTCTACTTTTTTTGGACTTTGTCATTTTTTCCCAAAAAATGTTAGAAAAAACTGATCAGGTTTTTTGTGCCATTAAAAACCGGATCAGTTTTCCCATAGGGCCCCATGTTAAAAAACCTAATCAGTTTTTTTACTGCACTCAAAAATGCTGCTGTCACGGTGTAGTGAGAATGCTGATGAGGGAATGGAAGTTGTGGGCAGGGTGACCAGGGAAGATTAGTCTGACCCTAGTCTGGAAACCCTGAATGACCCTGATCCCGAAAGTATCTCTGATGGTGAGAAGGTTCGGGCTCCAGCCTCTCCCTAAAACTCCTCCACCAGCCCTGCGCTATTCCCTACTCACCTCCCTCCACAGAACCGGGATACAGCAACTCCAACAGAAAAGACATCAGCTACACAAACACACAGGTCTGCACAGCACAGCTTCCAGGCATAGAGTGAAACTCTATCAGCAGCACCACCTGGTGGAAGGAGAGGCTACTTAAAGGCCAGGGGGAGTGGAGCCCAGGTGAGTCACACATTAATCCCTCATCCAGCAGTTGAACTTAATAGTGAATGCAATTCTGGAGCCCAACACAGGAGGCCAGGACCTTCACAACTATCAACCATGCAGCAGCTCTTAAAGACAAACACATACACAGCAGCATCCAGCAATGTCAGCATGTGACAGCTGCTAGCAGTGTTTTTGGGGTCCAGTTAAAAAACTGACACCATTGCAGTCACACTTGAGCGCAGCATCAGTGTTTGGTATCAGGTTTTGGACTTAGAAAAAAAGTGCACAAAATGATGCAAAAACCTGATCCAAGGCTCAAGTGTGACCCTGGCCAAACAGAGCTATGGGGAAACCAAAAGATACCTCACAGCAATGCACACACAGGTATAAGACAATACATGCACTGGAGGAAATAAAGAGGAGGGAGGAAAACCAAACCACAAGAGGATATACACAGCACACCAAACAGCACTTCAATAGATCACCAGCAACTGGATCACAACAGCACATGAACTTGTATTGCAAAAGCTATAGTCAACATGGGAAGACAGATTCCATTATCTTACAAAGGCAGGGAGAAACTGTGATAGGTTTCTCAGGACATGTGATACTAGAAGTAATCAGGAGTTATGCAAAGATTAACTCCTGCTAGCCTAATCACTAATGAGAATACAGCTGATCAACACCCGAGCCTGACTGTGCAACTCAGAAGTATCAGAGAAACCTCAGTGTGGAGTGTCAAAATCTGTAGTGTGAACAGTGCCAGATGCCACCATGATACTCTGTGAGTTCTGAGCCAAACGCCGTGTGACAGCCTGTTATAGAAAAACCATAGTGACTTACTGCTGGAACTGCCCTTCCTAGTATACCTGCCATAGAAATTATCCCAGAGCATTTGCCCGGGAGGTACTGCCAAAGAGCTTGCCATAAAAATGCCATCCCCCTGATTACCTGACATAGAGTTTCCCTTTAGAGTATCAGTCACAGAGGTACCGCTGAGATTACCTGCAATAAAAATACCCCTAGATTTATTGCCATAGAGATGCCACCCAGAGCAATAACTATAGAAACAGCTCCATTTCCGAGTGTCTGCCACTAAAATGCACCAGGTTACATGCTGAACACATTAAGAAGCTTCCCACAGAAATGGCCTGAGTTCCACTTATAGAAATGCACCACAGGGTATGTGCCATAGAGATACGTCCAGAACATCTGATCTAGAGAAACCTCCAGAATACCTGATCTAGAGAGGCCTCCATGACAGAGGCTTCCAGAATGCCTAATCTAGAAAGGCCCCCAGAATGTCTGATGTAGAGAGTTCTCTAGAATGTCTGATCTACAGAGGCCTCCAGAATGCCTGATATACAGAGGCCTCCAGAATGCCTCATATAGAGAGGCTTCCATAATATCTGATGTAGAGAGGCCTTAAGAATGCCTGATATAGAGATGACTCCAAAATGACTGACAACGAAAGACCTCCAGAATGCCTGATATAGAGAGACCTCCAGTATGCGTGATATAGAGAGGCCTCCAGAATGCCTGATAAAGAGAGGTTTCCAGAATACCTGATATAGAGAGGCCACCAGAATTTCTGATGTGCAGATGACTCCGCAATGCCTTGTATAAAGAGGTGATCCACCCACCGGGGCCGTGGGGTACTCGTATTCGGGGCCTCTGGACATCTGGGGGCTGCGGGATGTCACGGTGTCGTGACCGAGCTCCGTGGTCCTGGGCGGTCAATAAAAGGGAGATTTAAAACAGTTTTAGAGATTTTACGTGACATCACCCGTCGTGTGCAGCTATGGGTAGCCGCCGCTGCAGTCAGGACCACTGGGATCATGGGGGTAGCAGCAAAGATGTTGAACCCACCACGGGTAGGGCTGGTCCCCAGGGCAACCGTGAAGTCTGTGGGTATGGTGGGGTGCAGCGTTCACCATCACAGGCAGCCTCCTGCTGCCGGAACACCAAATCAGTCTGTCTCCTCTCAGGCGCAAGAAAACACAGTCTCAACCAGTATCAAGCTTTAACTGCGTTTTACTTTCCTTTCTCGACAGATGATACAGCTTACACAGTTCAACAGTGGATCCGGTGTGGTTTCAGCAGCCGGGATGGTTTATCTGTAACTCTTCCTTTCGTGTCTCTTTCGGGCCTTTTTGATCTGTTCCGCATGCTAGCTACAGTCCAGCGGTCACAGGCTTTCATGGGGTGGCTTTCTTGGTCCCCTAGCCCTATTACGACAGCCTTCCTTTCACTGCACCGGAGATTGGGTCTCGGGACATAAAGACCCCGCACCCCGCCAGAGTCTGTGGTTGGGGCATAAAGCTTCCCTGCCACTTCAGCAGAGCTGGCACTCTGATTCCGGCCCAGTCCACTAGTGATCCCGCTAACTCGGGCACACCTGAACTCCTTCAGTCTTTCACCATGGTTCACAGCCTTGGACCCGGGCAAGTCCAATGGTGGCACAGGCCGCTGGATCCATGTTCTCCCAGTCCTGTCTGATGGTTCCTTCCGACTGGTCTGCCTTTGTCTGGTATTGCCTTTTGCTACTGACTGAAAACCCTCTAAAAAATTCTCCTTTGATGTTGTGTGTCTTTCCTTTTATAATTTCCCCTTACCGGGTCCTTCTCTAACTTTCCACCCTCCACCTGGCTTCTCCTGCTATCCCTTTGCTGGACACAGGGTACCTAGACTTGGGATCGGGAGTGTGTTGGGTGTTTGTGTGGGGAGACCAACTTACCAATCCCGGCTGCTGCGCCATCTAGTGGCGACAGGTCTGCAGGGGCACCTCAGAGGCCTCCAGAATACCTGGTGTAGAGAGGTCTCCAGAATGCCTGATATAGAGAAGCCTCCAAAATGTCTGATGTAGAGAAGTCTCCAGTGTGCCTGATATAGAGAGGCCTCCAGAAAACCTGATATAGAGAGGTCTCCGGAATGCCTTATATAGAGAAGCCTCCAAAATGTCTGATGTAGAGAAGTCTCCAGTGTGCCTGATATAGAGAGGCCTCCAGAAAACCTGATATAGAGAGGTCTCCGGAATGCCTTATATAGAGAAGCCTCCAAAATGTCTGATGTAGAGAAGTCTCCAGTGTGCCTGATATAGAGAGGCCTCCAGAAAACCTGATATAGAGAGGCCTCTGGAATGCCTTATATAGAGAGGCCTTCAAAATGTCTGATGTAGAAAGGTCTCCAGTATGCCTGATATAGAGAGGCCTTCAGAGCTCTACTTACAGTCTGTCCTTAAAAGTCCCATAGATGCTCACCTTACACAGTGGGTGACAACAACACGGTATCTTCGAGAGCCCATTTGTGCCTATTGGTTCCCCTGGTCTGGGCATCTTCTCTAATTTTGAGACATCACACATGAAGCCTTCTTCATAGCTAGAAGGAAGGTTTATTGCATCCAATTGAAGTAACTCGCATCCGAACTCTGCAAAGCAGCCCTTCTACAAGGATCATGTTTGGGGCTGTATTGGTAGTATTTGATGATAATTAGTGTATGTCACCAGATTTCACACCTAATGTAGAAGTGTTTGCTTTAATCACTGAGTCAAAGTGTTCCTATGTAAATTAAAAGGCAATAATACCCATAGGTAGATGGACTAGTTAAAAGCACAGTTTTCTTTATAATTAATTTAATGTATGTCCCTAATGAATATTTTTGTTTTAAATACTGTGTAAGAGTTGTTGCTATCCAATTGAAGAGCAATACTGTTTAGAAAAAAAATACTCCTAGGAAGATTGCTTAGTAGTTAAGAGCACATATTTTACCACAATCACAATTTTTCTTATACGGTAATTATTATTATTAATGTATGGCCCAAATGTAGAATTTTTTTGTTTTAATCACTAACTAAAAGTGTTACTATATCACTGAAGAATAATAATAATACTCATAAGAAGATGGCCTAGTGATTAAGAGTAAAGATTTTAGTAAAAGCATACAGTATTTTTTCTTATAACTAATTTTAATGTATGGTCGTAATGTAGATTATTTTGTTTTAATCACTGAGCAATAGTGTTGCTATGTAATTGAAAAGCAACAATACTCATAAGAAGATGGCTTAATAGTTAAGAGTGCGCATTTTACTACTAGCATAGTTTTTGTTATATTTAATAATGTATGGCCTTAATGTAGAGTCTTTTATTTTAGTTTCTCAGTAATAGTATTGTTCTATAATTGAAAATCAATAATACTCATAAAAAAGGATGGCCTGTAGTTAAGAGCACCATTTTTTGCAAAAACAGTTTTTTTCATATGACCAAATTGTACTTTTTTGTTTTAATCATTAAGCAAAAGTGATGCTGTATAAGTGGAAAGCAATATTCCCACGAGAAGATGACCTAGTAGTTAAGAGTGCACATTTTACTACTAGCGTGTTTTTTCTTATATTAATAATGTATGGCCTTAATATAGAATCATTTACTTTAATCAGTCAGTAATAGTATTGCTCTATAAATGAAAATCAATAAAAAAAAATGCTCATTAAAAAAAGATGGCCTAGTAGTTAAGAGCAACATTTTTTGCAAAAACAGTTTTTATTATATGATCCAATTGTACTTTTTTTGTTTTAATCACTAAGCAAAAGTGTTGCTGTATAAGTGGTAAACAATATGACCCAAAGAAGTTGGCCTAGTAGTTAAGAGTACAGATTTTACCAAAGGTAGTTTTTAATTTATGGATTTTTTTTTATTTTAATCACTGAGCAAAACTGAAAAGCAAAAACAGAGAAATAACGCTCAGCTGAAAATGGCCTAGTAATTAAAAGCAGATATTTTTTTATTGATTTTTAAAAATTGTGTTTCTTTTAGAGCGATGTATGACGATGTATTATTTATTCTTTACATTCCTCCAACACTCCGGAGTTGTGTAGTATCCAGGAATCACAGAGATGTCTATGGAATCCCATATTTTTCCGCCGCTGTTAAGTCGACATGTGAGTAAAGTTGAGAAGAATTCATTGAGGACTGCCCGGCATCTCCCTGCTGGGCCCCTGACAGCTCTAAACAGATGTAGGTAATGGAAGAGTTTAGATTTTATGGCACATTCAGGCAGGAGCTGAGTATATCAAAATGATAAAGTGCTCAGACGAAGCTAAACTCACGAGTCGCAGCGCAATAATGGCACATTCAGTAATGTAACATTATTGTGTAAATCAAATGCCCCTGGCTTGTGCGATTACAGCAGAATCACCTGACCGGCGCGGGGGACTGGAGCGACCAGATTTCACTAAGCACTTAAGAGACGGCGAGCAATGGGGGGGACGCGGCATTCCTCCTGAAATATTCCTTCATATTCTCACATCAGTGGGCAGTACACAGCCGGCGCTGACATTCTAGAAAGTATTTAATAAAAGTATCCTGATAGGGCGCAAGGTCGGACAACTTTTTATTTCTTTAATTAAAACCTTTATTAACTTAAGTCTATCATGTCATCTGACAGGGCTGCAAAAAAAAATCACAGCGCCATACAGGGTGTAGGGTGCAGAGGCAGGGCGGGGTGACGGATTAATAAAGAAATACAAGGAATAATAGTAAACATCCAGGAAGGGGAATTTTCATCAAAGGGCCCTGACATATATTGTGGATGAGTCAATGAAGGGGGTGTACTGACTTTTGATGTTATCCTCTATCATTGGGAAGGAGATAATTGTTACCGGTCAGTATGAGACTTGTGACGGATCTGGATCTGTTAATTTTAAACATGATTAATTACTTTTGTACCAGTAAGGGTTAATGTCAGTTTTCCTTTCTGGTAGCTCTAGGCCAGTTTCATCTCAGCTTGCAGCAGTTTGTGACCACACCCAATTCCCTTTGATCCAACACCTGTTGCTAGTAATAGATCCATTCTATGCTGACCATTGTGGTGTGTGGAGGTCTCCTGTGTTTCTGTGTATCTGCTGTTGGAGACCTGCTGTCCTGGAGCTGTAGTATCTGTTGCCTTTGGAACTTTGCTGCATATACCAAGTTTGGGATATCCTTTCTGTCCATGTCCCCTATATGTTTACCTTTTCCATGTTGCACTACATCAGAATTGACATCTAGTGTACACACTAGCCTATGCACTAGCTAGGGTTGGTAAAGGTGACAGCAGCCAGGGACTTGGCATGAGATGATGGTGGGGGGAAGGACCCACATAGGGTGGTAGGACAGCTTAGGGGCAGATACAGGTTAGTGTCAGGAGCTGTCTAATCCCCTTCCCATTCCCCTTCTCTGGGCTTCCCCCCCCCCCTTTTGTGTTGCGCCACAAGCTGGGAGTCATAAGTCCCGGAGTGGCTACAACTTCCTGATTGCTGTGGGTCCAACAACCATTGGGGCCCCCCACCATTCCTTAGAAATAGGCAGATGAATGTGCACTCTATTCATTCTTAATGAGAGTGTCAAAGCTGAATCCTGTACTTGTTGATCTCTTGACAGCCCTATAAAGAATGAAGGGATAGGCAAAGTATATTACTATCCACCACTCCATTAACATAGGGCTCTCCCAGGTTGGGGACAGTATTAGAAAAGGAAGAAAAAATTGGAATTTCTGACCACGCTACCATGAAAAACATCCACCAATTAAAATTTATAGTAGTTTTATTCTCAACGCTTTTCAAGTCTCTCTGGCCCCTTCATCAGGAAAAAAACACAGATGTACCGATGTTTTTTTTCCTGATGAAGGGGCCAGAGAGCCTTGAAACACGTTGAGAATAAAAATCACTATCAACTATAAATTTTTATTAGTGGATGTTTTTCATGGTAGCGCGGTCAGAAATTCCAATTTTTTCCTTCCTTTTCTAATAATATAATGTATTTTGGAAGACTGCTACAACCATTTGGATTATACATTTCTGAGAATATAGTGGTTGTGACTTTCACAACCCCAAAAGGTGAGCTCCCACCTTTTTCTAACATCATATTGTGATATAGGTAACACCCTATGGCGGCGCCATTTTTCTTTTCCAGCTTTCTACAGGTTGGGGATAGTGGGAGAGCCCTCAGAGGGATTAGGCATATGACAACGTGTGGACGGATCCGAACAGGGAGGTTAGGAAGCTCACACCTAAACCACCAACAATAGGCATGTGAGCATCAATACCAACAGCAGAGCAATGGAAAAAGGTGGCTTGGTCTGACGAATCACATCATGTGGACGTCCAGGTGCGTGTGACTTACCAGGGAAATGATGGTACCAGGATGCTTTATGGATGAAGTCAAATCGGTGGAGGCAGTATGATGGGGCAATGTTCTTCTGGGAAACTTTGGGTCCTGGCATCATGAGGATATGACACATACCACCTACTTACACATTGTGCAGACCACTACCAGCTGTATTTTCAAATGGCAGTGGAATCTTTCCGTGAGGGTAACATCTCCTATCCCCCTTCATTGCTGATGAGAAGGAGCCCATTTTTTGGTCCCTGGTTGTGGCATACATAGGATGAAAAGAGTCACCGTAAGAAAAATCTAAATGTTTCTTTATTTTGATATCAATTGCCTAACACTTTCCAACCCTCAGGGGAGGGGAGTCCTAATGTCAAGCACGAACAAGGGAGTACCCAGTGCACGGTGCAACATAGAGGTCAAATGGTGATGAAAAGGTAGGAAGGCCCTAGCAGTAGGGAGAGGGTAGACAGGTCACTCCCTGACTCCGACCTGTTTCTATGGGTGGTGGACAGGGGTCAGTGAGCAACAAGTGATGTCTTTACACCTTTTGATTGTGTCAAGCAGTACCTTTTTTGGCAATTTGAGCTTCTTTTCCCCAGAATTGGACCAGAAAATCTAACCATCACTCCTTTATGCATAAATAAATCTTGGGCACCCACGACCCTGTTAGCTGAACAGCAGTTGACTTTCCATGAACCACTTTTGGTAGGTTGTTCACCACCACTTACCAGTGACATAATACATGTCCTAATTATTTAGAGATCGTCTAATTCATAATCCAGGCATCACAATATGGCTCTTCTCAGACTTCTGCATTTTCTCATTGTTCCTGCGTTCATACACATGGAAGCCGATGGCTAGAGAAGTCTACAGGATCGTCAAAAAGGGTAGTCCACTACCTGGACATCCTATTTTTAAATGATTAATCTTATTTAAATTTTAAATAAGACACCATATACTCCTTTTCTGCACTGGCGCTGCTCCAGGGATATTGGCTCCTGTTCTCCCAGGGTTTGCATGACATAAGCGCTGCAGCCAGTCAGCAGATGGTATTGAGCTAATTTCTTCCATTTATCTGAGGTTAACCCCTTCAGCTAAACCTAAGACAAGTTGAAGTAGTAAGAGCCCAGTAGCCCAATACCAGCCCCAGATTGACTGCAACTTTCACAAAGCATAACAATGACCCGGAGCTGATATCACCAGTGCAGAAGATGAGTATATGGTGCTTTGGTGTTTGTGTTTTACAAGGGGACTACTTCTTTTAATTAAAAATGAAAACTTACAACTGAAATTTTTTTGATTTTATCACACTATCGCAATTGAGTTGATAGGATTCCTGTTTCTGCTGGTACACCTCCAGATTGTGGTTGTTAGTCCACCTGCAATATAAACACAGGTGGTTCTATCTGTTTTGCCTTGGTATTTGTCTACCTTGGTATTTGTCTACCTGGTTACCTTTTATGGATGTACTGGTAATTCAGCTGAATTCACAGAATAGCTATAGGAGCTGTGCAACTGATAATAATAACCAAATCATTTCAGGCCATCAGAACCAACCAAATTAGCTGATACATAACACGGAAGCAGAATTAACTAAAGTCAACAATAAAGGTAAAAATACAGACATATACCGTCCCTACAAGCTAATAAACAAATCATAACCATTAGGTTTATTACAGGTGAACACGGTAAACCTGCTATCAGAAGTCACAGCTGAATTACCAGTACATCCATTAGGGTACCTTTACACGCCGCAACTTTTGGTGGTGCTCGGAGGCAACCTAACATGCTTGTGCACATTTTTCATGGTTGCCTCCAAACGCCGAAGGCGCTTTTAGACGCCGTAATTTCGCCCTCAACCTAAGGTGACGTGTCTCCCCGGAAGTTCCCACACAAACTGCGGGAAACATCCGGTAGACTCCCGTCGCCGCTTCACACGCCGCAATCCCCAAAGGAATGTGGGCATACATGGTTAGCGCCGCAAGAACACAGGCATGACAGACTGGTGTATTCCACATCCCAAACACACTGATTAGACAATGCAATAGCGTTATGATTGGCCAGCATGCGCAGGAAGGCTGGCTAATACATGAAACCATTGCCATTATGTAGTGTGAATGGACAGCTGTTCAAATATGGCGCCCTGTGAAGGGACAGCCAATGGAAACACAGTAGCCACCACCAATCATTGCTCACAGGGCTCGGTGTCCAGCACGCTGTGGCACGCCTCCGGGAATTCAGTAGGCGACGCTGATTCCATCCCTATCGCCCCTTCACACTCCAAAAGCAGGGAAAATCACCATCATAGTTGCGTCTGGTTTTCAAGCAATGCTCTGAAATCGCAACCGGGCGCAACTTTCAAAAACACCACCGGGTTCCCCAAATACACGCCGCAATTTCGTAGCAATTTCACGGCAACGATGACAGGGCTCCGGATAGCCTCTACGGTTTTCACACCATAGTTGCGGAGTGTAAAGGTACCCTAAAAGGAAACCACCAGCAACCAATATAAAAGACTAGCACGTAGACAAATCCCAAGGTAAAACAGATAGAACCACCTGTGTTTATATTGCAGGTGGACTAACGACCACAATCTGGAGGTGTACCAGCAGAAACAGGAATCCTATCAACTCAATTGCGCTAGTGTAATAAGATCAATTGTTTTTAAATAATTTTTTTAAGAAGATTTAAGATTGTGTATAAAGAGAAACTAATAAACATCCCGAAAAAGGGTTGTACCAAGCCAAAGCGTCATAATTAATACATGTACTAAGGGATTTAGCGCTAAGCCTAAGGGTACCGTTACAAATCGCAACATTGCATGCAATTTCACTTGCAATTTGCTGGTTGCAGTGAAATCATGGACACATTGTTCTATTTTGTTGCCATGTACAAAATGGAACAATGTGTCCCTGATTTCACTGCAACCAGCAAATTGCAAGTGAAATTGCATGCAATGTTGTGACGTGTAACGGTACCCTAACAATATATAGCTCTTAGATATATATTACAAAAAAATTTTCATTTATTAAGGATAACAGACACACGGGAACACCCTTAGGCTAGATAGCCGCAAATCCAATGTAAAATGGGAGCTCCAGTGTTCTATAAGTATATGCCATACATGTATACACATTAGAAAACTTACAACTGAGCCAAAGCACAAAGTGAACAAGTCTATAGGACCGTGTTCATGCCACTGAATAACTAGACCACAGAAAAAACAGTATAACAAACGTGTAGAAGTACTCTGCTATACTAGGTAATAATAAAAAGCAAGTCCTAGTAAAAAACAGTGTCAAAAACAGGGTACGTACTTAATACATTTTTTTGAAAACAATGTACACAGCCATTCTACCAATGCCAAGGAGACCCATATCAGAACGGTCCCTACCTATTTAATTAAAACCTGATCCTGTATAAACTCTGGCCAATCTTCATCCTGCATATGATGCTGTTTTTTACTAGCACCTGCTTTTTATTGTTACCTATTATAGCAGAGTACATCTATACGCTTGTTATACAGTTTTTTCTGTGGTCTAGTTATTCGGTGGTGTTAACACGGTCCTACAGACCTGTTCACTTTGTGCTTTGGCTCAGTTGTAAGTTTTCAGTTAGTCTCTTGTTATGCAAGATAGGGAGTGCCCCCCCCCCCTTCCATTCTGAACCAGGCACATAAGTTTCTGTCTGCTGCACTGTGTCCATATTGGACTCTGGCCCATCTTCATCCTGCATCCATGAGGTATATTTATACAGGATCAGGTTTTAAATAAGGTAGATAGGGACCGTTCTGATATGGGTCACCTTGGCGAGGGTAGAATGGTTTCCTACATTTTTGCAAAAAACTTATTAACTAAGTACCCTATTTTTGACAATGTTTTTACTAGTGCTTGCTTTTTATTATATTACCTATTATAGCAGAGTACTTCTACACGTTTGGTATACAATTTTTTTTGTGGTCTACTTCTTTTAAAACATAGTGGACAATAATAATATGTATATATAATATTTTATTCATTTATATAGCGCTATTAACTTCATAGTGCTTTACATACATTTGCAACACTGTTCCCATTGAGGCTCCCAATCTAAACAAACCCCTTTATAAAGAAACTACACTTTTACATATTTTGTTTTAGAATTTTCTACAACATGGAAAGTTAGGAAACTTTACAAATCACGTTATTAAGATATTTGTCTTCATTTCTGTTAATAAAAATTATACGTAACCCCAGATTTTCCCCAGTCTATATTCCAAATGTGGATGTTCTGATATCAATGCAGCAGTGTTTACCCAGCGTTCTGCGGAGGGGAGCCGCAATGTGACCGCAGCACCGCAAGCCCCTATCTTTATAATGGGAGCGCACGGTGCTACGGTTGACTGCGCATGAACGTGCGCACCCATTCACTGCCATATGTGATCTGTGAGCAGGCAGATGCCTGCGCACAAATCACCCAGTCTCGTCCGCACCAGAAATGCAACACTGGTTTGTTGATGTTACAGCGATGTTGAAACAACATCGTTGTGTGTGACACGTATCAACGATCAACGATAAGTAATTAATCATTGATTGTAGATTTATGGTCCTGTCCATAAATCTATCATTGGTCTCCCGCTAAGCACCCAGCATCGGTGCGTGTGACAGCGGGAGAACAACGATGAACGAGCTCCCAGCGCTGCACAGCAAGCGCTGGGAGCTGGTAACCATGGTAAACACTGGGTATCTAGGCAGCACCTAGTTACCCTATGTATAACCTGGTTACCAGCCTTCTCCGCTTACAGGCTGGTATCCAAGGTACACAGCAGGTAACTAGGGACAGTGCCTAGTTACCCGATGTATACCCTGGTTACTAGCCTTCTCCGCTTACAGGCTGGTATCCAACGTACACAGTGGGTAACTAGGGACAGTGCTGTCCCTAGTTACCTGTCTGTGTACCTTGGATACCAGCCTGTAAGAGGATAAGACTGGTAACCAGGGTATACATCGGGTAACGTGGTGCTGTGTGCTGCCTAGATACCTGCTGTTTACCATGGTTACCAGCCTTCTCCCGCTTACCGCAGCCTGGCAGCGGGAGCTAGACATTGTGGAAAGAATATTATATTCTTTTCCACGATGTCGTTGGTCCACTGGTCACTGGTGAGTCTGCCTGTGTGACAGCTCACCAGCGATCAGTTTATGATGTGGCAGCGATCCACATCGTTAGTCGGATCGCTGCCACATCGCAGCATGTAACGAGGCCTTTAATTACTCAGTAGCTGACACATGACTGGCATCATACTCCACATAAGGATGCTCTGATATCAAAGCCCCAAAAGGCAGCAAATGGATTGGGGGGAAAGTAACGTTTTGGAAACCACAATCTGAATTTTTTTTACAGGGATGAAGAGAAGACAAATCCATAACAGTAATTTGCAAACGTTCACAACTTTCCATGATGGACAAAATGTATATTATTAAAAAGTTGAGTTGCACTTTAAATATTACAGACCTCATACACTTTATCTAGTGATGCTTGTATACTTGTACCGACATCACAAGTTTTGTGAACAGTCAAAACAATCAAACACTTTTCTCCCCTGGTCACGACTTACAATTAGATTTCTCGGAGATCTATTATTCTTCGTAAAGCAAAACAATAAATATTCCTTCCATTATTGATTACGGTCCGCGGGCTTATGGTTGAATGCTATTCATTTACACCATAGGATGTGAATACATAATTGGCTGTGCTATGTCTGGCATATGTTACACCCCCCGCTCTCACCGCTTTATTGTAGAACAGGAGCGATGTGTATTGTTGCATTAGTTACATGCGTGTAATGAAACACTCAATAAAATGTAGACATTTCTCCAGCACTGTCACATTTGTTACATTTCAGGGATCTTTTCCAATCACAAATTATCCTCTCCAGGTCACACATCATAATTCATTGGTTTAAAGGGACAGCTACCCTATAGGAAAATAAATCCCCCCCCCAAAAAAAAATAGTATAAATTCCTGTAAATAACAAAGGGTCATTATAAGAATGGTGCTGCTACCTCTAGATCTCAGCATTGATAAAATGGATTTGATCTTCCTGCATCTCCAACAACAATAAGGACGTCCCCATGAAAATAAAATCCAACCATGCAAATGTTGTCATAAACTTATTCTGCTTTTCCTCTATTGCATTTTTTTAAATAAGTTTTTCTCTTTCTGGGCTGAAAGTGAGAAACAACATAGCGGCCAATACCAATCCACTAAAGTCATTGTCCCCCTGGGCATTTTCCGTTTTTCCTTCCCCTT
Source organism: Allobates femoralis (assembly GCA_033576535.1). Taxonomy (NCBI): domain Eukaryota; kingdom Metazoa; phylum Chordata; class Amphibia; order Anura; family Aromobatidae; genus Allobates; species Allobates femoralis. The sequence continues at coordinate 87,809,082 of JARQOC010000010.1, forward strand.
CTTCCTAGAGCCATAACATTTTTATCTCTCCGTCAATATAGACACATGAGGGTTAGTTTTTTGTGGTACGAGTTGTACTTTTGAATGACATCATTCATTTTACCATATACAGTGTTGGCCAAAAGTATTGACACCCCTGCAATTCTGTCAGATAATACTCAGTTTCTTCCTGAAAATGATTGCAATCACAAATCCTTTGGTATTATTATCTTCATTTAATTTGTCTTCAATGAAAAAACACAAAAGAGAATGAAGCAAAAAGCAAAACATTGATCATTTCACACAAAACTCCAAAAATGGGCCAGACAAAAGTATTGACACCCTCAGCCTAATACTTGGTTGGTAAAATACCTTTAGCCAAAATAACTGCGATCAACCGCTTCCGGTAACCATCAATGAGTTTCTTACAATGCTCTACTGGAATTTTAGACCATTCTTCTTTGGCAAACTGCTCCAGGTCCCTGATATTTGAAGGGTGCCTTCTCCAAACTGCCATTTTTAGATCTCTCTACAGGGGTTCTATGGGATTCAGGTCTGGACTCATTGCTGGCCACCTTAGAAGTCTCCAGTGCTTTCTCTCAAACCATTTTATAGTGCTGTTTGATGTGTGTTTTGGGTCATTGTCCTGCTGGAAGACCCATGACCTCTGAGGGAAACCCAGCTTTCTCACCCTGGGCCCTACATTATGCTGCAAAATTTGTTGGTAGTCTTCAGACTTCATAATGCCATACACACGGTCAAGCAGTCCAGTGCCAGAGGCAGCAAAGCAACCCCAAAACATCAGGGAACCTCCACCATGTTTGACTGTAGGGACCGTGTTCTTTTCTTGAATGCCTCTTTTTTTTCCTGTAAACTCTATGTTGATGCCTTTGCCCAAAAAGAGAAAACATTCTTCCAAAACGTTTTAGGCTTTCTCAGGTAAGTTTTGGCAAACTCCAGCCTGGCTTTTTTATGTCTCGGGGTAAGAAGTGGGGTCTTCCTGGGTCTCCTACCATACAGTCCCTTTTCATTCAGACGCCGACGGATAGTACGGGTTGACATTGTTGTACCCTTGGGCTGCAGGGCAGCTTGAACTTGTTTGGATGTTAGTCGAGGTTCTTTATTCACCATCCGCACAATCTTGCGTTGAAATCTCTTGTCAATTTTAGTTTTCTGTCCACATCTAGGGAAGTTAGCCACAGTGCCATGGGCTTTAAACTTCTTGATGACACTGCGCATGGTAGAGACAGGAACATTCTGGTCTTTGGAGATGTACTTGTAGCCTTGAGATTGCTCATGCTTCCTCACAATTTGGTTTCTCAAGTCCTCAGACAGTTCTTTGGTCTTCTTTCTTTACTCCATGCTCAATGTGGTACACACAAGGACACAGGACAGAGGTTGAGTCAACTTTAATCAATGTCAACTGGCTGCAAGTGTGATTTAGTTATTGCCAACACCTGTTAGGTGCCATAGGTAAGTTACAGGTGCTGCTAATTACATAAATTAGAGAAGCATCACATGATTTTTCTAAGGGTGCCAATACTTTGTCCACCCCCTTTTTTATGTTTGGTGTGGAATTATATCAAATTTGGCTTTAGGACAATTTTTTTTGTGTATTTTTCATGGAATACAAATTACCGTATATACTCGCATATAAGCCGAGTTTTTCAGCCCAAAAATTGGGCTGAAAAGTACCCCCCTCGGCTTATACGCGAGTCAGTGCGGGGGCTGCTGTATACAGCGGTATAAAGCAGTCCCCGCATCCCCAGTAATGCAGGGCCCCCCCCCTCATGCTCCGGTCACCTGTAAAGCAAGTTATACTTATCAGTGTCCCGCTGCCGTCCGCGCCCGCATCTGCCGACATTGCGATCCTCCATCTTCATGCATCTTCTTCCTGCTTCTGTGCGCGTCGCAGGCAATGACGTCATTACCGGCGACGCGCACAGGAAACAGGAAGAAGTCGCATGAAGACGGAGGATCGGGATGTCGGCAGATGCGGGCGCGGACGGCAGCGGGCACTGATAAGTATAATTTGCTTTACAGGTGACCGGAGCATGAGGGGGGGGCCCTGCATTACTGGGGCTGCCTGTATACTACCACTGGGGCTGCTGTATATAGGGGCCCTGCATTACTGGGGCTGCAATACCACTGGGGCTGCTGTATATAGGGGCTGCAATACCACTGGGGCTGCAATACCACTGGGGCTGCTGTATATAGGGGCTGCTGTATGCACCACTGGGGCTGCAATACCACTGGGGCTGCTGTATATAGGGGCTGCAATACCACTGGGGCTGCAATACTACTGGGGCTGCTGTATATAGGGCCCTGCATTACTGGGGCTGCAATACCACTGGGGCTGCTGTATATAGGGGCTGCAATACCACTGGGGCTGCAATACCACTGGGGCTGCTGTATATAGGGGCTGCAATACCACTGGGGCTGCAATACCACTGGGGCTGCTGTATATAGGGGCCCTGCATTACTGGGGCTGCAATACCACTGGGGCTGCTGTATATAGGGGCTGCAATACCACTGGGGCTGCAATACCACTGGGGCTGCTGTATATAGGGGCTGCAATACCACTGGGGCTGCAATACCACTGGGGCTGCTGTATATAGGGGCCCTGCATTACTGGGGCTGCAATACCACTGGGGCTGCTGTATATAGGGGCTGCAATACCACTGGGGCTGCAATACCACTGGGGCTGCTGTATATAGGGGCTGCAATACCACTGGGGCTGCAATACCTCTGGGGCTGCTGTATATAGGGGCTGCTGTATACACCACTGGGGCTGCAATACCACTGGGGCTGCTGTATATAGGGGCTGCAATACCACTGGGGCTGCTGTATATACCACTGGGGCCTGCTGTATATCATACTGCTGGGGCCTGTATACCACTGCTGGGGCTGTATACCTGTGCTGGGGTCCACCCTCGGCTTATACGCGAGTCAATAGATTTTCCCAGGTTTTGGGGGCAAAAGTAGGGGGGTCGGCTTATACACGGGTCAGCTTATACACGAGTATATACGGTAAATGAAGATAATAATACCAAAGAATTTGTGATTGCAATCATTTTCAGGAAGAAACTGAGTATTATCTGACAGAAGGGCAGGGGTGTCAATACTTTTGGCCAACACTGTAGTGTACTGGAGAACAGGAAAAGAGAATCCAAGTGTGGTGATATTGCAAAAAAGTGCAATTAAACGTTTGTTTTTTGGGTTTTTTAATTATACATTGTTTTGATTGCATGTTATTGCATTTTATTTGAATATTGCAGCAACCAAAAAAACTTAATTTTGGCGTTTGGACTCTTATTTTTTACGTTATGTAGTTTAAAGATCTGATTAATTTATTTTATATTTTGATAGATTAGGCATTTCTGAATGCAGTAAGGGCCCTTTCACATCAGCGTTTTTCGTAATTCGCGGCAGATGCGGTGAAAAAACCGCATCTGCCGCGTTTGCCGCATAACGGTTCCACTTGCGGCACGGTTGCGGTTTTTTCCATAGGAAGTATAGGGGGACTTGCGGCAGATGCGGCAAGTGCGGTATTGCACTTGCGGCAGGTGCGGCAGAGAAAAAAACCGCGGCTTGCTGCGGTTTTTTTCTCTGCCGCACCTGCCGCAAGTGCAATACCGCACTTGCCGCATCTGCCGCAAGTCCCCCTATACTTCCTATGGAAAAAACCGCAACCGTGCCGCAAGTGGAACCGTTATGCGGCAAACGCGGCAGATGCGGTTTTTTCACCGCATCTGCCGCGAATTACGAAAAACGCTGATGTGAAAGGGCCCTTATACCAAATATGTGCATATATTTTTAATAGTTTTTATTTTCAATGGGGCAAAAGGGAGGTGATTTGAACTGTTATGTCTTTTTATTTTTTTCCATATTTTTAAAAACTTTTTCTAACTTTTCCTTTATTTTGCACTGCCGCTTAGGGCGTCTCAGCAATGCAGTGTGATTGCTTGTGTTACGTACAGAGATGATTCACCATCCCCCACGCAGCACAAATGATCGCTTTCTGCTGGCGACAAACCCCGCTCATCACCGGCAGGTGAGTCGTGACAGCATCCTGGGGCTGTCCACTTTTGAGGACGTGTGCATGAGGCCTTACAAATACTGAGGTAAAAACTCAACAAATACTGAACGTGTGCACTAGGCCTGACAGATACTGAGGTAAAAAACTCAACAAATACTGAATGTGTGCACGAGGCCTAATTGGTGAGTTTTTTTACCTCAGTATTTGTAAGGCATCGTGCACACGTTCAGTATTTGGTGAGTTTTTACCTCAGTATTTGTAGGGCCTCGTGCACATATTCAGTATTTGGTGAGTTTGTACCTCAGTATTTGTAAGGCCTCGTGCACACGTTCAGTATTTGATGAGTTTTTTACCTCAGGATTTGTAGCCAAACCAGGAGTGGATGATTAAATACAGAAGTGGTGCAGGTATTTCTATTAGACTTTTCCTCTGATTGCTCCACTCCTGGTTTTGGCTACAAATCCTGAGGTAAAAAACTCATCAAATACTCAACGTGTGCACAAGGCCTTAGTCAGTTTGTGCACGAGGCCTTACAAATACTGAGGTAAAAACTCACCAAATAGTGAACGTGTGCACGAGACCTTACAAATACTGAGGTAAAAACTCACCAAATACTGAACGTGTGCACGAGACCTTACAAATACTGAGTAAAAACTCACCAAATACTGAACGTGTGCACAAGACCTTACAAATACTGAGGTAAAAACTCACCAAATACTGAACGTGTGCACAAGACCTTACAAATACTGAGGTAAAAACTCATACTGAGTGAGCGCACGTGGCTTAAAATGCTACATTTTAACTATGGTAAAAAAACACAAGAGAAAAAAATGCAACAAAGTCACAGACTGTAAAAAAGCACTTAGGGGGAGATTGTAGATAGTTTGTTTACTGTTATCTATATTTGTATTTATTTCTTCTCATGTACAGCACTATGGAATTAATGTTACTCTATAAATAAATAATAATATTGTCTCTTTTTATGAGCTCCTCTCAGCTGACTTAGCATCACAGACCACATCAAAGTTGAAAAATCCTGGAAACAAAGAAATAATAATAATAAGAATAATACAATAAATTCAAGTATAAGAAAAAAAAACATCTTAAATTGCCAAAGAAGCCTGGAACGCTCTCACTGCCGATTACTTATATTTATTTGCGTTTCCGTTTTTAATGGGGAATGTGACATTATTAACCCCTTGGGTCCTGGAGTTCCAGCAGCAATCACACCTTTCTCGGTGAAACTTCCATTAATCGATACTGAAGTAGAGATTCCCTTTGCTTTAGACTTTTGATAAAGATGAGAAGAAACGCGTTGAAAATCGAGACTGACAACCAGACAACAAGCTCCTAAATAATGCCAGCGCTCGGCGCCTCGGGCAAAGTAATTTTCTTTGTGTCAGCTCCGATCAGGAATTATATGTAAAGATATGAGGATGTGCACTGAGTGGAGGTGCATTAGACGAAGAACTGAAGGTGTTTAAATATTTGCATGTGGCCGAGAATTATATTGAAATAAGGTGTCAATTTCGGGAGGGTAGACGGAGAACGCTGACTCAGAAGTGTAAAGTAAGACGCAGGAGAAGGAAATGTGGATTTTTACAGTCATTAACCTTTTCACTACCAGAAGAAGCAGACCAAACTCAGGGGCTTAAAGGAGACCTGTCCGGATAGTTGTGCTACTTAAACCAGTGCTACGGCTGTATAGATTTTGGCATAACAATAAAAATGACACCTATTTTGTAGTAATGCGATGTACCACTGCTGAGAAATCCAGCTTTGAAACCTACATGCAAATTAGCCTGCAATGCTTTAGGGGTGTGTCAATTTACTCCATGGCCAGAATGCACCTCCAGGCTAATTTGCATGTAAATTCTTTACGTAGTGCTATTCTGCAATTCATCTAGTCCTCTCAGCTATAGCCATGTATTGTGTCATCTAATATACAAAGCTGAGTGTCTGTGTGTGTGTATATTTATCAAGCCCCGCCCACTCCACATAGCCTCAACCACTTTATAGAGCCACCCAAAATAGCCACACCCACTTCACTTAGTCACATCCCTAAGGGGCATGGCTATCTATGTAGTATAATGCAGACTTATAACCCTCCACATAGCATAATCCAGCCTTGTAGTCCTCCATGTAGCATAATGCAGCCTCATAGCCCTCCATGTAGCTAAATTCTGCCTCATAGCTCTCCTTATGTCATAATGCAGCCTCATATCCTTCCATATCTAATATATAAAGCTAGGTATATGTATGCATGTGATGTGCCCCAGGGCCGTGGGGGACTCGAAACTAAGGTATACCGTCTCTGGGGAGTCACAGGGGTCGAGACCCGGCTTCCATGACCCTGGGTTCAGTTGAAAAAGGGGGAATTATAGTTTTTGGGAAATGGAGTGGTTTAAATAAAATGTATTCTTGACGCCACCCATTGTGTATGGCTATAGAAGGGCACCACTGCAGATGGGACCACTGGGGATGATGGTGGGTGCAGGCAGATGGTGAGCCCTCTACAGGTAGGGCTGATTCCCCAGGGCATCCGAAGGTGTAGTGTAGTGTAAGAATCAAGTTCCCTGTACCTTCAGACAGCATACACCGTCTCTGCGCGGTTGCGGCTTCTCTACTTCCCTGCAGCTAAAACAATGGAGTCTACACTGTACTGGGCTTTAGCGAGCTCTTTACTTGTTCTTTCAAACAACACAGCTTCACAACAGTTGTGACAGTTCTTTTTTACAACGCTTGTTACACTCTTAGGCTTGCACAGCAACTCTTTTCTGGCTTAGGTTCTCACTGCAGCCGGGATGATTCCTCTGCATCACTAACCCCCAGCGTACCTTTCGGGTCCTTTCGCTTTCTCTCCACTCCTTCGTGTACAGTTATGGTACGGCCATCACAGCCTTTGTAGTGAGTTGTCCCACTCCCTAGTATGATGGCTTTGTCCTTCACCGCACTGATTGTTAAGTTCAGGGATGTAGAGTTTCCACACCCCGCCGGGTGTCCTGTGGTTGGGCGCTTGAAGCATTCCCAGCCACATCTACAGAGCCGACACTCTGGTTCTCTGGCCCAGCCACCAGTGTCCCGGGTTAGTCGGGTACACCCAAGGACACGAAGGACAACATCTGCAAGGAGTTTGTATGTTCTCCCCGTGTTTGCGTGGGTTTCCTCCGGGCACTCCGGTTTCCTCCCATATTGTAAAGACATACTGAAAGGATGTTTAGATTGTGAGCTCCAAGAGAGACAGCATTCATTACTCATGTATGCAAACTGCTATGGAATTAATAGCACTATATAAATGAATAAATATTATTATTACTAGATGGTGGCCCGATTCTAAAGAATCGGGTAGTCTAGAATCTATATATAGTTTATTTAGTAATAGGGAGTGCTGTGAAATTAATTGTGTGTATACAGGCGGCTCAGTGGTTAGCAGAGTATACGGTGGCTCAGTGGTTAGCAGTGAGTGCGGTGGCTCAGTGGTTAGCAGTGAGTGCGGTGGCTGAGTGGTTAGCAGTGAATGCGGTGGCTGAGTGGTTAGCAGTGAGTGGGGTGGCTCAGTGGTCAGCAGTGAGTGCGGTGGCTCAGTGGGTAGCAGTGAGTGCGGTGGCTCAGTGGTCAGCAGTGAGTGCGGTGGCTCAGTGGTCAGCAGTGAGTGCGGTGGCTCAGTGGTCAGCAGTGAGTGCGGTGGCTCAGTGGTCAGCAGTGAGTGCGGTGGCTCAGTGGTCAGCAGTGAGTGCGGTGGCTCAGTGGTCAGCAGTGAGTGCGGTGGCTCAGTGGTCAGCAGTGAGTGCAGCACAGGCTGGAGGGGGCAGAGGCTGGAGGGGAAGAGGACGGAGGAGGCAGAAACTGGAGGCGTTAGAGGTGGGAGGGGTCAGAGGAGGGAGGGGGCGGAGGGCTGGAGGGGGCGGAGGCTGGGGGGCAGAGGAGAGCGGAGGCTGGGGGGCAGAGGAGAGCGGAGGCTGGGGGGCAGAGGAGAGCAGAGGCTGGGGGGCAGAGGAGAGCGGAGGCTGGGGGCAGAGGAGAGCGGGGGCAGAGGAGGCTTGAGGGTAGAGGAGAGCGGAGGCAGAGGAGAGCGGAGGTAGAGGAGAGGGGAGGCAGAGGAGGCTGGGGGCAGAGGAGGCTGGGGGCAGAGGAGAGCGGAGGCTGGGGGGCAGAGGAGAGGCTGGGGGGCAGAGGAGAGGCTGGGGGCAGAGGAGAGCGGAGGCTGGGGGCAGAGGAGAGCGGAGGCTGGAGGGCAGAGGAGAGCGGAGGCAGAGGAGAGCAGAGGCAGAGGAGAGCAGAGGCAGAGGAGAGCGGAGGCAGAGGAGAGGGGAGGCAGAGGAGAGGGGAGGCAGAGGAGGCTGGGGGGCAGAGGCAGAGGAGGCTGGGGGGCAGAGGAGTGGAGAGGCTGGGGGGCAGAGGAGAGGCTGGGGGGCAGAGGAGAGCGGAGGCTGGGGGGCAGAGGAGAGCGGAGGCTGGGGAGCAGAGGAGAGGCTGGGGGGCAGAGGAGAGGCTGGGGGGCAGAGGAGAGCGGAGGCTGGGGGGCAGAGGAGAGCGGAGGCTGGGGAGCAGAGGAGAGCGGAGGCTGGGGGGGCAGAGGAGAGCGGAGGCTGGGGGGTCAGAGGAGAGGAAAGGCTGGGGGGCAGAGGAGAGGCTGGGGGTCAGAGGAGAGCGGAGGCTGGGGGTCAGAGGAGAGCGGAGGCTGGGGGGTCAGAGGACAGCGGAGGCTGGGGGGTCAGAGGAGAGGGGAGGCTGAGGGGTCAGAGGAGAGCGGAGGCTGGGGGGTCAGAGGAGAGCGGAGGCTGGGGGGTCAGAGGAGAGCGGAGGCTGGAGGGCTGAACACTCACTGGGCTGTCGGCGGTCAGCGGCAGGACTGCCGGCGGTTCCGGAGGCCGGCCCCGGAGTGCGGGCGGGGCTAGCTCCGTGATGGAGGAGAGTCACCGGGTGTGTGGAGAGAGCGGCAGGTCTGGGAGCGGTGCCGGCAGAGGCCGCACACCGGAGTGTGGGCCGGTCCCGGCCGGTTCCCGCATGTTGGTGGGCGCACACCAGGCTGTGTGCGGAGCCAGTGGCGGGATGGCGGTCCCTGATGGAGAGTGGGCGGTGAGCTGCAGGGCTGTGGGCCGGATGTGGGTGGACAGCGGCTCGCGGTGAGCGCTACGCGCTCACCGCTCGTGGGTCTGGTACTTCCGATTCCGGTCTTTGACACAGGGTGCAGGCCATCACGGAAGTTGAGCGGATTGGCCGGAAGTGGCCTTCGGGTTTTATATATAAGAAGGGGTTAGAATCTTTCTTAGTGACTTGTAATACCTAATACAAAGCAGCCAATGTTACAGTATAACTTATTGTGTTGTCTAAAGTTTGGACACCTGTCAGGTAGTGTCACTTGTTTGAGACATATCACATGTCATTAACAAAGCACCATTACACTATAAATCAGATGGAACAATGCAAATATTTTTTTGCAAATATGATCTTTGTAAATATATTGTAAATATTCACTATGTTTTGTTCACTATCTATTGTTGCAACTGATGAAGATCTGCGTTTTAATACCGAAACGTCTTGCATTTGCTTACCAGTACAATCACAAATAAAAATGTCACTTTGAAAAGCAAAGTATAGTGTGGCAAGCCTATTTTTTATACAGTGTATCAGGGGCTTTGCCTTTTTTCTTCCTTCTTCTATACCTGTGTTATTTTTATGTTTTCTTTTTGTTTTTTTTAATGAGATATCACTAAATACATACATTTTATTAGTCTGCGGTTTTGCAAAGTATGTTTAGTTTTCATACAATTTACGGTAGTCCTTGCATTATGTTTCATTATGGGTGTTTAATTTGCACCTAGGCCCCAGGATCTTCTGCCAGTCCTATAAATAATACTTTATAGTTTGGGGCCGTCCTTGTTTTTACAGGTTTGGCAAAGTTCTTGTTACGTTCTCCAGCCGAGCAGCGCAGCTCCTATTTTAAGGTTTGGGTAATCCTGCAGTAGACGTCTCTGGTAATATGGATGACCACTTAAGTGAATAAGACATCCCGGTTTTTACATGGATTAAACAGAGCTTTAAAGCTGGCAGATCCTATCAAGAAGGAGTCCAGACAAGAGATAAAGCCTTCAGGTCTCCTAAACCTTACAGGAGCAGTGTCCACAATCCTGGCCCTAAGTTCATTACAGTGTCTCGTCATCGCTTAAAGGTTAAGAGATGATACCGGATGCTTATTGCATTAAGACGATCTTCTTGGCACGGAGACGTGAACTAAGCCTGATCCATCGCAGGAGTTCAACAAGTCCTTGTAAGATGTCCTGTTAGTAAAGGAGCATCGCCTGGATTCTGCATTCATCGTTTACCAGAATGAATTCATTTTTGAGTGAATTAATTATCTTAAAGCATAATAAGAGATATCAATCAGAGCAATCGGGAATTACTCAAAATGAATCCCGCACTGACTATGAATGATAAGGGGAATGAAAGGGTGTACTTTAATCTTTTATTTAATTATTACTTTATTCCAATTTTTAGCTTACTACTCTGCACAAACAGAAAACAGATAAAGGGCTTACCAAGTAATAATAATAAAAATAATAATAATATTTTACTATACATTAGCCCTATCCAGTCTGTCTGTGTGCCTGTAAGGTCGTCCCAAAAACAGCGCCACCTATACGACATCATGCAAATTACAGATAAACTGGAAAATTACAGTTAAACTGGAATGCTAAGAAGCCCATAATTTGGTTGATTAGTCACGAAAACAGCGCCAGCTATAGGACATCTGTGACTGGGGAGCCCACACACTTTCCGGGACACTGGCAGCAGCGCAGGCATTCATTATTGCTGTGTGCTGGGTGCACCCCATCATACTCTTGGGGTAGACATCCTGCTGCTGCACTTCCTCCCATTTGTGTTCTACTCTGGAATGCAGGCTGGTGCTGCGGCCGCTCTGCATACAGAGGGAAAGAGACGACGCACAGGGGTGAGTGGAACATCGCACAAGGAGGGGACAGACTGCACAGGGGGAGCAGAGAGCACATGGGGTGACAGAGCACACAGGGAGAAAAGAACGCACAGGGGAAGAGACGGCAAAAGGGGAGAAACAGCACAATGGAGGCAGAGAGAGAGGAACATGGGAGGGAGAGAGCACAAGGAGAGAGAGACAGCACAAGGGAGAGAGACAGCACAAGTGGGGAGGAGCGGGCACAGGTGGAAGAGGAGCGTACATGGGATGTCACCGCAATGCATTTCAGCTGGATCGGCATCCTCAGTGAGGACACAGATCCAGCTGGAGCAGGTGCTAGGGTTCAGCAGGCCCCTGTGTCCCCAGGCATGGTCGCAGCCAGGACCCTGAGACCCCGATTATTACACCCCTGGTGGCAAGGCTCCATAAAGGTTGATATTGACTTTAGGATTACTACCTCCAATAAGTGGTACTAGGGTTCCTGCTGTCTATCGCTCTGAAGATGCTATTTGTCTCTGTAATGCAGGAAAGGACAGATCTTCCAGAGCGAAAGACACTTCTGGTAAACAATTTGCACTCAGATCATCAGATATAGATGCTGAACAGGGATCCCACTGTTAATCCTGGACTTCTTAGTTCGGTGCATGAGAATAGTTTTCTAAATCAGACAACCCTTATTTTAAGGTTTCTCCTAATATATGAGTTGAATGTTCTTCATCTTCAGTACAATGTTTGATTTCCTTGTTTCTCATCCTACATTCAGCAATTAGTGGTCAGAAATTCCTGAAGACCTTTTGACATTAACCTGAGTTGCTTTGAGCATCCGTCTGACAGTGTGTGGGCTGCAGTTTGTGGGATAGTTACTGTAACTCTTGGTAGATTGCCAGAGATGTGCAATGTTCTTTACTTGTATATAATCCTTCAGGCTCTGGAATGGGTGGCATAATATACTCCGATACAGCTTCATAACCTCACCCAACCTTCCGGAGGCCTCAAGGATCTGTTTCTGCTCAAGACTGAACCAATGTTTTCCTCAGGAATGATGCTCGCTGGGTCCTTCAAGGGTAGACAAGCCACTTCTTTGCTCCCTGGTGGAAAAATAGTCAATCGGTACTTAGTAAAAAAACACCCAGGACTGTTCAAGACATTGAAGTTTCCTCATAACGTTTTCACATATTGAGCTGTTTTTTACAAGTTACATTGCGTTCTTCTGATTCTAGTGTATGATTTAGTGTTATTGAGACGACCTATATTAAAATAATGATTTACTCTGACAGTCACCACCGCTATAGTGACTCCAAATGTCTCCACGTACCACTCTCTCCTCTCCACTGTCTACTTCACATATATTCACATAGTCTACATATCCCCAAAATGCCCCTGATCCAGTGGGATGTCCTGAATTCTGGAGATGTCTTGGGAAGTCGGGAGAGGAATATATTCTGGCTGCAACTATATCTGTGTCCTTACTGATATAGCTGATTGTAAAGGTGGAACAGGGAGCCGTCAAATCCCTGCTTCCTATTCCATCAAGAAAAGACTTAACGCCCTATAGGTTATGTATCAATTTAGTAACACAGAAGGAGGACACAAAAACAAATGGGATGCATATATGAAAGCATCATACTGTGTGGGGCCAAGATGGGGCCAGTAAACAATGTATAGAAGACTGAGTGTGGCTTCATACTATATGTTGAGTCTTTGGGGGCATCCTATTTTGTGTAGGGGTACTTTGGCAGACATACTGCTACCTGACTAATCCACCTCTTTCCTCGTTACTCCCCTGCTTTTCCCCTCTGCAAATCTCTCCATTGGAACCCAGTTCCCCAATGAATCCAGATCAAACTACTAGCACTGACCTACAAATCTGTACTCTCTTTATATATCCAAACTAACCTCCCAACATCTTCCCTCACATGCTCTCCACTTCTCTCATGACATCTTCCTCTCCTCCACACTTGTTACTCACCCAATCACCTGTAAGACTTCTCCCGAATATCCCAAATATCCCCCATCCACTGGAATTCTGCACCCCAACACATGCGATTATCCACCACCCTTGGACTTTTTCAGACACAACTTGAAAACCCATCTCTTCCGGAAAGCTTACAGTCTGCAATGACCACATTGCCACCTCAATGCCACTAGAGCTGTCCCTCACTGCCACCAAAGCTACTGCCTCACAATCACTAGAACTGCCACCTCACCACCCCTAGAGATGCCACCTCTGCCATCTCATATCATTGGAGCTGCCACCTCACCACCACCAGATCTGCTGCCTCACTATCACTAGAGCTGCCACCTCACCATCCCCAGAGATGACACCTCACCAACACTGGAGCTGTCTCCTCACCACCACTGGAGCTGCCGCCTCTCCACCACCAGAGCTTCCTCCTCACCACCACTGGAGCTGCTACCTCACAACCACAAGAGCTGCCACCTCACCACCACCAGAGCTACCGCCTCATCCCCACTAGAACTGCCACCTCGCCAGTGCCAGAGCTGCCACCTCACTACCACCAAAGCTGCTGCCTCACCAGCACCAGTGCTACAGCCTTACCACCACTGGGGCGGCCACCTCACCATTGCTGGACCGGCCACCTCATCACCACCAAAGCTTCCACCTCACCACCACCAGAGCTGCCTCTTCACCAACACCATAGCTGCCACTTTACTGGAGCTGCCACATCACCACCACCAGAGCTGCCGCCTCATCACCACTGGAGTTGGCACCTCAGTACCACCAGACCTGCCACCTCACCACAACCAGAGCTGCCACCTCACTACCACCAGAGCTGCCACCTCACCACCACCGGAGCTGCTACCTCACCGAAGCTCATCACCACTGGAGCTTTCACCTCACCAGTACCGGAACTGCCTCACCACCATTGGAGCTGCGGCAACCCCCAACCTGTTGTCTCTTCCTCATCATCCAATCACTTGGAGAAATTAGAACCGGATGGATAGAAGCCGCGCTGACTACAATAAGGCTACGTTCACACATTTGCGTATTTTGCTGCGCTTTTTTGCGCGCGCTTTTTGCCGCGTTTTTCGGCCGCGCAAAAAAGCGCAGCAAAATACGCAGGGGCTTTCACACACTGCGCTTTCTTCCCCCCAGAAAGCGCAGTGATGTCACAGAGGGGAGGAAGAATCCTGCTTCCTCCTCCCCTCTGTGACATGTGTGACCGCCCCATTAGATTCCACAGTGTGTTAATACACACTGTGAAATCTACATTAAACAGAGGCAAGTTAATGAAAAATAAAAAACAATCAATACTTCACCTCTCCGACGCCTTCTCCCACTGTCCGGTGCCTTCTCCCGGTGTGCGATCTCCGATTCCAAGTGAGCTCTCTTCTGACAGGACCTGTGATGACGTCAGAGGGGGGCGTTCCCGGGCGGTCCCATCGCTGATTGGCTGCTCGCGGTCACATGACCGCGAGTGCCCGGGAACGCCCCCCCTCTGACATCACCACAGGTCTTGTCAGAAGAGATCTGACTTACAACCGGGGATCGCACAGCGGGAGAAGGCACCGGACAGCGGGAGAAGGCGTCGGAAGGTGATGTATTCATTCTTTTTTATTTTTCACACACTTGCTTTTGTTTAATTTAGATTTCACAGTGTGTATTAACACACTGTGGAATCTAATGGGCGGCCACAGCTGTCACAGAGGGGAGGAGGAAGTAGGATTCTTCCTCCCCTCTGGGAGAATACGCAGTAGTAGCTGCGTAAACAAATGACATATCAATTGTTTACGGAGCTGCGTTTTCTCCCGGAAAACGCACTGCGTACTTTTACGCAATGTCTGCACTGCAAAGTGAATTTCCCATTCACTTTGCTGGCAGACAAAAGGCACATTGCGTATTTTGAAAAGTGCGCGTAAAAAAACGCGGCAAAATACGCAATGTGTGAACGCAGCCTAAGAGTAACAGAGTAACACACACACTCTGTTTATTCAGCCTACGCGTTTCGTGGCAAACAAGCCACTTCATCAGGGTATCTCAAGGTATTACTCTATGTGCACTTCTTTTCCTTCTTATTTGTAGAGACCCCATCATCCAATAGAATATAAGTCCGTCAGGGCAGAGTCTTAGCCCCTCTGTACTAGTCTGTAATTTTTAATTTAATTCTATTTCTATATTTGTATTTTGTATGTAACCCCTCCTCTTGTACAGCACCATAGAATTAATGGTGCTATATAAATAGATAATAATATTAATTATAATAATCTGTGTGTTGGGGACTGTGGAAACATCATACTCTGTGTGGGGAACTGTGAAGGTCAGTATACTGTGTTGGGGAAGGGACTGTGGGGGCAACAATATTGTGTGTTGGTTACTGTGGGAGCATCATACTGTATGAAGGGGACCCTGATGGGGGATTGTAGTAGGGCCTTATAATGTTCAGGGGGCATCATACTGTGTGTTGGAAAACTATGGGGAGCATCACACTCTGAGGGAAGCTGTTGGGAGCATCATATTGATTGTTGGGACATGAAAATGCGTCATAGTTTGTGGAGGAAACACTAGAATTCTTACTATGTGTACAGGACTTGGGGGGATATCATAACATATTGGTGGGTCTGTGTGGGTCATCATACTATGGCTAGGGTCAAACATAGCAATCCGTTTTTGGAAATGTTTTCCATGATCAATCCAGTTTTTTTTTTGGGTGCTTTTTGAGCCTCCTGTACCCTGAACATTTTTGGACTTAGTCATTTTTTGTCAAAAAATGCTAGAAAAAACAGATCCGTTTATTTAAGGTACCAAAAAAAATGGATCCGTTTTTCCATAGGGCCCCATGTTAAATTTTTTTTTTTTTTAAACGGCCCCCAAAAACGTTGCTAGCAATGTTTTTAGGTGCAGAAGAAAACGGATAGGGTGTTTATTACATATACGTAATCCGTTTTTCTATCAATTTTTGGACTTAGAAAAAAAAATCCAAAATCTGAGGCCAAAAACGGACCAGGGCTTATGTGTGACCCTAGCCTATGTGTGAGGGACACTGAGGAAATCATTATGTTTGGGGGACAATGATTCATCATATGTGTTGGGAACACTGGGGGCATCATCCTATGTGAAGAGATGGTAGGGGGCTGTATAATTTGTGTGGAAGTACATATTTTGGAGGCATCAAACTGTGTTGGGGCATCGTATTGTGTGTGTTGGTTAGCACTGTGGGGTCATTATACTGTGTCTGGAGTACTGTAGAGGCATCATCATGGGTGGGGGATGTACTGTGTGGTTATCATGCAGTAGATGGGGCATAAAACTGTATTGGGCACTGTAGTGTACCATACTGTATAGCAGGTGTTATAGAATAGGAGCATCATACTGTGTGGTGGGAAATGTACTGTGCGGGGCCATGTAAGTGGTATTGTACTGTGTGAAAACACTAATGGGTTTGGAAAAGTGATTTAGTGCAAAACAATATTACACTCTGCACACCGTTTTTAGTACCTTCCAAAATGTTGCAATATGTAGTCCAGAATAATTCAATACTGTATTGCCACTGCCAGGCCAAACCTTAGGTCAACGAGGAAAACAGACATCATTGTAGTTTTAATCAAATTACATAGTTATTCTTAACCCATTTATAGGACCTGAATATATACATCCTTGTGTTTGAGAACACCACCCTAATTCACCCTCTTGCCCACCACCCCCACAGCATCACCTCTAACTTCCTCCAACCTGGTCTACCACCTCCATACATCTCCTCTAGCTCCTCTACCTCTAGTCTACCACCTCCATAACATCTCTATAATTCCTCCATCCTCTGGTCTACCACCTCCATAACACTCCTCTAAGCTCCTCTAACCTCTAGTCTACCACCTCCATAACATCTCCTAAAAAGTTCCTCCATCCTCTGGTCTACACCTCATAACATCTCCTATAAGTTCTTTGACCTCTGTTACACCTACACAGCATCTCATCTAAGCCCTCTGATCTTAGTTACCATTCCATGCATGTTGCTAGCTCCTCCACCTTGGTCTACCACCTCCATAACATCTCTATAAGTTCCTTTGACCTCTGGTATACCACCTTCACAGCATCTCATCTAAGCCCCTCTGATCTCTAGTCTACCACTTCCATGGCATGTTGCTAAGCTTCCTCCAACCTGGGTCTACACCTCCATAACATCTCTAAGTTCTTTGACTCTGGTATACCACCTTCACAGCATCTCATCTAAGCCCCTCTGATCTCTAGTCTACCACTTCATGGCATGTTGCTAAGCTCCTCAACCTCGGGTACCACTCTACTGCATCTCATCTAAGCTCCTTCACATCTGTCTACCACCTCCAGCACCTCATCTAAGTACTTCTGACCTCTGGTCCACTACCTCCGTACCATCTTCTCTAAGCTCCTCCGATCTCTGGTCTACCACATCTATAGCATCTCGTCTAAGCTAGTCCAACCTCTGGTCAACCTCCTACACAATGTTTACTCTAAATTCAATTAACCTCCACAACATCCACAGATTCTCCTCCACAGAATCTCCTCTCCACATAGGCCTATCACCTCCACAGCATCTCCTCTAAAGTCCTTTTACTTCTGGTCCACTATCTCCACATCAACCACCTTTTTCAATCTTCTCTGTACCTCACTGCTAAAGATTTTCCTTTAGGTAACCTACACAACACTCAAGTCCAAGAGCCCCTTACTCTCTCTGAATGTCACCAAAATGTCATAGATGGACTATCCTTTGCCTTACACTCTCCATCAGTATCATCTCACTTTTACCCATAGCTGGCATCACCATCATTCTTGGGTCTCACCAGTCCTCTGGACTATCCATGTAACTCACCTGAAGACTGTCATTCTTTTGATACAGCATTGCTTGTCCTGTGAACTGAAACGATTAGCTTGCCACAAAAGTACAAATTGTCTTACAAGTGTTGATGGTAAGCTATGCACAGCGCCACTCTTGTCCTTAGGATGTGTCTGGTATTGCAGTTCATCCTCATTAACGCAAAGTTGAAATATGAAATATTTACTATGAATAGGGGTGGTGCTGTTTTTGGAAAGTAAAAAGACTCTTATTATAAGCCTAGAAAAACCCCATTAAAATTTGCAAGAATATATAATCTTCCTATTAGCGGCGCTGAGCAGGGATGGATACTGATGCTCATTGCTATCCTGTTACCTTGTTAAATAAACTTTTCATTGCCCATTGTATCCCAATTCCATTTATATTCTCGCTAAAAGGAGCATTTCTGAGCCAGAAAGCATAAGGCTATTACTTCCCTGTTAGCCGTTAAGTATAAATGTAACTACCTTATATATTTCACTACCATTAAACTTAAACCTGGAGAATTAAGCTTATTAATGCCTGCCAATATCCAATGGGGGGAATAGCAGTGCCAGCTATTAAGGACTCACAATTACCGCAGACAAAAATGAAGCCTGGCGTTATTAACTATAATAAAAATGTTGAACGCTGGGAAATTTTTCATTAAACATAATCTATTTTTATATTGCTCCAGTTAATCCTACCATTCTTACCCTGCTTTTCCCCAAAGCTATTCCACTTTATTACTGAACTTTCTTATAAATTGCTGTTAATGTGATCATGATTAAACATTATTCGTAGAGGACGGTGTTATTTCATTAAAAAAAGCTATTTTATTTAAAACTGTGTTTAACATTTGGATCTACTGCTAAGGGGGTGCAAAGACGAGGTGGCTCTATGGGGAGAAAACACTACTACTATGGCGGAAAAAGATTGGAATCCAAGAGTCCTCAGTGGTTGATGCCTTTTAATGGTGAACTGAAAAGATGGTAAATAATAGCAAGCTTTCCACACTCCATGGCCTCTTCATCAGGCTTAATAATGACACACATTCTGAACAAACACATATATACACATATGAAGGGTTGAATAAGCAAAGCATAATGGTCTGTATTGAGGGGAGAGCATCTGGGACAGTAAATACCAGAGTTCAGAGGTAAGATATGATGGCTTTATTATGCTTTAATTAGTGGTCCAAGATTTGAAGTTTCCTCAATTGATATAAAAAGACATAAATCCATGCAACACATTCATTCCTGCCCTGAATTTGTCAAAGGGCAGATTTACCTGTGGCCAATCATTTCTGTAGCCCTGATCACACCATAATGGATATGGAAATACTAGTTTTGATAAGTTATTTCAAATCCAAAAAAATCAGGAAAATCTGGGAATATAAACCTTTGACATATTCAGAGCTGGGGTGAATGTGTCACATGGATTTATGTATTTTTACATCAATTGAGGAAACTTCAAATTTTGGACCAACATTAATCAAAGGAGAATAAAGCCATCACCTCTTATATCTGAACACTTATGTTTACTGCCCCACATGCTCTTCCTCCTCCCAACACAGACCACTATGCGCTGCTTATGCAACCCTGTATATGTGTATATATGTATGTGTGGAGCCCACTGGGACGGGTACTCGGTACCAGACTGGGTACTGCTGGGGAATATCACGGCGGTGATGGTCCGGACTGTGTCCCGGTTCCGCAATAAATGGGGGATATTTACAGGCGAGTTTGTCATGACGCCACCCACGGGTTATGGTTACTGAGGGGAACACCGCTGCTGGGATGATGCTTGGCAGCTGGAAATGTAATGGCTCTCCGCGGGTAGAGCTTGATTCCCCGGGACAGCGGTAATAATAGTCTATAGATAGTGCTATGGATGTTGTAGGGTAGGGTAGTAGTAGAGATTATGGTAGTTTGTGAGGGTATGCAGGGTTTGAGCACAAGGATCACACACACTCACGGTTTTGAAGTTTTCCAAGGCTTTACTGGTGATGGTATTCAGTAGAGTACTGTCCACGGAGTCTGTACTGGGGCCGGGTTACTCCCACCCTGTCCGGGTCCTCAGTTTCTTACTCCTGCATCCTGCGCTTGTGTGTGGCCCTGCTGCTGCTTTAGCTGAGCTGCTGGCCCTGTTTCTCCTCACGGATACCTCCTTTGCTAGGCAACTTGAGTCTTTCAGTGTGCTTCTGACCACGCCGTGTTGCTTCACTGAGGTACGGTGTAGGTATATAACCTCCACTATCCCGGTGTTTTCTGTGCTGCGTGTTTCAGTCACAAATTCGGATCCGGTATCCGGCTTCTGCGCTCCTCTGGGCGAATTATGAGGTAACTCAGTCTCCCAGATATGTTCCTCTGTTTCTTGTACTCCTCTCCTCAGACCCTGGCTTCAGGCCTGAAAGTAGTCAGTGGTCCCTGTCAGGAGCTCAGCACTGCTCCCATTTACAGGTCCTCCTCCTAGTGCTCCCTGCACTAAACTGAACTGTCAACTGTCAACTCTCAACTATCAACTCACTACTTCCTCCTCAGACCAGAATATATAAGGAAGCTGCTTTATCTCCCTCTTCTGGCCTAGAGGTGCTAGTGCAGTGTCCAGTGTTGTGTGGGGAGTTAACCCATGGTGATGTTACTGTGGCACATTAACCCCTGGGGTGCCACATATGTGTTCAGAATTTGGGTCATTATTAAACCTGTAGAAGAGACCTGAGTTGTCTCGAAAGCTTGCTATTATTCACCATCTGTTCAGTTAGCCATTAAAAGGTATCAACCACTCAGGACTCTCAGATTCTAAGATTTTTCTATCTGCTGGCTAACATGGTACAAACATTTTTTACTACTCGGGCAAAAATAAAGTAGAGATTTTTTTTCATTCATTAACATTAATTTGTTGCCAGATTTCACTAAAGTAACTGCATTTATTATTAAAAAGAGCTCAGACCTGATGAGGCTGATGTACTTGCTATGAAAATTCACATAAGAAGATTAAGATGAGAATATTATGAATCTGGATTCAAAATTAAAATATTTATGTTATATCAGCTAGGAACGAAACAATTCAGGCATGTTGATACCGATTTTGAATGTGCTTCAGCCTCATCAGGACTTTCCCATCGACTTGTATGCAGAAAATGTTTTGGAAGCATGAAAGAACATCACATTTAAACAAGTTTCTAGGAAACCTAGAAGGATGTTTTACTTTAAATTTTTCCAGGAAAAGTTTTCAGCAGGCTCCTAATTGTCAGAAGCAGGGTTACAATGACTGCTAATGACTCGCCCACCAGGGCCATGGGGTACTCAGAACCGGGCCCTCCAGTCACTGCAGTCAGGACCTCTGGAGATGATGGGAGTAGCAGCAAAGATGTTGAGCACTCCACGGGCTGAGTTGGTCCGCATCCGTGAAGTTCAGTGTAGTGCAGGGGGTTCAGGGTTCACCACTACAGGCAGTTTATGCTGCCAGTTCTCAAATCAGTCTATCTCCTCTCATCCGCACATTAGCTACAGTCCAGCGGTCCGGGCTTTCCATGGGAAACCCGCCGGGTCTCCTAGCCCTAATACAACGGTCTTCCTTTCGCTGCGCCGGAGGCTGGGTCTCGGGACATAAAGACCCCGCACCCCGCCGGCGTTTGTGGTTTACAGCATCCTGGCCATTTCAGCAGAGCCAGCACTCTGTGGTTCCGGCCCAGTCCCTCGGTGTCCCCGCTGACTCGAGCACACCTTAGACTCCCTCTATCTTTCGCCTCGGTTCACAGCCCTGAACCCGGGCTAGCCTCAAAGTGGCACAGGCCGGCAGGTCGTGTGCTCTCAGTCCTGTCTGGTGGTGTTCTCTCCTCTGACTGGACTCTCCTTGGCTGACGGGACTCTTTTCTCAACTCGCTACTCAACTAACTCCTCAACCCTCTCCTCAACTAACCCCTCAATTTTTGTCTGACTGCTTTGGTGTTGTCCTTTTTGTTGTTTTGGTACCTCCCCTAACCGGGTACTTCTCTAACTTTCCACCCTCCACCTGGCTCCTCCTGCTATCCTGTTGCTGGACACAGAGCTTTTATGAAGCTCCCAGAGCCAATTCAAAAGTTCTGCAGAGGGGTTTTGCCCTAGTCTGTGGCCGACGGTTGAAAAATATATCCAAGTAGGACACCCACAGTAGTCAACATCCTCAAAGGTTATACTTGCCCCAAGCTCAGGTTCCGGTTCACCCATCTTCTTCTCTCTGGTCAAGGGAACTGGGTTTATTGCCATCCACTGCTTGGTCGCTTTCTCCACGAACGCCTGCC
Organism: Allobates femoralis; assembly: GCA_033576535.1. Classification (NCBI taxonomy): domain Eukaryota; kingdom Metazoa; phylum Chordata; class Amphibia; order Anura; family Aromobatidae; genus Allobates; species Allobates femoralis. The sequence goes on from JARQOC010000010.1 coordinate 87,831,107, forward strand.
ACCATTGTTCCAGGATATCTAGGTGGGTGCTCTCTAGCTGGCGACTCAGCTTGGCAACTTTCTTTGATAAAAAGGCAGGATTCATCCCTGGCATCTGGATTTCTTCCATGTAGAGAGGATTAGCCTCCGACAGTTGGCTGTCCTCTGGGAAACAAGGGCAGTCTGCATTTCTCACCCCACGTTTCGCCATTGTCAGGATCTCAGTCTCTCTTGGCCTACTGCCACCTTCTCGGCTCCTAGTGCTGTTCTCTCTATTTCCTCCTTCCCTTCGTGGATGTCACTGTCCTTTGTCGTCATCAGCCACTACACCCTTGGATGGGATTACACAGTCTTTAGGCCTGCCCTTCCCATTGTTGGAGAGTGGGCATTGTTTTGCACCTGGTGCTGGCCTGGCCCATAATGAGGGGCTGCGGCACGCCCCTCTGCCAGCACATGGTTTCAGAACTTCTGGGCCGCCATTGCTTAAGCCCAAAAACATAGTCCTGTAGGCACACAAGACCCGGCTTTACCAGGTCGGTACATCCTGTTGGTGACTTCAAGTTGACTCACCCACCAGGGTCATGGGGTACTCAGAACCGGGCCCTTGCTGCGAGATGTCACGGTGTCGTGACCCGGCTCTGTGGCCGTGGGCGGTTAATAAAAGGGAAAAACAGTTTCTAGAGATTATCTTGACGCCACCCCTGGTATGCGGCTATGGGTAGCTGCTGCTGCAGTCGGGACCTTTGGGGATGATGGGAGTAGCAGCAAAGACGTTGAGCCCTCTACAGGCAGAGTTGGTCTCCAGGGCATCCGTGAAGTATAGTGTAGTCCAGGGGGTGCAGGGTTCACCATCAAAGGCAGTTCTCGCTTCCAGTTCTCAAATCAGTCTATCTCCTCTCAGGTGCGGCAATCAAAGTCTCACACAATACAGAGCTTTAACCGGGTTTACTTTCCTGCTCAGCAGACAGTTACAACACGGTCAGTACAGCAGCAGTTCCAGTGTTGTTTAAGCAGCTGGGGCAGCTTGTCTGCATCACCCCCTTTCATGTCTCTTTCTGGCCTTATTGGTCTATCCATACATTAGCTACAGTCCAGCAGTCACAGGCTTTCAGTGGGCAACCCACCGGGTCTCCTAGCCCTAATACGACGGCCTTCCTTTCGCTGCGCCAGAGGTTGGGTCTCAGGAGATATAGACTCTGCCCCCCACTGGGGTTTGTGGTTGGAGCATAAAGCGTCCTGGCCATTTCAGCAGAGCCGACACTCTGGTTCCACGCAGTTCCGGCCCAATCCCTCGTGTCCTCACTGATTGAAGAAGACCTTAAACTCCCTCTGTCATTCACCTCGGTTCACAGCCCTAGACCCGGGCTAGCCTCATGGGTCTGTGTTCTCTCAATCCTGTCTGGTGGTGTTCTCTCTGACTGGACTTTCCTTGGCTGACAGGACTCTCCTCTCAACTCACTACTCAACTAACTCCTCAACTCTCTCAACTAACTCCACAACTTCTGTCTGACTGCTTTGGTGTTGTTATTTTTGTTGTTTTGGTACCTCCCCTAACCGGGTCTTTCTCTAACTTTCCATCCTCCACCTGGCTCCTCCTGATATCCCGTTGCTGGACATAGAGTACATAGACTTAGGATCAGGAGTGTGTCGGGTGTTTGAGTGGAGTGACTGACTTACTAATCCCGGCAGCTGCGCCATTTAGTGGCGACAAATCTGCAGGAGCGCCACAGTAACAACACTAAGCCTAGCTGATAGCAAAGCAAAACCTTTCACAATAGGTGATATCACAGCTCACCTCCTCCTGTATAATGACTGATAACACATACAGTAGATAACACAAGATCCACCATTCACAATAGATATCATAGTTCACCTCCTCCTCCTGTAAAATGACTGATAACACCTCTATATACAGTAGATAACACAGGATCCACCATTCTCAATAGGTAATGTCACAGCTCACCTCCTCCTCCTGTACAATGACTGATAACACCTCTATATACAGTAGATAGCACAATATCCACCATTCACAATAGGTCATGTCACAGCTCCCCTCCTCCTACTGTACAATGACTGATAACATCTCTATATACAGTAGATGACACTGACTCCACCATTCACAATAGGTGATATCACAGCTCACCTCCTCCTGTACAATGACTGATAACACCTCTATATACAGTAGATAACACAATATCCACCATTCACAATAGGTGATGTCACAGCTCCCCTCCTCCTACTGTACAATAACTGATAACACCTCTATATACAGTAGATGACACTGACTCCACCATTCACAATAGGTGATATCACAGCTCACCTCCTCCTGTACAATGACTGATAACACCTCTATATACAGTAGATAACACAGGATCCACCATTCACAATAAGTGATGTCACAGCTCACCTCCTCCTTCTGTACAATGACTGATAACACCTCTATATACAGTAGATAACACAGGATCCACCATTCACAATAGGTGATATAACAGCTCACCTCCTCCTGTACAATGACTGATAACACCTCTATATACAGGAGATAACACAGGATCCACCATTCACAATAAGTGATGTCACAGCTCACCTCCTCCTCCTGTACAATGACTGATATCACCTCTATATACAGTAGATGACACTGACTCCACCATTCACAATAGGTGATATCACAGCTTCCCTCCTCCTCCTGTACAATGACTGATAACACCTCTATATACAATAGATAAGACAGGATCCACCATTCATATAGGTGATATCACAGCTCATCTCCTCCTCCTGTACAATGACTGATAACACCTCTATATACAGTAGATGACACTGACTCCACCATTCACAATAAGTGATGTCACAGCTTCCCTCCTCCTCCTGTACAATGACTGATAACACCTCTATATACAGTAGATGACACTGACTCCACCATTCACAATAGGTGATATTACAGCTCACCTCCTCCTCCTGTACAATGACTGATAACACCTCTATATACAGTAGATGACACAGGATCCACCATTCACAATAGGTGATATTACAGCTCACCTCCTCCTCCTGTACAATGACTGATAACACCTCTATATACAGTAGATGACACTGGCTCCACCATTCACAATAGATGATGTCACAGTTTCCCTCCTCCTGTACAATGACAGATAACACCTCTATATACAGTAGATAACACAGGATCCACCATTCACAATAGGTGATATCACAGCTCACCTCCTCCTCCTGTACAATGACTGATAACACCTCTATATACAGTAGATAACACAGGATCCACCATTCACAGTAGGTGATATCACAGCTCACCTCCTCCTGTACAATGACTGATAACACCTCTATATACAGTAGATAACACAGGATCTACCATTCACAATAGGTGATATCACAGCTCACCTCCTCCTCCTGTACAGTGACTGATAACACCTCTATATACAGTAGATAACACAGGATCTACCATTCACAATAGGTGATATCACAGCTCACCTCCTCCTCCTGTACAATGACTGATAACACCTCTATATACAGTAGATGACACAGGATCCACCATTCACAATAGGTGATATTACAGCTCACCTCCTCCTCCTGTACAATGACTGATAACACCTCTATATACAGTAGATGACACTGGCTCCACCATTCACAATAGATGATGTCACAGTTTCCCTCCTCCTGTACAATGACAGATAACACCTCTATATACAGTAGATAACACAGGATCCACCATTCACAATAGGTGATATCACAGCTCACCTCCTCCTGTACAATGACTGATAACACCTCTATATACAGTAGATTACACTGGCTCCACCATTCACAGTAGGTGATGTCACAGCTTCCCTCCTCCTCCTCCTGTACTCTTCCTCCTCCACAGACCTTGCAGCAGATTGCCTGTGTCTGTCTCCAGCTCCTCCTCATCTCTCCATAGATTTTAAAAACACTTCCTGCATTCTCCTACCTCAGTAATGAAGTCTGTCTTCCCTGAATATACAGATTTTTACACCTGAATTTAGAGTGAAAGATCAATCCAGGAGAAAGAAACAGATTTCTCTTATCAGATATATTACAGATTTGCTTATTTTTATGCCTAGTATTCATTTATGAAATAAAAATTAAATTGACATTGACCCTTTAAGTGAGTTGTAGAGAGATTTTAGTATAAGGGATTGTCAGGTCTACATCATAAATGGCTGTAAATTATAGCAGAAGAATTAGTATTTGAATTATGACATCAATATATGATCAGCGCAGTCCAACAATGTCTTATTATGACCGTTATCTTGTATCTGAAGGCTGGAATGAAGGGGACAATTACTCCATCACTTACATTCCTTGGGACATTGAAAGTCATCATATCACAATCCTAAAAAGTAATTAAAGCTTATGTGCGGGTTCAGATTTTGGTTTCCTAAAACTTTTCTTTTGGATTTGTCAAAAACGCCTGAATCTAAAGTTACAAGCCAGACATTTGTAAAAAGTTGTAAACTACGCCTCGTCGTTGGCTGCCTCTGTGATTAGTGACTCTTGGTGTGACTGCAATAACTACACTATGAAAAAAAACAGAAACCATTGTGCAACTGTCCACATTCAGCTGTAGTTCTCGAGATTTCTTTCTGTAAGCCGGAGCTTCCTACTTGCAAAGGCAATAACTCTTTCTTTGCCTCCTTGCTTCTGCGACAATACTGCTCCCAGTCCCACGTTGCTGGCATCCGTGTATAGGATGAAGGGTTGATGGTAATCAGGGTATGCCAGGATCTCTTCTCCCGTCAGCGCACTTTTCAGCTTGTTGAAGGAATCTTCTCTTTCCTCATCCCACCGTGTCAGGAGATTACAGTTTGAAGTCTTCTTTGATCGTCCTACCAGAATGTCTTGCAGAGGAGCTGCTAGCCTCGTGAATCCTCTGATAAATCTTCTATATTAGCCTACCAGGCCCAGGAATTGCCTCACTTCTTTCACGTTCGTAGGTCTTGGCCAATCCCTTATCACTATGACTTTATCAGGATCCGGTGCTACTCCCTCTGAACTCACGACATGTCCCAGGTACTGTACCTTTGGTTTGAGAACGTGACACTTGGATGGCTTGATTTTCATGCCATATTTCGATAAAGCTTCGAACACTTCTGCCAGGTCTTGTAGATGTTGCTCGTACGTCTTCGAGTAGACTATGACGTCATCCAGGTACAGGAGGACAGTTTCAAAGTTCTTGTGTCCTAGGCAGCTCTCCATCAGACGTTGGAAGGTCCCGGGTGCGTTGCAGAGTCCAAACGGCATACAATGAAACTCCCAGAGGCCCATCGGCGTAGTAAACGCTGTCTTCTCCTTGTCGGCCTCGGCCACAGGAACCTGCCAGTACCCACTAGTCAGATCAAGGGTGGAAAAGTAGTTAGCAGATTTTAATGCAGCTAATGACTCCTCAATCCTAGGTAATGGGTATGCGTCCTTATGTGTGATGCGATTAATCTGCCGGTAATCTACGCACATTCTCATGTCCCGTCCTTCTTTTTAACTAACACTAGAGGTGCTGCCCAGGGGCTACAACTGTCTCTTATTACCCCTGCAGATTTCATTTCTCTGTAAATATTTCCCCATCTTATTGTGCGGGCCCAGGGACACGGTCCGGACTAAGCCACCCGTGACTTCCGCCACCGAGTACCCCTGTCCCGTGGGGGCTCCACAGTATATCCCACCTATCCCTTCCCAGGAGCTGTGGTATATCCCACTTGTTCCTGCCCAGGAGCTGTGGTATATCCCACCTGTTCCTGCCCAGGAGCTATGGTATATCCCACCTATCCCTGCCCAGGAGCTGTGGTATATCCCACCTGTTCCTGCCCAGGAGCTGTGGTATATCCCACCTGTTCCTGCCCAGGAGCTGTGGTATATCCCACCTGTTTCTTGCCCAGGAGCTGTGGTATATCCCACTTGTTCCTGCATGGTTGGACACATCCATTACACAGGGGCACATTTATAAGAATATCTCGGGACAGGAATATTCTTATTTTAACACATCCAATTGTGGAACTTATTTTTATTCTAACATCTCTTAATTAAAATGTACAATTGTTCGTGGCACAACCCCTTTAAATATTGGACAAGTATATAACTTCAGAACATGGTCTGCTGATCTCCTATATCTCCTGGGGACTTCATGCACAACCTTGCCAGAACCCAGTATACTAATGGGGGATGCTGATGGCAGTACAGAGGAATCCATTAGGCGAATACGCCACCAGCCACTGCTGTATTCACCATGTAGGTGGTGCTAGTAATAGAGAAGTCTGTGGAAGAAATTCTGGAGAGCACCAGCTCTTCTCATCCACTAAGGTTAGGATAGCTGATGCCTGCTGTACTTCACAGTCTCACCGTGTGATGTGTGTGCTGTCCAGCTGAAGTCATCAACTCCTATCTTCAGCCTATTAGAAAGCACCACACCCTACTAATACTTTCAGCCTTTTACTGCAAGCTGCCAGAAAAAGTTTTTGTTTTCCTTGACTAGTCTCTGATCTTGTATAGTGTTTTCCTGTGTTACCCCGGCCTGTTTTTTTGGATGCTTCTACCTTGCTACTATCTCGGTTTTGACTCAGCTCTAACTACACAATTGGCTCCAGATTTTGTCCTTTCCCTGACCTCCCGGATTTGGCCCTGCTTGGTGACCATTCTTGTCTCTGGACTTCTGCTTTACATAGGCTGTTATCTCCTGGACCCTGTTGTAAATCCAGTCCCTTGAATAGGAGTTAAAGGGTATCAGGGTTTCTCGGGGTTCTGCTTAGCGGAGCAGCTTATACATAGTCTGTCCAAGATAGCCATTTTGTGCCTGTAGCCTTGGACAAATGTCAGTCTGTTTTTAATGTTATATCTAGTGATGAGCAAGCAATACCAGTTCGGGTAATAATCAGTACTCATAATGAGCAGTTGGATGCTCGGATCGGCATGCCATGAGTACCCGAGTACAATGGAAGTCAATGGGAAATTTGACCATTTTCCGGGAACTCTTCCAATTGACTTGCATTATCCTTGGTACTCAAGTTGCACCCATCAGAGCATCGAACTGCTCATTACAAGCACCGAGCCCCGAGCATGGTAGAACTCACTCATCCCATGTTAACACCACCATACCCTTGTTTTGACAACCCCTTTAAATGGAACAACCCCTTTTATATTAAATCATCCCTTTAAATCAGGACTCAGCTGCATGACAGATGTGTATAATAATTATTTAGTATTATTATTAGCCTGTGCCTGTCGGATCGTTCGCCACGTGAATGGAATTTGGGTTTGGAGTGATTATAAAATAATCCAGGGCACTGTACAGAAATCCTCTTCTGACTCTCCACATTCAGGATGATATCCTGCATCCTTGACAGTTTTAAGATCCTCGCTGTACTGTAAGTGCCTGAAATCTCAGCTGCCTCTCCAGAGGAAATTGCTGCCGTTTCAGATATAATTCAGCTTGATTCACAGGGAAGTTAAGAGTGTAAGATGCCTCCCCTCCCTCTACAACCAAGCTATTTGTGGAATTGATGCTGCTAATCTCTCTGAATGTGAAGGAATTAAATTACTTTATTAGATTGACATTTTTTTTTTTTTTTTGGTGTTACCGAAAAATCAATACAACAAAGAAATTTAAAGCTCCGCGTAAATCAATTCCATTGAAACTGCGTTAAAATCACAAGCCGCTTCCAAACTAGTGTCTAATTTAGGACAAGGCTTGAAACGACCAATGTCAGAATCTTCAGAGTGAAATGTATCACCATCTAAAAGTAAAAAAAAATAAGATATCATTTGGGATAAATATGGAGATCTAGAAAATTCTGTAATTTTACTTGTGCTTTTTTTTCCAAAGGTATTTTGGGAAAGAACCACAAACTTTTATCCTTTCCTGGAGTAGTCCAAAACAATTTGACCTGCTGTCACAAGGGTAAGGGAACCAAGAAGTAGGATGGTAAAATGGGCTAAAGGCGTTCAGGGGAGCAAGTCTGACCCTTAGATTAGGAGTCTCTAGCTCACCCTGCTCCCAGAGGTACCTCTGAAGGAGAGGAGGTCTGAGTCGCCACCCTTGCTCTATGCTACTGAAAAGCCCTAGACTAAGAGCCCCTACCTTCCAATCAGTGGCGTAACTTGAAGCTCATGGGCGCCAATGCAAAAGCTCCAATGCGGCCCCCAATTATTGCAAATCTTTAATAACATTGGTCTTTTTCTATAGGTCTAAGGGACTTTTGGGGCCCTCTAGGCTCCAGAGCCCTGGGGCGATTGCCACCCCTGCATCTGTTGTAGTTACGCCCCTGCTCTCAATGACGGACTGGAAAAACACAGCAACACTTACAGGGAGGAAGCAGCAGCAAGCACATCTTCACTACACGGGGTCCTACTAGAGACTAAACTCTATCAGCGACACTAGTGGACGAAGAGGCTATTTATAAGCCAGGAGTGGGATCACCTGACAAACCTACAACTCCCCACCTGCAGAGCCGCATACAGCAATACAGCAGCATCTGCACATTAACACTGAACGTGCCAAAAGAAATCAACTCATATTAAAACTGCAGAGAGCTTTACACATAGACTTCAGCAGTCAACATGTTACACCTGCTTTGAGCTGAGGGTTGAACCAGGTGACGCCGGAGGTGCCTTCCAACTCAATCAATGATTTTATGACTCTCAAAATAAAGGATAGACCTCCAGGACCCCCGGGAAAGACCCACGTCACTGAGAACTTCCTTCCTGAGCTCACACTTTAATCGTATGAATGTATATTTTAACATCATATAAGAATGAAATAGAAATCAGAGTCGAATATCGAGGTTTTCTATGTATGCAATAACATTGTCATTTCCAGTGTAGAAGTCGTTCTTGTCACCGGTGTAAGATCTGAAGGGACGCTCCTCAACAATGTGCTGAATTGTATGACGCTCAGCTCCACAGTCACAGGCAGGAGAGTCAGGTTTTCCCCGCTTGTACATAAGATCTGCACAGACACCCCAGTTTATTCTGATGCGGTTTAGGGTGACCCAGGTTTTCCTTGATAGATTGAAGCCTGGTGGTGGGTTTTGTGGGTGAGGAAACATTTGAAGCTCACCGTCTACTGCACTGACCCAAAGTTCTCACCATTTCTCTTCCAAATTGAAATCATGTTCATACAGGGTGATTGCGGTTCAGATGGGTGGATGTCTAGATTTCAGTCGCTGTATTTGGACATCTTGGATATTTTGATGTATTGGGAGGTTTTCATTATTCATTACTTTGGTGTATTCACTTTTTTCTTCTCAGGTTTTTCAGGTGTGATATGGTTCAAAACAGGTAACCAGAGGATGGGCGTAGGTCTGATGGCACCAGATATTATGTGCATGGAGTTGTTCAGCTGAGTGTCGATTGAGCTCACACATGGGGATATTATGTCCCGTGGGGGAGAATGCTGTATACTGAGGTGTAAGTGACTTTGGTGGTCTACTGTAAAGTTTGAAACTTTTTTAGGTCTGTTCACAGGTCTGTATTTGTTTTGAAGTCTGGATTTTGGGTCTGAGTTTATTTTGGATCTAGTTTGGAGCCTGTGGTGGCAGGTCTCAATTTAAATCTAGGTTAGGGCAGGACATTTATTTTTGGATGTGGTCTCAATTAGGGATGCACAACTTTTTCCAGTCCAAGGGGCACACTTCTCTACTGATCTAATGTGGTATTACTTTCTGTAGTATTTATAGCGTATGGAAATATTTACTATATACGTCTGATCAGAATGGATTCCTCTTCCAAGGGTTCCCTTCCCACCTAATCCCCCCAGTATTGTGAATGCTTGTGGCTGGACTACCAGAATACTATGAAAAATACCCTGGCACAGAAGGGCACCTGCCAATCCCATATATGCTTTTCTAGAGTGCTAAACATGGGCTGAGTGTCACAAGTGTGTTGCATCCTGTTGAGACCTTTGCGGTATCTGTGATTAGAAGGTCACAGCGATTATCATGTGGTAGGAATCCGCTTAACAATTAACATGGCTGGAGCTGACTTATTTTCATTTAGAGTTGAAGGGGTTAACAGTTACTTTTTGATCCCACTGACATTACATATAGATCTAATCTCAGCTGCTGCTCTTTGCTGCCACTCCATTTCATTATTTAAACTCATTGCTTACTCTCCTCTGCACCAGTTACAGTTCCTCTATACTGACCTCCTAGGAGAAGTTTTATAAGTAGAAGCTATGGATCCATTTTGTTGTTTTATTCCCACTTGTTTGTTTCTCTTCCCTATTTGTGTTATTACAGTACTAAGACTAGCATCTAGCTGCTCTTCTCACAAGTCAGGGCTAGTCTAATGTCAGCCAGGGTTTAGGCCCATAATTGGTTTAGGACCTGTCTAGGGACAATAGGGAGCGCAGGGTTCACCCTCAGGTGAATGTTTAAGGGTCAACCTTCTCCACTCTCCCTATAATCAGGGCCCCTTTTTACCTTTTCCCTGTTTTTTCACTTCTTTTGCGTCTCACACCAGGCATATCCTTGCTCTGTTGTGATACCAAGGGATAGTATATGCCCATCCCTGCTTGTGAATTGGGTGCCTCTCCTGTATAACTACTGCGCGCTAACCGATTGCGCCACTGGAGCTCTTTGGGTGCCTCTCCTCTACAACATAGAAAAGAGAAAAGAGGGGAGAGCGCACATGAGAGGAACCCGGTGGTCTAGTGGGGGCTTAAAACCGGTGTGGCAAGGTGCCGCTCACCTGTTCAGGTTGTGCAATTCCTGCACAACCTCGGTAATGCGTTTGGAATTAACGTAATGGCGAGGACCGCGCCACAGGCTTCTTCCTGGTCCTGGTCACGTGGGTATTGCGATCATGTGACTCCGCGTCACCGCTGACGTCACGGCAAGTCCTTAACTCACAGGGATGGTATCCACCAACTCCAGCAGCTCCAGCCACAAACCCAAGAGGGATTTATAACAGTTAGAGAAGATTGTGGTCAGTTTGCAGGAGTGCTCAGAGTGGGAGGAAAAGATTATAGAGATTAACAGAGCACAAACCCCCTTTATTCATAAGACCAATACGAGTTTCTACAGCGACCCGCTGTCTTCCTCAGTTGGATTTACTCCTCTACAACATGTCAGCAAACATATATACACAAGGATCTCTGAGCCCAAATTATGGGGAGCTCATAGAATGACATTGTGGACAGCATGTGACCCCCAGTTCAAAGGTTTTGCACCCCAAGGTCTAGGCTGAGTTTATTTATGTTATAATCCAGGTCTACAATTTGGACATCTGTAATCATGTTGGTGTTCAGAGCCAGGCTTTGTATTTATTTTTTGTTTTTGTTGTCAGACCTTTTAGGATCAAAACTAAAAAGAGAAGAAAGCGCAGATAGGGTCTTATCTTTTTAACAATCGGAGGCTTAAGAGTCGTAATAATCACTGCTCACCTGATCTAGTTGTGAAACACACAACCAGTATGAAAAGCATGTAATGGCGGCTGCTGCCTGGACCCACACCTCCATGTGCTATGTCTGGGGTGGGCAACTCCAGGCCTCGAGGGCCGTACACAGTCCAGGTTTTCAAGATTGCCTTAGAATTTGACAGTTAGGGTACCTTTACACACGGCTACATTTGTAGCTTGTCACCAGGTAACTTACTGGTTGCAGTGAAATCATGGATACATGATTCCATTTGTACACAGCAACAAGATAGAACCATGTATCCATGATTTCACTGCAACCAGTAAGTTACCTGGTGACAAGCTACAAATGTAGCTGTGTGTAAAGGTACCCTTAGTCATTTAAATAATTGTAAATTACCAACTGTCAAATTCTAAGGAAATCTTGAAAACCTGGACTGTGTACGGCTCTCGAGGCCTGGAGTTGCCCACCCCTGTGCTTTGTGGTCAAATTCCAGAATTTTCCAGGGACAATGTGTAGTCAGTCCGCGCTGCCACAAATGACTCATATCAAAAGTTCCATCCTCCAACGTGTTTCAGAGCCTGCTATGCTCCTTCATCAGGAAGTGTATGAGCTGAAACGCGTTGGAGGATGGATCAAATAAATGTATAGAGTGAACTTTGGATTTGAGTCATTTGTGGCAGTGCGGACCGACGACACATTGTCCCTGGAAAATTCCAGACCTTTTAGGGTGTAATTTTAACCTTGGGATTCAAAAACGTTAGGTTGGGAGATCTTCTGGATCGTCGTGTGAAGAGACCTCCTGAGTCATCTGGTCCAACCCTCTGCTCAAAGCAGGATTCACTAGATCTTCCCAGACAAATGTCTGTCCATCCTCTGTGTGAAAACGTCCAGTGAAGGAGAGCTCACCGTCTCTCGTGGTTGCCTGTTCCACTTGTTGATCACCCTCACTGTCAAAAAGTGATGTCTACAGGGGAAAGGTATAATTAAATGTTTATTGCAATATTTGTGTGCTGTCCAAAGAAGGAGTAAATATTTTCTTGGTCTCATTACAAATAGTGGGATGCTCATGAGTGCCCCCTATGTCAAGATATTTTATTAATAAAAATAGCACTGTTTTAATACCCGCACTTCTTGTATGCATTGTTTATTAAAAGTATAGAACTTTAATGTCTTTATTAGGTTGTTACTCTTCACACCTTGAAAGTGACTTGATCGATTTTCCCTAGTATTTCAATGATTGTCCTATAACTCTGTGACTCACAAAAGAACAGTGACGGATAACACGGCAGATACACAGATCCAGACTCTGTGGGACTAATTAGGGGCTCAACAATGGGTTCAAGACTTAAAACAAGATGATGAAACCAAAGACGCAAGATTCCTAAAATAGGTAACGAAATAGACAATGTCAGTAGCAAGTACTGTAAATAAACATGAATTGTGTGTCTGTGTATATATAAATCTATATATATAAAATTAATTTATATACATATTGATTTTATTGCTTTTATTATATGCAGATAATTTGTAGCATGTAGAAAGGAAAGTGAAAAAAGAAAAAAAAATTATATACATATATATATATATATATATGTACCGTTCATAAGTTTGGGGTCACCCAGACAACTTTGTGTGTTCCAAGAAAACTCATACATTTCTTTTTCAAATGCGTTGTGTGGTGCCCCGCCAAGCAGGCGTCACTGAGGGGTACTGCACCCGTAAAAGAGGTGCAGATACTCCAGCTGCAGATGGATTCTAGGAGGGTGGGTGGAACCCATTAACCAACACTCCCACACTAAATTACACGGTGGGAGGTTACCCGTGAGGGAATAAAATCACCTCTAGGGGGAGCAAGGAGGGCTTTTGCCTCTGAGGGAAGGAGAGTTGGAGTTGAGTGGAGAGGGTCTCTCGGCTGAGGAACCAGGAGAGATGGAAGAGGAGGAGAGAGCTTAGGAAGGAAAGCTTTTCCAGGCACAGACAGACTGAGGAAAAAAGAACTTGAGGAAGTTCATCCCAAATCTTTTACCGGGCATCGGAGCCCGCACCTGTGGGATACTCTAGGACCACAGAAAATCCGGAGTCCCGTGGAGTCTATACTTCTCCTGGGCACCTGAGCGACCGAAAGGGGAAGCCAGGCACCGCTGAAGGAGCAAGCGGCTAGCCAGCAGAGGGTTACCCGACAGTGGCAAAGGTGAGAGAAAGAGCGGAGGTCAGGTTGATTTCAAGTCACCAGGCTTCATACTACACTGGAAAGCAGGAAGGGAACAGATGGGGTGAGAGCAAGAAGGCATACACTAAGGGTTCCACCATACCACCTGGAATCTACTTGCAGCCACCCGTAGATACCTGTCCTAGTAACATCTGAGCACTGAACTGTAAACTGTAACAAATGCTGCTAAAAGTTTCCATTAAAGTACCCGGAGAGATGTGAACTTGACTTTGCTGCATTTCCTTGTGAATGAACTTGCCCCTTCTCACTACGCTGCCTCGGAGGTCCAGTCCTACCTGTGGAGGACTTTACTACTCTAGTCACAATACCATCTACCTCCGGCGGACTGTGGCGGCGCTGGTGAATCATCACCAGAAACTGCAGGTGACTTACGACAACACTGTATATAATCCCCTGTACATACTACCCCTTTTTTGGAAGATAGGCCCAGGACACGGGATCAGGCGCGGCCACCACTCCCTGTGACAACCGGAGCGTTAATCCTTGTAGCCTGACACCGAGTACCCCAAAGCCTGGGTGCAACAGTTACAAAATGAATAGAAAATATAGTCCAGACATTGACAAAGTTAGAAATAATGATTTTATTTGAAATAATAATTTTCTCCTTCAAACTTTGCTTTCGTCAAAGAATGCTCCCTTTGCAGCAATTCCAGCATTGCAGATCTTTGGCATTCTAGCTGTTAATTTGCTGAGGTCATCTTGAGAAATTTCACCCCATGCTTCCTGAAGCCCCTCCCACAAGTTGGATTGGCTTGATGGGCACTTTTTGCGTACCATACCGTCAAGCTGCTCCCACAACAGCTCAATGGGGTTGAGATCTGGTGACTGAGCCGGCCCCTCCATTACAGATAGAATACCAGCTACCTGCTTCTTCCCTAAATAGTTCATGTATAATTTGGAGGTGTGCTTTGGGTCATTGTCCTGTTGTAGGATGAAATTGGCTCCAATCAAGTGCTGTCCACAGGGTATAGCACGGCATTGCAAAATGGAGTGATAGCCTTCCGTATTCAAAATCCCTCTTAGCTTGTACAAATCTCCCACTTTGCCAGCACCAAAGCAACCTCAGACCATCACATTACCTCCACCATGCTTGACAGATGGCGTCAGGCACTCTTCCAGCATCTTTTCAGTTGTTCTGCGTCTCAAAAATTTTCTTCTGTGTGATCCAAACACCTCAAACTTTGATTCATCTGTTCATAAAACTCTGTTCCAAATTTTCTTTTGCCGGCATCCTGGAGTCGCCTCTTCACTGTAGACGTCGACACTTGCGTTTTGCAGGTTTTATTTAATTAAGCTGCCAGTTGAGGAGCTATGAGGTGTCGATTTGTCAAACTAGAGACTCTAATGTACTTGTCTTTGTCAGGGTGTAGAGAGAATGCTGATAAGGGAATGGCAGTTTTGGGCAGGGTGACCAGGGAAGACTAGTCTGACCCTAGTCTAGGAACCCTGAATTGCCCTAATCTCGAAGGTATCTCTGAAAGTGAGAAGGTTCGGGCCTCCAGCCTCTCCCTAAAACTCCTCCACCAACCCTGCGCTATTCCCCCCTCACCTCCCTCCACAGAACCAGGATTCAGCAACTCCAAAGGAAAGGACTTCAGCAACACAAATACACAGGTCAGCACAGCACGGCTTCCAGGCATAGGGTGAAACTCTATCAGCAGCACCACCAGGTGGAAGGAGAGGCTACTTAAAGGCTAGGGGGAGAGGAGTTCAGGTGAGTCACACATTAACCCCTCAACCAACAGTTGAACCTAGTAGTGAAAGCAGTTCTGGAGCCCAACACAGGAGGCCAGGACCTTCACAACTATCAACCATTCAGCTCTTAAAGACAAACATACACAGCAGCATCCAGCAATGTCAGCGCCATCTAAGTGCGCGACAGTCTTGTTGCTCAGTAGAGCAGCGGGGCCTCCCACTTCTCTTTCTACTCTGGTTAGAGCCTGTTTGTGCTCTCCTCTGAAGGGAGTGGTACACACCGTTGTAGGAAATCTTCATTTTCTAGGCAACTTCTCGCATGGAATTGCCTTCATTTCTAAGAACAAGAATAGACTGTCGCGTTTCACATGAAAGTTTTCTTTTTCTGGCCATTTTGAGAGTTTCATAGAACAAACAAATGTAATGCTCCAGATTCTCAACCAGCTCAAAGGAAGGTAAATTTTATAGCTTCTCTAATCAGCCAAACCGTTTTCAAGTGTGCTACCATAATTGTGCATTGGTTTTCTAGGGTTTCCTACACATCTATTAGCCTTCTTAGGCTGGTTTCACACCACAGTTTTTTCCTTGATCAGGTTCGATCACGTTTGTGTGCCAAAACCAGGAGAGGAACTTGCAGAGAAAAACTATAATTGAAAGATTGACACCTGTTCTGAGTTTTTGAGACACTCTTGGTTTTGACACACAAACCTGATCGAACCTGATCAGGGAATAAACTGTGGTGTGAAACCAGCCTTACACAGTAAGCAAACACAATGTACCATTAAAATACAGGAGTGGTGGTTGTTGGAAATGGGCCTCTATACCCCTATGTAGATATTACATTAAAAACCAGATGTTTGCAGCTAGAATAGTCATTTACCACATTAACAATGTATAGAGTGTATTTCTGATTCATTTAATGTTAGCTTCATTGAAAAAAAAAATTGCTTCTCATTCAAAAATAAGGAAATTTCTAAATCACCCCAAACTTTTGAACGGTAGTGTACACTGTATATATATACACATATAGATATATGTAGCACCCCTGAGGATCCAGTCACCACAGAGGTACTGCACCCCTGTTAGGATGTAGTATCCCACTCACTGGTAAGAGGGGTACAGACCGGTACCGGGACCCCCAGATCACACTAGGTACGATTTTGGTGAGTTTGGGTGGTGAAGGAAGTAGTTAGAGGGAGCACTTCGGGGGGAGTGTGGTCATGAAGAACACAAGTAGATGACATGGGACGTGACAGAGTGTATAAAAGGAGTGGGAAACACCTACAACGCAGGAGACAACAGTGAGAAGAAAGAAAGTTGAACAGAGGTGGAAAGTGACCAGCTGTGGAGAGGTGGTAGAACAGCTGAGGAAAGGCCATTGAACACCAAGGTCGAGTTGGAAGGAAGCTAGAGAATGTACTCCTGAGAAGTGTCCAGAGGACTTGAGCAAGTGGGAGCTCGTTCTAAGGTCGAACCCTAGAGCAGAACATCACCCAAGTGGCTCCAGGAGGAAGAGGGGGTCGCAGTGGCACAGGAAGTGAGCAATCCACCTGTGGGACTCGTTTCCATTTCTCAGGTGCAGGCAAGTGGAGGGACTAGGCCGCAAGGGGTACCGGAAACCCAAAAGACTAGTGGAGAAGACCATGTAAAAAAGAAAAGCAGGAACACAATATGTTACACCTGGTGGTCTAGGGGATAGCAAGTTATAGGCCAATTGGCCACTCACCCAAAGGGTTGTGAAGTTGAGCACAACCCCGTTGCGATGCCTGGAAGTAGCAGGGCCCTGTTCTCTGACTGCATATTCTTTATTAGTGGAAAAGACCAGGCTAACCTAGAAACCCGAAGACTATGCATCACTTCCAAGGTGACACGGTCGACAAGCGCACATGATCTGCTTAAAAGGTGGCAACCATAGGGCTAAGGGGAGACACTGAAGGGGAACCCCTAAGAAAAGCCCACAGTCACTGGCTTAGAGCTCTGTGTGATGAGGCGCAAGGCAGGACGGGTGAGGCAAGCTCAGTGTGAGACGAGCTGGAAAGGACAGAGAAGGGTGCTGGTTATGTAGCATCCTACTACCGGTGATTAGCTGAATCTCTGCCTCTGAAAATCCAATGCTCAGTGGGTTGTTACATAAAGACTGTAAGTAAAAGAACTGAAGACTGCAAACCGCTGTGTCTGTGAACTTTCTTAACGCGTCCAAAGCACCAGAAACACAACTACCAATTTACTCAGGTATCTTTGGCCACTCTAGGGGTCAGCCCTACCCATAGAGGGCTTAAGATTATTCCTGCATCCCAACCATCGGCCCTGGGAAGACTGTCGAGCAGTGGGGGCCCCCTATAGACGTAACCTGTGGGTAGCGTCATGTATAACTTAACAAGTATCCCCAGGTCCAGTCATCCCTGCCCAGAATGAACCCTCCACGCCAGATCCCTATCCCTAAGAGAGAGAGCCACCCATACCGAACTTTTAATGACACCGCCAGGGTCACGGAGCCAGGTCTCGGTCCCTGTGATCCTCATGATGAAGCCTCAAGAAAGCCCCGTTCTGAGTATCCTAAGGCCCTGGAAGGGCGTGTCATATACACATATACTTACATACTCTGACTCTATTGTACCACTATCCTCCATATCCTCACTCCACAACACAGAAAACACAACCACATTCTACACTCGCATCAGCTATTGATGCAGTTGCCCCTCTCGTTCATGGCAGAACACGATAAATCAACAGACAACCCTGGCACACAGACACCACTAAAACGCTGCGACGAGTGTCTAGGGTTGCTGAGTGGCGCTGGAAGAAAACATATTCACAAGAAGACTTTGCAGCATTGAAACAAGCACTTTTCAAATTCACATCAGCACTCACCACCACTAAACAAAGTTACTTGATTACCCTCATATCCTCTTTATCCCACAACACAAGGCAGTTATTCAACACATTTAACTCCCTCCTCTGCCCCCACTGCCTCCTCCTACTTCAAATATCTCTGCAGAAGACTTTGCAACACACTTCACCAGCAAGACTGATCAGATCAGACAAGTCTTTGCTCCTCAACCACCATAACCCCTATGTATATCAGACCACTTCCCTCCCCCACTAACCCTCCTCCCCTCCATCACTGAAGGAGAACTTACACACCTCCTCTCTGGAACACAACTCACCACCTGTGCACTGGACCCCATCCCACTTCCTTCCAAAACACCACCAGACTTATCCTAGCCCTTTAACCCACATCTTCAACCTATCACTAACCTCCGGTACTTTTCCTTCCACTTTTAAACATACAACAATTACACCAATCTTAAAGAAGCTATTCCTCGACCCCAACGCTACATCCAGTTACCGGCCCATATCCCTGCTCCCATTCGCCTCCAAACTTCTCCAACATCCTCTCTTCAATTGGTATCACTGACCTTGCCCTCTCCTGGATCTTCTTCTACCTATTCAACCGCACATTTAGCGTCTCCCACTCCCACTCAACCTCCTCGCCTCATCCCCTCTCTGTTGGGGTACCTCAAGGTACCTGGGGCCCCTCTATTTTTCCATCTATACCCTTGGTCTGGGACAACTCATAACGTCTAATGGCTTCCAGTATCACCTGTACGTCGATGACACTCTCTCTATCTCTCTGGCCCAGATGTCACCTCTCTGCTGTCCAGAATCCTGGAGTGTGTATCAGCCATTTCCTCCTTCTTCTCCGTTCGGTTACTAAAACTCAAAAACCCAATGTAGAGAAAACAGAACTCATCATCTTTCCCCCATCTCACGCACCGTCCTTACCAGATCTATGTATCACAATATATGACATCATATTTTGCCCTGTACCTGAAGTCCGCTGCCTTGGAGTAACCCTTGACTCTGTCTTGTCCTTTAAACCACACATCCAAGCCCTTGCCACCTCCTGCCATCTCCAACTCAAAAATATTTCCAGAATCCGTCCCTTCCTCAACCCTCAGTCTACTAAACTACTAGTGCATGCCCTTATAATCTCCTGTCTCGACTACTGCAACCTCCTCCTTTTTGGCCTCCCTACTAACAATCTTGCACACTTCCAATCTGTCCTTAAATCTGCTGCCCAACTAATCCACCTCTCTCCTCGCGATTCCTCCACGTCTCTTCTCTGCAAATCCCTCCACTGGATCCCAATTCCCCAGCGTATCCAATTCAAACTTAGAGTCCTAACATTGACTTACAAAGCCGTCCACAATCTGTCCCCCCCATATATCTCTGAATTATTCTGATATCATCCAACTCGTAATCTTTTATCCTCCCAAGACCTCCTCCTTTCCTCCATGCTTGTACGTTCCTCATCTAACCGCATGCAAGACTTCACCCCAGCATCCCCCATCCTCTAGAGTTCTGCAAACCAACATTTCCGACTATCCACTACACTCGGAACCTTCAAGCGGTGCCACCTCACCACCACTGGACCCGGCGCTCCACCACCACTGAACCTAGCACTCCACCACCATTGGACCCGGTGTTACACGCTTAGTTTGCGCTGACATCGCTGGATTCTGCTGTATGTGTTCTTTTCCTTTAAGGGCTGCATGAGGGATTGGTGTGAAAGTCCTGACTCCTGTGTTGTGCTCCCGAGCTGCATTCACTATTATGTTCAGCTGCTGGTTGAGTGGTTGAAGTGTGACTCACCTGGAATCGCCTCCCCATGTCTTTAAATAGCTTCCCCTCTCCTCTGTCAGACGGCGTTTATAGAGTTAGTTGGCTCTTGGTCATTGACCTGAGAAGATGTCTTGCTGCTGTGCTGAAGCCTCTCCTGGACTTCTATTGCCGTGGGAGAAGCTGTGATCCCTGATCCGTGGGTGGAGGTAGAGGCCCTCAGCCTAGGGCTAATCAGGAGTTTAGGGTACAGGGTGGCAGCTTGGAACTCCTCACTGTCAGAGGTACCTCCGAGATCCTGGAAAGCCAGGGACCCCAGCATCAGGGCCAGATTAGGCTCTCCTGACCCCCTTTGCACATCACACCATCAAGTTACCTGATTCCCAACCTCCCAAACGTGACACCCGGTGCTCCACCACCACCAGAGCAGACCCAACCTACTGTCTCGCTCCTATTGCACTGTGGAATGCAAGCCCGCAAGGACAGGGTCCTCTCTCCCTTCTGTCCTCTGTACCAGTCTGTCACTTTTAGTTGTATTTTTAACATGTTTGAATGTAACCCCTTCTCATGTACAGCACAATGGAATCAATGGTGCTCTACAAATAAATAATAATAAAAATAGACATACACATCTACACATAGATGTATATTTAGAACTATGTTATATTGAATAGAGTAATTAAAACATTGAAAAGATACTTCTGTGTATTATACATATATTTGTAATGTTTTAATTGCGTTATTCAAAATATACCTTTGCGCTACATTTATGAGTGTTTCCATATCTATATGTGAATATATATCTTTATATATATTGTGAGGTAGCGACCCGGGGGAACCCGCTTGGCATGGGGGAAATGACAGCAGCGACTACATTTAACAGATAACATAACACAGCAGTTTATTTAACGCCATAAACCACTGGTAACACACAACATAACACTGTATTTCCATTTTCACATATAATATGCATATCCTTACATTGCATTATATGACATTCCCATATGACATTACATTACAGGACATTCACTTACGTTTTCCCCAGAACTTCAAGGCGTCACCCACCGACCCTTGCAGACCTCAGTCTGGTTCCAAAGACGGCTATCACCGTCTATCACCCTGACAGGGATCATTCCCCATCCTATTGCACACGAGTCATCACACATGGCACTTTTTCATGAAGCATTATGACTCACGCATGACACAGCATTCATGGCATTTTTACATAAGCCATCACATAGTCAGGGCCCACAATAGTACCAGGAACCCTGTCACTCAGTACACACAAGACCACCATGGATCCACCGGGATCCGGGACACTAACATCTGGATCAACGGGACCATATCATGACTCAGTCAGTCCCAAAGTCGGCTGTGACCGCCTGGCCCTTGAGCCGTCCTCGGTCCTCATCACACCGCACATCTGACCGCCTGGCCCTTGAGCCGTTCTCGGTCTTCATCACACATGTGACCGCCTGGCCCTTGAGCTGTCCTCGGTCCTGGACATTGGCTGGCATGTACGCATCTTTGTGCCACCGGCATGGAGCTGGCAGGCTCCCTTCACTTCCCTCACTGGAGGACGGATCACTTCCAGCACCTACTCACATGGCAGTGGTCTGGACTTCTCTGACTCCCATCGTCTTCTCTCACTCAGACACCTGGCAGGTTCTTTATCCAGGCTGCCTCTCCCACAGCTGCAACACAGTGAGTCAATCAGCAAATCTCATTCACACACAGACCAGAGATGTGATTACCCCCTGTGCACCATTCAGGTTTAGCCCAGCAAAGCACTCATATACAGGTTCAGACACAACCGCTCATTTGGCTCATGAAAACCCCACAGCTGTTAACCCACTGTACTCTGGACTGGTTTCACCCAGCACACACACAGGAAAACTGGCCCATGTGAACAGAGACCTGCACCGATAACCTGTGCGATGCACCAGGCCAGGGGCCACATCACCACAAAATATATATATTTATATCCAGTAGATATGAATACAGTATATATATATATATATATATATATGTATATAAATATACACACACTCACACAATATATAAAGCTGAATGTGTGTATGTATGTGTGTGTGTATGTGTGTATATCCGGGATTGGCATCTACACCGTCGCAGCTGCAGCCGCAAAATTTTGCACAGTCACACGTCTCGACCCCGGGAGCATCATAGGCTATGTTGTGAGGCGAAATTTTAACCCTGCACGTTCCAGTTCACCAAACAATTTTGCCCCTATCTACATAATTGGAAAAAAGGGAAAGGAAACGTGTGGGAGGAAAATCGAGAGCTGTCAGCTATAGAGACAAAATTTTGCACAGTCACACGTCTGGATCCCGGGAGCGTCATAGGCTATGTTGTGAGGCGAAATTTTAACCCCGCGCGTTCCAGTTCAACAAACAATTTTGCCCCTATCTACATAATGGGGAAAAAGTGACAGTTACCAGTTGACAGTTGTGAATGAGAGGGACTTAATGATAGCGCCAAAGACTAACACTCTATAGCGACACATGCACTCACCACACAGGGACACACACACATCACAAAGAGACACACACACACCACACAGACCGCCCCCCCCCACAGGGACACACACGCATAGCCACCCTATAGGGACACATACACTCACCCCACAGGGACACACACACCACACAGACCCACCCCACAGGGACACACACACCACAAAGAGTCACACACAACACAGATACACACACCACAGACCCCCACACAGGGGCACACACATACACACCCTATAGGGGCACATGCACTTGCCCCTCAGGGACACACACACCACAAAGAGACACACACACCACACAGACCCCCCCACAGGGACACACACACATACACACCCTATAGGGACACATGCACTCACCCCTCAGGGACACACACACACCACAAAGGGACACACACAACACAGAGACACACACACCCCACACAGACACCCCCCACAGGGACACACACACACATACACACCCTATAGGGACACATTCACTCACCCCACAGGAACACACACACACCACAAAGAGACACACACAACACAGATACACACACACACACCACAGACCCCCACACAGGGGCGCACACACACATACACACCCTATAGGGGCACATGCACTTACCCCACAGGGACACACACACCACAAAGAGACACACACAACAGAGACACACACCACACAGACCCCATCCCACAGGGACACACACATACAAACCCCAGGGACACACACACCACACAGACAGACACAGATGTGCACAAATCACCTCACACAACTCGCCTCATACGTGTGCTATCTTTATTTTCCAAACATAAACATCTGATTAAAAACAGCCAATGTGCAACACATGTGCCATATAGGGAATTAAGGCAGATGTCAGTCACATGAGCTGTCTATTATGTGTATGTGTGAGGTAACATATACTACCCGGCCAGGGGGAGGGTTTACTGTTGGCTGGAGATTTATTAGGCTGCCTATAGCAATCAATCACAGCTCAGCTTCTATTTTCCTACAGGTCATTAATATGACATATTCAAATTCTATTTTGTTATAGCTAACAGCAGTTATTTATTAACCCGGGCGTAGCCAGGTACTACAGCTAGTATATACATATATATATATATATATATATAAAATATATGACACACCCCTCCAGGGCTTTAGGATACTCAGAACCGGGCTTTCTTGAGGCTTCATGACAGGGATGACAGGGATCGAAACCTGGCTCAGTCACCCTGGCAGTGTCATTAAAAGTTGGGTGAGGGTGGCTCTCTCTCTTAGGTATAGGGACCTGGCGTGAAGGGTTCATTCTGGGCAGGGAGGATAAGTGGACCTGGGGATACTTGTTAATTTATACTTGACGCCACCCCCAGGATGCAGCTACAGATGGCCGCCACTGCTCGACAGTCTTCCTAGGGGCCGATGTTTGGGAAGAAGCAATGTTCTTAAGCCCTCTACGGGTAGGGCTGACCCCTAAGATGGCCAAAGGTACCTGGGTGAGTTGGTAGCTGTGTTTCTGGTGCTTTAGACGTGTTAAGAAAGTTCACAGACACAGCGGGTTGCAGTCTTCAGGCTTTTTACTTACAGTCTTTGTGTAGCAGCCCGCTGAGCACTGGGTTCTCGGAGGCAGGGATCCAGCTACTCACTGGTAATAAGATGGTATATAACCGGCACCCCCTCTCTGTCCTTTCCAGGTCTTCTCACACTGCGCTTGCTTCACCCATTCTGCCTTGCGCCTCGCCACACAGAGCTCTGAGCCAGCGACTGTGGGCTTTTCCTAGGGTTTCCCCTGTAGTGTCTCGCCTTAGTCCTATAGTTGTCTTTTGGGTTCCCAGTGTCCCTTGTGGCCTAGTCTATCAACTTGCCTGCATTTGACAATGGATACGAGTCCCACGGGTGGATTGCTCACTTACCATGCCTCTGGTACCCCCTCTTCCTCCTGGAGCCACTTGGGTGATGTTCTGCTCTAGGGTTCGGCCTTAGGACGAGCTCCCACTTGCGCCAGTACTCTGGACACTTCTCAGGCGTATATTCTCTAGCTGCCCTCCAACTTGACCTTGGTGTTCAATGGCCTTTCCTCATCTGTTCTACCTCCTCTCCTCAGCTGGTCACTCTCTCTGTTACTTGTCTTTCTTCTCACTGTCATCTCCTACGCTCTACATGTTTATTGCTGTATTTATACCTCCTTGTCACGTGTCCCACGTCATCTACGTGTGTTCTTTCCGACCTCATTCATCCCAAGTGCTCCCTCTAACTCCCTTCACCACCCGACCCCACTACAATTGTTCCTAGTGTGACCTGGGTGTCCCATTGCCGGTCTGTACCCCCTAACCAGTGAGTGGGATACTGCACCCGCACGTGCGCTATAAATATATATATATACATATATACCAAGAAAAAAACTGCACAGCACTCAAAGACAAATGTGAACTGGTGCTAGCAAAGCTGCAGGGTTATATAATATGAAAAAGATCCTTGCAGCACACAGCTACTACCAATGATGTACATAAGCTACTAGCTATATATATTTGAGGAAAAAGTTTTTCATATTATATAACCCTGCAGCTTTGCTAGCACCAGTTCACAATTGTCTTTGAGTGCTGTGCAGTTTTTTTCTTGTTATTTATCATATGGAGTTGCAGGTTACATGCTGCAATATGCACCCTCATTACCTGCAGGTGATAGAGGGTCTAGATGGTGTCTGCCCACTGAAAAGTGGGGGGGTGGACAAGGAGGGCAGGGATGTCAGATAGGACTCATCAGACCTGAAGTCACTTTGTCGCAGTTGATGAGCAAACAGACATTGGCCAATGTATGTACCAAGAACTTCAGAATTAAATAAAAAATTGGAGATTTTTGAGTTTTTTGAAAAAAACGTAAGTTTTTAAACTTTTTCCTCAAATATATATAGCTAGTAGCTTATGTACATCATTGGTAGTAGCTGTGTGCTGCAAGGATCTTTTTCATATTATATATATATATATATATATATATATATATATATATATATATTTTTTTTTTTTTACCTAAAAATTGGACAGCACTCTCCAGTAGCATATACATCACAGGTTTATTGGCCCATACCGACTGAACGTTTCGGTTCACATAGAACCTTCCTCCAGCAGCAACATATGACTGCTGGAGGAAGGTTCTATGTGAACTGAAATGTTCGGTCGGTATGGGTCAATAAACCTGTGATGTATATGATACTGGAGAGTGCTGTCCAATTTTTTGGTAAATATATTAGCAACTGTACATTGCTGAGGACTTTGCACCGATATTATTGTGATTGTTCCTGGTGCTATACTGCTATATAATCGTCTTTTCGTGTCTGTCTGTCTCACTGTAACGGAAATCCCGCGTTGCTGATTGGATGCGCCCTACCGGCCGCAACCATTCAGTGACACGGGATTTCCGTTACAGAGAAACAGACAGAATTAGCCGCAGATGGCCCCGCCCACTACTCACTGGAAGCTTGGCGGTGGAAAATGGCGGAGCTGTGGAGCAGAGCTGGCGTCAACACCTGGCGTACCCACCCAAATGCTGTGGCCCAGGCGAGACTGAGGGTCTCACCGTTGCTTGCCCGCATCAGAGGTCAGCGGTGACGCAGCCGGGAGATGACCGATGCTAGCCGGTCATCTGCCGCCTGCTCAGTCACACTTGGCGATGCTCCAAAGATCCCGACAATGATACGACCTGTAGGTATCACTGGAGCATCGCCAAGTGTGCTGCATGGAGGTCAGCGGCGATGCAGCCAGGAGATGACCGGCGCTAGCCGGTCATCTTCTGGCCGCTCGCAACGGAAATACCTCACTGGCGCTAGCAATGTCGCTCAGTGTGAAATGCAGCAGCAACCAGGCCCCCGCTCTGAGATCGCTGATCATGGTGGTCAGTAAGGTACCGTCACACTTAGCAATGCTCTAGCGATCCCGAAAATGATTCGACCTGTAGGTATCACTGGAGCGTCGCCAAGTGTGACGGTAGCTTACTGATCGCTGGTGAGGTGTCACATGTGCAGAAATATTGAACGATCCCATGTTGCTGATTGGTCGCGGTATTGGCGAGGAATTTAACCCTCACTCATAGCACGAGCAATAATATTTAATAATAATGTATATATTTTACCCGGAAAATCCTGTGTATTCATTGCATTATTCTTAAATCTTCATAAATAAACTATTTACATGTTCTACAATACCCAGTGCGTTAGAATCGGGCCAACATCTAGTCTATATATAAATGTGTATATATATATAAAATTACATGGAAAAAATATCAAATAAAGAAGTAGATAAATAAAATATATGTGCATATTTTTTTACTTCATTTTTCATTTATGTTCACTTTCAAAATAGTTTTCTAAACAAATTACCTAGTTGTCCGGTGATCGCAGGTCTTCTGGGACGGTCCCGATGTAGGCGTCGGACAGGAGAGTATGTACTTTTATTATTTTTAACAACTTTTATTCACTTTTAGGGTACTTCCGCAGTGTATCTATACATGTGCCTGCCCCCCATGCAGGATATGGCCTCCCCATCACTCTGTATGGCCCCCATGCTGCTGCCCATACTAAAATAACAAACCACTTTTTATTTACCTCTACGGCGCATTCCCTCGTGGCTCCCTGCTTGCTGCACTTCCTGAGTCTCAGGAAAGCCCGTCATGTGATCGGGATGCACAGTGATGATGTCACTTTGCTGTGTCAATCATATGACCGGCTTCCCTGATGATGCAGGAGGACTCAGGAAGTGCGGCAAGCAGGGAGCCACGGAGGACACTGTTGGAGAGGTAAGTAAAAAGTGTTTGTTATTTTAGTATGGGCAGCAGCATAGGAAGGCCATAGAGTGTGATAGGGAGACCATATCCAGCACAGGGAGGCCATGTGCCATCACAGGGGGCCATGGATGCAGCACAGGGGACCATGTGCCATCACAGGGGGCCATGATCCAGCACAGGGGGGCACGTGCCATCACAGGGGGCCATGAATCCAGCACAGGGGGGGCCATGTGCCATCACAGGGTGCCATGATCCAGCACAGAGGAATATGTTGAGAGGTGCTCCACCCCTTCTCACTGAGCCTAAACACATAAATTGCTGTTTTTACCTTGTGTGCCCATAATGAATCTGGCCCTGCTGCACCCTGCATCTATGAGGTATGTTCACACGAGATCAGGTTTTAAATACGTTAGTCTAGGACCGTTCTGATAGGGGTCACCGTGGAGTGGTAGAACGGCTTCCGTACTTTTTTGCAAAAAACGTACTAACTAAGAACCCTGCTGTTGATACTATTTTGCACTTGCTTTTTTACTCTTGAAGCAGTGATACATTTTTTGGACGTTTTTTGCACTCTTTTTTGTGATATATACTCTTGGTGGAGTGAACATGGTTTACAGCCCTGTTCACATTGTGATCTGGCTCAGTATCAGTTTTTTCATTAGTTTCTTGTCTTGCAAGTTGAGAGGTGCGCCACCCCTTCTCACTGAGCCTGAACACATAAATTGCTGTTTTTACCTTGTGTGCCCATAATGAATCTGGCCCTGCTGCACCCTGCATCTATGAGGTATGTTCACACTAGATCAGGTTTTAAATACGTTAGTGTAGGACCGTTCTGATAGGGGTCACCGTGGAGTGGTAGAACGGCTTCCGTACTTTTTTGCAAAAAACGTACTAACTAAGAACCCTGCTGTTGATACTATTTTGCACTTGCTTTTTTACTCTTGAAGCAGTGATACATTTTTTGGACGTTTTTTGCACTATCTTTTTTGTGATATATACTCTTGGTGGAGTGAACATGGTTTACAGCCCTGTTCACATTGTGATCTGGCTCAGTATCAGTTTTTTCATTAGTTTCTTGTCTTGCAAGTTGAGAGGTGCTCCACCCCTTCTCACTGAGCCTGAACACATAAATTGCTGTTTTTACCTTGTGTGCCCATAATGAATCTGGCCCTGCTGCACCCTGCATCTATGAGGTATGTTCACACTAGATCAGGTTTTAAATACGTTAGTCTAGGACCGTTCTGATAGGAGTCACCGTGGAGTGGTAGAACGGCTTCCGTACTTTTTTGCAAAAAAACGTACTAACTAAGAACCCTGCTGTTGATACTATTTTGCACTTGCTTTTTTACTCTTGAAGCAGTGATACATTTTTTGGACGTTTTTTGCACTCTTTTTTGTGATATATACTCTTGGTGGAGTGAACATGGTTTACAGCCCTGTTCACATTGTGATCTGGCTCAGTATCAGTTTTTTCATTAGTTTCTTGTCTTGCAAGTTGAGAGGTGCGCCACCCCTTCTCACTGAGCCTGAACACATAAATTGCTGTTTTTACCTTGTGTGCCCATAATGAATCTGGCCCTGCTGCACCCTGCATCTATGAGGTATGTTCACACTAGATCAGGTTTTAAATACGTTAGTGTAGGACCGTTCTGATAGGGGTCACCGTGGAGTGGTAGAACGGCTTCCGTACTTTTTTGCAAAAAACGTACTAACTAAGAACCCTGCTGTTGATACTATTTTGCACTTGCTTTTTTACTCTTGAAGCAGTGATACA
The DNA here is from genome assembly GCA_033576535.1 of Allobates femoralis. Classification (NCBI taxonomy): domain Eukaryota; kingdom Metazoa; phylum Chordata; class Amphibia; order Anura; family Aromobatidae; genus Allobates; species Allobates femoralis. The sequence continues at coordinate 87,860,053 of JARQOC010000010.1, forward strand.
TTTTTTGGACGTTTTTTGCACTATCTTTTTTGTGATATATACTCTTGGTGGAGTGAACATGGTTTACAGCCCTGTTCACATTGTGATCTGGCTCAGTATCAGTTTTTTCATTAGTTTCTTGTCTTGCAAGTTGAGAGGTGCTCCACCCCTTCTCACTGAGCCTGAACACATAAATTGCTGTTTTTACCTTGTGTGCCCATAATGAATCTGGCCCTGCTGCACCCTGCATCTATGAGGTATGTTCACACTAGATCAGGTTTTAAATACGTTAGTCTAGGACCGTTCTGATAGGAGTCACCGTGGAGTGGTAGAACGGCTTCCGTACTTTTTTGCAAAAAACGTACTAACTAAGAACCCTGCTGTTGATACTATTTTGCACTTGCTTTTTTACTCTTGAAGCAGTGATACCTTTTTTGGACGTTTTTTGGACTATCTTTTTTGTGATATATACTCTTGGTGGAGTGAACATGGTTTACAGCCCTGTTCACATTGTGATCTGGCTCAGTATCAGTTGTGTCATCACTGGGGGATGTGTGCCATCACTCAGGAACATGTACCATCACTGGGAGACATGTGTCATACCTGGGGGACATGTGCCATCACTGGAAGACATGTGTCATCACTGGGGAACATGTGCCATCACTGGGGAACATGTGCCATCACTGTAGGACATGTGCCATCACAGGGGGACATGTGCCAGCACTGTGGGACATGTGCCATAACTGGAGGATGTGTGCCATCACTGGGGGATATGTGCCAGCACTGAGGGAAGTGTGCCATCATACGCGGACATGTGCCATCACTGGGGGATGTTTGCCATCACTGGGGACGTGTGCCATCACTGGGGGATATGTGCCAGCACTGGGGGACGTGTGCCATCATACGCGGACATGTGCCATCACTGGGGGATGTTTGCCATCACTGGGGACGTGTGCCATCACTGGGGGATATGTGCCATCACAGGGGGACTATGTGCCAGCACAAGAGGACTATGTGCCAACATTTGGGGGCTATGTGCCAGCACAAGCGGGCTATATCCAATATAAGGGGGCCATAATTCGATTAAGGGGGCCATGTCGAGGATGGGGGCTATATCCCAGGATGAGGGGGCTATGAGGGACATACATATGATTTGTAAGACTGACACTGACATTATAAGACGGACCCCATTTACCATTACAAATTATTTTTTTCTCTTTTCCTTCACCAAATTTGTGTGTGTGTCTTATTATCCAGTGTGTCTTATAAAGTAAAAAATATGGTATGTAAAAAAAATATATTAAAATGTATTCAATAAATAGGAATATATGATTTAAATAAGACACAAATACATTGGTAATAGTAATAATAAAAAAAGATCAACCCTATTCCTGTAAACATTTCCATCTCTGGAGGTTGATATCCTTTATATTTTTTTAACCACTTCACAAACAAGCTGATGTCAGGAGACCACATTCCTTCTCAGGTGAGGTTCCTGGTTAATGATCTCTGCAGGGAGTCATAATGATGAAGATGTCACAATCTTCCCTACAATTATTGTCAACTAACCATTTGATTATAGGGTTTATGATGAGGAGCAGGAGCCCCCGAGGACCTCAGAGGTGTCAGGAGAGATGGAGAGATGGAGGGGGGAGGCCATGGCTCTGGAGTCAGAGGAGTCAAGTGCAGGAACTCAAGGAGCAGTGTATGGTCAGGAGAAGACAGCTGGGGTTGATGGTGTGGACACACTCACAATGTGGACAGTCAGTTCTTTCACATTCAATATTGTGTCAGGCTGTAATTTACAGTATTATTCTCAGGTTCCTCATCTGGAGTCATTAGCGTATTGTAAGAAGAGTATCAGGGTGTACAGAGATCCAGAATCTATGATATAATTACAACATAAAGATACATGAATGATGTTAGTATGTGGAGCAATGGGGGACACAGACAGAAGAGGGCCCCTGTGCAAGAATATCATATCTCTGTGTCTAAGACAGGACCTGCTTGCTGATTTGAATGTGAAAGGGGCCCCATTAGTTCTTGGGCCCCTGTGCAGCTACACACATTGCACCACTACGTCTGCCACTGAAGTGGAGCACAAAGCGATATTAACATAGAGTTAAAATAACTTCCCTTCCCTCCTTTCATCCTTCCTTCCTTCCCTTCTTCTTTCCTTTCTTCCTTTCTCCATCTTTTCTTCATTCCTTTCTTCCTTCTCTTCTTTCATCCTTCCTTTCTTCCTTCCTTCCTTCTATCTATCTATCTATCTATCTATCTATCTATCTATCTTATCTATCTTACCTATCCATCTATTATCTTTCTTTCTTTCTTTCTTTCTTTCTTTCTTTCTTTCTTTCTTTCTTTCTTTCTTTCTTTCTTTCTTTCTTTCTTTCTTTCTATCTATCTATCTATCTATCTATCTATCTATCTATCTATCTATCATCTTTTTTATCTTTGTGTACTGCTGGTTTAACCTTGTGACTGGCAGAGATCACTTAAACGACTGTTTCTATAATGACCTGTAGGAAAATAGAAGCCATTAATCCGTCCGCCATGGCGGCTCTGTGAAGCATGTATTATTATAGGGTGCTTGGCAATATAAACAGTTTGTAGGGAAGATTAAGTGACTGTTTGGATCCGCCTGAGATGTGTCTTATATACGATGTAAGTCAGAGATTTATTAGGGCCACTATCTCATTTGTATGATAACACATCTGTAACACGGCACATTTGCCTTCCTCCACGTTGCAGGCGGTGTTTGTTCTGGGCCCAGATTACAGTACCTGGAGAGGTATGCATAATTACAGTGCACATTGCTCAAATGATAGGATGCATTTTCCCCGGGGCCTCCAGCATTAATCACCAGCACAGGAGATGTAATAAAATCATAATTGCTTTCTTCAAAAGTTATAATCTAACTTGTTCAACTCTTGAGGCAGCGTGTTATCTGCCCTGGTGAGATGCTGGGGCCTCCATTGGGAAGCACAATGCATGACCCCACAAACTTCACAAGTTTTTAATTTCATTTTGTCACTTATTTAAGTACTTTAATATTTCAGTTGTCTTTTAACTTTAAACAATTAATAGGGATGCAAAAATAGAAACATTATAAGGGGATCAATATTGCTCAGTGTCCACAGCCCCACATGCTCGCTGCCTCTAGATAACCCTCAAATCCGCTCTCTTCTTTAGGCCACATATTCAAGCCCTGCTAACGTCAACTCTAAAATATTTCCCACATCCGTACATTCCTTAACAAAGAATATGCAAAAACACTAGTGCATGGCCCTCATTATTTCCCGCCTCAACTACTGCAACCTGCTGCTCTCTGACCTCCTTCTAACACTCTCGCACCCCTCCAGTCTACCATAAACTTTGCACCCTGACTAATCCACCTGTCTCCATGCTATTCCACAGCTTCTCTTTTCTGCTATGCCATTCACTGGTTTGCCATTGCCCAAAGACTCCAGTTCAAAAACCTAGCCATGACATAAAAAGCCATCCACAACCTGTCTCCTCCATATATCTGCAATATGGTCTCCTGGTACTTATCTGCACGTAACCACCAAACCTCACAAGATCTCCACCCCCCCCCCCCCCTTATTACCGCATGCAAGATTTCTCCCGTGCATCTCCCGTATTCTCGAACTCTCTGCCCCAACATATAAGACTCTCATCAAGTGTGGAAACCTTCAAAAAAGTACCTGAAGGCCCACCTCTTCCGAAAAACAGTAACCCTCTGTCCACTATGCTGCTGTAAAACCAGCTCTACCCTGACCCACAATATGCTCACCCATCCTTTGTAGAATGTTAGCCCTCATGAGCAGGGTCCTCTCCCCTCATCTACTGTATCCTCACCCATTATGGAGACATAGGGGTCAGTGGGTAGTCTTAATTAGCATTCAATACTGAATTCCATGTAATAATATAATCCAGGTTATGACCCCTCAGTAGATGCCGAATAGCCTAGGCTGGGGTTATGGCATTCCAACCGGGTCCGCAGACCCTAGATTATGGTCATCTAGCGTAAGATCTGCTGGTTAATCAACAGGATCTTTGAGCCTACACCTCCAGGTATATTGTGTTCTTCGAGAATTGGCTGTAAAAGGTTGATCTCTGATTGGATGAATTTCAATCCAACTGGATAATGTTCATTCAAATGATGTGGACAGAAAGAGGCTGAGGCTAGTTATATTTGGTCTGCAATCCAAAAAATAAAACAATGGTGGCAGAGGTAATTTACATTGAATTAGCAATACACATCTTTGGACAAAGTAAGACTCTACATACTTAATTCTCTTTGTGTCATGATTTTCTCTGATAGAGGGGTGAGATAAGTAAATTGTAAAACACAACCTTTGGACAATGCAGAGACTCTGGCCTAAACAATGCCCCAGCAAATATGAGATACCAAGCAAAAGATTAATAGGTCTAGCTAATGTAAGAAACCTATTCTATGCGATACATTAAAAAAGTCCATGTCATCACACTCATCCTTTGTAGACTGTGAGCTCGTGGACATGGTCTTCTCCCATCACCTGTATCTTCACCCATCCCTTGTAGATTGTGAGACCTCATGGGAATGGGCAGGGTCCTCTCTCCTCCTCTGCTGTATCCTCACCCATCTCTTGTAGACTGTGTGGCCCTCCTGTGCAGAGTCCTCTCTCCTCACCTACTGTATTCTCACCCAACCCTTGTAGATTGTGAGACCTCATGGGCAGGGTCCTCTCCCCTCACCTACTGTATCCTCACCATCTATTGTAGACTGGGCCCTTGTGGTCAGAGTCCTGTCTCCTCACCTACTGTATCCTCATCATCCCTTGTAGACTGTGAGCCCTGTGGCAGGTCCTCTCTCTTCACCTACTGTATCTTCACACATCTCTTGTAGACTGTGTGCCCTCGTGGTCAGAGTCCTCTCTCCTCACCTACTGTATCCTCACTCAGTCCTTGTAGACTGTGAGCCCTTGCAGACATATTCATCTCTCCTTCTGTACCTGTCTATGCCTTGTATTGTTCATTATCATAGTACTTACCTATATACACTGTGTGCAGAATTATTAGGCAAATGAGTATTTTGATCACATGATACATTTTATACATGTTGTCCTACTCCAAGCTGTATAGGCTTGAGGGCCAACTACCAATTAAGTAAATCAGGTGATGTGCATCTCTGTAATGAGGAGGGATGTGGTATAATGGAATCAACACCCTATATAAGGTGTGCTTAATTATTAGGCAAACTCCTTTCCTTAGGCAAAATGGGTCAGAAGAGAGATTTGACGGGCTCTGAAAAGTCCAGAATTGTGAGATGTCTTGCAGAGGGATGCAGCAGTCTTGAAATTGCCAAACATTTGAAGCGTGATCACCGAACAATCAAGTGTTTCATGGCAAATAGCCAACAGGGTCGCAAGAAGCGTGTTGGGCAAAAAAGCGCAAAATAACTGCCCATGAATTGAGGAAAATCAAGTGTAAAGTTGCCAAGATGCCATTTGCCACCAGTTTTGCCATATTTCAGAGCTGCAACGTTACTGCAGTATCAAAAAGCACAAGGTGTGCTATACTCAGGAATATGGCCAAGGTAAGAAAGGCTGAAAAACGACCACCTTTGAACAAGAAACATAAGATAAAACGTCAAGACTGGGCCAAGAAATATCTTAAGACTGATTTTTCAAAGGTTTTATGGACTGATGAAATGAGAGTGACTCTTGATGGGCCAGATGAATGGACCAGAAGCTGGATCAGTAAAAGACAGAGAGCTCCACTCCGACTCAGATGCCAGGAAGGTGGAGGGTGGGGTACTGGTATGGGCTGGTATCATCAAAGATGAACTTATGGGATCTTTTTGGGTTGAGGATGGAGTACAGCTCAACTCCCGTCCTACTGCCAGTTTCTGGAAGACAACTTCTTCAAGCAGTGGTACAGGAAGAAGTCGGTATTGTTCAAGAAAAACATGATTTTCATGTAGGACAATGCTCCATCACATGCATCCAACTACTCCACAGCGTGGCTGGCCAGTAAAGGTCTAAAAGAAGAAAAAATAATGACATGGCCCCCTTGTTCACCTGATCTGAACCCCTTGAGAGCCTGTGGTCCCTCCTAAAATGTGAGATCTACAGGGAGGGAAAACGGTACACCTCTCGGAACAGTGTCTGGGAGGCTGTGGTGGCTGCTGCACGCATTTTGACCGTAAACAGATGAAGCAACTGACAGAATCTATGATGGAAGGCTGTTGAGTGTCATCATAAAGAAAGGTGCTATATTGGTCACTAATTTTTTTTTGTGTCTTGTTTTTGCAGTTAGAATTTTATTTCTACATTTTGCGCAGTTATATTAGTTTACCTGGTGAAAATAAACAAGTGTGATGGGAATATATTTGGTTTTATTAAGTTGCTATAATTCTGCACAGTATAGTTACCTGCACAAACCGATATCCTGCTAAGATAGCCAATCTAAAAAACCCACTCCAACTTCCAAAATATTAAGCTTTGATATTTATGAGTCTTATGGGTTGATTGGGAACATAGTTGTTGATCAATAATAAAAATAATCTTCTACAATACAACTTGCCTAGGAATGAGCGAGTATACTCGCTAGTATTCGGAACTTGCCGAATAGTAGCGGCATTCGGCTTCTCGCTACTCTCCGAGTATCTTATGAATACTCGGGAGTAGCGAGTAGTCAGATTAGTTTAACTGTGTATCTATAGATACACTGCGAAAGTACCCTAAAAGTAAATAAAAGTTGTTAAAAATAATAAAATTACATATTCAACTATCCGACGCCTGCACCGGGACCATTCCAGAAGACCTGCGATGACCGCATAAAGATCTGTGACTTCCAGCCAATCACACCTAGGACCTTGCAATCTGGCCAATTAGGTGGCTGCTAGCGATCACGTGGTAGTGACGTGTTGCCATCTGATTGGCCAGATCGCTACCGGCCATCTGATATACTATAGCTATACTCGCAACGTTGGTGGCACTTTCCCTTCCAATCCCGCCATAGTTACACCTCTATGAGGAGAAGGAATGGAAAGTGGGGATGAAGAACTAAGCCATCAATTTTTGAAATAATGAGAGCTTTGATCCACTTTTAAGCCCTGGATTCCAAAACTAAAGTTGGGGTTTGCTCATAAAGGAGCCAAGAAAAAGATCAGGATTTTTCCCCTTTCTTTGCCATTATCTGGTTTATGGTTTTGGCTTTCAGCCATCTTCTACATAGCTGATAAGCCTGATGACTCCAAGGTTGTGTTCACATTTACAGTGCGATTCTAGTTTATAGCATTGTAAATAATTTTCTTTGTGATCCAATGTTATCCAATGTAAAAATGGTTACCATTTCACTCGATGACTTACAATGTTGAGGAATATGTATTCATAGTATCCATTAGGCACAAGTTGGAGAGAAGAAATAATTTTCTCGTTAACACTGAGGATTCAAAAATGTGAGTCTCCAATTTACTTTGCCAGTTGAATTTATTTTGTTCTGTTTATGCCACATGTTTATCAGACCTGTCTCCATAACTTGTCAAACCCACATTAAATACTAATTATAGAGAAAAATCCTGGTCTTTGTTGAAGAGCCCCTTTAGGCACATGTATGGGATTTATTGCCTTTTTTTACCCTACATCTCGTGCCCCATATCTTCCACCCTGCCCACTCATTGTATTCTGCCAATGAACTAAAACTAAAAAACTCCGTAATTTGAACTTCCAACTCCCATATCCCAGACTCTTCTTGTGCTGCACCAGGTCTTTAAAATGCATTACCCCAATCAATCAGGCTAATTCCCCAGTGTCCACAGTTTTATACATTCCCCTAAAACACATCTTTTTAGGAAGACCCCATTGATCAGCTGATTAATGTGACCATTACTCTACACTTTGCTTTGTTGTACACCATAACTCCATACATCCTGCAGTGACCATTCCTTGGTACGGCAGTTTTAAGCAGCTGGATCCAAGTGAATGGTGCTGAGCTACATGGCACAGTATCTACCAAATATGTAATGCGTAGTGATGACTGAATGTATTTGAGTGAATGAAATTCTACTTGAATTTTACAAAAACCTATATTCACCAAAATGATTTTTTTTCGTAATTTTCTTCAGCCCAGGTTTAGCAATGACCATTGGCCACCATTTGTCTAGCCATGAAAGGTCATAAAAAGTTTAAACATTTAAACAATAAAATATGTATACTTAGCTCTCCAGCCTCTGTGTGTCACCAATCCAATGGTAAACCAAGGGCAAGGAGTTCTTTATCAGAATCAATGGACTGTGGAAAAGGAATTAGACCAGATGTTTTCAGAGAACTTGGATTTACTAAAGGGTTTAAAGGGCTTTCTCTTAGGGTACCTTGTCAGCGCGGAGACATTTTTGACGGCGATATGTCGCCCTGGAATTATTGCCGTCAAATTGCCTCCCAATTGCGCCGTGTAATTTAGGAATTTGGCGGCGATATGTCGCCTCGCTCCGGTCGCCTGATTTTGGAGCAGTGCTCCAAAATCAGGCGACCGTGGCGAGGAAACATATTGCCGCCAAATTCCCAAATTACATGGCGCAATTGTTAGGCAATTTGACGGCGATAATTCCAGGGCGACAAATCACCATCAAAAATGTCTCCCGTGGTTGTGGCGTGACAAGGTACCGTTAAGCACACCAAAAGAGTACAGAGATAAAATATTGCACACACCTGGTCAAACCTTACCAGAACCACTGTGCTGTACCTGGCCCGGGGTGTTGCAGTAGTCAGAGCAGCAAGTTACCTAACCGGCACTTCTGTCTAATACAGGAGCCCATAAATCTCCTAAAAAAATGGTGAAAATTAATGAGTGTTATAAACGGCACCTTAGTGTGCAATACAGTGGTTAACAAACTTATCCCACCCTTATCTACTCACTAGTGGGATTTAAAGGAAAGAGAAGTTCACTGAAGCTCTGAATCAAAGTCTATAGGATAACTGAATTCTGTGCAACCATTTATGTCTATTCATATTAGTTTGGCACCAAACACTATCTTTGCATGCACGCTTCCCACCAAAGATGTTTACGGTAAGACAAGAGCTCAAGTGTTATGAGGGGAAAGAGTTCAGCAGATCTTTGACCCATCCAGGAATTGTAAAATTGAGCCAGATTATATAACTCTTTACATGCACAGGAGGTCAGCCTAGAGGTCAGGGTTCTAGTGATTACTCCGGACATGTAACTGGTAAAGCTTGACAGGGATTCAGCTCCGCAATTGACCATCACCGCTCACAGAAACAGTCTCTCACCACAAAAAAGACCCTGAAGATAGTCCTTACTTGACTGTTACTCACTATGGAGATAGGACAGTTTTGGGGGTACAGAGAAAAAGACCGGAGATCACTCTCACATGTTTTCAGGACTTGTTTACATCCTGTGATCTGTCTGTGTCAGGAGCTCTACCAAATAGTCTTTTTTTCAGCCTTAACAGAGACCTCTAGTAGACAGACGTTACCTCCACCAGCTCACAAGACCTTGCTGCATCTTCAGATCTCCTCCGCTTCTGCTGAAATCCCATAGCCTCTCACACTGTGCTGAGACTTCCAACTTTGATGAGAGCCCGGCAAGGTTCTGTACATGCCTGTGAAAAATCACGGCATCATGACATCACTGCGTGCTCCTCCACCATGTATGCACATGCGCAGACTCCTCCTCGGCTCCATCAAAGCCATAAGTCCCGGCCTAGTGCGAGAGACTGGGGGATTTCAGCTTGAGTGGTGTCGATCTGAAGATTTGGCTAGGACCTGATGGGTGACAATGAGCGGAGGTGTTGAAGAGGTGAGTAGTGAGTATAGAGATCTTTCTTACTTTTTGAATCTTATGTTTACTTGGTTCAAGGAACATTCAATTAGGGAAGATGAACTTCTCCACTTATGGAACTGTCTTAGAAAATGTAATTTGAATTTTTGTTTGACTCGCTAATTTCTAGTAGAGTCTGTTAAACAAGAGGCCTTAGCATTCACTGCAACGCCACAGCCACGTCAATCAGCTGATTAGTGGGGGCACTTGGAGTCGAACCACCACGATATGAAAGGTCACTAATATCAAGGTCCTGTAAATCCTTTGAGCCACCGTTGCACCCCATCTTTCTCTCAATTGGTGGAATCAAAGTAACTGGCCACTATCAACCACTCATTACCTTCATTTATGGCTCTTCCAATTATGTAAAGCTAACCATTTGGTATTTTTTCTTATTTCTTTATTAGGAGAAAAAAACACCCAAACTAATATATCCAAACTTTTTTCTTATACGACATTCTTATTTTATTATTATTATTATTTTTCTTCAAGTGAGACCTCGGAGCTGAAACCTTAGATTCCGCACAAACCTTTTTTTTTTGGAAAATGTCCGAAAACTAATTTGTATCCAGAGCTGTCTCATACTGTCTCATACTGTGTTATTAACTTTTCTTTAACATCACCACAATCCCAAGGATTAGATCCAGCGAGCGAGGCACGGTAACATCCAGCCTGTGTTTAACGCTTTAAATTGATACTCTGTACAAGAGACATGTTGACAACTATAAAATAAGTCATAAAGGATTCCTGCTACCTTCTTGTCTCCGAGCCTTGCTGCGACGCTCACCTAACCAATACCACATGATCTGAGGTTCTGTCTATCTATGAAGCCCTGCGCTCACGCGTTCTTGGCCCCGAGCTCTTCATTTTCACTTAATGAGCGCGCTCACTTCTACGCTGCACGAGCTCTGCTACATTTGCTGTTTTAAAGCGGTGCCAACGGAAGGAGCCAAATGTCTGGTTCTTATTTATGTCTTCGGGCCAGACATACTTAACTGTCCTGATTTAATGCAAAACCCTAATTATAACCCTAAATGAAGTTCCTACTGATGGTAGCAGTTTAGTCTATATAATCTAAAGGGAAACAGAATGAAAACTTTCCCTTCTACAGAACTTTTCAGTTTTCCAGCATCGTTGCTGACCTACATGGAGAAGCGAATAGATTCAGTATTATTTTTGAATAAATGTGCAGCTAATCTCATTCATTTTTTGGCCAATTGTCATTTTCAATATCAACAAAGCTGATATCCATGGCGTGCTGTATGCACATTAATGAGCTGTGTTCACTTTTACTTGCCTGCGCAGGGTCATGGGTCGCTCTACTGGCAGAGGATCCACCTTTGATCTCCAGCTGTTCTCCAACTAAAAGCATCCAGCATTTGTCAGAGCAGATGGATCTCACCTCACAGTTGCCACAACTCCATAAGTTGACAGCACCAAAAATGTTTTAAAGGGAATCTGTCAGCAGGTTTTTGCTATGTAAGCTGAGAACAGCATGATGTATGGGTTACAAGACAAAAATCAACTGTGCCTCTCTTATTACTGAGTGTGCTATTGTTTACTTAAACTAAAGGCTTTATCACCTGATTACTGGCATGCCCTCTGCTGTGATTGACAATCTCTATAGACAGCCTGGTGTGGATGGGGCAGCTCTCTCAGCTCTGCTACATGCCTAAAACTAAATGCTTTGATTGTGTCAGAACGGCTGCCGCCAGTAATCTTTGGGATACATCATTGGAGTCAGGGTTTCTTTGCTTAGATTATGTTGCTGTCAGATGAGGTAGCAAAAGACTGCTGACAGATTCCCTTTAACAATTTGCAGTCAACTTTACCCCTTTCAGAATTCACAGTTGCATTGAGGTTTCCAATGGGACAATGCTCTTTTGGTCTTTCAAACCTTTATCCCTTTTCTCTCCAGTTGGTTGGCCACTTATTTCATTCTCTCTCCTTATTTCTCTATTCAAGATCAGGTTCAGATAACTGTATTGGAATAGGGGCAGAATCTACCACAATTTTAGATCTCTATGTGCTCATCCACATTGTGAACGGATGCCAGAGCTGCCATTCATTATATGTATTGTTCTGTAGTTAAGGCTAGGGTCACACATAGACGTTTTCAAATTCACCGCTAAAATCGTAGTGATTTTCTGCAGAAGCGGACAAAGGTGGACACCGGTACCGGTGTCCGCTTCAGCAGAACGGAGAGCCATAGGCAGCCATTCATTACCTGTACCGTGGCTGCACACACTCCACTTCGGGGGCCGCTTTTCAATGGTGCATAGGAAACATTCCAGCCTATGGCTCTCCGTTCTGCTGAAGCGGACACCGTTATCGGTGTCCGCTTCTGTCCGCTTCTGCAGAAAATCACTAAGATTTTAGCGGTTAGGCTGAAAACATCTATGTGTGACCCTAGCCTAAGACAGGTCAATGTAATGCATGATGCAGTTTTTTTTCCATACAAACTTTTGATCCACGGGAAAAATTGACCCCTGCGCTGACACATTGAATTAATGGATGGATGTGCTCTTCATGTACGGTCCATTGCACACTCCGACAGAATACGGACGGTTTATACACCCGTCTGAATAAGCCCTTAGACTCTCCCTCCACCATCCACCCTATATCCCCTTATGTCTCACCCTTACTCCACAGTGTCTTGTTGATCAATTGGCCTCTAATTCCATAACACGATAAGACTCCGCACTCTCCTCATTTCATTAGGGGTCACAACACAACCCTGGAATCATCCATAGTCACATCTAAATTTGTTCAAGGAGTTAAAATTGGCCACATACAGGGTGTAGACACCTCTGACACGCTTGTGTTTCCAATCAGTTTCCCACATTTTAAAGAGTCACAGGAACTGCGGGTGTACTGGTGCTTACTGCTGAGCCCAACCTAAGGTGGAGATCACTATTCTTATGGCATTCGGGCCTCATTTTATAAGAATTATCAAATAAAATCCAGAATTGTATTCTGGCAGTACAGAAGGTCGTGATGACCGGAGCATCACATGCAGGAGCTGACAGATCACCAATGCAGACTGTTTATCTGTATGCTCCACATTTCACTTCTCTCTTGTTCCCTTTACATCCTCACCAAAAGTCTTTTATAGATTAGACAAACAGTGCACCACCCTTGTTAGACAACGTATTATTAAAAATGGTCTTCCCTGCTATAGGCTACTATGGATGTTTGTATCAACCTATTCACTAACTTATACCATCAATAATGTAACCATCAACCCATCCAACACCTTAGATCATCAGATATTTAACTATCAACCCTCCCACCACCTTAGACCACTAGGGATGTAACCATCAACCGTTCCACCACCTTAGGCCACCAGGAATGTAACCATAAACCTATCACCACCTTAGACCACTAGGGATATAATCATCAACTCTTCATCTACCAAAAACCACCAAGGATGTAACCATCAACCCTTCACCTACCAAAGACCACCAGGGATGTAACCATGAACCTTACCACCACCATAGACCATCAGGGATGTAACCCATCAACTCTCTCACCACCATAGACCTTCAGGTAGTAACCATTAACCATTCCACCACCTTAGACAATTAGATATGTAACAATGAACCCTTCCACTGCCTTAGACCACTAGGGATGTAACCATTAACCCTTCCACCACCTTAGACCAGCAGGGATGTAACTAGCAACCCTTCAACCAACTTAGAAAATCAGATATTTAACCATCAACTCTTTCACCACCTTAGACCATTAGATATGTATTACTCAACCGTTTCATCACCTTAGAACACTAGGGATGTTACTATCAACCCTTCCACTACCCTAGACCATCAAGGGTGTACTCATTAACCTTTTCACAACTTTAGACCATCAGGGGTGTATCCCATCAACCCTTCCCCTACCTTAAACCACCATGGGTGGTTTCTACCACCTTTGATCATCAGGGATATAACAATCCACCCTTTCGCTACCTTAGAGCATTATGGGTGTTTCCATCAACGCTTTCACTACCTTAGACTATCAGGTTTGTATCCATCAACCCTTTTACTACCTTAGACCATCAAGGATGTAACCATCAACCCTTTCACTATATTAGACTACCAGGGATGTAACCATCAACCATTTAATTGCACTAAATCAGAAACACCATTGATGTAACCACAATTCCTATACAGCCCAAGCCATCATTTATGGGGAAAACAAATTACTTTCACTGCCGTAGACCACCAGGATGTAACCATACCATGTGCTTTTTCTCTGCCCTAGATCAATAGGATGTAACCATCAACTCTTTTACTACCCAATACCACTAGGGATGTGACAATGTTCTATTTCTTTGACAACCAGGGTTATATAAGCATAACACGTTTCTGGATTAAAACATGAGGGATTTAAATATTAATCCTTTCGCTGCTCCAGACCACCAGGGAAGTACCTATCCGCTACATCAGTTATCCCCAACCTTGCTTACATAAAGAGCCACATTCAGCTCTGACAGATGGTCATGAGCCACATCCACAGCCCTTCAGGTTCTAACATCCGGTTAGTTGCACCAACAGAACCCCCCCCCCCCCAACCATTAATGGGATAATGATAGCTAAATTTTTAGTACAGAAATCAAACCTTTACCTTTTGCAACCTTGCTTTACAGGCAGCATAATTACACCTAGTTGTTCCTACCTAATTCCCATTTGGTAGTCTCACATCAAGCACTCCCATTGCTGTATGGTGTCCAGTTCAAGCACCTGTCTAACTGGCACTGCCATCCTATCTCTAGCTTTGCATATTTATCTCTGTACCTCCTTGACCAGCGTATGTACATCCAGATCTTGGTTTATTTATGGGAGACTCAAAAAAGTCACCATCTGGAGACCTGCTCTTCATAGCATAGTTTGCTGGACCTGGTGCTAATGCACCAAGCTGGCTGAAAAGTGTGAGCCACACATCTTTGCCCCGCAAGCCACATGATGGGGACCACTGATCTACATGATACCTCTAGCACACAGAGATGTTACCATGAATCCCTTTATTTAGCCTAAACTATAAGAAGTGTCTTAACTTTCCTTCCACTTTTGCATCCTGATGCACAGGGGCTCTCAGCTGTCTTCTCTCAATCACTGGTCATTCTTTGAAGGTCTACACAGGGACAACTCTCCTTATACTGCATCTCAGCTTCATATACCCTTATAGTGCAATATGAACTTATTCCATTACCCACATAACAAAAAAAATTATCTAAACATCCCAAAATCCAGAATGTGTAATAATCTAATTTATAAGGCTAGATACTGGAAATGTGACAACTACACAAGCTCCTGTCTCTGTTGGTGGTGGCCATATGGCTGTTTTACAAATGCCAGACCTTTAGGAAGCAGAAAAGCAGCCACTAATCAACAATATTCTAGTCATTGTGCTAATCCTGATAATCCCGCGATAAAGGATATCAGATAAACCTTCAGTCCAAACACATTAGAGAGATTAAATGTTGTGACTTTAGATATTGTCGGTGTGATGACACATGGTGCAGATTACCCGTCAATCACCGGATTACGCATCATTGTGGTCACTGGTTGGTTTGGCACTTTGACCAATCAGAGCAGTGGTTTTACCCAACATCCAAGTGTCTAGGTACTGAAAGGTCAACGAAGATCATCTCATGTCTACCAATATATCCCATAATCACATTCCTGAATTATAGATCAATATTGGCTGTGAATGCTGTAGTATATAAATATATATATATATATATATATATATATATTATATTTATTTTTTTTTTTTTTTAATTTCCTTCTATGTCAGATTTACTGTCTTGGGTGGATCAGGGAAACACGGTGGATATAGTATATCTTGACTTCAGCATCATTTGACAAAGTATCTCATAACATCCTTATTGAAAAAATCACCAAGTGTGGAATGGACAAGGCAAATGTTAGGTGGATTCATAACTGGCTTAGTGATCTGATCCAAACAGTGGTGATAAATGGCTGATCATTCAATTGGAAGAATGTTTCAAGTGGGGACCACAGGGCTCTGTCCTGGACACAAAGCTAGGAGGGATACATAATACTAGAGAAGAGAAAGAGGATTCAAAAAGATCTAACAAACTGAAACAGTAAGCAGCAACTAACAGAATGCTTTATAACAGGGAGAAGTTCTCCATCTGGTAAAGAACAAATAAAAAAGCATATGCAGAATGGGAGGTATAGAGCTAAGCAACAGCACGTGTGAAAAAGACTTGGGTATACTAATAGATCACAGACTGAACATGGGTCAACATTGTGATGCAGCTGCAAAATAGGACAAACACAATTCTGGGATGTATTAATAGAAGCATACAGTCTAGATCACGTGGTCATTATTCCCCTCTATTCCTCTTTGGTCAGACCTCATCTGGATATTGTGTCCAGTTCAGGACACCCCATTTAAAAAAGAAATCAGCAGAATGGAGCAAGTTCAGAGAAGAGCGACCAGAATGGTGACCGGTCTCCAAACCATGTCCTATGAGGAACGGATACAGGATTTAGAAATGTTTAGCTTGTAAAACAGAAGACTGAAAGAAGACTTAATAGCGGTCTCCAAGTATCTCAAGGACTGTCACACTGTAGAGGCATCAGCTTTATTCTCATTTGCACAACGAAAGACTAGAAGCAATGGGATGAAACTGATTGGGAGGAGACACAGATTAGATATTAGAAAACACTTTTTGACAATGAGAGTGATCAATGAGTGGAACAGGCGGCCACGAGAGGTGGTGAGACTTCCTTCAATGGAAGTCTTCACACAGAGGTTGGACAGACATCTGTCTGGGAGGATTTAGTGAATCCTGCTTTGAGCAGGGGGTTGGACCAGGAAGTCCCTTCACACAATGACCCAAGAGGTCCCTTACAACTCCACCATTCAATGATTCTAGTTGTATTTTTTTTTAATTTTCACACTATTATATTGCAAAGACGTTGAGATTTGATATAAATATTGGCACATACATAAAGCAATATGGGCAATTTATAAAGAACTAAAAAACAAAAAGAACCCTCCTTGTTGCACTGTATTTGTGATTTGCCTTTACTATACTGTAGTTATGTGTGGCATAGAAGGTTTTTCTTAATCCAAAATAAAAAATAACTGTCCCATGCATATAGAGGTGGTTCCACAGCAATCTAGGCAAAAGTATTGTGTCCTGGGAATGAATGAGGATACAGGGAAGTCGTGCAGGACCATTGGATCAAGGTTGGCTTCACTGCTGCTAACAGAAGAAAAGTTGATGATCTTTATTAATTGTTTAATAAACATCTTTATATAATATCTCTGATCTTTAGTTAGCAGCCAACCTGACTGTCATGGTCTGATACAACTTCCCTGTATCCTGATACCGTGTTTCCCCCAAAATAAGTTATTAATCCCTATGTACTGCTAAGGGGAGGTGCAGGCGCTGCTTTGCTTGCCTCTGCCAGACGCTTGCTGCTGCCGCCGCTCCACTCCCTGCTCCATGTCAGCCTCCACGCTGACGCCCGCCTTCTGCCATCAATAAAAGTGAGTGCGCGGCCGCTCTCACTGAGGGGGCGGCCCTAAAGTTGGACTAAACCACTGGCCTGGGGGCAAATGCCTCCCTGACACCTGGGCCAGTCCGCCCCTGTGAATGGTGGATCCTGTGTTATCTCCTGTATATAGAAGTGTAATCAGTCATTATACAGGAGGAGGTGATCTGTGACATCACCTATTGTGAATGGTGGATCCTGTGTTATCTACTGTATATAGAGGTGTTATCAGTCATTGTACAGGAGGAGGTGATCTGTAACATCACCTATTGTGAATGGTGGATCCTGTGTTATCTACTGTTTATAGAGGTGTTATCAGTCATTGTACAGGAGGAGGAGGTGAGCTGTGATATCACCTATTGTGAATGGTGGATCCTGTGTTATCTACTGTATATAGAGGTGTTATCAGTCATTGTACAGGTGGAGGTGAGCTGTGATATCACCCATTGTGAATGGTGGATCCTATATTATCTACTGTATGTAGAGGTGTTATCAGTCATTGTACAGGAGGAGGAGGTGAGCTGTGATATCACCTATTGTGAATGGTGGATCCTGTATTATCTACTGTATTTAGAGGTGTTATCAGTAGTGATGGGCGAATCCTACATTACTCGGACTCGCTTGACTCTACCGAGTCCGAGCCCGGGACTCGCTACTCGTTGCGAGTCTAGCGAGTCCAATGTTAATGAATGGGGAAGCGAATAATAGCGAGTAATGTGTGATTTAAAAATCGCAGATGTGTGTCGGAAAGCGCTCGCATTGCCGTGTCGGAAGCCCCACTGGCAACTGTATTTTGCTGCTGTCTCCGAGGCCAAAGTCGCATGTGTTGGAGGCGAGGCAAGCGACTTTCTGCAGCAAACCCCATGCTTTGTGCAAACAGGAAATAAGCCGACTCGAGCTTCCTGGCTGGACGCGCAGAAAGTCACAGCGAGGAAGCATGGCTCCTGTCGACACCCTGCAATTAATTGCTCTGGTGGAGGCTCGGCCCCTGCTTTGGCTGCCCACTGACCCTGCATATGGGGATAATGTCCAGCGGACTACGGCCTGGAGGGAGATCGCACAGGGCGTTTTCCCAACGTTTCATCGTTGTGGCCATGATGTGCAGAGCAATATGGGTGAGTTAAATGTGTTCACACGTTATATTGCATTTACCGTATATAGTCGTGTATAAGCCGACCCGTGTATAAGCCGACCCCCCTACTTTAGCCCCAAAAAAGTGGGAAACCATATTGACCGCCATTCTTGTATACAGCGGCTATCACTGTTAGACATCCCCCCAGCAGAGTATACAGCTCCACCTGCAGAGTATACAGGGCCCCCCAGTGTGTATATATGCCACCGATATTAGGGTATACAGCCCCCCCGTGGGTACACAGGTCCCCCAGCACTGGGTATACATGGCCCCCAGTGGTTATACAGGGCCCTCATAGTAGGGTCTACAGCCCCCCCGTGGGTATACAAGACCCCAGCAGTGGGTATACAGGGCCCCCGTGGGCATACAGGGCCCCCATAGTAGGGTATACAGGGCCCTCAATGTGTTATAATGCGCCGTTGCATGGTTGCCTATATTTGGATGGGTTCACAATAGTACACTTAGTTTAAGGGCTGTTCCTCCTGGCTCTGAAGGCCAGGGGGTTGGGTGTATATAAATACCACTAATGAGCGGAGTCTGGTGCCCGCACTATTACATTCTCTATGCGTTGACATGTGCCCTGCCCCATTTGTGATTGTGGCCACGTGAGCTCAATGTCCGTAATGCTATTGATGATGTTCCACACTGTCGTTTCCATGTGCCTTGTATACACATTTCACACACAACATGATTAAAATGTTATTGTTGATTTGTACACATACTTTTAGTGTTTCAAATGTTAAAGAGGTCTAAACCCGGTTTGAAATCATTTCACAGTTGACCACATTATGAAGCGCTGGAGGAGCTGCCGCGACCAATTTAAGCGGCAACACCGGAGGATCATGGAGGGGGGCCCGGAAGCTGGTCACGGGATAATATATTTCCACTATGAACGGCTGTCATTTCTGGAACCGGTGGCCCGTATGCCAAGGTATGTGTCTGCCGCACTGTTGTTTACTATTATTGTTATTATTATTTTTTAATATAGCGCCATTAGGTTCCATGGCACTTTACATGAGGATAAGGGTTAACGACAAAAAACAGTCCATGAAGACAATCAGGTCATACAGGTACAAGAGGAGAGGACCCTGTCCACGAGGGCACACAATGTACGTATGAAGCTCTATAATGAGTGTGCTGGTTTACATACCCACACAGGGGTTTGTTTCTGCCATGGTGCAACACAATTCTATTACCTTTGGCAATGATCCAGGACATACACATTTATAGTCACATTGTGACGTTTGGACAAATAAGCAATGTTCTGCAGGGTGGTCAGACACAATGTTCCGTGACCTCACAATTAGCTATTATTGTTGGCATGTTTGTGGAACAAAGCCATGTTCTTCCCTCCAATGGCCTCTAAGGTGTGTGGCCCTGTCTGGTTTGCCTGTCATAAGCCTCAGTTGTATCAGTTCCTAATGGCCTCGACTTGCATAAGGGCCACATACATCCCTACACATTTAGTTGTGGGTGTTTTTTTCGGCAAAATAACGTTGCAAGGATATACCCCTTTTGCACTAAACTGTTTGTACACCATCCCAGATTGCTGACACATTCACACACATTTCAGAACATACCCTGTATCACTACAAATATGTGTGGTTCAGTTTTCCCATGGGTTTATTTGGGGCTGCAAGCTGATGGTGTAGATATTAGGGCCCACATGTGATTTTTACTTTTTTTGTCGTTAACTCATGGCCACATTACGAATCCTCCGGAAAACATAGCGTATTAATGCTGTATTAAATCAAACTAAAGAGGGCCATATTTTAAGTGCAACAGCCTTTTATGTCCAAGGTCCTTTAGGAAACCCGAGGTTTGTCCTTGCTGTTCCCGTTTTTTTGTTCGGCCCCGTTGGAATAACTAAAACTGTCCATCTGTGCATACCACCTTGTTTGGCACCAACGATGTGTGACCTGCTGCTCAAAGACAACCCCATACTCTATGTCCATTACAGTCGTTTCAAATCCCAAGCCATCTGTTTGGTGTGTTTTATTTACCAAGACATTCCTGATTAGCATACATGGCAGCAACAAGGAGTGTAGGCCACTAACGCCAAATGCTCATGTGTCACCTATGCTGCAGGACTCCATTTCCTGTCTTGCTCACCTGCCCTATAGATCTGGGTTATGTGCATTGAGACCAAGGCCGTCCACACTGTGTGTTTTTGTGTCCATCTGATGGCAAACAACCCTGAATAATGTGTTTGCCTCACAGTGTCAGGCTATAGCTTTGTCCACATAAAGTTTCCACAAAAAGTCAAAACAATAGTTGTGGCCACTAATATGTCTTCAAGTGACTACATAGCTGTCCTGCCTAAGTCAGGGCACAGTGTAATAGTGCAGACTAATTTTAAAATTTGTAATGTAATGGCAAAAAATCGTGGAGCAACAGTACCCACACATACAATATAGTTTGAGGCATGAGCCAAAAATGTCATTAATTTATTTGCTGCAATTCCATCTTAAGGGCAACAATGAAAATACACAGAATACACAGATACACTGAGTCAAAAAAGCGTGCACATGTTATGTTTGGCCTATGGTTTTGTTTCCAAAGTCAACCCATTCACCAAATGTTTTTTATATTTACCCACAGAGCTGCTCACTTTCGGAGGCGGCGTTGGAACCCGCCACCACAGCTGCCTGAGGAGGGGAGGGAGGCCCCTCAACCCCCACCAGATGAGGAGGAGGGAGTAGCACCACCACCACCACCACCACCGCCGCCACCACCACCACCACCACCGCCGCCACCACCACCACCACCTTTGGGGCCGCAGATACAAGAAGAGGAGGATGAAGGGCCACACCAGCGCCCTCCAGTGCCGACTGCCAGCAGCAGTGTGGGGAGTCACTGGAACCCCAGCAGCCCTGCTCTGATCCCGGGGGCACCACAAGACCGCAGAGGACAGTGTAGTGCTGACTTTGCCCGCAGTCTCATACCGTTCTTGGATGACATTCCATTCGAGAGACGACTGCGGGCATGGTCAGCAATACACATTGTCCTCGATGCGTGTAGGCCCCCAAACCATCCTGGGCAGGTGTTTGATTTTTTGGAGAGTGGCGGCTCAGCAGATCAAACATCCTGGACAGGGCCACACCCCGGGACAGGTATGTTGCGACCCAGAGGTGGTGTCCAAGAATCAGGGGCCTACCAAGCCAAGGCCAACCGGCCCAGATGCCCCAGCCTACAGGCTTCCAACCACTGGGTGAGGTACTGCATGGGGCCCTGGACCTACTGAACGAGCAGGGTGATGGTGCCACGTTACAGCCAAGGCCGAAGGATGCGGCAACCTACCACCAGCTGTAGACCCCTTTTTTTTTTTTGTTTATTTTTTGTTCCTGTGCATTGCACAATTTCTTTGTTATGTTATTATTTGTTTTTACAAAGTTTAAACCCAAAAAAAAAAAAAAAAAAAAAAAAAAAAACAATTCTGACATCTTTGCCATTATGGCGAAATAATACCCAGTTGACAAAAACTGCTTTGTGTCTGTCTTTTTTCAGGGAATGGATGTGTAGGTTTTTTTTGTGGGTGGGCTTAAAGTCATCATCATTAGCAAGTACTTTACGGCCCGCTGGCGCATGAAGGCACCTTGGTTATTATGTGGAAAATCATGACTGCACATACAAATGTTGCTGACAAATAAATAGTGCCTGTGTTTGTGGGGGGGTTACTTAATGACTCGGTATGGCAACAACACTGGGAACACAGATGCGATAGGCTGGGACGTCTACTTGCAACAGAGCGCGTCTACGCGTTATCTCCGTAGCGTACAGTGGGACCCTTCGCCATGCTCCAGCAGGATCTTAGTAAAAGCCACGTTTTCGATGCAGGCATAGGCCTGTTGCCACAAAAAATTAGCCCAAGGGGCGAGATCAACTCTATTTTGAAATTGAGGAGGGCGCGTGGCCCATACTATTTGCTTGTCCTGAGAGCATAGTACAAGCAACGTATTAAATGCAGGTATAGGCTTGTAGCCTCAAAAAATTAGCCCAAGGGGCGAGATCAACTCTTTTTTGAAGTTGAGGAGGGCACGTGGCCCATACTATTTGCTTGTCCTGAGAGCATAGTACAAGCAACGTATTAAATGCAGGTATAGGCTTGTAGCCTCAAAAAATTAGCCCAAGGGGCGAGATCAACTCTATTTTGAAGTTGAGGAGGGCGCGTGGCCCATACTATTTGCTTGTCCTGAGAGCATAGTACAAGCAACGTATTCAATGCAGGTATAGGCTTGTAGCCTCAAAAAATTAGCCCAAGGGGCGAGATCAACTCTATTTTGAAGTTGAGGAGGGCGCGTGGCCCATACTATTTGCTTGTCCTGAGAGCATAGTACAAGCAACGTATTAAATGCAGGTATAGGCTTGTAGCCTCAAAAAATTAGCCCAAGGGGCGAGATCAACTCTTTTTTGAAGTTGAGGAGGGCACGTGGCCCATACTATTTGCTTGTCCTGAGAGCATAGTACAAGCAACGTATTCAATGCAGGTATAGGCTTGTAGCCTCAAAAAATTAGCCCAAGGGGCGAGATCAACTCTATTTTGAAGTTGAGGAGGGCGCGTGGCCCATACTATTTGCTTGTCCTGAGAGCATAGTACAAGCAACGTATTCAATGCAGGTATAGGCTTGTAGCCTCAAAAAATTAGCCCAAGGGGCGAGATCAACTCTATTTTGAAGTTGAGGAGGGCGCGTGGCCCATACTATTTGCTTGTCCTGAGAGCATAGTACAAGCAACGTATTCAATGCAGGTATAGGCTTGTAGCCTCAAAAAATTAGCCCAAGGGGCGAGATCAACTCTATTTTGAAGTTGAGGAGGGCGCGTGGCCCATACTATTTGCTTGTCCTGAGAGCATAGTACAAGCAACGTATTCAATGCAGGTATAGGCTTGTAGCCTCAAAAAATTAGCCCAAGGGGCGAGATCAACTCTATTTTGAAGTTGAGGAGGGCGCGTGGCCCATACTATTTGCTTGTCCTGAGAGCATAGTACAAGCAACGTATTCAATGCAGGTATAGGCTTGTAGCCTCAAAAAATTAGCCCAAGGGGCGAGATCAACTCTATTTTGAAGTTGAGGAGGGCGCGTGGCCCATACTATTTGCTTGTCCTGAGAGCATAGTACAAGCAACGTATTAAATGCAGGTATAGGCTTGTAGCCTCAAAAAATTAGCCCAAGGGGCGAGATCAACTCTTTTTTGAAGTTGAGGAGGGCACGTGGCCCATACTATTTGCTTGTCCTGAGAGCATAGTACAAGCAACGTATTAAATGCAGGTATAGGCTTGTAGCCTCAAAAAATTAGCCCAAGGGGCGAGATCAACTCTATTTTGAGGTTGAGGAGGGCGCGTGGCCCATACTATTTGCTTGTCCTGAGAGCATAGTACAAGCAACGTATTCAATGCAGGTATAGGCTTGTAGCCTCAAAAAATTAGCCCAAGGGGCGAGATCAACTCTATTTTGAAGTTGAGGAGGGCGCGTGGCCCATACTATTTGCTTGTCCTGAGAGCATAGTACAAGCAACGTATTCAATGCAGGTATAGGCTTGTAGCCTCAAAAAATTAGCCCAAGGGGCGAGATCAACTCTATTTTGAAGTTGAGGAGGGCGCGTGGCCCATACTATTTGCTTGTCCTGAGAGCATAGTACAAGCAACGTATTCAATGCAGGTATAGGCTTGTAGCCTCAAAAAATTAGCCCAAGGGGCGAGATCAACTCTTTTCTGAAGTTGAGGAGGGCACGTGGCCCATACTATTTGCTTGTCCTGAGAGCATAGTACAAGCAACGTATTAAATGCAGGTATAGGCTTGTTGCCTCAAAAAATTAGCCCAAGGGGCGGGATCAACATTTTTAAAATTTATGCAAGGCACTTGAGCCAAACTATATGTTTTATTTCAGTTTGAGAAATGCCCACAATGCAGGCATAGGCTTGTTGCCTTAAAAAATTCAGCCAAGAGACTGTTTTGGATTGTCTGACATAATTCAACGGTCAAAAAACATCACAAGTGCATGCATTATTAAAGTAACATTACTGACACTGATTGTGTAGTTTTGTTTTCATGCAGCAAGTGTAGCAGGAACATTATTTATCCAATCTTCTTAGCAGAGGGACATTGTTTATCCTTTGTGTCAGAAGAGGACATAATGTTTAAACCGCACTGAGCCAAACGTAACAAATTTGAAAATGTCCCTCTAGGTTTGGGTACTGTCGTCTGAAGGGGTTAAGAACTTTGATGATATCCAGTCCTTGTTAAACTTAATGAGAGTGAGTCTGTCGGCATTTTCTGTAGTCAGCCGTGACCTTCTATCAGTGACAATTCCCCCAGCGGCACTAAAAACACGCTCTGATGTCACACTAGCAGCTGGGCAGGCCAGCAACTCCAAGGCATACAAAGACAGCTCAGTCCAAGCGTGAAGCTTGGAAACCCAGTAATTAAAGGGTACAGAGGGGTCGGTTAAGAAGCTGGTAGTGTCACACACATACTCGTTCAACATGTTTGACAATGTTTGTCTCCTAGACAAGGGGACCGTAGGCACAATCCGTTGCAGATTGGAAGGTCTGTTGAACATCGCCCAGTTGGTGGACATCTTACCACCACCTCTTCTTGACAATGTGGCAGTTTGTGTTCGAACCAAAGGCTGCTGTGGCAAAGAGCTGCTTGTTCGTGGTATAGCGGAGTCAGATGGTGAAATTGACATTAAATTGTCAACCACCACACTTTTGAAATAATCCATCGTTAAGCCCCTTGGTGACTGCAACAGCAGCGATGGAAACTTGTCTTTGTAGCGTGGGTCAAGGAATGTTGACAACCAGTAGAGGTCGCTGTCATAGATGTTAATGACGCGTGGATCCTGGGACAGACATTGAGACATGAAGTCAGACATGTGTGCTAGGCTACAAAGACTCATGTCTTCTGTGTCACCTGACTGATGAACAATAGGCATCATGGTCTCAAAATCGGTCTCCGCCTCCTGCTCTTCAGCCCACCCATGCTGTACCGACATAAAACTGGGGTTGGGAGTTCCATCTGGGTGCACCTCAGTACCATGGAGAAATAAATCGTCTTCATCTTCCTCATCACTGTTTTGTTCTGCAGCCAATGTTGCCGGCTGAAATTGGCTTTGCTGGCTCTGATCCTGGATGTTAAAATGTGGATCCATAGCCCTCTGCTGTGCCCTCAATGATTCTGTTTTAAGATTCAGGAGAGAATCTTTAAGCAAACACAGCATGGGGATGGTGAGACTAATAATGGACTCATCACCGCTGACCAGTTTTGTGCAGTAATCGAAGTTCTCTAGAACCTCGCAAAGGTCAGCGATCCAGACCCACTCCATCGTACCAATGTGTCTTGTATTACTTCCTGGGTGACGGGCATGTTGCAGCTGATATTCCGCTATAGCCCTCTGCTGCTCATTGAACCTAGCCAACATATGGAATGTAGAATTCCATCGTGTGGGCATGTCGCAAATTAATCTGTGTTTGGGCAAATTAAATTGCTGTTGAAGGGCAGATAGACTTGCAAGTGCCGTTGATGAATGTCGGAAATGTCCGCAATTTCTACGCACCTTCTCTAGTAGATCAGATAACTCTGGGTAATTTTTCAAGAATTTCTGAACTACAAGATTCAGTACGTGAGCCATGCAAGGCACGTGTTGAAGTTTACCGAGCTTTATTGCTGCAACAAGGTTTCGTCCGTTATCACTGACAACAAGACCTGCTTGTAGTTGCAGTGGGGCCAGCCACTCATCTGTCTGTTGTTTAACACCTTTCCACAGCTCGTTTGCAGTGTGAGGTGTGTCACCTAGACAGATGAGCTTAAGAAGAGCCTGTTGTCGCCTGGCTGATGCAGTACTGCAAAGCTCCCAACTTTGA
The DNA here is from genome assembly GCA_033576535.1 of Allobates femoralis. NCBI lineage: Eukaryota > Metazoa > Chordata > Amphibia > Anura > Aromobatidae > Allobates > Allobates femoralis. The sequence goes on from JARQOC010000010.1 coordinate 87,886,382, forward strand.
CGTGATGTGGCGGACAAATCAGCAGTGGTCAAGGAAGTTGAAGACGCACATTGTGTTGTAGAAGTATATGAGGACGCGGACACCCGGAATGATGCTGTGCCCGCTATTCGTGGAGTTGGTAGGATCGCAGATATTCCACTATTACACTTTGGGACACTCTCGACAAGGTTGATCCAGTGAGCTGTCAGGGATATGTATCTGCCCTGTCCACAAGTACTTGTCCAGGTATCAGTTGTCAGGTGAACTTTTCCGCTCACAGCATTTGTCAGTGCACGCTTCAAGTTGTTAACCACGTGCAGATGTAGCGCGGGTATGGCAGTACGTGAAAAAAAATTGCGACTGGGGACAGTGTATCGTGGTGCTGCCACAGCCAACAACTCCCTAAAAGCCTCAGTATCAACAAGCCTAAATGGCAGCATTTCTACAGCTAACAGCTTAGAAATTTGCGCTGTCATTTGTCGAGAAAAAGGGTGTGTGGATGGGTGCTTCCGCTGCCTCTCATACAGCTGTGGAACAGACAACTGGACAATTGGCGCAGACTCACAAGTCACTTGACTACTGTCATATCTCTGGTCTAACGCAGCTTGTGGTGAGATCGTATGAGTAGGAGCTGCTGCATGAACAGTAGATGGTGAAGGACGATTCTGAAGTGGCATAACGGTGTTGAGGTCAGAAGGCCCTGCTGTCGAACCCTGATGGGCCAACCACTGACTAGGGTGCTTAAGAGTCATGTGTTTTCGCATACTGCTGGTGCTCAAGTTTACTTTGCCCTGGCCTCTGCTCAGCCTGGCATAGCAGATGTTACATATAACCACATTTGGTGCTGATGGGCTATCTTTGAAAAATTTCCAGACAATGGATGTTCGTCCTTTAGGTTGTGGTGTAGGAACTGAAGGATGAGTCTGGCCAACACAAACTGTAGACACATTTTGGCCAACTGTTCTTAAAGTTGGGGCAACAGTTGGTACAGTTTGTGCAACAGTTGACACAATTTGGGCTACTGTTGTCACAGCTTGGATTCGGGATAAAGGAGTAAGCCTGGGTGCTTTAGGCGGTGGTACATAACCACTTTCCTCCTCCTGGCTGCTCTGTCGGCTCTGCATGTCAAGTGTCCAGGTTGGATCAGTGGTCTCATCATCCACCCCCTCCTCCTCAAAGTCATCTGGATAACGTGACTGGTCAGGCTGGCCAGATGAGATGTGTGTCTCATCATCATCATCATCCTCCACCTCCTGAGACGGCCTATGGCTTTGTTGAAAGGGACGTTCTTCAGGACGAGGTGAATCCAAACTTTGTCCATAGATGGAATGTACGTCTGGTTCAAGTATCTGTTCAGGCAGTGACAAAGAAAGGTCCGGTTGTCTGAATGGCTGATAAGAACCAAATAAATCTTCAGAATGCCCAAGTTCGCGGTCTAAATTTTCCTCCGTCTGGCGATGGCTTGAGGAAATAGGAAGATTTTGTGGATTAGATGACCCCGCGTTGTCAGTAGCGGCACTTGAATATGGTGTCAAGGATGATTGTGTGCTGCCAGAACCCGTGGTTGATGTCTTGTCAGCCATCCAAGATGTTATTTGGTCTTGATCTTCCGGCCTCAAGACAATTTTCGGTTGAGTACTGGGAAATTTAGACAGCAGGAAGGTGGATCGATCAATCCTTGTCTGTCTACTTCTACCAGTGCCTTGTTGTTCATGACTGCTAGGGCCCCGACCTCGTCCCTGTCCCTTTGCAGACTGGTTTTTGGGAATTTGGTGTTTTTGTGACATTGTTGACAAATGCACAGCCACCGAGATGGAGTTAGGTGTTGATGCAGGCGTCACTTACTGGCGGGTTAAGTGTGTGCTAACACTTGACAGTGAAGCACCACACTATTCCCTGAAAAAATTAGAAAGTGCGCACAGCCACCGAGATGGAGTTTGGTGTTGCTGCAGGCGTCACTTACTGGCGGGTTAAGTGTGTGCTAACACTAGACAGTGAAGCACTACACTATTCCCTGAAAAAATTAGAAAGTGCGCACAGCCACCGAGATGGAGTTTGGTGTTGCTGTAGGCGTCACTTACTGGCGGGTTAAGTGTGTGCTAACACTTGGCAGTGAAGCACTACACTATTCCCTGAAAAAATTAGAAAGTGCGCACAGCCACCGAGATGGAGTTTGGTGTTGCTGCAGGCGTCACTTACTGGCGGGTTAAGTGTGTGCTAACACTTGACAGTGAAGCACTACGCTATTCCCGGAAAAAATTAGAAAGTGCGCACAGCCACCGAGATGGAGTTTGGTGTTGCTGCAGGCGTCACTTACTGGAGGGTTAAGAGTGTGCTAACACTTGACAGTGAAGCACCACACTATTCCCTGAAAAAATTAGAAAGTGCGCACAGCCACCGAGATGGAGTTTGGTGTTGCTGCAGGTGTCACTTACTGGCGGGTTAAGTGTGTGCTAACACGTGACAGTGAAGCACTACGCTATTCCCGGAAAAAATTAGAAAGTGCGCACAGCCACCGAGATGGAGTTTGGTGTTGCTGCAGGCGTCACTTACTGGCGGGTTAAGTGTGTGCTAACACTTGACAGTGAAGCACTACACTATTCCCGGAAAAAATTAGAAAGTGCGCACAGCCACCGAGATGGAGTTTGGTGTTGCTGCAGGCGTCACTTACTGGCGGGTTAAGTGTGTGCTAACACTTGACAGTGAAGCACTACACTATTCCCTGAAAAAATTAGAAAGTGCGCACAGCCACCGAGATGGAGTTTGGTGTTGCTGCAGGCGTCACTTACTGGCGGGTTAAGTGTGTGCTAACACGTGACAGTGAAGCACTACGCTATTCCCGGAAAAAATTAGAAAGTGCGCACAGCCACCGAGATGGAGTTTGGTGTTGCTGCAGGCGTCACTTACTGGCGGGTTAAGTGTGTGCTAACACTTGACAGTGAAGCACTACACTATTCCCTGAAAAAATTAGAAAGTGCGCACAGCCACCGAGATGGAGTTTGGTGTTGCTGCAGGCGTCACTTACTGGCGGGTTAAGTGTGTGCTAACACTTGACAGTGAAGCACTACACTATTCCCTGAAAAAATTAGAAAGTGCGCACAGCCACCGAGATGGAGTTTGGTGTTGCTGCAGGCGTCACTTACTGGCGGGTTAAGTGTGTGCTAACACTTGACAGTGAAGCACTACACTATTCCCTGAAAAAATTAGAAAGTGCGCACAGCCACCGAGATGGAGTTTGGTGTTGCTGTAGGCGTCACTTACTGGCGGGTTAAGTGTGTGCTAACACTTGGCAGTGAAGCACTACACTATTCCCTGAAAAAATTAGAAAGTGCGCACAGCCACCGAGATGGAGTTTGGTGTTGCTGCAGGCGTCACTTACTGGCGGGTTAAGTGTGTGCTAACACTTGGCAGTGAAGCAGCACACTATTCCCTGAAAAAAATTATTAAGTGCGCACAATTAGTCGCAGAAGTAGGTGGCGTACGTGCTATTTGCAGCTAGGAGAGCAGCAACGCACTGTTCTGCCACAGACAAAATAACGCTGAAGGGGTTTTTAGGACCCAAAATCTATCAGCTGGCAAAAAATTGTAAATAGTACCTCAGCTAAGCCTCTCACTTCAGCTATTAGAACAGCTGAGTGAGTAAGCGAAGCTATGAGGTCGCTCCTGTGAACACTGTAAAGGCTGCAGCTCCCTGCTTCCCTGCCTGCCTACAGTGTCACAGTACACAGTACTTCTCTGTCCTCCTGCTAGCTCTCACAAGAGCTGTTTGGGGTTAATATAAGGAATCTTGAAGTTCCCTACACTCACTGACAATCCCTATGATCTGCTCCAGAATCTACCTCACCCTGTTCTAGCTCAGATCTTCAGAGAAATGTGCTCAAAATGGCGGTGGCAAGGCTTATATACAGCCTTGCCTGTCATCGATGACATAGCCATCACGATGGACAGAAGCCAATCATAGTAATGCCACAAGAAGAGGGCTGTGGCATTACTGAATAAGATTGGCTAACATGCTTGTCCATCTTCACAAGTTTGTCTGACCTAACACGCTAGGCTGTCTCGGAAGATTTGTCGGAACATAACAGATTCTGTATTCGCGAGTCCCGAATACAGAATACAGGACTCGGATTCGTAGACTCGCTAGGATTCGCTAGGAGTCGCTACGACTCGCTCGGAATCGCTACTTACAGCGGGTATCCGTGAAGCGGTGCCATTCTCTAAACGATTTGGGGGAGATTCAAGCTACATAGCGATGTGATATAGCGAGTCTCGCTAGTAAAACTAGGATTCCCATTAACTTGAATTGGACTCGCTACTTTGCGAGTCCTCGCTGGGAAACTCGCCGAGTAGCGAGTCCTGCGAGTCCCTTACTACTCGCCGAGTAACGAGTCCTAGCGAGTAGATTCGCCCATCACTAGTTATCAGTCATTGTACAGGAGGAGGTGAGCTGTGATATACCTATTGTGAATGATGGATCCTGTGTTATCTACTGTATATAGAGGTGTTATCAGTAATTGTACAGGAGGAGGTGAGCTGTGACATCACCTATTGTGAATGGTGGATCCTGTGTTATCTGCTGTATATAGAGGTGTTATCAGTCAATTTACAGGAGGAGGAGGTGAGCTGTGATATCACCTATTGTGAATGGTGGATCCTGTGTTTATCATACTGTAACATAGAGGTTGTTATCACCATTGTACAAGAGGAGAAGGTGAGCTGTGATATCACCTATTGTGAATGGTGGATCCTGTGTTGTCTACTGTATATAGTGGTGTTATCAGTCATTGTACAGGAGGAGGAGGTGAGCTGTGACATCATCTATTGTGAATGGTGGATCCTGTATTATCTACTGTATATAGAGGTGTTATCAGTCATTGTACAGGAGGAGAATGTGAGCTGTGATATCACCTATTGTGAATGGTGATCCTGTATTATCTACTGTACATAGAGGTGTTATCAGTAATTGTACAGGAGGAGGTGAGCTGTGACATCACCTATTGTGAATGGTGGATCCCTGTGTTATCTGCTGTATATAGAGGTGTTATCAGTCATTGTACAGGAGGAGGAGGTGAGCTGTGACATCAGCTATTGTGAATGGTGGATCCTGTGTTGTCTACTGTATATAGAGGTGTTATCAGTCATTGTACAGGAGGGGGAGCTGAGCTGTGATATCATCTATTGTGAATGGTGGATCCTGTGTTATCTGCTGTATATAGAGGTGTTATCAGTCATTGTACAGGAGGGGGAGCTGAGCTGTGATATCACCTGTTGTGAATATTGGATCCTGTGTTATCTACTGTATATAGAAGTGTTATCAGTCATTGTACAGGAGGAGGAGGTGAGCTGTGGTATCACCTATTGTGAATGGTGGATCCTGTGTTATCTACTGTATATAGAGGTGTTATCAGTCATTGTACAGGAGGTGGAGGTGAGCTGTGTTATCACCTATTGTGAATGGTGAATCCTGTGTTATCTACTGTATATAGAGGTGTTATCAGTCATTGTACAGGAGGTGGTGAGCTGTGATATCACCTATTGTGAATGGTGAATCCTGTGTTATCTACTGTATATAGAGGTGTTATCAGTCATTGTACAGGAGGGGGAGCTAAGCTGTGACCTCACCTATTGTGAATGGTGGATCCTGTGTTATCTACTGTATATAGAGGTGTTATCAGTCATTGTACAGGAGGAGGTGATCTGTGACATCACCTATTATGAATGGTAGATCCTGTGTTATCTATTGTATATAGAGGTGTTATCAGTCATTGTACAGGAGGAGGTGAGCTGTGACATCACCTATTGTGAATGGTGGATCCTGTGTTATCTCCTGTATATACAGATGTTATCAGTCACTGTACAGGAGGAGGTGAGCTGTGACATCACCTATTATGAATGGTAGATCCTGTGTTATCTATTGTATATAGAGGTGTTATCAGTCATTGTACAGGAGGAGGTGAGCTGTGACATCACCTATTGTGAATGGTGGATCCTGTGTTATCTCCTGTATATACAGATGTTATCAGTCACTGTACAGGAGGAGGTGAGCTGTGACATCACCTATTGTGAATGGTGGATCCTGTGTTATCTACTGTATATAGAGGTGTTATCAGTCATTGTACAGGAGGAGGGCAACTGTGATATCACCTATTGTGAATGGTGGATCCTGTGTTATCTACTGTATATAGAGGTATTATCAGTCATTGTACAGGAAGAGGTGAGCTGTGATATCATCTATTGTGTATTATCGCCTGTTTATTTACTATTATAATCCAGTGTGTGATAATAATGAGACGGCTGAATAGTCATCTGTACAGAGCAGGAAGTATGACTCTACTATAAGGTCCATTGGACACTATGAAAATTGGAAGATCTTTAAATATCTTAATAAAGACATACAGAAAAAAGTATTTTTTAGTAAGGAAGTTAACACAAAAACGGATTCTACAATAGTTCAGATTTCAATGACACTTTACCTTTACTTATTGAATATTGTAACATTTTAACTTTTCGTGTCTACCCAAAACATTCACCAGAAAAATCCCATTCAGCTTCTTATTTGCTCCTTGCACTTTCACAGCTCCAGGATTTCTGTGCTCCTGATATTACAGCCTTGTGTATTTTTTCAGCCTCATATGTTCTTCTTGTATGAAGAAATTACTACATGAAATGTGTAAGGACTGTGACAAACGGACCACACACAGCGAGAGGCCAGAGGACAATAGGGGAAGGTGCAATCCAAGAACAACACATAGTTTGGAGCAATCAGGGCTGCAATGTCTCCACAGTCTCCTAATCTTAATGCACTACTGTTTATTGTTGTGCTCTCTATTCCCATGAATTTAGGCCAAGGATTAGAGAATTCTGACTTTTTAAATACAGAGGATTAAATGGCCAATTTGTTCATGATGATTTTATGGGGGTTATTTGCATGGCTCGCCTCTGGCAAATCTGAGGCAGACCCAAGACCAAGAGTTTCCCCAGATATACCGTACATCCATCCCCCTGGACACTTGAATTTACCGTATTAGACATTTGTAGTTACTTGTCAAAAATATATAACATTTGATGGAACGATAACATGTGTTCTTACTGTTCAAATAACAGAGTTCCCCAACTATAAAGTATTTCAATAGTAACTCCTTCACTCCACAATTAACAAAATGTACAGAATTCAGGCATCAATTATATTAACAGAAATTATACATTATTATATATATTATATATATACACACTACCGTTCAAGAGTTTGGGGTCACTTAGAAATTTCCTTATTTTTGAAAGAAAAGCACATTTTTTTTCAATGAAGCTAACATTAAATGAATCAGAAATACACTCTATACATTGTTAATGTGGTAAATGACTATTTGTGGCACCCCGCAACGAGTGCGTCACAGGAGGGTACTGCACCCCGGACTGAAGGTGCAGTATTCTCTGTCTCAGTGGTGAACAGGTTAATCCCAAGGCTCCATGTACCACATGCAACATCTAGAGACAGAGGACCAATTAGATATTGGGAGTCGCAGGCCAACGGCAGCCATGAAGCCCCGCAGACGGATGATCAAGAGGCTGGCAGCCATGAAGCCCCGCAGGATCAGACTGATGAGGAAAGTACAGCAGAAAAAAGCCCCGCGGTGCCTAGCCAACTAGATGACCCACACCAGGAAGGAGAACAACACCCTGCCAAGGAGCCAGATGTAGTGGTCGAGGATATCGAGGAAGAGGAGTATCGGGTTCCGGACGAAGAGGAGGAACCGGAGGAGACCAGCTCTGAGGAGGAGGGCGAGTTAGAGATTCCTGCCGCGCAACCGCCAGCAGAAGCTCGGGTGGAATGGTGGGGTGCCGCGGCGGCGTCCGCCAGCAACAGCAACAATTGCACCCCAGTGCAAAGTTACAGGCAAACACAGACTTTGAATAGCGCCGCAAACCGGAGGGGCTACGTCCAGACCGTTTACCGGGTTGACGACGCAGAGCGACAGCAACGCCGAGATGAGTGGTGGGCCCGGGAGCAGGAGAACCTGCAAGTGAGAGCGGAGGCCCGCCGCCAACCACCTATGGCTACCGAACATAGAGAGAAAGGTACTGTCACCACCTTTAATTTGGAGAACGGGTGGGGTTTTGCCCGGGAGGAGGGATTGTACAAGGAGGTGTTCATCTCCCGCCGGGATGTCGAGTCCCACCTGCCCAAAGGACACCCCGACCGAGATCTGTACCGGGGTGAGACAGTTTCGTACGAGCGGCATGCCGGGCCCCGAGGGTGGTATGCCCTCCGGGTCCGCAAATGTGAGCTCTAAATATAAAAAGTAATTACATGCTTAACCCGCTATGTTGAAAATGCTCATAGACTTTGTGAGGACATTCCAGTTTCAGTTTATGTGTTAGATAATGTGCAACGTGGCCCGGCGGTAACCCGGACATTGCAAAAAAGACAGTGAGACTAACCGCTGGGTCCGCAGGAGTTAAACCGGTTCCGTAGAACTGCTAGCCGTAACGTTTAAAGATAATGTGCCACGGGAAGAAGTGAAACTTAAATGCCGTTAATAAAAGTGTTTCTTATTCATGTTATTGCATAAAATGTTCGCTCTGTACTGGGTTGGGTAGCGTGACACTTGGGGACAAGTGTAATTCCCCAAGGGGGAGTGTGGCGCCCCGCAACGAGTGCGTCACAGGAGGGTACTGCACCCCTGACTGAAGGTGCAGTATTCTCCGTCTCAGTGATAAACAGGTTAATCCCAAGGCTCCATGTACCACATGCAACATCTAGAGGCAGAGGACCAATTAGATACCCGTTTCCTGGGCAACCGGTCCTGGTAGGAGGAGAGTGAGATGTATAGCAGTGGGGAAGAGAAGAACAGAGTTAGAAAGTTGGAGAGACAGGAACAAGAAGTCAAGTCATGACAGAACAGCTAACAGGGAGGGCACAGAGCAGTGGTGACCCAGAAGTGAAACGTGCAAAGAGAAGCAGAAACAGGAATTAGACAACCCGAGCCCAGTCCAAACCCGGAGTATCGGCTCCGAGGTGGTACAGACGCTTCACCGCTGCACCACAGAACCCGGAGTGATTGAGAGCTTTATAGGAGTGCAATACACAGCTTACCATCACCGCAGCTGTGCCGGGGGTACCCACCATTGAGGTTCAGGGACCTATCAGGAGTCACAGGCCAACGGCTCGGGTTCCCAACAGAAGATCCACTGCATCCTGACCTGGTACACTAGAAGCATTGACAAGAAATAGGGACAGTCAGTATAAAGAAAGACACTGTGGAGCCTTGGAGGGACACTGTTCATCACAGGGACCACCCGGTCCGTTACCTAGAAGTGGAAACCGTTACACCTGTTACTGTGAAATAACTGAGTAAAGACCCGTTCAGAGGATCTACGTGTCTGCGCTGCTGGAAAACGCTGCCCTTAATTACCCTATGTTTACCTTCACTACCTGTCACACAGGCAGCTGCTCGGAGTGCGCTTTACAGCACCGCACAGGAAACGCTGTCTGCAACGTTTCCTGTGCGGCGCTGTAAAGCGCACTCCGAGCCGCTGCCTGTGTGACAGGTAGTGAAGGTAAACATAGGGTAACTAAGGGCAGCGTTTTCCAGCACCGCATAGCGGTAACGCTATGCGGTGCTGGAAAAAGTTCTAAGTTAAAACCGGAATCCGGCAGGCTAGGGTCAAAATGGAGATGTGACCCTGGCCTATAACAGGTTTTATAGGAGGCTGGATGATTTCCTCAGCAAAAATGTCATTATGGGTTATAGATATCTGAGTGACAAATGTAGAAATCGAGGTAAGTTGAACTTGATGGACCGAGGTCTTTTTTTTAACCTATGTAAAGGTGCTATTACACGGCACGACATCTTTAACGATGTCACTGATACGTCATGAGTTTGGAGGCGTTCCAGCAACATTGATAGGACGTCGTCGCGTGTAACACCGAGATTCAACAACGATAAATTGTTGGATTCTTGAACATGTTCTCAAACCACACGATCAACGATCAGCCAACCTGCTATATCATTGTGTGTGACATCGCAATAACGATGTCGTTGATGACTTCGCCCATTCACAGCAATGAGCAGGTATCGTTTGCTGGTTGTGTGAACAATACCTGCTCACAAAATCGGTGAGTTGTCCACAATATCAAACGATGTCAAAACGATGTCTGCAATGACCACGCGCCCACGAGATCATTGCGGACATCGTTCCATCGTCGTGCCCGTGTAACAGTACCTTAACTATCATGTGTGAACAGGACTCGTGCTGCCTTTAATAATGGGCCAAGTATGATTTATTACCGATAATTAGTAGTGTATCTTCCCATGTAAATGGTTATTAAGTGACCACACATTGGTAAATATTAACTGATCAGCTGTCGTTTAATGCCGCAATGTCGGGTGGTTGAAATGGACATCTAGGAAAAATACATAACTTTATTTCATTCAGTTAAACTTAGATAATGTGTTAACATAACTAGAAAGTAAAAAATAACAACAGAAAAAAACATTTAGCATCTTCTTATTTTTCCGAATGGGATCTCAGAAATAACCCTTTAATCTCTACTCCAGGTGCAGGCTTCATGTTCTCCACCAGGTCAGTGACATACATTGATGAAGATGCAAATTGTTGCTCTTGTGCTCCGGAATGAACTACATCAATGTGATATATATTCCCACAGAGAGAGGGGCTTACACTGTTACTTACACAGATGTAGGGTCTACAGCACGATCTTAGGAGACGCTCATCATTTAGGTGGTCTCATAGATCCCTGAACAAGTAAAGGTTGAACCCATCCCTCTACTGAGCCTGCGAAAACATAGTAAATAAGTATGAAAAATTGTAATAGTGCAGAGAACTAGTAACGTTTCCTCTACATGTGGTGGAAGGATCCCACGTGATGAAGAGGACTCATCCTAATCTCTTTACTTCTTTAGCATCTTAGAGGCATGAATAAGGTTTATCAAAAACTTTATATATTGTGAGCAAAGCTTTTACATTCCCAGAAAAAAAATGTTAAGATTATATTCCACCAAATTGTATCCATTTTGAAAAACATGATGTGTAGGTTATGTGAGCTCCTAATACGAGGATTGAACGAAAAGCAGTGCCTCCACCTTCGTAACTCCTCAGCAGATGGCATCACTGATATGCGGCAGGTACTGGACTTGTTCAGTAGACTCTCCTCTACAGCTCCAGTTGGCGGGAAGCCTTGTCAATGAATGGTTGTGTTGTTATAGTGTAAAGAATTGAACTCTGAGCAAACAATCAGTCATTTATGGTGATTGTGTTGTAAGCACTGTGTGTTGTTGGGCCAGAAAGGTCAAAGATGGTCAAAGAGGGTCCGAAAAGAAAAGGTAAATGTTTTCCTGCAGCATGACAATGCCAGACCACACATTTCACAGGCCACCACAGCAGAACTTCAGAGACTAAAGCTCACCACTGTACGCCATCCTCCATCCAGATCTGGCACCGTCTGACTTCCATCTGTTCCTTATAATAAAAGATCTATGGGGACATCACAATGCATCTGATGAAGATGAGAGAACTGTGAAAAGAAAGGTTGTGGAAAGAGCGTCAACTTCAGTGAAGTTGTTCATCGTTAGCAGAAGTGTGTCCAATTGTCTGATGATTATGTGGAAAAGTGAATATCGGCACATTCTAAGGATTATTTCTGTGTTTGATTTATTAAAATATTCCCATTGAAACCGGTTACGAAGGTGGAGTCATAATTTTTCATTCAATCCTCGTAATACACTAAATAGAAAGCGCTTGTTCAGATCTTCAGAACTCCTCAGGGTTGATCACGAGGTTACCTGTTGTTGATCTTTTAATTCAGTGAACATTATGTAACTGAGAATTCCTTAAGGGGTTTTGGAATGTTTTTTCAATAATGCATAAAAGCCCAAATTTAGCGACTGACCTTCAATGATGTGTGTCACCAGGTTTTTGCCACCTAATCTGAGAGCAGCATGATGTAGGGTCAGATCTCCTTATTCCTGCGATATGTCACTTACTTGGCTGCTCAGTGTAGTTTTGATAAATTCACTGTTTAACTAGCTGGAGATTATCATTAGAGGACTACTTGACCTGCTACCAGGGAATCCATCATATTCATGAGATTTATATAGCCCTGACTCACCATTGATTACAGGAAAAAAACAAAGAAAGCTGACAATCAGTGGTGTGGGCTGGGTTTTACACAGAAAACTGCCAATCAGTAGTGTGAGTGGGGTTATACACAGCTGACAATCAGTGTTGTAGGCGGAGTTACACAGAGAAAACTGTCAATCAGTGGTGTGGGCAGGGTTGCACAGAGAAAACTGCCAATCAGTGATGTCGGCGGGATTATACACAGATAGTTTCCAATCAGTGGTGTGGGTGTGGTTTACAAAGAAAACTGCCTATCAGTGATGTGGGTGGGGTTATAGAGCTGCACATTCAAATAACTGCTAAATATGCAGCAGAGAAAACAACATTTTAGCAAAACTACAGCAGGCAGTTTAGTTTGTAACACATCGTTGGAATCAGGGTCTCTGTCTCTATGTTATGCTGATCTCAGATGGGATGGCAAAACCCTGGTGACAGATTCCCTTTAAGTGGTGCACAACCACAAAATCCAAGAAGCCATACTGGTTTAAGCAAATGACCATTGTAAGAAAGTTCTGGACTTTACTGAGAAGGACCTGTAGCTTTTGTCACATGGAATAAACACAGTACCTAAGAACTAGAATTAAGCAAAACCACAATAGCCCACTTTGGGAATGAGAGTCTCATCCAAAATTCGTGCAAAATTCTAATATATCAGCTCCACCAGGATTTTTAGAGGAAATGTGTAACCTTGTGGCAGGATGGAGAATTAAATGGAATCTGTCACCGGGTTTTTGCTTCTCTGCCTGAGAGAAGCAACATGTAGGTGTGGAGCAGGGGTGGGGAACCTCAGGCCCCAGCACCAAATGTGGCCCTCGATGACTTTTTTGTGGCCCCTGGGTAGATTCCTGGGGACCGCAGGGCTCACTCAGGTTGTCAGACATGTTTTGCCAACTGTCTGCCCTTTAAATCCAGCTCTCCAGTGATCTCTATGCCCCAGCCTTAGCCTCCTCAGTGAGGTATATGCCCCCAGCCTCTCCTGTGATGTCTAGGGCTCTAGCAAACCTGAAAAAGCAGTTGAGAAGCAACATGACCAATATCACTCACGCTACAGAGAAGAAGCTCCAGCCACCACAGTAGGGGTGAGTTGATTGTTTAACCAAATATAGTGGGTCATTTTCAAGTTGATAATTTTGTACGGCCCCCGAAGGATTGTAGAAATCTCCAAATGGCCCTCGGCAGAAAAATGGTTCCCCGCCCCTGGTGTACAGACTCTGATTCCAGCAATGTGTCTCTCATTAGATTGCTTGCTGCATACTTGATAACATCTCTGTTTAAACTCCCTGTTAAAATCCCTTTGACTACTTATAGCTGAGGGGTGCAGTCACAAAAGTGTTACACCCAAGATTAAGGCTACAAAGAACAACCAGATAGAAAAGAGTCCTAAACACCTACAACACTAAAAGAAAACAGATTCACTCAATACCAGTTGTAGACCTGCGATCAATAAAGCGTTGTGACTAGTGATGAGCAAATAGTAAGATATTCTATGTTTGAATAGCTCTATACAAATACTTGGAAATGTACGAGTAAGGAATCCAATGCAAGTCAATGGGGAATTCCCTCGGATATGAATACTGAAATGTGGCGCCCCACCGGTCTGGACGCCACGAGGGTGCTGCACCCAAGCCACGGGTGTGGTTCTCCAGTAGTCAGGAGATTGGGGATGGTAGGTGTAAGATCCTCAATGCACACACACTTAGGACCCCTGGGGACCAAGGGCAAACCTGGGGGGAGGGCCAAATGGGACAACAAGGGAAGAGAAATGTAGGTGAGAGAGAGAGAACAAGAACAAGTATCCAGGTGAAGAACTAAAAGAGAGGAATACAGAGAGTAGAAAAGTCGAGTCGAGTGAGGAGGAGAGAACAGCTAAACTGCAGAGAAGGGGACTTGAGCTATGCTATGCTCGTCCTGGAAAACTGACAGGAAGGAACCCTAGGGGCACCAGCGGAGCTGAAGCGGCCCATGCACCTGAATCCAGGACTGGTAATACCAGACGGAGGGGTTGTGGTCTAGAAACAGGGACCGAACCTGAATACGGCACGGGAGTCCAAACCCAAACCATTTAACTGGAGGCTACGAGTTTCATAGGAGCTGTGGCTCACACACCTGGCACATTCCCCGAGAAAGAAGCCGGACAAGGGTCTGGGGACAAGGTACCAGTCGCCCACTAATACCCGAGGCTGCCAGACTAGGGCTCTGCACCAGAGGTGCTGTCAGGCAGAGGCGCTGAGGAACAGGACCAGAGAAAGGCAAAGACAGACACACCACCGAGGATCTCATACCTGCTGCCCCGATCTCTTAAAGACTACACAGGCCGGAACTTATCTGAGAGAGTGTAACATCTATGAGCTGTTGAAACTTGAAGCTTGCTGTGAGTAAATCCAGGAACAGAGTTGCAGAACTGTGTGAGACTGTGTTATTTGTGCAGCAATCTCAGCAAGGTAAAGTGGCCTAACATTAACCCCCTGCCTGCAGGAGACTCCCTATTGCTCCATCCGCTGCCCTGGGGACCCGCTCCACCTTTGGGGAACCACTACATCCCAGCTACCCGTCCATCATCCCCAGAGGTTCTGCAGCAGCGGCGGCTATCCATAGCCACAAACCACAGGTGGCGTCACGAACAATTCTCCCTTTTAAACCACCCTATCCCTATGCACTCCCTAAGGACTCTTTGACGCTGAACCCAGGGTCACGGAGCAGGGTCTCGACCCCTGTGACTCTCCAGAAGCACTGAAGCTCGGTTTCGAGTGCCCCGCGGCCCTGGGGCCCATCAGTAACATAGCAAAGTATTCGGTTAGAGCTACCCAACCCTGAATATCATACTACGCGTTTATCACTAGTTGTGACCTTCTGGTTCCAGATTCACCAGAGATTTTCCGAGGGTGAAACACACTTGTAACACTTTCCCTTTTGGATTTGTCCATTTGGTTCACCATTTACCCCCTCCATAGTCTACCCCATCACTCTATAGTCCATACATTGATGCATGATGTCTACACTATGAAGTTTGGATTGTTGTTTGTCTCCACTAGATATTCTTATCCCTTTAAGCACCAAAGACATGCTGTAGAAAAACTATATAGGCCATAAAATTACGAGAAATCCATCTTTCATGACCATATAGTTCCAACATCTGATGTGGTTCAGTTGGACTTTGATGGGCTTCCTTAAACTCCTTTGCAACCTCCATTGCCAGACCATGGCCTTTCTGTTATTTTGTCACTTTCTTTCCCCTTCTCTATTTCTTCATCTCATCCACTTGAACATTAAATCAAGCCACGGTAATGCAAACACTTCAGTCATCGTCGTGCACGCCCGTTCTCCAATTAATTACTTTCTACGAGTTGTGAAAACAATCATTTTGTAACAATATTCTTTGGGTAATCCGTGAGTTGAGTTGTTAGGCACGCATCATTTATTCATAATAGCTGAAAAGATCCATTACACTCTTTTTCTTAACTGCGAATACAAATTAACTCAAAGATAGAATCAAAATGGAGTCTTCCTCGAAGCAAATGTACAATCGTTACTTTTATTTGTAAGTTTGTGTTGTGCACTGGAGGTTTTGAAAAAGGCTCGTAAAGCTGCAAAAACAAAGCAGTCAGGTGTGAAGCTCCCTGGTTTATTGTGCCACAATCCCATCAGGTCCATTTGGAAAGACAATTTATTTAATTTAAGAATTTTAGAATCTCAATTATCACCTGTAACAAATCGTATGGTGTCGGGAACTAAAGTTTTTAAAGCTATCTGCTTTTTCTTGCTGAATCTTTTTGTTAAAGTTCTGACTATGGACTGAAATGTTTTTTCTTGAACACATTTTTCACACTGTATTCATAAAGTATTGGACACCTGCAGACGTTTTCACGACCTACCATTCTGTAGCCATAAAGATTAATATGGAGTAGGTCCCCACTTTGCACACATAACAGCTCTTGATCTTCTGGGAAGGATTTCTACAAGATTTTGGAGGTAGCTATGGGATTTTTTTGCCAGTTTATCCATAAAAACATTTGTGAGGTCAGATCTTGTGTTTTGGAGAAGATACACCCATCATGTCCTGTCTAGTTCATTCCAAATGTAATTGTTGGTGTTGAAGTCTGGGTTTTGGGGAACCCCCCCATGCATTGGGTAACTTGTCTGCCTGCTAGTAGCAAAAAGTCAAATATTCAAGATTATCTAGCACCCCTTTCTTTTAGGCTGGGGCTATAAGGCAAAGTATACTGCCTGACAGCTCTACCCTCTCCTAGTGTATCCCCACCCATCCCTTGTAGACTGTGAACCATTGCTGGCAGGGTCCTTTTCCCCCTCATCTACTGTATCCTCACTCATCCCTTGTAGACTGTGAGCCCTCAATGGCAAGATCCTCTCCCCTTATCTACTGTATCCTCACCTATCCCTTGTGGACTGTGATCTCTCATGGGTAGGGTTTTCTCTCCTCACCTACTGTATCCTCACCCATCCTTTTTAGACTGTGAACGCTTGTGGACAGGGTCCCCTCCCCTCACCTACTATATTCTCACCCATCCCTTGTAGACTGAGAGCACTCGTGGGCAGATTCCTCTCTTCTCTTCACTTATAGGGATGAGCAAACCAGAGCTGTAAAGTTCTGGACCCGTACCGAACACATACTGTTCAGTCACAAGGTCCAGAACACGGGTTTCCAAGGGAAGTCCGTGTTACAGTTCGGGTCCAGTTCAGGTACGCATCCTTCCATCTCGCTGTCCCAGTCGCTTCTGCTTCCGGGGCCACTCATTAACTTCTGCGGTATTCACTGCACTGACGGCGCTCGGCAATTTCCATCCGGCATCAGCAGTCTTCGTCTTTTTCCTGCCAGCGTTGGCAGTGTTCGCGCTGTGATGTCATGGTTCACCCGCTGTCGTGGCCCGAGCTATGACCTCGGGTGAACTCAGACTGTCACTGATGGTCTCAGCCTGTTCTCGCTCTGCATAGACGTTAGTCTATGCAGAGCAATGTAGCAGTGCTGACATTGCTCTTTTCGACTGTTGGACTAAGGATTGTTTTTTATAATAAACATGGAGTCTCTAAATATTTTTTTTGCTTTATTTCTAATTAAAAAAATGTTCTCTATGTTGTGTTTTTTTTAACTTTACTAAAATGTCTAATATTGGCATGACCCCATGAATTTCAGGCTTAGGGCCAGCTGAAAATACATAGCTTGCCCTAACCCCATTATCACCCAGTGAGCCACCCGCACCAGGGCCCTGGATTAGTTGGATACAGCGCCAGACGATGGCGCTTCTATAAACGGGCCATTTTCTGGGGTGGCTGCGGCCTGCAATTTACAGCGGGGGAAAGGAGCGCAGAAAGCTTGGGCCATCCTGCTCTGTGGATTCCAGCCCCCAGCTGCCTAGTTGAACCTGGCTGGACACAAAAATAGAGTGAAGCCAACATTGATTTTTTTTTTTACAATTATTTCACGAAATTCATGAAATAATTAAAAAAAGGGCTTCCCTATTTTTTTGTTTCCAGCCAGGTACAAATAGGCAGCTGGGGGTTGGGGGCAGCCTGTACGTGCCTGCTGTACCTGGCTGGCATACAAAAATATGGCGAAGCCCATGTCAAATTTTTTTTTAATAGTTCATAAAAAACAAAAAAAACACACAAGGAACTGCATCTTTATTAACCCCTTTACCCTCATGTCTGGGCTGAACACTCTCGGCTCTGCTTCATCAGAGACCAAGGTGACCAGCAAAACTTCTATCCCCTTAGTCCCTGAAGGAGAGCTTGGAGCGCTGCGGCATCGGAAGGGGGGGTAACTCAGGTCACCCGAGGACAGCTCAGGTCATGCCACCTGAGCTGTCCTTGCATGATCCCAGTGTTTCCCCGGTTACAATGCGATCGCGATCCTTATGCCAATTACGCACTGAGCTGTCAGAAGATTGCACCAAAAAGCATGAACTTCGTTGCGAAAACTGCGGGAAAAGTGCAGCGGTTTTAGTGCTTTATGTGGCCCAGGAGATGAAGATGAACACCTAGGACACAATGCACGCAGTTTCAGTCCTAAATTGCACCAAAAAGCTTGAAATCGGAGGCAAAAAATGCAATGTTTTTGTTGCGAATTTCATGTTTTTTTTTGCAGAATTTAGGCCTGAAACTGCATGCATTGTGTCCAAGGTGTTCATCTTCATCTCCTGGGCCAAAAAAAGCCCAAAAACCGCTGTTTTTCCTGTGGTTTTTTACCGCGGACTTCACGCTTTTTGGTGCAATCTTCTGACAGCTCAGTGCATAATTGGCAGAAGGAGCACGATCTGGGCATTGTAACGGGGAAAACTGGGGTCACCCGAGGACAGCTGTCCTCGGGTGACCTGAGTTACCTCCCCTTACGATGATGCAGCACTCCAAGCTCTCCTTCAGGGACCAAGGGGATACAAACTTTGTTTGTCTCCTTGGTCTCTGATGAAGCAGAGCCAAGAGTGCTCAGCACAGAGATGAGGGTCGATGGGTTAATAAAGATGCAGTCCCTAAATGTGTTTGATTTTTTATTTATAATTTTTTTTTTAATGGATTTTTCAAAAGAAAATCGACGTGGGCTTTGCCATATTTTTGTATGCCATGCCTATTTGTACCTGGCTAGAATAAAAAATATAGGGAAGCACTTTTTTTTAATTATTTCATGAATTTCGTGAAATAATTGTAAAAAATTGACATAGGCTTCACCCTATTTTTGTGTTCAGCCAGGTACAACTAGGCAGCTGGGAGCTGGAATCCGCAGCGCAGGGTGGCCCAAGCTTTCTGCCCCTCCCCCCACTGAGTTGCAGTCCGCAGCTACTCTACAAAGTGGCGCGTTTATAGAAGCGCCATCTTCTGGTGCTGTACCCGACTCATCCAGGGCCCTGGTGCGGGTGGCTCACTGGGTAATAATGGGGTTAGGGCCAGCTTTGTATTAGCAGCTGGCCCGAAGCCTGAAATTCATGGGGTCATGCCAATATTAGACATAACCACCATGAATTTCTAGTAAAGTGTCAAAAAAAATCACAACACACAGAAGAAAATATTTTATTGGAAATAAAACAAAAAAAAACATTTAGGGACTTCATCTTTATGTTAAAAAAATACTCAGTCCGACGTAGTCCAAAACAGTAATATCAGCACTGCTATATCGCTCTGCATAGACAAAAGTCTATGCAGAGCAAGAAGCAGGCTGAGACGGTCAGTGACAGTCAGAGTTCACCTGAGGTCATGGCCTAGGCCATGACTGCGGGTGAGCCCTGACGTGCCACCCGAACACTGCCGGCGTCGGCCGGAAAAAGAGCACCAGGCAGTGCAGTGAATAACCTGGACTTTAATGAGTGGCCCCGGAAGTAGAAGCAGCCAGGAGTCAGCGAGACGGGAGGACGGGTCGCTGGAAAGGTAAGTATAATTTTAATGTTTATTAATAATTTTATCCTTTTTTTTTTACAGATTCCCCCCCGCCCCACCCCCTCCATCCCATGTCTGTAAAGATAAAGCTCAGGGGGTTCGGATGCAAGTTCGCGTCATCCCCGGCCCGAGCTCGAACTTCACAAAAAATTCAGGCGAACCCGCCGATCCCGACCATTGGGGGGGTTCGCCCATCACTATTCACTTACTGTGTCCTCACCCATCTGTTGTAGACTGTAAGCCCTCGTGGGCAGGGTCCTCTCCCCTCACCTACCGCATACTCACTCATCCTTTGTAGGCTGTGAGTACAAGTGGGCAGGTTCCTCTCTCCTTTTCATCTACTGTACCCTCACTTATCTCTCGTAGACTGTAATCCCTCAAGGGCAGGACCCTCTCCCATCACCTACTCCATTCTCGCCTATCCATTGTAGACTGTGAGCCCTCACAGGAAGTGTCCTCTCTTCTTCTGTACCTGTCTGTGCCTTGTATTGCTCATATTGTACTTGTCTATATACCGTATATACTCGTGTATAAGCCGACCCGTGTATAAGCCGACCCCCCTACTTTTGCCCCCAAAATCTGGGAAAACCTATTGACTCGTGTATAAGCCGTGGGTGGACCCCAGCACAGGTATACAGCCCCCAGCAGTGTGGTATACAGGCCCCCGCAGTGGTATACAGGCCTCCCCAGTGGTAGTATACAGCCCCCAGAAGTGTGGTATACAGCAGCCTCCCCAGTGGTACATACAGGCCCCAGCAGTGTTACAGCAGCCTCCCCAGTGGTATATACAGCAGCAGCCCCAGTGGTAGTATACAGCAGCCCCAGAGATATATACAGCAGCCCCAGTGGTAGTATACAGCAGCCCCAGAGGTATATACAGCAGCCTCCCCAGTGGTATATACAGCAGCAGCCCCAGTGGTAGTATACAGCAGCCCCAGAGATATATACAGCAGCCCCAGTGGTAGTATACAGCAGCCCCAGAGGTATATACAGCAGCCCCAGTGGTAGTATACAGAAGCCCCAGAGGTAGTATACAGCAGCCCCAGTAGTAGTATACAGCAGCCTCAGTGGTATATACAGCAGCAGCCCCAGTAGTAGTATACAGAAGCCCCAGTGGTAGTATACAGCAGCCCCAGTAGTAGTATACAGCAGCCCCAGTAGTAGTATACAGCAGCAGCCCCAGTGGTAGTATACAGCAGCAGCCCCAGGGGGTATATACAGCAGCAGCCCCAGGGGGTATATACAGCAGCAGCCCCAGGGGGTATATACAGCAGCAGCCCCAGGGGGTATATACAGCAGCAGCCTCAGAGGTATACAGACCCCCCCATTAGTATACAGGGGCCCCAGCTGTATACAGCAGCCCCAGCTGTATACAGCCCCCCGTGGTATCCAGGGCCCCCCTTGCTGCACCTGTAAAGGAAGATGTCAGTATACTTATCGCTGCCGACGCCGCTCCGCTGCTCGGTCACCGCGCTGATCCGGGTCTTCATGCTTCCTGTTCCTTCTCCGGCGCCCGAACAGTGACGTAATTTCCTGAGCGCCGGAGAAGGAACAGGAAGCATGAAGACCCGGAGCAGCGCGGTGACCGAGCAGCGGAGCGGCGGTGGCAGCGATAAGTATACTGACATCTTCCTTTACAGGTGCAGCAAGGGGGGCCCTGGATACCACGGGGGGGCTGTATATACGGGGGGGGGATACCACGGGGGGGCTGTTATACAGTCATGTGTATCTCAGAATTACCGTATATACCCGTGTATAAGCCGAGGGGGGACTTTTCAGCACATTTTATGTGCTGAAAACCTCGGCTTATACACGAGTATATATGGTATGCCTCTTTTCACATGTAAAGAGCCAACGGCGCTATAATAATAAATAATAATAATGACTAACAAATTTGGGCATATTGATCTCCAATAACTATTATACAGCTACAATTCACCATTAAAAAAATAAATAACCAAGTCATAGCATGGTGCAGAATAGATGCAGTCGCAAGGTGTCTATAGGGGCAAGGACTGAGGAATTTGCAACCTGTGACCATAAATACTTAGATTTTTGTGACAATTGCAATCACATTAGATCTTGGTTTGCAAGTTAGTCCAACTGTTAAAGCTGAAATGTGACATTTCAATATATGTACTCCCCCACTAATCACACAAAGTAGTCCAATGCTTATTCTTCAACTATGGTACTTTCTTTCTTGTTAAAGCACCACTGCAGCTTTTTTTTTAAGTGCTAGAGTGGTGCTTTAAATGTAAAATCCCTGTGCCTAGTCATATCCTCATCTTCTTGTGTCTTCACCTCTTTCCAAGGCCGCTCTGGTTCCATGGCACCAACTTGAGCCCTTAACTTTGTCAGAATCAGAAGTTGCATAATTAAAGCTCATTGCATCTCTATGAGACCAGGATAAGGCCATAGTGAGGTCAGGATGAGGCCAGAAGGAGGCCATAATGAGGCTAAAACAAAGCCAGGATGAGACCAGAAAGATCAGGACAAGGCCAGGGTGAGGCCAGAATGGGAACAGAATGATGCTGAAATAAAGCTAAAATAAGGCTGGAATGAGACTAGAGTGAGATCAGAATGAGGCAAGGACAATACAAGAACGAGGCAAAGAAGAGGCCAGAACGAGACGAGAACAAGTACAGAGCAAGGTCAGGACAAGGCCAGGACAAAGACAGAATGAGACCAGAATAAGGTCAGGACAAGACCAGAACTAGGCCAGAACAAGGCCAAAATGAGGCCAAGATGAGGCTAGAATGAGCTCGAATAATGCCAGAATGAGGCCAAAATGAGGCCAGAAGGAGACCAGGATGAAGCCAGAACAAGGCCAGTACAAGGCCAGAGCAAGGCTAGAATGAAGCCGGAACAAGGCCGGTATGAATCCAGAACAAGGAAAGGATGAGGCCAGGATGAGACCATACCAAAGGTAGAATAAAACCACATGAGGAAAAGAATGAAGCCAGAACAAGTCCAGGACAAGGCCAGAGTGTGGGTAGAACAAAGCCAGAATGAGGAAAAGAATGAGACCAAGATGAGGCCAGAATGAGGCCAAAATAAGGCCAGGACAAGGTGTAGCGCCCCGCTAGTCAGCGCGCTACAAAAGGATACTGCACCCCTAACCGAAGGTGCAGTATGCCTTGTCCTGGTAGGGGGTAGTAGAAACCTGAAGCTCCATCACCACACACACATACACCTAGTGATATGGGACCAATTAGACAACCCATTACTAGGGTAACCGGTCCCAGTGGGAGGAGAGCTAGGGTATATAGTGAGTGGGGAAAGAGTGGGAAACAAGAGACAGAGCAGAGTTGAGAAGTAGAAACAGAACAGAAGAATGGAAAGGAGTTGAAGTGAAGGAGAGTGTAAAAGAGAAGTAAGAGGGAGGGCACCTCAACCTGGTGACCCAGACAGAGAGGGGCAAAGAAGAGGGCGACCAAACGCTCTGGCCCTGTCCGAAGCGGGGTACTGGCTCTGACGTGGATCAGAGGTCCATCCCTGAACCGCAAATTACCGGCGTGGTCGATGTCTTCATAGGAGCACGATCCAACCGCTCAAATCAAGCACGGTTTCCACCAGAAGTGCTAGACAGGGTTAGGTACGCTTTGGAGAGAAAGAGGGTTCCCATATCACCCGATGGGTCTGGTTGAACAAGTGGGATTCGTGCAGGGCAGTACAGAGTTAGAACAGAGCAAGTATAGAGAAGGAACATCACCGGAGCTTCAGAGGGACACTGCCTACTGCCAGCACCACCTGGTCCGCTACCCTAGCTGAAACAACTGCATACCCTATAAGACTGCAGATTACCAGACTAAAGTACCCGTGCAGAGTGAGCAAGTGTTCCTTACTGATGAACTGTAATTTACCTGCACTGCACCACAGAGAACGCGCAGCCACATTCCAGCCGCGCTGCCCTATTCCACCACTCTACAGTTACACCACTCTACACTTACTCTACAGCCCCAGGGAGCCTGTTCTTCCTGTAGGGAGCTACAACTCCTTGCTGCCGCCCATCACCCCAGAGGTCCCATCAGCGCCGGTGCCATCACCGGACCTACAGGTGGCATCACGAACTTCATAAACTTTACTATTATTTTTCTTTTTCCTCTTTTTATTGTCAGCGCAAGGGTACAGGCTCAGGCACCGACCACCCGTGTCATCCCTGCACCCGAACGCCCGAGACCTGAGAACCCCAGACCCTTGTGGGCACGACAAAGGTCAGCACAAGGCCAGAATAAGGCTGTGAAAAGGCCAGAACAAGGCCAGGATGAGGATCGGGCCAACTGAAAAGCAGGGGGGTCACTATCGGAGCGGGCCGACTGAAGAGCGGGGGGGTGCTTGCTGCCTCACTCACCGGCCTCGGCCCGCCTACTGCTCCACAGGTCCCGCAGTGATTGCGGCGACTGCGGCTGCAAACGCGGCCGCTATCACTGTAGGGGGTGGCCCTAAACTAGGACAATACCACCGGCCTGGGGGAAAATGCCTCCTTGTCACCTGGGCCAGTCCGCCCCTGGCTGTTGGAAAAAGGTCAAGGTGAGAATCAGACATGGGGCAGGAGACTTAGATTTAAAGAACCACTCAAGAGGTGCAATAACGAAAATTACTGAGGTGTTTTTTAATAGCATTTATTCATGCAATAGATTTCCAGGGACTGTGATTATGATGCATTTTGGGAAACTGACATCAACACTTCATGTACAACCACAAAGTTTCTGGCCTCCATCCTCTTCAACATCACTACAGCACATGAGGATTAAACATAAACCTCTAAATATTGTAGTTTGCCAGACATTATGAAGTGACCTTCACATTCCTAAAAATGATCTATATACTTACCTAATCATGTCTGTCATTCGCTTCTGCAGGAATGAGGCCGAATCCCACAATCCTCTGCACCGACTGGAAGTACGCCGGAAGCCATATTGGGACACACAAGTGTTGGATGTCCCAATATGGTGTCCATTGCCACACTCCTGCCGCACACCCCGCCAACACCCAATACCCCGGCTATATCTACCTCTGCCGCCTGACACCCCTGCTGCACCCACTTTCACCGCTCAACCCCCCTACTGCATACATACACACATGAACACATGTAAATGCATATGCACATTCACATACATGATCCCAAACAAGGAAAAATACATACATACATACACACACACATGCACTAATACACGCATGAACATACACATGCAGACACATATGTAAGCACATACATACATGCACACATGTGCATTCACACACACATATACAGACACATACAGTATACATGCACACATATGAACACATACACGCACACACATGCACATATAAACATATGTACACACACATACACATGCACAAGTACACACACATGTACATACAAACATGTACACACATGCACATACATAGACGTATACACATACACGCACATGCACGCACATGCATGCACATACACATCTTTGGAGACTCAGGTATACAAAGATGGTGGCAGCATGATGCATCTCACTTCCCTATGGCAAGATTACAGTAATTACAGGATTATGTTGAAGGAGAACTTGGTGGGAGCTAATAAAGTGGATAATGAGGCATCTTTATCTATTTTGTATGTAATAAAGGATTTCTCTCGGTGTTGTGTTTTTTTTAAAGTATTGCTAATGGTTGGCTATCATACTGACGGCTGACATTAGCAATAGGGCTTGACTTCAGCTGCCAAGAAAGCTGTATTAACCACTTTATTACCCAGTCTGCCACCGCTACATGGCAACTGGAATAGAGGGGTAACTGCTATTTTTAGAATCACTCATGGAGAAGCCAATTTTGGGAAGGCTGCTGGCTGCAATTTTCAGCAATGGGGGGCCAGAATGCTTGGGCCTCACCACACTGAGAATTCAATCCCTCAGCTGCCTGGGTTACTTTGGCTGGTAATAGAAAATGTGGCGAAGCCATCACTCATTTTTTTTTTAGTTATTTATTTAAATAACTAAAAAAGAATAGAGCTTCCCTGTATTTTTTATTGCCAGTGAGAGTAACACCATTCAGCGGGGATTGGCAGCCATTAGTTGCTTGGCTTACCTGCGCTGGCGAGAAAAAATACAGCAAAGCCCTACACATTTTTTACCAGGAAATTAAACACTTTATTATTAAAAAACCCCCACAGAAACAGGTTTTTAACTAAAAATACATCTATTTACATACATTGTAAGAGAACACGGGGGTAGAAAGAACTTGGACAGGAGGGAGAGATGGCTGCACCCCCCCGCACCACATCTAGTTATATAATAAAACAATCAAGTCTTTATGATGATCCGTCATGTTGACACAATGGAAAATGTTCCTGCACATGACGAAATGCAAAACTATCTTTCAAGATGCTAATCTATTATATTGATAATTTGGGAGGTTCCTGCCTTTTCTAGGTAAAAAATTTCTACTTGGACATAATTTTCTATGGGTGTACATTTTTTGTAATTTAGCACCATGTTGTATATTTAGGGCTTCATAAATTGTATTTTTGTGCCGTGTATGATTCAGACCAGGTCAAGGACAATTGTCTGGTACAGCATTATTCTTTTTGAATTCAGGAAAAAGATGTTTAATGCAGGTTGCTTGATATGTTCTCACAATGAGCTTCGAAGTTCATAAGAGGAGCCCAGTAGAAACCAGGATGGTGTATTTTGTCCTTCACTCAAGATAATATTTGAGTTGGTCTAGAAGACTTAAAATCACAAGTAGGAAATTAGAAACCATCATCCAACCATTGGTAGAACATACAGATCTTACCCAGGTGGACTTGATCCCAGGACTCCAGTGCTACAAAGTAACTTACCACAATCTCGCCCCAATATCCTCCCTGGTGACCATAAACACTATGGTCAACTGTGGGCATCACAATATTAATAGATCATATGTAACACAAAAAAGGGAGATTTGTAGGGGGGAAACAAGGGAAGTGTAGTATATTAATGATGAAAAGATTCCAATGATTAAAAACCACTCACCTCCTGGAGGTCTTGAAATATTGCATGTACATCCACTGTAGGTGGACAAGGAGATAGTGGGGATTCTCTTTTCAGTTTGCTGCACAACATTGACAAAACACATGAGCACTAGGAGGTGCTTCCATAGATGTCATAGTAAGAAGGTAAAGTGTCAGGTATACTGCGCTCCTGAGAGTTGAGGACCAGCCCATGATTCAACTTCAATAATTACTCTATTTGGACTCAGAACAAATGATCAAACAACGTTTTTCGACTCTCAGTCTTCCTCAGGTTTGATCATCACACCTGATGAAGACTGAGAGTCGAAACGCGTTGTTTGATCATTTGTTCTGAGTCCAAATAGAGTAATTATTGAAGTTGAATCATGGGCTGGTCCTCAATTCTCAGGAGCGCAGTATACCTGGCACTAACTTCTACAATAGATCATATGTGCCAAAGTTATAAGAAGTATTTTGCTCCTTCCATTACCTCTTTTTAAGGCTTCGTCTCTTCATATTGTCATTGGTCTTGAGTAAGGTCTTACAGTAATATGGGGAAGGAAACGGTGTCCTCCAGTCCGCGCTGCCAAGATCCACTTATTCCAAGGAAACACACGAGTAGACGTAGTATATCCAAAATCCTTTATTGCATCCTACGTGTTTCAGTGCCCTCCTGGCACCTTCCTCAGAGATCCCTGAGGAAGGTGCCAGGAGGGCACTGAAACGCGTAGGATGCAATAAAGGATTTGGATATACTACGTCTACTCGTGAGTTTTTCCTTGGAATAAGTGGAGCTTGGCAGCGCGGACTGGTGAACACCGTTTCCTTCCCCATATTACTGTGTGATTCCACGTGCAAGTGGTCGGTGGGAGTCCAGCAGCAGCCATCCGGATAAAACACTACATGTCTATATACCAGTTGTGGGTCGCACAACTGAAATAGGTGAGTGGTTCCTTACCACCGTACTGTGAGTGTCTAAGTGATAAGGCACTATTGCGCCTCTTGTTCCCTTCCCCTTTTTCTTTCATTTGAGTAAGGTCTTAGCACATATAATCTCCCACATAGAAACTTGCTTAATTAGTTGGTACATGAAAGCGTTGAATACACAACACAACTGGGACGCCAGACTAAATGCATCACCGGTGAAAATCAGAAGCTGCAGTGTTAGGTCAAGGAGGCGCGAGCAGCGAGGAGCATGGTAATTAATGGAGCAGTTTGTAATTGAATCTAATGATTACATGCAAAAGCAGACACCGTTATTAGTATGCTGTGCAAAGTGCAGTTGTTTAGCTTGTTGTTCTTTACAATTTAACCTCTTTGTTTCTGATTTCTTTAGAACAAAATACTTAATACATTGGGGCATGAATGTTATATTCCAATGAGAAAACTGCATAGATATACTGTAGGCGGTGTTCTCAGTCATAGCCGGGTGTGCACATGGCGTGCCCAAGAGAAAAAAATCAAAATGAGCCTCACTTTCAATAAAAGTCATACCATATACTTCCCAATAATGGTTTTATCGCCACATAAGGGTCATACCAACTAATCGTTAACAATGGTTATACCATTAAATCCCCAATATTGGTCATACCAACTAATCTCCAATAATGGTTTTATCGCCACATAAGGGTCATACCAACTAATCGTTAACAATGGTTATACCATTAAATCCCCAATATTGGTCATACCAACTAATCTCCAATAATGGTTTTATCGCCACATAAGGGTCATACCAACTAATCGTTAACAATGGTTATACCATTAAATCCCCAATATTGGTCATACCAACTAATCTCCAATAATGGTTTTACCACCAAATCCCCAATAATGGTTATACCAACTAATCCTCAACAATGGTTTTATAATCACATCCCCAATAATGGTCACAACAATGAATCTCCAATAGCGGTCATACAAACTAATCCCTATTACTGGTTTTGCCACCAAATCCTCAATAATGGTAATATTAAGTAATATCAACTAATATCTTAATAATGGTTTTACCATCAAGTCCCAATAATGGTCATATCAACTAATGCTCAATAATGGATTAACCATTATATACTCAATAATGGTCATACCATCTAATACCTGATACTGGTTTTACCACCAAATCCTCAATAATGATTATGCTATTTAATTTCCAAACCCAGAAAAGCTCAATTATTGTTCCTAATCCCCCTCCTTTCCACCATACTTGACAATTTCAAGGTAAGCCCACCCAGAAGGACATAGCCATAGACTGTTTTGTCCTGGCCACGTTTCCACGCCTCTTATCCACTCTTTTAGTTGATGAAACCATCTGGAAGCACTCCTTTGCTGAAATAATTGAGATAATACAGCAGCATCTTGAATATTTGCCAACTGTTCTGAAGTCCAGAAGGTCTCCTCACGTGACAAGCATACTTACCATCCATTGTGGCAGAGGATTTGAATGAGATCTTCAGATTTATTGCTTCCCTTTTGATTGATGATATTATGATGTCCCTAAAAATCTGTAGGGAAGTGATACTTGGGTTGTTGGGTCCACCATAGGGCCTAGAAAAAACTTCAACCTCTGCAATATTTGTGTCATGGAGTGTCAAGAAAAAAACTGATGCAAATTTTTTTTGGAGAAGTACTCAGTCACAAAGTTGTTGACAATGTTGTTGTGTCCATATGTGATGTTGAATTAAAGCTTATTGTATAGCGAGGGCAGGGGCACAGATAAGGCAGGTAGTTATGGATCAAGAATCCTCTTTATTCACAACATGTTTCCACAAAGGCTTATCGTCTTCCTCAGGTGGATTTATCTCTGTGCCCCTGCGCTCGCTATAGAATAAGCTTTAATTGAACTGTTGGATCTCACCTCTGTGTGAGTTATTCAGAAGCTGCGGGGCACATTGCTGAAAATCCTTCACTACTTGTGGAGCACAGGACCTGTGGGAACGTCGACACCTGTGATTGGTGGATATAATTTACGTGACCGCAGACACCACGTGACTGACAGGCGGCTGGCACCTGGATGGCTCTCCCGGCCCAGGTGGCATTGAGAATACACTGGGCTTGTGCGGAGGCGGCACAACCCGAAAAGGTGAGGGTCCCCCATGTCACAACCTTCCCTTCCCCTTCAATGTGCTTGTGGGTTCTGCCTATGGGAGCGCTTTTCTCTCCCTTTTTGTATTACATATGTGATGTTGATCCTGATTTTGCCAGCAATGTCACAATTGTTTTGAAACAGTCACGAAAATTTGCAATGCCTAGACCCAAAAGGAATGTGGTTTACACAAATCATACAATTTAGCGCCTTAACAATATTGGCCTGAGACTGAGACCAAAGTTTTCCTAAATTTCAAAAACACAAATGATGCTAATTACAGGTGCCTGGGTCAGATAAATATTTACCCTAAGCTTGTTGGGGTCAGTTGTATTACATTTTATCCATCTTAGGGCCCTTTCACATCAGCGTTTTTTTCACATCGCGGCAGATGCGGTGAAAAAAAACGCATCTGCCGCGATTACCGCATACCGGCTGCACTTGCGGCACGGTTGCGGCACGGTTGCGGTAAATGCTATACAATGTATAGGCGGGCTTGCGGCAGGTGCGGCAAGTGCCGTTTTGGCACTTGCGGCAGGTGCGGCCGCGAAAAAAAAATGCTGTCAGCCGCAAGTGCCAAAACCGCACTTGCCGCACCTGCCGCAAGCCCGCCTATACATTGTATGGTGTTTACCGCAACCGTGCCGCAAGTGCAGCCGGTATGCGATAATCGCGGCAGATGTGGTTTTTTTCACCGCATCTGCCGCGATTTGAAAAAACGCTGATGTGAAAGGGCCCTAAGGGTGCTTTCACATCAGCGGTTATTTCAAATCGCGGCAGATGCGGTGAAAAAAACGCATCTGCCGAGATTACGGCATACCGGCTGCACTTGCGGCACGGTTGCGGTAAACGCCATACAAGGTATAGGCGGAGTTGCGGCAGGTGCGGCAAGTGCGGTTTTGGCACTTGCGGCAGGTGCGGCCGCGAAAAAAAACGCAGTCAGCCGCGTTTTTTTTTCGCGGCCGCACCTGCCGCAAATGCAAAACTGCACTTGCCGCACCTGCCGCAAGTCCGCCTATACCTTGTATGACGTTTACCGCAACCGCGACGCAAGTGCAGCCGGTATGCGGTAATCGCGGCAGATGCGTTTTTTTCACCGCATCTGCCATGATTTGAAATAACCGTTGATGTGAAAGGGCCCTAACAGAGATACCACTGAACGCATACTTGTCAATGTTCCTGGAACTTTGAATACACTCCTAAAAAACAGAAAGTTTTCCTGGATTGATGGTTGAGTAGCCAAATCTCGCTGGAGGTGCCAAATTCTCCTGAAATTTTGTAAAGTTTCTGGGAGGACACAACTTGACTATCACGATTCCTCCATGCAGTGCTTCTTGAATTTAATAAGAGTTATTGCTGTGTTTGGTATCTGATGTGCTGAGCTGTCAGTAGTTGATTGACAGTGCAGGCTTCCATTCTGGTTCTGGGAGGTGCTGTGTTGCTCAGGTGTTCTATCTTTCCTGTGATTGCTCTGCTACTTTACTGAGCAACCTCTCCCAGAATACTGCCACTTATATATTCTAGGTGAATTGCTTTTTGGCCTGCACTCCTGTTCCTGTCTTGTTCCGATCTCTGTTTTCTTACCTGGACTGTTGTTTGACTTCCCTTTTGTCTGCTGCTTGTACTTGTTATTATATCCTGCTATTTTGACTCCTGGATCATGATTTGAATACTCCTCTGTTGATTCCTTTAATCCTTTTTGTTTCCTCCTGGAATCCTGACTGTGGACAATTGCATGGCTATGTCTCTGTTTTCACCCTGAATACTATGAATTCTCCTGGAACCTGACCCTGAACTGTTGCATGACTACGTCTCTGTCTACTCCCTAAATACTATGAGCTCTCCTGGAACCTAACTATCCTGCTGTCTATACTCCTATTAGTAGTGACTAGTGTCACAATGACACTTCCATCCACCTCCATGGAAAAACCCTTCAAGAATCACTACTTTTCAGAAAATAGTGAAAGTACTGATTGTGGGAAGTGTTTTTGAATAGAAGAATCTTTCTCTGTCCTTCCAGAAGGTCTTACCTGAAAGTTGGCCAGAATGGTAAAAATTCACAGATCAAGAGGAGGATAGAGTGAGCCATCTAGAAATTCCGCCTTGGCACTGACGGTTCGTGCTGCCCCGTCACCGGTCTAACGTCTCTCATAAAAACTCTGATTCAGCACATTACATTACAGCATTGACGTAGATACGAACACCAAGTGTTAACATAAGAATGAGAGTGGCAGCAACATATAATCAGAGATTTCAGACACTGGCATTGCTGTAATTTACCAATTATCGTAATTAAATCCCATGTTCAATGTGTCATTTCAATCGAGAGAGAGATGTTATTTGGAATATGTGAGAGCGGCTTTTACCTGCCGCCGATGTGTGGAAGTGACGCCGACTCGCGAGCAGATCTAGTGGAAAATTGATAATGTGTTTAATTACAACTCACTCAAACTTCTGTCTCTGTGCTCGCTGATAGTAATCATGCTGAAAACGGTTATAATCCCCGACTAATGAAACATGGCAGAGATTTATAAGATGTCTGATGCTTTGTGAATGGGATTTGGGATGTGTGAAGCAAAGCTTCCCTGTGGTTACAGTAATACACTTCCTCCAAATACTGTCTGAGCACAGACATCGTCTCATAGCTGCCTCCTTTTGTGGTACTCCAAGGAGCTTGTAATAAAGGTATACCTGTAGTTTCCAAAAGGATTCGGATATCATGATACCATGTGAGTTTGATGGGAGAGGTCCTGGTGGTGAGACCCCCCACCCAAAACATAAGATGCCTCCATGACACTATAGAGACGTAGAGACAACAGAAGCTATAAAAATGACCCCAAAAGGAGTAGAATTGTGAATTGTATTGACAAACATAAATGAAATGACAGTAAAAAAGAAATCACAGTGGACTAAGGGAGGACTATAAATTGCACCACTCTACTGTAATATATAATTTGTCATGATGCCTTTGGAAGAAGCTATGGCGAAACGTACGTCGGGTGGGGTCTAACAAGGTAATTGTGGCATCAGCGTTCCAATCCCACACATGCCTGGAGCCTCGGTGCATCCTAGTGCCGATATCTCTCCACTCTCCTCTCCCATACTCAGCAGGGTTACCAATACCGTTACCTCTTTGATTGCTTGCTCGGTCCCTTGCCCTTTTGCATTGCCGCCCATGTGTAGTGCAGACCCCGGTTCTCCTCCATGGCTGTCTACGTGTGTTTTGTGTATTTAGCCCCCAGGTCCTGCTGAGGTCCCTGTGCTTGTCTTGCTGTTGTTCTTGGTCACTAATAGTGATGGGCGAATCCTAAATTACTCGGAATCGCTTGACTCTAGCGAGTCCGAGCCTGGGACTCGCTACTCATTGCGAGTCTAGCGAGTCCAATGTTAATGAATGGGGAAGCGAGTAATAGCGAGTAGTGTGCGATTTACAAATCACAGATGTGTCTCGGAAGCATCAGCCTGAAGCAATCCTAGTTTTGCCATTGATTTGCATTGGACTCGTTTACTGTGCAAGTAATCGCTGGGAAACTCGCACAGATAAGAGTCCTGTCTGCTCTGTGTGCTGGCTGCCGCAGCTCCAGGGTCCTAGAGCCCGCCTGCTGCCTGATGTAGCAGAGCTGAGATTGTTCTCAGTCTGCTCATTCCCTGTGCATAGACATCTATATCTATGCACAGGGATGTAGCAGAGAGGACATCGCGTTTTGGA
Source organism: Allobates femoralis (assembly GCA_033576535.1). Lineage (NCBI taxonomy): Eukaryota > Metazoa > Chordata > Amphibia > Anura > Aromobatidae > Allobates > Allobates femoralis. The sequence continues at coordinate 87,919,625 of JARQOC010000010.1, forward strand.
CTGCGTCGGACGGAAGAGGATTTTTTTAATTAAAGATGGAGTCCCTAATGGCTTTTTTTTTATTTCTAATAAAAAATTTTCTCTAAAACAATTTAATAGAAATTCATGGTGGTCATGTCTAATATTGGCGTGACCGCCATAAATTTCGGGCTTAGGGCCAGCTGATAATACAAAGCTGGCCCTAACCTCTTTATTACCCAGCGTGCCACCGCCACCAGGGCCGCTGGAAGAGCGGGGTTCAGCGCCAGAGGATGGCGCTTCAATGAACGCGCCATCTTCTGGGGCGGCTGCGGGCTGCAATTTGCAGCGGGGGGTGCCCAGAAAGCTTAGCTGTACCTGGCTAGACATAGAAATTGTGCGGAGCCCCACGCATTTTTTATTATTATTTCATGAAATTCATGAAAAAATAAAAAAAAGGGCTCCCCTATATTCTTGTGTCTGGCCAGGTACAAATAGGCACCTGGGGGTTGGGGGCAGCCTGTCGCTGCCTGCTGGATCCGGCTGGTACCATTAGGTGCTTTTCACATTGCGTCCCTTTCTAGGTTTATTAGAAGTATCTCTAAAGGTAAGGATGTCTGGGCTACCAACCTTGCACTGCTCCTGACCAGCCCTTGGTTAACACCCCCTTACCTCCAGCCACAGACCAGGATAAGAACAGCAACTCCCACACATGATTTCAATCTTCCAGAAAGCTACAGAATGGCTTTAGAAGGAACTTCAAACAGCATGCACACAGCTCATGGGATTGAAGAGAATGAACTCTATCAGCAACATCAGGTGAAAGGTCATGGGACTATTTAAAGGCTGGAGTAGGGGTCAACCACTTCACCTGATACAGCAACACCAAATAACACTGCAAAGCCACAGCTATTGACATTAACCCTTAAGGTACAAATGGAAACAAACTCAATTTAAACTACTGCAGAGCAGTCTACATGTGACAGTGAGAAGAAGATCCTTGTAGCTGATTTCTGCTATAGCTGATGAAAGTCATGGATAGAAGTATTGGATGGATTGCTATGGTCACTAGTCCTTTTTTCGTGTATATTGCTTTTTGAGGTTTATTTTTATATCTGATACCCTCATTTCTTAAATATTTTGCTGCCTGCGCTAATATGACTACCAACATTAACAACCCACTTTTAAATTGGCATCTGATTTGCCCCCTTTGAACCCAAAAGTTTAGAGAAAACTAGTAACATTCATTTTCTCTTATAGAATTCCTGGGAATTCTACAAACACGAGAAGCTTTAAGGCGTTGAGCGGAGAGTAACGCCGGACCGTCCGGGGAATTGTGGAAATGTATTCACAATAGATCAGCTTTAACTTTGATGAACGGCTCTCCTATTTACTTTAATTGTTCCCACCTAGTATTACACCAAACCAATCTAACTTTAAATCCAATTAAATAAAAAAAAAAAATGCACTGAACTGACTTTACTCTGAAAAGCCTCATCAATTTGTGTTAAAGGGAACCTGTCAGCAGGGCCCCTACTCTATTTATTTACCTAATATATAGGGCATTAATCCCTATAACAAAGCAAAGAATTAAAAATAACAACATGGGGTTTCAATGGACACTTAGGACAAGGTTCCCGACAAGTTACAGATTATCAGCTGTGATCATATATAAAATATGCAACAATCAGTAGCGCAGAATCTACTGTACTTCATCCACAATCCTCCCTCTTCAACAGTCTTCCAGTATCAGTGTATTCATTCAATGATGTTACCTGGTTTAAGCCTTTTGGCTTCTTCATTGGGCAATTATGCTCCATGAAGAAGCCAACAGGCGAAACCCATGTAAAGGTAAAAGCTGATGTGCTGTATATTTAGGGATATTTTAAAAATGGTTTAACTCATTTATTCTTGTAAGTATACAAAAACATTAATTGGAAGCTAAGTGTGTCAGGCTGTTCTTAAAGAGAAACCAGTTACAGTATGATTGGCAGTCATCACTGCAGAACTGATAGCAACAACATTGGATGAATGAAGACAAAGAGAGGGAGGATCCCAGATAATGTGGATTCTGATCTATAGATTGTTGATGCGGTATAATTGTATCTTATCTGTTTTTTTGTGAAGTGTTGGATTTTGTGATGTGCGTTTACCTTGGATACCAGCTCCAGCGTTGTTGTGCGGCGCTGGAAGCTCGCTGATATTCGTTCCTGCTGTCACACACAGCGATGCTGCTGTTCAGCGGGCGAGCATGATAGATTTATGAACCGGTTCATAAATCTGCGCTCAACAATCAACGGCTCATCGTTGACGTTGATAGGTGTCACACGCAACGGTGTCATTTAGACATCGCTGCAATGTCACCAAACCGGTGATGTTGCAACTATATCGTTAGCGATGTCGTTGTGTGTGATGGGCCCTTAAGTCAGGTACCAGGAGGACCCGTAGATGGATTCCAGGAGTTTACCCAGGTATAGTCAGGTAAAGGTCCGGGGTCTCGTTGTCCTGGTAAGGACACGTAGGATCAAGAGAGTTTCAACAGAGAGTAGTTCAGGTAATGAGTCCAGGGTCTCAGATTGCAGAAGGCAGTAGAATCAAGGGAGTCAACAGAGTGTGTTCAGGTAATGATCCAGGTCAGATTGCAGAAAGGCAGCAGGTAGGTTGTCAGGAGTGCACAGGATGTCATGTGGTGCCAGATTTCCAGAAAGGCATGCAGAAACAAGGAAGCCAACTGATGTGTGGCCAGGTAATGATTCTGTTTCAGGTTTCCAGGAAACCGAGGCTCCACAGACTCAATTTGCATATTCAGGTTTCCAGGAAAGCAAGTAGAATCAAGAGAGTCAACTGAGACATGGAAAGTAAGTTATTGATCCGGGGTCAGGTTTCCAGGAAGCGGTCAAATAGTTGGAGATTACCTCAAGTACACTGAGGAAGGAAAGGGAAAGTCAAGTAATAGTCCAGGATCAAAAATGATCAGAACTAGACAGAAACAGGAATGCAGGCCATCATCAACACTCACATAGCATATATGACTGGCAGAGCAATCACTGGAATTTTGGAACACCTGAGCAACAGACCACCTCCCAGAACCAGAATGGAAGCCTTTGCAGTCAATCAACTACTGACAACTGAGTACACCAGATACCAGTCACAGCACAATCTGTATAGCAAACTAGACGAGCTGCACAGAGAATCGTGACGTAAAGATTATCTAAAAGGACAACCCAAGGACTAATCCACTGGTTATCTTTATTCTTGAGGGAGATTATTTGAATTCTGAACTATTTTCTGCAAGTGTTGGTTGACCTGTTTGGGCAGCCAGTGTTCTCAGCTCCATGCTGTGGACCAGGCTGCAGACTGGGTTTGTTCGTGTTACATCAGCTTTTGACCACACTCTATTTTCTTTCCTATCGGTTTGTTTGTTTGCTTAGTGCCGCTGTGGCTTTGGTCAGTCGTGGTTGAGATCACGATGTGATGATCCAAGTCATATACAAGACTGTTCCCACATTATCAGGAAATCCTTTCACTACAAGACAGGATGAGGTGATCAGTTTCATCCTTGTGGTCAAGTATTCTACCTCCAAAATGGACCGTGGTCAACCACAAAAGTGTCTGGTTTGCAACTTTCGAAAGGCTTTGGCCACTTAGCCAAGCCTTGGGTATTGCTTCATTGTAAGTAATTTGTCCCAGTTTGGCACAGTTTTACTATTTCACGAAAGTGTCTGGGACTGCTCGAAGCTGAAGATGTTTTAGACCTGACGTCTGCTTCTTGTCATAGAAACTTGCCAGGACATTTGGATATTTTTATTACTGAGGTTTATGCGCTTTACTAATAGAGATAGTAGCACTGTGATGCAGATCCCAAGGTCCAGGATCTTGGCTCCGAACGTACAGTACGGCTTATAAAATGATTTATTTCAGGGCCCTCAGCTATGAACTATTGTTCCCCGCAAGGACTGCATAATACAATGGCTGATAAGACTACAGTATTTGCAAAATTTTCACTATCAAGTGCAATGCGCCATGTTCACCTCCCTCACCGGCAGAGAGATTTTTGATATTTGTAAGAATTCACTATCTGATTCTGTGTAATTCTGAACTTGGTTTTCTTCTCTGTTAGTAGCATTTTTCTTAGGTATATCATTAAAGGGAAACTATCATTAGAAAATTACTTATCATTTTAATAAGGTTTTTGTGTTAAATGTTTTCTTTTTTTTGGCAGTCAATAATTTGACTTCAATGACATCTATGATAGTTGACCAAGTCAAATGGCTGTCATGAAGAAAATAAGAAGTACTTATTCCTATTCATAGAATCATAGAATGGTGGAGTGTGAGAGGACCTCCTGGGTCATCGTGTGAAGGGACTCCAGTCATCGGAGAGGGCCTCCTGGATCGTGAGAAGGGACCTCCGGTCATCTGTAGGACCTGGTCATCGTGTGAAGGGACCCCTGGTATCGTGTAAGGGACCTCCGGTCATCGTGTGAAGGGACCTCCAGGGTCATCTGTGTTAGTGAAGACCTCCTGGTTATCGTGTTAAGGGACCTCCAGGGTCATCATGTGAATGGACCTCCAGGGTCATTGTGTGAAGAAACCTCCAGGGTCATCATGAGAAGGGGCCTCCTGGATCATCGTGTGATGCGACCTCCTGGGTCATTGTGTAAAGGGACCCCTGGGTCATCATGTGAAGGAACCTCCTGGGTCATTGTGTGAAGGGACCTCCTGGGTCATCGTGTGAATGGACCTCCTGGGTCATCGTGTGAAGAGACTTGCTGTGTCATCTTGTGAAGGGACCTCCTTGATCATCGTGTGAAGAGACATCCTGGGTTATTGTGTGAAGAGACATTCTGGGTCATCATGTGAAGGGACCTCCTGCGTCATTGTGTGAAGCCACCTTCTAGGTCATTGTGTGAAGGGACCTTCTGGGTCATTGTGTGAAGGGACCTCCTGGGTCATCAAGTGAAGGGATCTCCTTGGTCATCATGCGAAGGGACCTCCTGGGTCATCGTGTGAAGAGACTTACTTTGTCATCTTGTGAAGGGACCTCCTTGATCACCGTGTGAAAAGACATCCTGGGTCATTGTGTGAACAGACATCCTGGGTCATCATGTGAAGGGACCTCCTGGGTCATCATGTGAAGGGACCTTCTGGGTCATTGTGTGATGGGACCTCCTGGGTCATCAAGTGAAGGGACCTCCTGGTTCATCATGTGAAGGGACCTCCTGGGTCATTGTGTGAAGAGACATCTTTGGTCATCGTGTGAAAGGACCTCCTGAGTCATCGTGTGAAGGGACCTGCAGGGTCATCATGAGAAGGGGTCTCCTGGGTCATCGTATGAAGAGACATCCTGGGTCTTTGTGTGAAGGGACCTCCTGAGTCATCGTGAGAAGTGGCCTCCTGCGTCACCGTGAGAAGGGACCTCCTTAGTCATCGTATGAAGTGACCTCCTGGGTCATCATGTTAAGAGACCTCCTGGGTTATATGGTCCAACTCCCTGCTCAAAGCATTATTCAGTATATCATCCCAGGCAGAGGGCTTCTCTCATAACACATAGATGTTTGTTTTTTTAAAAGAAACTAGTTAAAAAGAAAATCATGGAGCCACAGGTGAATTATGTGTATCTTTTTCCAAAAAAAGCCCAATTTTTATTTAACCCATTGGATCTCTTGACATGGAACATGAAGCTCAGAGAGGATCATTGACTTCACTTAGATAATTCCAAAGAATACAAAGATGTGAAGATGACGTCACGAGCAGGACACTATTTTCAGGGTGAAATCCCCCCAACCAATCAATGTATTTAAACTTCCTCACTTGTGTTGACAGCGTTGTCCTATGAACGTCCCATTTCCTCCATATATATGTCTTTCAAAAGTTATCATTAGAATGGATCACGCCTGACTACGATCCACGATCACGTTTTCCTTAGTTCCATATAATCACGAAGGTTACTAACAAGTGCCATCGATGAAACCCGAAGCGCATTGTGCCATATATACATACAGGCATCAAGTGAATAGAAGGAGTATAAATAAGACAACTGTGTGCGGAGCCTTTACACATGCACATCTGAAGGCTGGCATCTACCGTTTGTGTGACTGGCGTGGTCTTGGCGTGTTCTTCATACTTCAAGATTCTACCAAAGCTCTGAAGCTCAAACTTTCATTAAAGCCATTCTGCATTATCAGTGCTAATCCCCCATGCCGGGTGCAGTGTTATTAGGCCTTAGCGGGGCATCTGGAAGGAATTAAATTCCCCTAGTAAATCAAAATAAAAAAAAAAAATAAAAAAAAAAATGCTGTGGGTTAAAATTCAGAAAAAAGAATATGACTATCAGATGTGTTGGAAGCTGCAGTCAAACAGATGGGTTGTGACCTCTTCGCAATATGGTAAGGTTACTGGTGAGATTGTTTATTTTGTGCATCACAGTAAGGACTAATCTAGAACGGCCGATTTCCAGCATTATATTCTGATATCTATTCCTTTTATTGAGTTGCCAAAGAAAACTGTATCACAGCATGGGGTCCTCCAGTATCAATGTATAAGCAAAACTACTGCTAAAGCAGAATATCCAGGGAAACATTACCAGCAAATTATAGAGAAAGATCTGCCATATCCTCTACCGGTTGTCATCCAAAGATATGTCCAATGCCTCATCGGGAACCTACTAGGGTGAAGATGCCCTTTAAATGTTCTTATTAGTCTGGCCGAAATTATGCTTAACTGTGATAGCACCAAGATGTCTGCTTTCATGAGTGTATCAGACCGTTCATGAGTCTGGGACCTGCAGTTTACAACACTGTATGGATCGCAGGTCTATAACTTGGATTTTAATGTTTATACTCTTTGTGGTGCTGTAGGGGTTAATGACTCTTCCTATATAGTTTTTCTTTGTAAACCTTAATCTCAGGTGTAGTTTTTGGTGACCACTCCCCTCCGCTATGAAGAGTCACGGGTCTTATCAGCTGATGCCGGTGATAGAATCTCTTTCTATGCTGTCCACTTTGGAAGCAGCCAGTGTCTGGAGGAAGCTGTGGTCTCGTGACAATTGCAGCTACAGTGCTTTGATACAATTGAGAAGAGAGAAGGGAAAACAAATCCTTCTTCCTTACCAATGGGGACACGTAAAATGGTAGCACCAATCTATACTCTGTGATAATACGTATGATGCATTGAAGGAACATCTAGCTTTGGCTCTGCTGCTTGGCCAGCGCCACGTTGCTTGCACTTCTTTATGTACTTTTTTGCTAAGGATGTGTTCTTCTAACATAAAAATTATTTATTTTAATAAAAATAATACTTATAGTTATGTCTGGAATAGTAAACCACTTACCTTTCCAAAACTGCTTGGAGGTGCCATAATAACGTCTTTTCTCTGGGTAATTATGATAGTGGAAGACGTACGATGATGAGAACTCTTAACTAAGAAATTAGTGTAAAATACCAATAATTCTAATAGTTAATGTTAAACCCGAACACTTTAAGCAGTTAAAACACAGTTGAAGCCACAAGAGAAAGCCGAGCCAGTAGAGGAATATGTTGCGCCCCTCTCATTATTCCGAGCAGCTCTCAAGCGCCACAATCATTCCTTATTAGAAGAGTTTGGCACGCCACCTATTCAGATAAATGGCCGCACAAAGGTGTAGTAAATACTCCTAGTGGCTCCTCTGTCATCTATATGTGCCGCTAATTAGATAATTTACTGGGTCATATTAATGCACAACACGGTAAAGCAAACATGTCCTCAATAATATGTGGCACGGAGCAGGAGCAGAAGTTAATTTCTCAGGTCAGTGCCACCCACTAGCTTGGTCTCATTAAGAGTCGAATGCCAAGGCGTCTTCAGAGTAATTATACAGTTAACCGTGAATTGTTTGTTTTCCGGGATTGCATTTGTTTCTTAGACCGTATTGCCTGAGACATAGACCTCCTTGAATATTAAATAGCGCTCAGCATTATTAAGGAATATAAAAACAAGAGAAGGGGATCCTTGCTCGGAGTAAATCAGCGTTGATCCAAATTAATTAGCGTTTCCTCCAATGTACAAATAAATCACCAGTAACTTTAAACCCTTCTCACCTGACTTGTATAATATAGTAGATTTTGGATTTGGCAATACCGCACTTGCCCTACCTGACCGCAAGCCCCATAGAGAATGAATAGGGCTTGCCGGATCGGTGCCGCAAGTCGGCCGTTACGTGGCAGATCTGGCGACATCTGCCAGATCTGCCGGGAATTACACTTTACTGCAGATGTGAAAGCAGCCTAAGATTAGCACCTTCTGCAGCTCCGGTGCTACGTTACATAATGATGTATATAATCTCCTGACTCTCCCTGTAAACCCTCCAAAAAACCTTTTTATGTTCCCAGTATTGTATGTGAATCTGGACGGTCCAGTTTGATGAACATCCTTGTAGTGTCTATACATCCTCTCCGCCGCTGATCGCCATCCACTGATGCCTCCTGCATCATTGATATAGCTGGGGCAAATCTTGCACCTGCGAAAAACACATCACTGGCTCATGCATGCACACTTTTCTCTGCTCTACTATAGGCAGTGTCAAAAACATAAGTGCACATTCGAGCAAGCAATGTGTCTGCTCCGGCTGCCAGATTTCGGATGGCTACCTCTCATCCATGTAGGCATGTGAAATCTGGTGCCTTCACAGACACATCGATGGCTCGCGCATGCGCACTTGTGTTTTAGGCTCTATCCACAGTAGGGTAAAGCAAAGTGTGCAAGCACGAGACAGCAATGTGTATGCACAGGCAGGGGCAAGATTTCCTCCGGCTATGTGATTCACATAGGCGCCAACATCCTTGTCAGTCAGAGGAAGGGGACAGGGGAGAAGGGGGAGTCAGGGGTTAATGTACTCCTTTCTGTAACAAGTTTCTGGGAATAATGCATGGTAACTGCTTTTTAATATTGTTGTTCTATGAAATATAAGATTAGTCAATGAAACAGGCCAAGCACCAGCTAATTTGGCCATGTTTTCTGGAACCTTCAGGACTCAGTGAATCTGTAGGTCATGGGTTAATCCGTGGTATAGTCCTGTAGGTGCAGGCGTAGTGTTATTTGGAAAGGAAGACAGTTGTTAACATTGGCCGTGAATGTATAGACATCCCACCAACGTATAGTTAGAAATTCATGACTTGTACAGTAATTGGTTCATCCATCCATCTTGCAAACAATGACCCCTTGTCGTTTGGACAAAGGACAGAAAGCAATAAGAAAAAGCCTATAGAAAATCCCGGGGGGTTATGAATAATTGCGGACAAAATATATCTGTGACTATAAACCTATATTAAAGCACAATGGCTGAGGGCAAGGCTGTTGAGTTGAAGCAGTCCTCATGTAACCCCGGGAGGGTTTAAACAGACAACAAGATGTCTATTGATGCAAGACCCTCTACAGAAAAGCCACCCATCCCCATCCAGGGCAGCGTGCACTGAGATGACCACACGGCTCCCTCCAATATCGCCTTTGTTTCCCTCTGACTTCAGTTCATGGAGCAGGCGCTAGAAATGATCCGATCTGCTTATTATTAAACACAAACAACTAATTCAATAAAGACCGATTATATCTACGCGGGAACAGAGAATCCTGTTGTTCCTGAGTTTCTAAAAGAACATTGGAGGCATTTACAATGTGTTCTCGGGGAAGTGCCACTCAAGGGGGGTTACACAAACTAGCAGCCCCCTGACTGTGGGGGTCTCTCCCTATGAGGTGCTGCTGGCAATGATCCAATAGTCCTCAAGCCCTAGAGTATAATCATTATAGACATACTGTATGACCAGATCACTGAGGGAACTCATACCAAGTATCATATGTACAACTCTGAAGCCTTGAGGTTCTAATGAAAGGTTCTGGTCAGCCAGTGTATAATCAGCCATTAGCCAAGACAATTTTAGATAAGTAGCACAAGAATATTAGATTAAAAAAAAAAACATTTGTGATACTTTTGAGGTGCCATAGAGGGCCTTGGTGGCAAGGGCCTCAGCTACAGAGCAGCCCTGACCTGCTGAGCTTGCCCCGACCTGCTCCCCAGTGCAAATATCAAGTGCACAGTCATACTTGGTGAGGGCTAAAGCACATAGTCTATCAAAGTTCTAAGTGAAGATTTATTTACACAGTCTAGTGAAACACGGGTACACACCTTGAACATTGCTTTGTTGGAAGTATTTACAATAACACACTTTGTTGTAGACTGTGAATCACCCAGGGGTCTATGGGAACTGGCGAGGAGTTGGAGGGATGTCACTGGTGGCTTGCCTGGACCCGTAGCACTGGTGGTCAACTCAAAATTGGGGAAATGCAAGGGGAATAAAAGAAAAAGAATGTCTCGTGACGCCACCTGTGGTTTTCTGGTGAATGCGCCACCGCTACTGTTGGCCTCCGGGGATCATGTAAGGGCAGCTGGGTGGTATAGCTCCCCACAGGCGGAGCAGAGTCACCGGGGCTGTGGTGAGAAGCACTTGTTGTCGTGGTGCTGGATGTGGGCAGCGCAGCTGCGCAGCAGTTTATGCAGAAAGGAGACACGGAGGCCTTGTGACTCTATACTGGTACTTTACTGGAATGGGTTCAGATGGCACTTCAGGTTACAGTTTACACAGTCTTTGAATGGGTAGCTAAATAATGTGAATGACTGGCATCAACCTCTAAGTGTAGGTGCAAGCAGAAAAAATACATTTAATATAAGGGAGTTATCTGCTGCGACACTAAACACTATGTGCACTTAAATGAGTGCCAGCAGTGGCTGAACTGCACAGCTAATACAGACATAATGTGAATAGGGGTATAGCAATCACTGCTCAAGATACAATGCAAAATGGAAGACTTAGCTTCAGCAGTAGCTACTGCGGAGTGCCCGGAAACCAACGCCAAGGTGCTTCCGTTTTTCCGGGTCCTAACGCTATGACTAATGGTGGTGTGTAAAATGTATGGGTTTATATGCCTCTATTCTGACTAAAAACAAGAAAAGTATGTGTTAGACTCAGACAAAATGGAGACCTCAGCTGGTCACAGGGCGGGGGAAGGGGGATAAGGAGGGAGCTCAGTCATAAAAAATACAATTGTAACTAAATAATGTGAATGACTGGCATCAACCTCTAAGTGTAGGTGCAAGCAAAAAAAAATACATTTAATATAAGGGAGTTATCTGCTGCGACACTAAACACTATGTGCACTTAAATGAGTGCCAGCAGTGGCTGAACTGCACAGCTAATACAGACAATGTGAATAGGGGTATAGCAATCACTGCTCTAATGGGTAGCTGGCCGGGTAGTCACTGAGGAGGGTAAAGTCTCTTTGAGGCTCCTGTAGTATACCTTCTTTTGTCTTTCTTATGTCCCGCTGTTCTCACCTGCGCCTCCTTACTATCCCTGCGCTGCCCTGCATAGCCCGCTTGTCTACCAGGCCCATTGAGTAATATGAGGTATCCTTCTTCTCTCTAAGGGGCTCAACCAGTTTGCTGATGGCATGCAGACACAAACGCAGTCAAAAGCAGAGACACTTTGATGTGTCCGCAGCGGATAATGTCCGCCTGCGGACACATCACTGTGCAGCCCGGCAGCCAATCGGCATTGTCCGGGGGCGGGCCGGAGGCGGAGATCTGCGCCGGAGATCTCCTCCTCCCCGCCGCTGGTAAGCTCCGGGACATGTCGGCGGGGAGAAACAGCTGATTTGACAGCTGTTTGAATCTCCCGCACCGACACCGAGAGGAGATGTCGGCGCGGGAAGATTCAAACAGCTGTCAAATCAGCTGTTTCTCCCCGCCGACATCGCTAGCAGATTACCGGCGGCGGGGAGGAGGAGAACATCAGAGGCTGAGCTGATCTCCCGGTGGCCGTCGGTGATCTCCTGTGACATCACCGGCGGCCACCGGGAGAGATCTCAATGTGATCCGCAGCGTTCTCCTGCGGTGTCATGCAGAGGACACTGCGGACCCATTGAGATTAATGCATTTTTTGTGCGCTTGCAGGCGCTTGCGGATAGAGCAAGCGCCGCGAACGCACAAAAAAATGCTGCAAGCTGCATTTGGAGCGCGGTCGGAGGGCGCATAAATTATGCGCATCCGAACGCAAATGCTGCCAAACGCAGCCATACGCAGGCACATGCGGTCCCATGTTAAACATAGGACCGCATGTGCGCAAGCGTTTGGCTGCGTTTGGTACGCAGCGTTCCATACGCAAATGTGAAGCCAGCCTTAGATGGGACGTGAAGACACAGTCCTGGATTGTATTGGACTTTAAGGAGTGGACACTGAGAGGGTAGGCCAAGTTAGAGAGAGTCAGGGCCCAAGTGAAGGCTTCATAGCTGTTAGTGCTGAGAAGAGATTACCTGAAAAATGGTCCTTGGCCCTTTGGACTTGTCACATCTATACCTAAGCCTGCTCCTACTACATCTGCTCCTGTCATCTGGCACCGGCATGTTCACTCTGTAGGTAGTGTTGGGGAGAGAGGAAACGTCAGTGCCAGAAACTCTGATCAGCGCAGACTCTGCCCATCCACTGAGGTTAGAATAGCTGGGAGCTGCAGTACTTCACAGTCTGACCAAGTGTGTGCTGTCCTGCTGAAGTCATCAGCTCCTGGCTTCTACCTATTAGAAGGCAACACAATATTCTAAAGCCTTCAGCTTTCTGCTAGAAGCTGCCAGATATAGATTGTGCTTCCCTTGCTTTGCTTCTTGCTCTGCTGTCAAGGGATAGTAAGGAATAACAGGGGGACAAGTCTAGATCCTAGACTGACTCTCAGGCTAGGGGGGCCCTAGCTGTCCCTTATCCCAGAGTTACCTCTGATTGTGAGGATGTCTCAGCTGCCACCCTTGCCTCACTTCTGGACAGCCAGGTCTAATAGCCACTCACCCCCACCCACAGGAGGCCAGGACTGGAGTGGTAAAACCCCATACACATAAAACAACAGGGAAAAAGACTCTCACTCACAGCAATATACACAGAGGTATAAGAGAAAAAATAAAGAGCAGGGAGGAAATAACCAGGCGACAAGAAGATTTTCACAGCACACCAAACAGCACTGTAATAGATCACCAGTAACGGGATCATAAACAGCACAAGGAACGGTATCACAAAAGCTAAAATTGACATAGGAAGACAGTTCCACCATCTTAAAAAGTCAGGGAGCAACTGTTATAGGTTTCCCAGAACATGTGTTCCTAGAGGTAATCAGTAGTGATGGGCGAGCATGCTCACTGGTACTCAGTGCTTGCCCGAGCATCACAGTACTCACGATACTCGGTGAGCACCGAGTACCAGTGAGATGCTCGGGCTCATACTCGGGTCCACCTCCCTGCATGTTGGTGCTCTTTACAAAGCCAGCCCACATGCAGAGATTGGCTGCCACACACTGTAATGCCACAGCCATGTTGGTTGAAATTGAAATCTAGACAAAAAGAACCATCTTTATGTCGCAAAAATGGACCCGGGCAACCGCCCCGAAAAGACAAAAAACGCCGTAACACAGCCACCAGACATAAACGACTCCCGCCGAGAGCATAAATTACGACTAACCACCCTTGGCCTTCTTGGTCCACCTTCAAACACCGTAACCAACACTCCACCCTCTCCCCCAAAATCGCCACATCTCTTAAAGCCAAACCACCTGCCCTAATCCTGGACGGGCTCACCAACTCCCCAATTCTAAAGGCCCCGAAAAACACTAACACAAAAGCCGCCAAGAATAGAGCTCCCTCATATTCCGAACGACAAACCTTTAGCAAACAATCTACCAACTTTTCCAACACTTCCACCGAAACTGGTCGCCGAGCATCCCTCTCACGAACCCCCCTCCGAAATCCCTTCAACGCCTGACGTACCCTAAAAACCTTAGTCGCGTCATGTTTCCCCAACAGCCGAAACCGGAAAGCAAACGCTGCAACCCTCTGCGACACTGCAGATGCAGACCGTCCTTCCACAAAATGTTTCCTATAAACGTCAACACTGCTTGGACATCATCCATACCACCATCCTCCCGCAGCATATGTGTAAACTCCTCCCATTCTTTCCAAACTTTACCATATCGGCACCAAGTAGACTCGGTCAACTGCCTCATGATGACATCACCAGACTCCATAAGCCGTCCGGACACTGCAGTCCCTCCTCGTCCGCCCACGGCACTAGCTCCCGAAACCTGCAAAACTGAAACCGTGAAAGCGAGTCAGCCACTGAATTGCAAACGCCCGGAACATGCTTAGCTACCATTTGAATATTCCATTGCAAGCACCGCAAGACCAAATGCCGCAGATAGTCCACCACTGGCGGCGACTTGGCTGATAATGAATTAATCGCGTATACAACTGACACATTATCACAATGAAAGCACACTTTCCTGTCTGAAAACTCCTGCCCCCATAATTCCACCGCAACCACAATGGGAAACAGTTCCAGCAGCGCTAAATTACGCACCAGGCCCTGCTCCTTCCACAACGCGGGCCACTCCCCCGCGCACCAATGTCCCTTAAAAAAGGCACCAAATCCAAGCGAACCCGCCGCGTCTGTGTACAACTGTAACACACTATTAGGCACTACTCGCTGAGGCCATAATGTGCGCCCATTGTACTCCTGCAGAAAAACATCCAAACTCGCAAATCCTCCCTAATTCCTCTGGTAATGCGCACAAAATGCGCTGGGCATGATTTGCCCGACATAGCGACTGATAACCGTCTAGCAAAAACCCTGCCCATTGGCAAAATTCTGCATGCAAAATTGAAGCTTTCCCAGCAATGATTGGACCTCCTTGAGCCGCACCTTCCATGCCCTGCACACCGCTGCCACCGATCGTCTCAAATCCCTAAGTTTGTCCTTTGGAAGCCGGCATTCCCCGGCCACCGAATCAATTTCAATTCCCAGAAAACACAACACCATAACTGGACCTTCCGTTTTGCCTTCTGCCAGTGGGATACCAAACCAACCGGCAACCGTCTGTAACGTGAACAAAAACCAGCACAAACCGAGGAACCCGCCGGTCCCACACAGAAAAAATCGTCCAAGTAATGGATAATAGAATCCATACCCGACACGTCCCTCACCACCCATTCCACAAACTAACTAAAAGCTTCAGAGTAAGAACAAGAGATCGAACGTCCCATCGGCAAACAACGATCAACATGAAAACTCCCCTCCCACATGCAACCCAATAAATGCTGGCTCTCGGTGAACTGGCAACAACGAAATGCCGATTCCACATCCGACTTCGCCATCAATGCCCCCGGACCCGCAGACCTTACCTTTTCAACCGCCCTATCAAGCGACACATAACAAACTGCCGTCAACTGTGGAGCGATACCATCATTTACTGACGCACCCTCCGGAAAAGACAGGTGATGGATCAACCGAAACTTGTTTGGCTCCTTCTTCAGAACCACCCCCAATGGAGACACTCTCAGGTTCGTGCATGGCGGGTCCTGTAATGGACTCGCCATACGTCCCAACTCCACCTCCTTCCTCAATTTAGACCCAACCACCCCTGGATGGGCCCGGCCGACCTCAAATTCTTTGGACAAAACACCCCCCCACCGTATCCGACGGAATCCGAAAGCCTAACAAAAACCCAGACCTCAACAACTTGGCGGCCTCGATTTCAGGATATCTACTTAGAAACGCGCCACGCCTTGACTCTACCGGAGTCCTCCCTTTTTCCAGCCGCATCCTCGCCTTTTCCTCTGCCTTTTTTAAAACATTTGGCGAAACTATGGGCGCCTCCGCACCCCGAGCATTCATGTTTAAACCTGCACGAAGCTCCAAATTTACATTGCCCCTCATTGAACTGCCAACAGCAGAATGTGGCCGAGACACCCGCTCCAGATCCCAACGCCCCGGCCCCCCACGAAAGGGCTGAGCCGGAGCTGTCATTAGACGCAACCACAAGGAAATATCCTTGTGGTCCCACCTCAAAGTCGGACGCAAAGCTTTGCGTTGCCTAAATTGCTCGTCATAACGTAACCAAGACAAGCCCCCATACACCCTGTAAGCCTCCCCAATAGCGTCCATGTAACCAAACAGGGCGGAACAATGTTCTGGCTCCTTTTCCCCCACTACACTCCCAAAATAGCGAAGGCTTGCAACCAATCAGCAAACGTTCGCAGAATGAGCTGATAACGCCGCTTCTCCTCCTCCTCCTTCTTGGAGTCGCTAGGCTTGACCTTATCCAAGTTAAATTTTTCGAGGGGAAGCAGCAAAAAAATTTCGACATACTCCCCTTTCCATATTTTTTCCCTCCTCTTTCTTAAGGTGAGCCCCCAATGGGCTCTCAAAACAAACGTATACCTCACTCCTGGCCTTCTCATCCAACCTCACCACTTCATCCTCCTTCTCCTTTTCCACCCCAGACGCACCAACTGCCGCATCTGGCACCGTCGCTGCGGTACCCGTATCACCATCCCCCGGCTGCACCGCAGCCGCAACGCCACTACTCGCCGGGGCCGCGCCGGGACCCACCCAGGCTCCGACTGGAGATCCTGGCAGGCTAACCCCTCCTCCGCCGGCCAGTAAACTCTGCAACAAACTTAACAACTGACCCACTACGTCCCCCCGACGGATACCACCGGCAACGTCGCCATTGACACCCCCCCTACACTCCCAGCTAATCCTGACATACAATTAGGACAACAGAATTATTCTCACCAGGCTGCCTCGGTGCAGCCACAACGGAGTCCTCTGGCGTCCGACTCGGCGATGATGATCTGTCTGACAGCTCTCCTTCCTCCTCGCTCTCGTTGTCTGTGCTACCCAGGGGTGCCGATCCCGAGCCCAGCCGACCACTGCTGCTGCCCCTAGCCTCCGTGGCGGCCGCGGCCCCCCTGGTTGGACTTGTTTCTTGTAGGACTGTCCTTGTGTCCTCCGGATCCTGCTGCTCACTGACTGCCCCCGTGGCCTCTTCTGACCGATGCCTTCAAGTGGGGACCCAGTCTCAAACCCACCCTGCCGACTGCAGGAGGGCTGCACCCATAGCCATTGGGAGGGTCCATTACTTAATCCCTGGACCCTGCATCTGATGCAGTGCCCCGCTGGGTGCCACTCCCGCCATACCTGGGAGCGACCGCTGCCGCTGCTGGCCGGCTCCTCCTGCCTCCCTGCTCCGGGGTCCCCAGGCTCTGCCTCACCTCCCTGGTCACCGGCCGTGACCGCAGGCTGCGCCCAGGTGTATAGTGCCCTCCATTCGTTGTTGGCTCCTCCTCTTCCGAAAGCCGCTCCTGTCCCCGCCGAGTGCAGGGTGTTTGACCCGCGCCCTGTGGCCGCTTGGCGCTCTCCCTCCTCTGCGCCTGCCCGGGAGCCGCCGCCATGTTCCGTGTCCCGGACTGCGAACCGGAAGTAAGCCGCCGGCTGGACCGCCCACTTCCGGAGCATTGCGGCCCCGTTTTTGGATTCCTCGCGTCGGCTGGCGCGGGCCCCTGGGTGGATGGGCACCCATGCTGCTGCCGAGGGTCCCCACCGGGGCTCCCAGAATGAGCCTGCCTCCCCCCCCGTGCTTCCGGGGAGTAGCGCTCAGGTGGCCGGGATCGGCGGCCACGCACTGCGGAGGTGGAGGGGGCAAGTGCCGATGGGGACGTACAGGCAGCACGCACATAGTCCTGCACTGCCTGCGCCCCATGCACCGCTGCAGCATCCTGTATCAACGCCCTCAATGCAGCCAGATCCGCCATGATGGGTAAGCACAGATCCCAGATCACTGACCTACACTGCTAAACTGTCCTGCTTCCCCGGAAATGGAGTGAGGGGTCACTTCCCCTCTCACTCCTATAAAGCCCCCTTCTGCTCCCCTCTTCCTGCCCTAAGCACCCCCCTTAACCAATAGCCACCTTTTGCTACATCCAAATTCTCCAATCCCCTACCTTTCCCTATTAACTCCCTACCACCCTGAAAGTCATGGGGCCTGTTCACCTTAGGGGTTCCCTGGCCCTTCTTCACTTGTAATCAGGAATCATACAGAGATCAATTTCTGCTAGCCTGATCACTAATGAGAACATAGCTGGTTGACAACTAAGCCTGGCTGTGCAACTCAGAAGTATCAGAAAAACCTCAGTGTGGAGTTTCTGAGAATCTGTAGTGTGAACAGTGCCACATGCCATCATTCACTGAGTTTTGTGATATCTGCATTGTGTTTTTTTACCTTTATTTGTATTTTGGATGCTTCTCCTGCCTGATGATTTTGTATCTTGCCGCCATCTTGATTTTGATCCAGCTCCCAGACTGCTCTAACGGATCCTGATTTTGTCGATTTCCTGACCTCGTGGCTTTGACCCTGTTTGACGGCCGTTCTTGTCTCTGGATTGCAACCTCTCCATAAGCAGCAATCTCCTGGACCCTGTTGTAAATTCAGATCTTTGTTTAGGGGTTAAAGGGTGTCAGGGTTTCTCAGGATTCTGTCTAACGGAGCTAAGCCTGTCCGAGATAGCCATTTTGTTCCGGACAGTTGTCGCAGCTCCTGTCCATTGGACATGGATTATAATGACTTGGACTCGGACAGACATAACAGAACTCCATGGACTGGAGCAGTGGAACAGAGCAGAATCCTTGAGTCTCAGAGAGCTGTGATCCAGAAGGAGGGTCCTAATACAGTGAAGCCCTTGAGATGCAAGGGAAGAAATAGGATCCTGGAAAGAATGGCTGGGAATAAGAGAAAGTGGCCCAAGTGAAGAGACAGTGAAAGAGACTGACGCCTGACAAGGGACATGTATAAAAATGAGTGTGAGACTGTGTGAGGTATCACAACCTGAGTGTGGTCTCTGTGAAAGCAACAAATCAGATTTTAAAAGGCAGCTGTTAACTTATTTTTGCTACCTAACCTGAGAGCAGTGTAATGTTGAGATAGATACCCAGCAATGTGTCACTTACTGGGCTACTTGCTGTAGTTTTGATAAATTCACTGATTTATCAGGACTGTTGCCTGGTAGTCCAACCACACTCTCTACCACAGATTGGCAGCTTTCTGCCTATGCACAGTGTGCACAGAAAGCTGCCAATCAGTGGTGTGGGAGGGCTTATATAGAGAAAGCTGCCAATCAGTGGTGTGGGGGGCTATACAGAGAAACTGATAATGAGTGGTGTGGTGGGCTTATATAGAGAAGTGCCAATCAGTGTATGGGTGGGGCTTACAGGAAATGATAATGATGGTGTGGGTGGCTTATATAGAGAAAGCTGCCAATCAGTGGTATGGGGGGGCTATACAGAGAAAACTGATAATGAGTGTGTGGGTGGCTATATAGAGAAGCTGCCATCAGTGGTCTGGGCAGGGCTATACAGAGAAAGCTGCCAATCATGGTGTGGGCGGGTATACAGAGAAAGCTGCCATCAGTGGTGTGGGCGGGGCTATGCAGAGAAAGCTATCAATCAGTGGTGTGAACGGGGTTATACAGAAAATCTACCAATCAGTGGTGTGACGGGTTATACAGAAAAATCTACCAATCAGCAGTGTGAACGGGGTTATACAGAGAAAGCTGCCAATCAGTGGTGTGGGCGGGGCTATACAGAGAAAGCTGTCAATCAGTGATGCGAACGGAGTTATACAGAGAAATCTACCAATCAGTGGTGTAAACAGGGTTATACACAGCTCAGCATTCAGGAAACTGCTAGATCTGCAGCAGAGATAACAGAGATTGTATCAAAACAACAGCTAACAGCCCAGTAAGTGACACATCACTGGAATCAGGGTCTCTGCTTCTTACATCCTGCTACTCTCAGATGAGATTAAGAAAATCTGGTGACACATTCCCTTTAACCTCCATTTTTGTGGGCAGGTAATAAATAACATATGGCACATGACATTTCAAATAGTATTTTCCTATTGGTGGATTACCAAATGGTTAGGTGATTGGTCAAGTATGAACTAAGTTTCAGGATCAAACCCCCTGTTTTGATGGTGGTGATACACATAACCTTGTAAACACAAGGATGCTCGCAGATGAGGACGGGAGGCTGTCCGGGCCTGGCTCACATCTTTCTATGCATGTTCTCTTCACAGGATTAGCATTCGATTTCATCTAATCTCTTATAAAGTATATTACTTTGCAGTTGGGCCAAAACTCAGTCCTGAGATGAAACTCATATGCTCAGAAAGTCATCAGTCATTTCATGCCAAACATTGAAAGTTAATGCCTCTCGCTTGGTCCAGTAAGAACCTATAAATCTTATTCGGGATATTCACTGACCTCTGGTGGGGTTTATCTGCTTAAAGCCCCGTCCGTCATACATTGATGAAAGCTAATTGATTGCACGGTGTTTTTCATGATGCTTTGTTTGCACTATGATGCATCATATTCCAGATTGTAGAATGCTGTTTGCAAACAGTTTTTGGAATTGCATGCTTGGATTCCTGCAGACGAATATTATGATACAATGTGATTAGAGATGAGCCGACTTATGAACGTTCGGGTTCTTGGGGCTCAGCCGGCCTTTGTATAAAGTTTCTGGACCCAAACTTGACCCAAACCTCATTAGAAGTCACTGATTGGGCAGTTCTGCTCTCCACCCAGCCATAAACAAAGCACTTACCGGGAAGGGAGGGTGCGGTTCGGGTTTTGTTATTTTCTTTTTATTGTACACACTACATTCGATAACGCTGAGTGTGAGCCGAAGAAATCCTGCAAGCCGCTCGCACTGGGCTGAGCACCAAGTGTACCCGAGCACCGAGTGTACCCGAACACCGAATGTACCCAAACACAGTGATGCTCACTCAGGTGGTTTGTGTATGTAAAGCACCCAAACTCCGAACCCAAGCACTTGAAATTCTTGTAAAGTCTGTGTTCAGTACATACATCAAACTTTAAAGACTGGTTCACTCATCCCTAAATGTGGGAAATGTATAGTAGTTGTGGCTTGCAACTACAGAGGGCAGCAATGTTGAACTGGGTTGTAAAAGGCCCCACACCGTTGATTCTGAGGGCCCACTTTCATATACATGCAGTATTACATGAGCCTGGTTCATACATTTGCCTGTACGTCTATGTAATAATAAACTTAATAATTTGCTAAACGATTAATGAGATAATACAATCTGTGCAGAAAAGGGAAGCAGCTGCACTGGCCAGTCGCTGTGACTAGGGCCCACCAAGAAATTACCCTTTTCCTCCGCGCACCAGTCCAAAACTGGACAAACGTTCCATAGAGCCAAAGCAGTTTTCCAGGTATGATTTAGAAGTCAGGACTAGAGATGAGCGGACCCATGAAACTTTGGGTACAGCTGGTGCAGCCAGACTTTGAAAAATGGTCTGTTTGGGGCTAAAACTTGACCCAAACCTCATTAGAAGCCACTGATTGGGCAATTCTACCCTCCGCCCAATACAGCCAGCCATAAGGAAACCACTTCTAGGGGAAGAGGGCAGGGATTTCTCACTTTCATTTTTTTACAATACACTACATTCGATAACTCTGATTTTACCCCTGGTACAAGCCAATCAAACACTACAAGCAGCATGTATTAGGTTGAGCACAGCGGGTAACTAAGGTCCCTAGGGTCGCTGTGTACCTTGGATACCAGCCGGCGAGCGGAGAAGGCTGGTAACTAAGGTATACATCGGGTATCTAGGCAGCGCTCGCTGCCTAGTTACCCGCTGTTTACAATGGATACCAGCTCCCAACGCTTGCTGAGAGGCGCTGGGAGCTGGCTTATCGTGTCTCCCGGTGTCACATGTAGCAATGCTGCGTGTCCACCGGGCAACCATCGCCAGGTTTTCGGTCCAGTCCGAAAACCTGGCGACCATCAACCAGCGATTTATCGCTGGTTGATGCGCCCTGTACCACGCGTCAATATCGCTGCAACGTCACGTGCAGCAGCGATATTGAATGCCATATTGACGCGTGTGACGGCCCTTTAGAGGAACCTAAAGCCAAATCAAAGAAGAGAGCGGCATATCTGTTGGCATAAGTGCAATGTGTAGGTGTGCATTCCCACTATGGCCATTGTCAGAACCTGGGATAGAAACAATATAGTAAATACCCTGTGCTAAGTAAATAAATAGTAGTAGTACATGAGAATAATAAGTGTCATTGTTGACACTATTTTGGTAAATAAAGGCCATTCCACCGTGGCAAGGTGTACCTAATCAGTACCTAGCACTAGTAGTTCACCTCGCTATTTGCCAGCAGACTTTAAATAAAACAAGATTTCTTATGGATTTTGCACATAGTTCCTTTTGTGGCTGCCTCCTACTTTTCATGAATGTAGCAACATTTTGACTACTCCATGGCATAGGGACTAGAGGTTGGAAATATTGCTTGTGAATTGCTGAGGATATGAGCTTTTAATAGACAAGCATATAATCAGATGACATAACTGTGCTTTAGTTTAACCACCTTGCAATTACTAAAGAGAAAACTAAAGTGCGGTTATGGCTTTTCACTGAAAAATGCAAATATACACTGAATGCCAAGGGGCACTTGATAAGTATATGGCTATCTCTGGAGGGATAGGGGTTACTTTTAAGTTTTGCAATCAAGTCAACAATCTGAATTGTTTGCCTGCAAGTTTGACTAATGTCCTTGAAGATACCAAGACACAGATAGAAGGAGCATCTGCTGATGACTCAGAATTGCCCAATCGCTGGGTCAGAGCAGGATTTCGTTATGGTCTGTTTCCAGACGTGCCAACTCCCGTCAGTTCCGGTGTGTTACACAGCCAGGCTTGGGAGCATTTAACCAAGGCCTTGTTGTGGAGCAACCTAGCCAACATTTTTTACAATCTGTTCAAAGACAACGTCAAGCAGGGAAAAGGGATGATTAGCAAGTTTCTGTTAGCACCGGTGCTGCCGACAGCACTTTTATCAGGACAAACTGCATCGTGCTAATGATGAAGAAAATCAAGGCAGTTTCAGCACAAACCAGTAAATGACGATTTTATTGCACGTCTTCCTCGGAGAGCTTTCACAAAATGAACACGGGACTTTTGTTTTTCAGAACAGATGACATAATCGCCAAGTGCACATTGTATTCTGAGTGTGTTACTTACTGTTCCTCTGTCAATCGGGCACATTACGTCCTTTACAATATAATTTAATTATGTATGTTTCCAAATTGTAGTCAATTGTTTTCATTAGGTATATCTGTTTTTGGAGAAAGCAGATCTAACTTTTAAGATTCCACATGGGATATTGGTTATTACCCAGTTTTGGGGATATTTGACTACCCTGGCTTGGACTCGCCAGCCGGAGAACTGGGAAATTTCCTGGTGGGCCCCTGTGCTAGAAAAAGACACTTAACATGAGCAGTCGATGGCCCAATTAATTTGATTCTCTATATACAGACAACAGCAACATCTCTTCATTCATTTACTATAAAGAAGGAGAGGACACTTTGTGAAAGAGGGTTACGTAATATTTGTCTGTAACTAAACAGTAGCCCCCATAGTCAATGTCACCCATTGTCTCTTGCAAACCCAATCCATCAATGTGACTAACTATCCAGTAGTATGGCAGCTGGGGAATGTGTTGGGCCAAAACTAAGAAGGAGGCATTACCATGAAAAGGACGGGGGTTATACTCTACACCTACAGAAGATAAGGTTTCATCACAGAAAGAGATTCTTTACTGTAGAACAATTGAAAGCTCAACTACCTACTACTGTGATGCTTGCAAAAAAACAATATTACAAGTTACTAGATGTTACTAGACGGGCATCGATCCAAAAGTGCATTCTGATATTTGAAGTTGGGAGGGTTTTTTGTGTGCAGTTGGTGTTCACCTCATGTGGTCACCTTTGTTGTAAGATAATAGGTGGAGATCAATACAGTTGTGGCTTCCTGTTATCTAATTGTCTGAAGTATAATGATCATTGGTGCAATGGCGACCAGGCCTGCACAGGAAGAGGACCCACCGACTGCACTACATATTTCAGCTGGACCAGGATGGAGGACATAATACCAGAAAGGGGCCAAGGATCAGGGACATAATAATATCAGAAAGGGGACAAAAATGAGGGACATTATACCATGATGGGGGACATTATAACTGGTAAGGGCCCAGAATCAGGTAGATTATTCCAGAATGGGGCCAATGATGGGGGATATTATACTAGGAAGGGGTCAAAGATGGGGGATATATATATATTACTGAAAGTGCCAGGATTATGAAATTACAGCAGGTTGGGGGACATTATTACTAGAAGAGTCATTCTGGGTCCTCTTTTGGTATAATATCCCCCCTTTGGACCCCCTTCCATTAATAATGTCCCCATCCTGGACTTCAAGAGTCTAGGATTGGGGACATTTGAGCAGGAATGGCACCAGGATGTTGAATATTATTGCTGAAATGGGCCCAGAATGTGTGACATTATTAGTGGAAGTAGTCCATGATGTGGATATTATTACTGGAAGGGGCCCAGGATGGAAGACATTATACCATGATGGGTAAAATTATTAGTGGATGGGGGACATGATTATATTATATAAAACGCTGCAAGGAGCTAGACATCTGACCAACATGCAGGTGAGGGTCCAGGTCCAAATTTAGGGCGGGGGCCCTTTGAACTGTAGTTACACCACGCCTATTGTCTACATAACGGGGCAAATTTGCCATTTATAAGTGGGGAAATACTAGTAAACAAATATTTTGGATTCTAGACTTGCCTTCAAAATTTACAGAGACAAAATTAACGATAGTTTTTAAAGTTTTAGAGGAACATTTGACAATCTTCCATATTTTAAACTGTTTTGTCTCATGAAAACAAATCTTCTATAGGTGATCAGTCCAACTATAGAAACCCCTGGAGATCAGCTGTTATCACTGATAGATAATGAGTATTCAGTAAAAAATAGCTTTGCTTTCCATGTGCACCCCTGGAGTTTACCCCTCCATCCATTTTTCTTAGCTTTCTAATGATGTCTTCAACAAAATGTTGCTTGCTTATCATTTTTCTCCATTTAATTCCTGGCTCAGACCTACAATTAACCATTCATCTGCTGTAATCAAAATTAAAGGGATCCTGTCACCCCCAAAACACCTCTAAACCTATTAAAAGCTGTCCCTAGAGCATATTAACACTTTCCCTACACTCCTTTTAGCTCCTAAATGCCCTTAGTCAAAGTGAAGAAAAACGTTATAATAGTACCTCATTAGTGATGATAATGAGTGACTATCTATTCATAGTCACTCATCAAGGCAGCCCCTCTTCTTCATATCACGCCTATTCAGGCGTGATCGTCATCCTAGATTCAAAATCGCGCCTCCCTGCGCACCTCCCCACTCTCCCATAGCGTCCGTGCTTCATTGTGGGGCTGTATGACGCGATCCGCGTCATTCCCGGCGCCGGGTGACGTATTTGCAGCCGCGCCGCGCTGTCAGCTTCAAAATACGGACTGCGCATGCGCATGGGCATGCGCAGTGCGGGACTTGAAGCTGACTGAATAGGCGTGATATGAAGAAGAGGGGCTGCCTTGATGAGTGACTATGAATAGATAGTCACTCATTATCATCACTAATCAGGTACTATTATAACGTTTTTCTTCACTTTGACTAAGGGCATTTAGGAGCTAAAAGGAGTGTAGGGAAAGTGTTAATATGCTCTAGGGACAGCTTTTAATAGGTTTAGAGGTGTTTTGGGGGTGACAGGATCCCTTTAACTTTTCTCTGCTAATACTGGTGCTTTTCACTACTAAGCTACTTCAACATGGTGTTGTTGTATTTTCAAGCAAGTATCCAGTTTGACTGATTGTAACTTTTACCTTTAGTTAACCATTTTGCTTTCTGATTGCCTACTTCTCTGATGTGCCTGCTGATAACATACAACCCTGCTATTGAGCATTTTTTTGCTGCAAGTCATGACCTTACTATACATCTACAGTTCTTGTGTATATCCACACTGCTGTCTTCTGGTGTTTTCTGCTCTACGTATCTGATTTCCAGTCTGCATGTCCTGTTAACCTGGTCCTTTCTAATCGATGTGCCACCCATTAACTTTTCACTTTGTGTCATCACCTTCGGTCTGTTTTGCTCATCATTCTCGCTGCCTTGGACAATCCACCTGGCCTGTAACAAAGAGAAACCATCAGATCTGGACCCTATCTAGACTTTTTTGGTTACTTAGGTTGGTATTTTCAGGCCTCTCGTTGGTGCATTGTGTAGCACTCACAGAGGTGTCTTTGAGGAGATGTGCAAAACAAAAAGGAGGAGATGTGGTCACACTAGACCACAGATTAGCTGTGGAAGCTGACACAGGTATAGGAACAGGCAGGAGATGTAACTTGGTGGTAACACTCAGTCTTTAATGAGGGAACCTCACAAGTACGGGTCATATTACAGATTGTGGGCTGCAGCAGGTGAGGTTCAGTGATGGATCCCTGGAGCAGCAGAGTCCAGATCTAGGTGTTTGCAAAGCATGGAGCATGCTCAGCGAAGGCAAGGAGATGGCAGGCATAGCAGATTTGCTGCAGACAGGTGCTGGTGTAGTAGGCTGGGTGCGGGTGCAGCGGACTCTGTGCAGATGTGGCAGGATCCCTGTAGATGTAGTTGATGCAGTGCAAATGTGGCAGTCTGTCTGCAGATGTAGCAGGTTCTATAGTGAAACAACATGTAAGTGACACGGAGCAGGAAAATGGACAAGGACTAGGCAAAGTGTGGGACAAAGGCACCTGAGTAAAAGCAATCCAGCTAGTGACTGAAGACATTACTGAGGAACCACCCATGCGGGGAAGGTGCCTTATAAACATAGGCTCTCAGCAGTGGTCTGAGAGGCACTTATAGGATGCAGGCTACAGGAGGAGAAGGAAGCAGATGGAGATCTAGGTGGCAGCACAGGACCACAGGCTGGGTGAGTTACAGATTCGGAGGTCAGAGAACGGAGACAGGCAGACCTAGAGGGACGACATGATATGGGCACCGGCCTACCTGCCCAGTGGTCACCGACCCCACGGCCATAACAGGATTGGCAGACTGCACAGAGCCGCGTAATGGCCACCATCCTCCCTGCCCAGTAGAGGTCGGCCCTGCGGCAAGGGGCATGACACATTTTATGACATTTATATCTGTGTATGAGGTGACATATTTTGGTGAATCACTTCCAGGTGGCCTTCAGACACACCTTACTCTTGCTTCTTGTAATGTTTTCATTCCTTTTGCCACTTCATTGCTATTCAGATTACAGTCCTAAAACTAGAAATAAAGAGTGACTTACCAATAAAATACAAAATAAAAGTTGCTAATCCTACATGAGTAGGTTATACATTTCTTTTGCATGTGAATTCTTCCTTAAACAGATTTGCACCTAAAAACATATGATACCAACCCATCTGTTTGGAATGAGTATAGATTTTCTCTTAACATCAGGCAATATTGAGCCTTTATTGCAAGCCAGTTCATCATATCATTGCAAGTATATAAATGAAGCACATGATGAAGGCATGAGACCAACACGCTCCACTGACAAGGGAAACCGTCGGTATGACTCTTCAAAATGAATGAACTGGCAGCTCTGGTGAGAAAGGAAGAGGAAGGTGATGGACCAGACCCAAATGAGATGTCCTTTCTTCTTCTGGGAACAGCTTGTAACTCAACCAAGTGACTTTCCATGAGGTCATAGGTAAGGAAACACCTGCTGGGGAAAGGAAGAGTGTCTACAGATGGACCAGACATTTTTACGGCTCTGGTGATAGAGGGCTTAGCTAGGGAGCAATTGGTTAACGCTGCAATAAACTAACAGGATACTAATATTACTCTCAAAATTACATAATAGAGAGTTGGATATGGGGAGCACACAAAATGTGTTTTTAGATAAGGCGTCCAGTTAATGTCCATGGTGTTAGTTGTATCTCATGAAAGTCGATGAGTGAGAGAGGATCTTTTCTTTTGCCATGGGCTCTTATCATGTTTTCATGTCAAGTCTACAATTTGTATTATTGGCTCAAATGTCTGATTTATTTGTACCTTGAAATATTGTTTTTTACAATTGAAATTAAATTTACAAGAATTTCGCTTTGTTTTAGAGTATCACAGAGGACATAGGTGGCACAGTATTGCTGAGATCTAAAAACAATGATTTCAACTCTTCACCAAGAACTCACGGGGACTTTCATCATTCCAGTTCAAGAGAAATTATATGTCCATAAATAATGATGAGAACAAAAATTTGGAGTAAACAATGCAGATTTATGAAGTCTATATAAAGACCAACCAACATAAATGCAGAAAAGGGGACACCACACTATGTAAGTCACGGGTGTCAGAACAGGTGGTGGATGGACAGCTATCTACCCCAACTCCCTCAAAGTTTGAGTGGCTTTTGTCCTGATGTGAAAACTGAGGGTTTCGAAACACATAGACCAAAATTAAATTGCATGTCATTGATTGGATGATCAGCAGCACGGAACATGTCCTCTTCTTCCTGACATTCACCAACTCTATCAAACACATAAACACTTGGCTTAGCCTGGGAAAGTCAATGGAAAGTAAAGGCCACTTTAACAACCTACCCAGCTAATATTAGTGGGCTTGGACGACAGTCTAATCATCTGTGTCAATGGGTGACAACAATGGATCACCACAAACCAGGGGACAATAGATATACTCCTTTGAGGCCCCCTTACACTAACCCACCGATATTGATGATTTCCTCTGACAATCTAATGTGAATGGGAGCCCCCAACTCTCTCCCAACAGATGATGTCAGGGGTGATAAGGATCGAGCATGTCCAATTTCTGACTGACAATCCTATTGTTTTGGCTGAGATAAGCCACTGTCGCGTCTTGTAAAGAACACAGAAGGGCTCAGCAGAGTCAGCATGGTGAAGCTGAGCGAGATTGGTACTAGCCCAACGATCATCTAAACCATCATTTAGCCGACTGCTGTGTATTGTGTATGGATCCGCCAATCATCTTCCCAAAATATTGGGAAAAGGAAGGCTCTCATTCACATTATATTTTGGCAAACTTTGATCTAATGCATATGGGGGCCTTAACTGAAATAGCTGAGATATTCCGCTTAACATTTTAAAAGGTTTAGGAAGAATTCTGAACATGAACATAAAAATTAGACTCAAAACGTGTAAAATAGTTTGAAGAAAAAAAAAGCATAGAATGTTTTGACACAGGCCGTTTTGCAAAGATATTATCCCATGAGAGAGGAATATACAATGCCTTTGCTCAATCTGGAAACACACTGAGCAACTCTAGTGCTGGCAACTCCGCAGTGGGTAAGCCAACACTATCACTCCACCAGTCACTCCCTGGCATCTATTCCAGTCCCCGTCTCTGTCTCCCAGGGCTTGGGCATGCCACTGGTCTTCCAGAAGTGGGAGAGCATCACTCTCCCTTTTCTTAAAGAGCGAGCATGCCCTTGCCCGGAAGTTCCTCTGAGTGGATGGCTGAGAGGAGCAGAGTATTTAATGCACCATCCCCCTTAGGGAGGTGCCTGAGCAATGTGCCCTGTTCATTGTAGAATGCTTACTAGTTGTCAGGTCATCTATCCTGGTCCCATATTCGGTGCCAGATCCTGTGTTCTGTAATCGGTGCCTGTATTCTAATGACTGCCATACACGCTGTATCTGCCATACCCTCTGTACCACCATACCTAACACACTTGCTGCATCTGCCGTAGCAGCCGTACCTGTCATACCTGCCATTACCTCTGCACCAGCTGTACATGCTGCACCTGTCAGTAACTGCCTGCACCTGCCATTCACAGTCAGTATCCACCTACCTGTCAGTACCAGCCTGCCTTTCCACACCTGCCCACCAGTCTGCTTCGGTCATTCTGACTGCACCTAAGCCCTCTCCTGTCTTCCTGACCCTTGGTATCAGCTGCTACAGTGCTAAGAGTTTCCTTTCAAATAGCACCTAGTATCTACCTTCCAATACAAGCCTATCCTCACCATCACAGGGTTTAGTGGATATGACGTAGTCGTTTAGTCATGCCCCTACAGGGTGAACCTAGTTTCCATGACACAGTTGGTCCACACTCATCAGCATGACAGCGCTTATAATTCTGAAACGTAACCATATATACATTATGTATTTCCAAAATTGGTAGATTTTTGGTCAAAGGTAGGAACTAGACATGAGCTGAGCCATGGCAGTTTGAGTTCTGGGCGCTCAGTTGGACTTTAGACAAAGTTCTGTTCTGGACCCAAATTTGACCTGAACCTCATTGGAAGTCACTGATTGGGCAGTTCTGCTCTCTGCCACATACAGCCATAATACACTTTCTGGGGAGGATGAGGTTTTCTAATTTTCTTTTTTTTTAAAACATTACATCGGATAACGCTGATTTTACCCTGATTGCTGACGGTCCAAAAATGCAAGTGGCTTGCACTGAGCTGAGCACCCAGTGTACCTGAACACCGAGTGTACCCGAGCACCGGGTATACCTGAGCACAGTGATGCTCACTCCAGTGGTTTGTGAACGATAAACACCTGAACTGAACCTGAACACTGAAAACTTCTGTAAAGTCTGTGTTCGGTACAAACTCCAAATGTTAAAATCTAGTTGACTCATATCTAGTAGGGACAGTCACACCAAATGAGGGTCTTCTGCGTGGAAGGTTCTCAATGATCACTCCTACTAGTGTTATTTCTATTGAATATACTCTTTTTATGTATGGGCATATATATAAAATCTGTATTAGCAACCTATGAATATTTGTCCCATCAGTTGAAACCTTCTTCCATATACTTGTGTGATCATTGAAGGAAATCTAAATTCATTGTTTCAGAGAAGAATGAATGACGAATAATATGGCCACCATTACATGTCTTAGGAATGTAAGATGTGCCACCTTTTCACATATTGGCTTGCATGATTTCCTTGAAGAAAAGCCCAATGAAAGAACAGATGGCTCTGATGACATGAATGAGGAGCATTGCTTTACCTGATCCCTCCTCTGTTTTATACATGTAGCCGCCAAGGACAAATTGCCTGATGTATCTCCTTCAAGGTGATCTCTCTTCACCTGCTTCATTCAACATCACTGAAGGGGAAAAAATGCAAAGTGATGGACAAGCATCTTGTAGCGTGGAGCATGAGAAATGACAGCCTCTCCGGAGAAGACTTCGTTCTTACATTATCATCTTGCTCTAGATAATAGCTTTACTGCATTTCATAGAGGAACATGTAGCGTCAGGATGTGGAGAAGGCAACGGCATGAAAGTGTCCACAATCATTGATGGAATCTGCTCCTTTCTAAATTGATCATAAATCTCCCTTATTTATATTAGTCATAAAAATACTATTGCTATCATTGAACCTCCTGAATTTCCATCAAAGCTTTAAGAAATTAATAAGACTTATTTCTAATTTCGTTTGCCACATGTTGGACAGTGTTGTACCCAGGTTGCAATCACTAATCATCCCCTGTAGGAGCTGACAGAATCTAATGTCCCCTAAATCCCAAATAAGTGGAGATGTCCCATATTTGTTGACCCTACCACCCAACCATCTTGCAGTCTAAAGTATATGATGAAGTTGTAAAGTCATGAGCGCTGTATATTCATTTTAAAGAGTTCCAGGTTCCGGAGGAGTCATGAAGCCCTATTTTCACTGGTAGGTTTAGGGCACACATAAAGTTGAGCTCAATATCTCAATATACCTTTCCTTATTGCACATGTGCAAATGGAAGTTAAGGGCAGAAAACATGGTGACAAGAATGTTTTCAGAGTTTGAGAGGAGACAAGTCCCCTTAAAGATCTTGACCTGGGTCGTATGCAGAAATGAACCCAAGACTGAAATAAGACTGGACTTAGAATAGTAAGACCCTTTTAACTTATTGCTTATCATTTTAAACTATACTTAAAGGGAACCTGTTGTGTCCTTTTTTTCTTTTTAAACCGCCCCCTATGTCATTTAGATCATGCACTGTGCATCACTAACCTGGTATTTATCATCAAAAAACACTTTAAATGCTTCAATGTTTGCATTTGGTACCTGCACAAACAGTCATCAAGGAGGATACTTTAGCTAATATCAGTCACATCAATCCACATTCAGTCATAATTTGGTCCACAGCACCCATATTGGACATGTAGGGTTATATCTCTCCCACCTGTGGTGCATGTCACATCCAAGGAGTCATCGTGGCATGAGACAGGCATATCGAAATAGAAGACAGCGCCTCATGTAGCCAATGTTTCAAAAAGAAGATCCTTTAGTCCACCGTCTATGCAACGTATCAATCTCCACAATTGAGATCTTTATCAAGCATATAGAATAAAATTATAACCCCTCTTATATAGCCTACATACATTGAATTGCAATATAATGTAAGCATACAGAAACATCATATAAATACAAATTCAATATATGAAATACTCATATCATCGCTTTGTGTCCAAACAAGCCATCTCTGATTGCTTATAGCCATATTATGACGTCTCAAAATGTGCAAAGTCCAAGTATTGTGACCGAGTTGTATGGATCCTTATCCAATCAGCATCTCCATTGCTTAGGTAACTTATTCACAGCCCCTTTTCTGTTCCAACCTTTTAGTACTGAGTGGCCAATCCAATTCTATTGTGCATCCAGCGTCCTGATCCCATAGGTGCAACAGACGTTACCACTGAGCCTGCTCCGACACCTTATACTCTATTGCCGGGAAACAGACATTCAGCCTGTCAATATTGGAGAGTTCAGATGACATTAGTCTAATATGTATGGGGGCCTTAAGTGACCAAATCTAATGACTACAAGAGTGTGGTGATCCATTGCTTTTCCCCTTGCTCCCTTTTGAACATTGAACACTTAGTACTATGAACACAAATGAAGATAGTCACAGTAGAAGAACAGTGTCAGGAAAAATATAGACTTGGGCTTCATTGGTTAGATTTTTGCGAGAAGGCTCTCCCTGATGAAGTTACCAATGGACGTCAATATTACAACCCTTCTGGATCCCCATTAGTTTCTAATTCATAGAATCATAGAATGGTGGATTGTGAAGGCACCTCCTGGGTCATCGTGTGAAGCGACCTCCTAGGTCATCATGTGAAGGGACATCCCGGGTCATCGTGTGAAGGGACCTACTGGGTCATCGCGTGAAGGAACATCCTGGGACATCGTATGAAGGGGCCTCCTGGGTCATCATGTGAAGGAACCTCCTTGGTCATTGTGTGAAGGGACCTCCTGGATGATCATGTGAAGGAACCTACTGAATCATTGTGAGAAGGGACTTCATGAGTCATTGTGTGAAGGAACCTCCTGGGTCATCGTATGAAGGGACCGCCTGGATTATCGTGTGAAGGGACCTACTGGGTCATCGCATGAAGGGACCTCCTCAGCCATCATATGAAGGGACCTTCTGGATCGTCATGTGAAGGGACCTACTGCATCATCGTGTGAAGGGACCTCTGAGTCATCATGTGAAGGGACCTTTTGGGTCATCGTGTGAAGGGACCTACTGGGTCATCGTGTGAAGGGACCTACTGGGTCATTGCATGAAGTGACCTCCTGGATCATTGTGTAATGGGACCTCTTTGGTCATTGTGTGAAGGGACCTCCTGGGTCATATGATCCAACTCCCTGCTAAAAGCAGGATTCACTGAATCATCCCAGACAGTTATCTGTTCAGCCTCTGTGTGAAGACTCCATTGAAGGAGAACTCACCACCTCTCGTGGCAGCCCAACTAATTACCCAACGTACCAACAACTTACATGGAAAAAAGGATGACTAACTCGTAATATCTATGTTACTTATTTCCCACATCTTTTTTAAGGATCCAGTGGTCAAATAATTGGTAGCTTAGGCTAAAATTACGACATGGAACTGGAAGAGGTGATTAAAAGCCATGTAATTGCAGCCGTCACATCCCGACTGGAGGCATGCCGTTTGGTGATATACATGATTTATTTGATGGATTGCTTCTTTCTCTATATGACAGCAATAGCTTACAATCATGAATACATCTGCAATATTTTACTTACAACTGAATCTCCCTCACGTCCCATTCTCCACTTTTTTTAATACGTGTCACTCTCTGTTCTTCCCTGATTTACCATTGCTCATTTTACTTTTGAAAACCATTAATTATCGGGGTAGATTATATTCTGTAATATATTATGTTCACGTCTGGCTGTGGTATTGCCTTGGCATGCGCTCCTGTCTGTCTCGCTACTCAAGCCTGTCTATATTTTTGGATGCTCCATCACCCAAGTGCATTTTTCTTGTGTCCCTCTTGTGTGACGGTAAATTTCATGATGTTGTGTTACAAAATGTTTACTGTGATTGGTATATGTGAATGCATCTATGTCGCTTGTCACACGGTTAGCATTAGGATTTACATTGCAAGAACTTTACATAAAAATAAATTTATGGCCAAAGTTCAGATCGTTCTTCTTTGAAAGAACATATTATAGCTGAGCCTGAATAATGAGCCTATGGGGCCTGAAAGTGGCAATCAGGAGAGCAATATTCTACAGCCTATTGTTAGAGGACAGAAAGGAAAGAATGAAAGCTATTATTAAAGGAGAAAATCATAAAAACTAGGAAAAACAAACTCCATTCATCCACTTTTTTCCCATCGTTGTGAATAAAGGTCTACACGTGGCATCAATTTCCAATGACATTTTGTTATTGACCTGCTGACCTGTCAGAACACATAAAGTGTTGTTTACTTATGAAAAGATTAGTTTTGATTGACATTAAAATATAATAGAAAAATAAAGTAATGAGTTTAACATACTAGGGCCAATTGGGTTTCATTAAAAATGTTGCACCATGTGGCTTTTACAGGCCCTTTATTTCCCTGCACATTCAACTTTGATGTGGTCATAAATGAGCTCAGAGGAGTTCAGAAATTTGTACAGCTCCCTGACTAGTTCTCAGTTAACTCATTTTGCAGCCAGAAATAAACAGTGTGACATAAAGGCTGTAGAAGGCAAATGGAGCAACATCTAAAATCTAAAGCTGAGTGTATGTATATGTGGCACCCTGTGCCAGGTAAGCCACAGAACCAACTAGTTCATTAAGGGATTTCCACATCTGGTTCTCACATACACCCAACACCTTCCACCCCAGGCCTGTAGGGGGAGCTCTACTGGTTGCTGTTAGGCCAGATCCCCTACAGGTGCTGGGGCAGAGTTAGCCACAGTGTGCAGTCACTAGGAGAACTGTGAAGTCAGCTCAGTGCCTAGTGAGCTAACCTGGTCACCGGAGCCGCGCTAGGCCTGAGAACAGTGCACCACCAGAGCCAGTGTGAGGTCCAGAGAGTGAGGATGAAAGGCAGAGGCAAGGAACACTAGAGTGGCGGCAGAGGAGCCATCCTGTCTCACCCCACCAGAACACCGGTCACTGGAGTCGGAGTCTGCAAGGGAAAAAAGTCAGCCCAGCAGAGAATCCAGAACACCGAGGAGGCTTAGCTTCCCAGACCTCCGCAACACCCACATTTGAGAGCCAGGAGTCGCAGGAGAGATAGCGGTAGCCAAGCGAGAGCCCTCAGTGCAGCAACACAGGTGTGGAGGAGCAGGAAAGGTCAGACCTGGTTTCATACACGCCAGACTTAAGACAAGGGAGAAGGACAAGGAGGCCTATACTTCACTCGGTGTGGAAATCCCAAACTGCACCCTTCAACCCTGGATGTGTACCTGGAGAACCATCAGTAAAAGGAGCAGAAAAAGACTTTATTGTGTGCGCGTCCCTTCTTCAACCTGTCCCACACCACAACAACTATGCTGCCCCATTCCTACCTTGCTGCCCTATTGCACTATCATACCCTACAGCCCTGGGAAACCGGCTTTTCCTGTAGACAGCTACAGCATCTTGCTGCCACCCATCACCCCGGAGTTCCCAGCAGCACTGGTGCCATCACCGGACCCACAGGTGGCGTCACGACTGACAATAATATTTAATCCCTGTAAATATTCCCCTTTTTATTTTGTCACCAGGGGCACAAACTCGGACACTGACCACCCATGACATCCCCGTACCAGTATGCCAGAGATCCGAGTACCCCAAGTCCTTGGCGCGAGACATATGTATGTCCGACAACAATATAAAAAACAGAAAGAGAGCACTAATGGTGAGAGGACCCGAGTGGAGAGGGGATTAGGGACTAAGATGTCCACTCACCTGGTGGTGTTGTACGTCCCCCTCACATAACACAGGTAAGCGCATCCTGTATTAGCCTTATGCCAGGATCGCTGCTTGTGGAACCACTTCCATCCTCAGCGGTCAGCTGACAAGGCTCATGTGACCAGGGTGGGCGTTCCTAATGATGTCATAGCAGGTCCTCAATGCCTGGAGCAGCTTCCACCACTCTCTACAAGGGAGAATGACATATTGCAAACCAAGAAGACAGGACAGTATTAGGGAAGCGCTGAGGCGATTAAGAAACAGGAATTAGAAGCTTAGAGTCCACAAACCTTTAATTAGTATGCAAACTCTCCAGGCCACGACACGTTTTGATAGCAGTTGCTATCTTTGACTACCTGAGGAAGACAGTAACTGCTATCGAAACGCATCATGGCCTGGAGAGCTTGAATATTAATTAGAGGTTTGTGGACTCTAAGCTTGTAATTCCTGTTCCTTAATCACCTCAGCGCTTCCCTAATACCGCCCCGTCTTCATGGTTTGCTATATGTCCGGCAACAAAGTCACTCAGAAGAAGAAACAGCTGGGCACCACTGAGTACTGACATGTAGTAGAGGGTCTGGCACCACACTTGTGGTTTATCATGTACGCTTGCTTCCAGGTTGCACACTTAATAGTCAATTAGACATGGAAATCCGTATAGAAAGGAATGAAAAAGCGGCACTTACCGGGAGAAGGTGGAAGTCTTCTTTATTGTGGTTCACCGATTCCATGTAGTGCAGGGAGGAGAGGGGCCGGGTGGCGTTTCTATGAACCCATAGAAGCACCACCCAGCACAAATTGGTTTGCCGTCGTCCGTTCCTTCCCCTCTCCTCTCTGCACTACATGTAATTGTTGAACCACAATAAAGAAGACTTCCACCTTCTCCCGGTGAGTGCCGCTTTTTCATTCCTTTCTAAATGTATGTATGTATGTGTATATGTATGTATGTGTGGTATAGCTCCACCCCTCCACATAGCCCCATCCCTCATAACCCGACATTCACATAGCCCTGCCCCTTTATAGCTGTGTCCTCCACAAAGCCCCGCCTCTCATGGCACCACCCCTCCACATAGCCCCACCCTGTCCTTTTGTGTCTCATTGTGTGGCAGACATTTTACCTGTCTGTACATGACAAGGGGGTCGAAACTTATCCTTTATTAAACAGAAGCCCATTCATTGGAATAGGCACTATGTAATACTTCATTTCCCCAGTGGTGGCGCTGTAGAGAAATTAAATATCAGAATTCTCCCGCAAAATACAGCTGATCATTGGGGTATAAGCAGCTGGAACCTTGGTGTGGCCAGTGTAGAATTAATTGTCCCAAATATCTGTAAATTCTGGTGGTGTGGGGAGATCAGCTATTTAGCTATTTTTATACAAGCAGATGTGATCAGTGCAAAGGCCAATTAAAGAGTCTGGTTGTTAGCAGCTTCAATAGGAGAACTACTGAGCTCAGGAGGAGCAACAGTACTCTCCTTGGATTCAGTGTTGCTGGAGGGAAAGGAGGGCTGTGTAGCGCCCCTCTGGCTAGGCACCACAGAGAGGTATTACACTCTGACATAATGTGTTATCTCTGTAAGTTGTCGGCTTAGGGTTTAACCTGTGGAGTCTCAAGTTACTCCCACACACAGGACTAGGCCACCTTAGTATAGGGGGGACTGGTTATTTAGTAGGCCCCAAAAGGGGGCAGAGCCTAGGTTAGTGAAGAAGTAGTTGAGTGACAGTTACCTCAGACAGTGCTGGGAAGGCAACCAGATAGGACATGTCTGGTAGGCTGCTGACAGGAGGGATCTCCATCTTTAAGAGGGGGCCCAGGACAGAAGGAAATGGACCAGGACCGGTTGGAGCCAGCTGGTAACGTTTGGGGAGCACGGGAAGCCAAGGCGATGAGCAGTTTATCTCTGGCCGCAAATCGATGAGCTGCAGGCCCACAAGCACCGGGTTGCCGTTAGCACCACAAAAGGCACCTCACCCCTCAGGACCGAAACCGGTTCAGGACACTATAGGTAATGGCCCAGATTCCGGTGGCAGGAGAAGAAATAGGGAAACACTCCTGTCCGTACCGGTAAAGGAACAAACCATACCTACTAGCTACAGACTGTGGGACTGGTGGGAGAGCTCTGCAAGGGAGGTAAATAGTGAGAAGAACAGTTTAGACCCCAAAAGACTTGAGAAGGAACATCTGGAGACTCCATAAGGGGACCCTGAACCGGCAACAAACACCCGTTAAACCGGACTGTACCAAGTTTCATCTTAACATCTGCCGTTACCCAGTAAAGTGAAGTTAGAGTTGAACTGGTCTCTGTTATTCTTCCTGCTGGTGCCCGGAGGGCTTCAACACCATCAGCAGCAGCTCACCAGAGGGGTAAGAACAAGAACCACTACTCCCCTCATCCCCCTCATCATCCTCCATCATCACCGCTGCCCTGAGGTAAAAGCTCCACTTGTGGGGAGCTGTACACACTTAGCTGCACCTTCATCACCTCAGCGGCCGGCTTGCAGCTCCGGTATCCATATTACCGGGATCTACAGGTGGCATCACGTTCCCCTGTAAATACTCCCTCCTCCCCCACCATCTAACAAATGATAACCAGGGCACGGAATCGGGAACCCGACACCCATGATTCCCCCAGTTAAACCATCAACTCAGTCCCAGTATCCGAGTACCCCTAGCCCTGGACTCATCAGCAGCTCGAGCCTATATTGTGGTCGCTGTCAGGTCACAGCAAAATATGTGCAGCTGCATGGGACATAATGTTAAGAAAGCTGAAGTACTTTCTTGTAAGCCTGAGGTACTGTGAAAGCCAAGGCCCAGGCTGAGAGGAGTTTACGGTCATAGTATAGTGCCATAACAAGCAGGAGTGAGGAAAGCTGCGACATATTGCCAGAAAGAGAGCTGAGTTGCTCACACTATCAGAGGCTGCGAGTCTTTATAATGACCTGTGGAAAGCTGTAATAATCAACATCATGGTCAAAAGCTCCAGAAAAACTGAGTTTATCTGTTGTACCTAAGAACTGGACATTACTTATTGAGAGCCACTGATCCTGCATCCCCATCTACAACTTTAACCCCTTCTTACTCTGCTGAGCACGGCCTACCAGCCAGTGAGACCACCGTGACAATTGGCTGCGATTATACCACGTCTCACTGGAGGCCAACCCAGAAATTGGGAATCCAAAATTCCAAATTAGCAATGGATCCAGCAATTTCATAATAATCTTTTTATTTGTATCCATTTAAAATCATGTTACCAAAGGTGGCATTAAAATTACCAAAGGAAACACGTCGCAGAAAAAATAGAGTTCAAGGTTGACGCGTTTCAAACTGATGCTTCTTAATCATAAGGAAGTATCATTTTGAAACGCCTCAACCATGAACTCTATTTTTTCTGCAACCTTTTTCCCTTGTTTGATAATTATAATTCCAATTTCTAACATAATTTTAAATGGATACAATTAAGAGTCTTATATCTATGAAAGAGTTGCATCCATTGCAAATTTGGCATTGCCTTTGCTGTGGATCTGGGATCCTTTGTACAAGCTATATAGGCCGGCTGATCATTTCTTGCATAGATATCAGCCTTGAGCCTAGAGGGGCCCAAAGGATCCCTTTGGTCTCCAGGAGAAGTACAGTACTATCCAAAGCCCATTACGAAGATAAACAAATCTGTCTAAAGGAAGATTCTATCAAATTCAGCTAAGAAACTTGCTTCACATTTATTCAATGCAAATCGTAGGTGGTAGGCTTTCAGCTCTTTATAGACCTCAAAAAATCCTAAATGAGCTCTTCCAGGCCCTCATTGGTCCGTCTGTATGGCTTCCTGACACATCCTCCAGTCCTCTTGTAGGTCTTCCATCATCTTTTATCTAAAAAATGAGAATGCGCATAGGGTCTTATCCTTAATAGAAATCAAATCCCATACAGTATGAAAACTGCTCACCTGATATGGTTGTGAAGCCCACAACCAGCTTGATCGCTCAAACACAGCAGCCGCAGCCGGGACCGCACTTCCACAAACGTGGGGGTGAAACTCTATCCGGGACCAAGTGTCTTTCAGTCCGCGCCGCTGCTCAGATAAGTACTAGAACCACTGGAGTGCTTTAAATAAAAGATCTTCAGTTTTATTTTCCTACGCATTTCGGAGCTAAACACCCAGCTCCTTCCTCAGGGAATAACCTTGAGAAAGGAGCTGGGTGTTTAGCTCCGAAACGCGTAGGAATATAAAACTGAAGATCTTTTATTTAAAGCACTCCAGTGGTTCTGGTACTTATCTGAGCAGCGGCGCAGACTGAAAGACACTTGGTCCCTGATAGAGTTCCATCATCTTTTGTCTCCATCGTGGTCTTAAGGACCTCCAGTGCTGATTTTGTCCAAGAGTGTAATAACGTTGTAGAGCTTATTTAGTGACAGAGGTTCTGAAGAGCACTTTCAAGAAGGAAGAGGACAGGAGGCGCATAAGAGAGGGCAGCAGGATGGCACTCTGAAGAAGGAAGAGGACAGGAGGCGCATAATAGAGGGTAGCAAGATGGCACTCTGAAGAAGGAAGAAGACAGGAGATGCATAAGAGAGGGCAGCAGGATGGCACTCTGAAGAAGGAAGAGGACAGGAGGTGCATAAGAGAGGGCAGCAGGATTGCACTTTGAAGAAGGAGGAGGACAGGAGGTGCATAACAGAGCAGCAGGATGGCACTATGAAGAAGGAAGAGGACAGGAAGCGCATAAGAAAGGGCAGCAGGATGGCACTCTGAAGAAGGAAGAGGACAGGAGGCGCATAAGAGGGGGCAGCAGGATGGCACTCTGAAGAAGGAAAAGGACAGGAGGCGCATAACAGAGAGCAGCAGGATGGCACTCTGAAGAAGGAAGAGGACAGGAGGTGCATAGGAGAGGGCAGCAGGATGATACTCTGAAAAAGGAAGACGACAGGAGGCGCATAACAGAGGGCAACAGGATGGCACTCTGAAGAAGGAAGAGGACAGGAAGCACATAAGAGAGGGCAACAGGATGGCACTCTGAAGAAGGAAGAGGACAGGAGGCGCATAACAGAGAGCAGCAGGATGGCACTCTGAAGAAGGAAGAGGACAGGAGGTGCATAGGAGAGGGCAGCAGGATGATACTCTGAAAAAGGAAGAGGACAGGAGGCGCATAACAGAGGGCAACAGGATGGCACTCTGAAGAAGGAAGAGGACAGGAAGCACATAAGAGAGGGCAACAGGATGGCACTCTGAAGAAGGAAGAGGACAGGAGGCGCATAACAGAGAGCAGCAGGATGGCACTCTGAAAAAGGAAGAGGACAGGAGGCGCATAAGAGAGGGCAACAGGATGGCACTCTGAAGAAGGAAGAGGACAGGAGGTGCATAAGAGAGGGCAGCAGGATGGCACTCTGAAAAAGGAAGAGGACAGGAGGTGCATAAGAGAGGGCAACAGGATGGCACTCTCAAGATTCTTTAGAGGCAACAAGCTTTAAAATACACCACTGATTGCACGAGAACATTTTGAACAAGCATGGCTTATCTAAATGGACAACCTCCTTAATTTTAGTTTACTGTGGGATCTGATAATATAGTGCAGGCACCTGTCCTTATGTGATCACAGTCACGAGATTGATCATTATGACTTTTTCACGTTTCGATGTCAGACTTGTCTGCATTGTGTCCTTGTTGTCATTGAACGATAAGAGCCATCGTCCCCGTTCTGTTACATACATTGCAGTCACAGGACAACAAAGTGAGAAGATAATTCTTCACAGTTTCCCTCATTAAACTAATGAGTGTGATACCTTTATTCAATCATGTTATCCATTTAACATTAACACCTACAATCTAATTAGTCTATAAATCAGAATTAACAGAAGATTTGTGACTTCAAATCCTAAGAAACTTCCATTGTTTACTTGTTAAGTAAGTTATTTAATATTATTGACCACTAATGGGTTCAAAGCGCGATAGTGTCACAACGTCTAAATGATTAGATGGTACTAATGAGTAATTCTATAACACAGGAATATACTGATGAATGCGCAGTAGGTGTCCGGTAAATGAGTAACAAGGGTCTAAATTCTATGAATTTCAAGCATATTTTGAAACTCAAAAATATCAAAACTTTAAAAAGAATGTTAAAAAATCATTCTATAAATGTGAGAGAGCAGTATATTGATTTACTCGCTAACTAATTCTTAAAGCACCACACCAGTATGTTTTCCTTTCTTTTAACACACGAGAGGCACTTTATATCTAAGTTTCTCGCCCCTGGTCCTATATTCACCCTCTGGAGGCTTTATCTTATTGATGTTGCTTTGGTTATCTTGTGCCCATAAATTTATCTAATTGGAAGTCAGAAGTCGTGATGAGTGAGCTCTACCATGCTCAGATGCTAAGTACTCATAAAGAGCATTTTGATGCTTGGATGGGCGCAACGTGAGTACCTGTATACAATGGAAGTCAATGGGAAATTAAAACATTTTTCTGGAAAACCTTCTGAAAAATTACTCGCGTTCCCCATTGACTTCCATTGTTTACGGGACTTTGATTTAAAGAACCACTCTAGCACTGAAGAAAAACAATGCTGGAGTGATGCTTTAAAGAAATTGTCCAGGACTTTGATATCAATGACCTAACCATAGGATAAGAATTCAAGATCCGATCAGTGGTGTCTGACTCGCGTCATGCTTACTATACTGTACAGCTATTACTAGGTCTCACAGCAGATGGATGTACAGATTATGTGGACCCAGAACACAACAGCTCTATGTACTGTTTACTAATCCAACATACCTTTTGTCTCCACCTGAAAAAAAGGGATAAAAAAAGTACAAAGTGTTTTTAGGTCTACGTCATTATAGTGAAAGGGACACATCTGAATCTCATATTTGGGGGCTTCAAGTAAAATCACAAATGTGTGGCCCAAAACTGTGCTGTGACGGCAAGGTGTGAACGCATCCTTAGTGTATTGGCAGTTGATAAAATGACCAGATACATTCTATCATTGGGTACTTTCAGCATTGTAGTTTATACTTCTCTTAGAAAGTCAATGTTGAAGAGTTCATCATGAACATGATGTGATGATGTGATGGGAGAAACGGGGTTAAATACCAAATCCAGATAAAGGGATGCCTGATCTGTCCCTTAAATACTGTGCTGCCCAATAGCCCAGAGATACACCTAAAGATGGCGAGGTATGAGCCGCCAGATTAACCCTATCACCGGAGAATCCCTGGAATAAATCCCCCTCTCTCCACCCAA
Organism: Allobates femoralis; assembly: GCA_033576535.1. Lineage (NCBI taxonomy): Eukaryota > Metazoa > Chordata > Amphibia > Anura > Aromobatidae > Allobates > Allobates femoralis. The sequence goes on from JARQOC010000010.1 coordinate 87,962,809, forward strand.
AGAAACAAATAAAACACAAAAAATAAACTATTTGAATCTCCTGCTTCACTCCTGATAACAGCAGGGGGTTTGCACCAGGTCAGCTGATCTTCATAGCAGTGGCTCAAACACGTTCATACACCAGGCTGGTCAAGGTAGTATGAGCTATAACTGACAACAGCTGAAGGATCACGTGACTACTTAAGGAGAGGTGGGAGTGAAAACACACTGCAGCAGGCCTTCCTAGCACTACCAGCGAAGAAACAACATTAACTGTCATAATGGGTCAACCTGGTACTGAAGAAATTAACAACCAAAGTAAAAACAACACAAAAAACTATCACAAAATTGTGACACATGAATGTTAAAATTCCTACGAATGAAGAAACAACAATAACCCTTCACTGGTACTGAAGAAATTAACACCCAAAGAAATAACGCAAAAACTTGTCACAGACTCGTGACAGTACCCCCTCTTCTACGAGGGGACTCTGTACCCTTATGACTGGATTATCCAGACAACATCTAAAGCCAAACTGCGAACTACAGTAGTTCAGTATCAAGTACCTGACCCTTAAGGTGTTTAGAAAACGCAGCTAGTTGCTCACAGTAAAACAGTCGGCTCACTGGCCATGGCATATTTTGTAAGCAACAACCTGTGAAATACGTTGGAAAAATCTAGTACTGAGGGTAGCTTCAACCGGTATGTCATAGAGTTAACAATCAGATGTAAGGAAAAAGGTGTGTGACGGTCCGCGCTGCTGTGTCACAAAGTCACGAAGAAGACAGTGCTTCAATAAAACATCCTTTATTCTTCCTGTCCTACGCGTTTCGAAGCCACCTCTGAGCTCCTTCCTCAGGGACATCAAGATTAACAATGACCACACTTCATTTATAACAAGAGTAAAGCGCCAAAAAAGTGCAATGTAATGCTGGATGTGACGTCAACAGTCAGGGAGGATCCCTTTGTGATGTCACTATGTTTGTAAACAATACACCGTAAAAGTTATCTAAAGTTTGAGGAATGAATCAGTGACGGAAAATACATAAAAAATGAATACAAATACAGCATACAAAAATCAATTAAAAACACTAATTATCTGAGGAGACTGATAGAGTTAACAATGGCCGTTACCCCAAACAGACCGATAACCCTCAAGCCAAGAGAACCAGGCAGACCCCCTCACTTGATGTTTTTAGTGGAGACCTAAACTTACTCATTCACACTCAGGTCTGTATCTGCACGTTTATTACCATTCAAGGGTTTAGAAGGCGATGACACACTTTGAAGGACATAGATCAGCCAAGACTCCATCCTGGGACTTGCAATTCCTACCCCTAGGGACAGGAGGTTCAGAGAAAACACCCCTCCACCACAAATCCTGGGCTCACCCATAAGTCTTGAAAGCATTTGTCCAGAGGAAGGAATTGTGTCCCTGTGATTCCACTTTGTTCACATTACGCAGAAGAGAGAGAAGAGAACAGAGGAAAGGTATACACACTGGTCACCTTCCTCACAGCAACTAAAGGGGGTCGGCTTTTCAGGCAGTGAATTGAGAATACACCCCTGAAACACACCCCTCTAAGGAAATCGGCTTGGGAACCAAACTTTCAGGAACTGAGACCCCAGTATGAACTACTCCCCTTCTACTACTATTAAAAGAAGCCCGAGGCCTATCACAGTCCTGACATGAGGTAACAGAATCCGCTCATTGTCCCAGAATTGTATTAATCAGAAAAGAATGGAAAACGGAGGAAATACCCATGCCCAGGTCACCATCCTGCACAATACCGGGGGAGACGACTTCTTCAGTGTTGGTTGGGGTAAAGATGGGCATACCCCAATAAAGTGTCCTTTATGCCTGCAATAAAAGCATGCCCCTGATCCTGAAACCGGTGAGCAAACTCGAAGGAACACCCAGCCTAACTGCATAGGTTCTCCAACTGGCAACAAGGGAATCTCCTCCATGGGAAGAACAACAGGGGGCAGAGGCCAGGTGGGTATTTCCCTGAGGTGTTGACCTAGCCTGATGACAAGAAACATAGCAGCCTCCAGCAACTTCAGAACAGAGTACTGAGCTATGGAATCCTGAAGCCTACTAGGCAATCCATGAAAGAACTGGCTCCTAAGAGCTTGGTCATTCCATTGGGTGTCCATTACCCACCTCTGGTAATACCGAACAGTACTCGTCAGCCAACCGTATCCCTTGCTGGAGTCTATGGAGTTTCAACTTTGCCATAGAGACACCATCAGGGTCCCCATAAACGGGGGCCGATGCCACAAAAAACTCATCTACCAACCATAAAGATGGAGAATTGGTCAGTAGTGAGAAGGCCAGGACTGGGGATCCACCATAAAAAGGGAGACAACAATCCCCACATGTTTTTCCTTGCTCCTTAAAAAACAAGGTCGGAGCCTAAAATACCATTTACACGCCTCCTGAAAACCCGAAATGTATCTTTCCCACCCTCAAAACTGTCAGGGAGATGCATTTGAAGATTCCGGTTGATCAAAAGCCTGACCCAAAGTAAAAACCCCTACAAATTTTTGCAGTTTGATGCCACAAATGAGATCGCAGACAAAAGACCTCATCCTTGACGGTCTGGATCAAGGTCACAAATGCTGCACTCTGAGCCATGCGGACTCAAAAAAAAAAAAAATGGATATGGCTCAGTGATAATGTCACGGTGTGGTGAGGAGACATGGGGTTAAATTCCAATTTCAGGGAAAAAATGCCTGATCTTTCCCATAACTACTGAGACCCTGTGCTGTCTCTTATCTCAGAGGTACGTTCGGAAGATGGCGAGGTCTGATCCCCAGCGTAACCCTATCTCCTGAGACACCCTGGAATAAACCCACCCTCTTACCACCCAAAGGAACAGTAAAAACACAAAATCTGAATCTGAATCTGCTGTTTACTCCTGAGCAGGGCTAACGGCCTAATCTCCCACAGCAGTGGCTCAAACACCTCCACTCTCCTGGCTGGTCAAGGTTAGTATGAGCAATCACCGACCACAGCTACATGAGGAGAGGTGGGAGTGGACACACTGCAGCAAGCCTTCTTAGCACTACCAGTGAAGAAATAACATTAATCGTCATAATGGGTAACTTGATACTGAACAAATTAACACCCAAAGTAAAAACAACACAAAACATAAGACTCGTGACACAGGGATGTTAAGATTCGTTTGGGGCACACTCACCCTTAAATAGACCCCACAAGCCTACGCATAGGCGCAGTTTTCTGTATCATGTTCAAGATAGAAAAACAGATCTTGTGTGTCTGTCTGTCCACAGGAGTGGAAGGAAAGGAAGCGCTGATCTGTGATGACATCTGTGTTTTACCTGGCTCCGACATTTTCCATCACACAACCGACCAATGTTTTTTCTTTTCTGCCACGTCTATTATAGAAAGAAATACTAAACTAAAAATACAATGTATGTTATACAAGACAGAACTGCCGGTAACAAGCTCTGTGGACACATGTAGACATGTACAGATGTAGAGATTCTGCAGGACGATGCTTCTTCCAAGATCACCAAACTTTCCATTTTTAACTCAATCAACAACCTGAAGTTGATATCTCTCTTGTTTCTTTAGATCAGGTTTTCCAGTCCACAATTGTTATTAGATGTTTGGCAAATGTGAAGGACTATGGACTAATGCTAAAAATATTTAAACAAGGGTCCATCTGTGCAGCGCATTTTTGCTAACCCCGACTAGGAAAACAAAGCAATTCTACATTTAGTCTGTAGTGGCCACTGCTGAGACCCCATATAAATAGTTATTTATGTGTAAGGTAATCTGTCAATTTGGTGTTCAATTCACTCACAGCACCCCCTCAGGGCAAAAGGATGCATTGCACAGAGTCTACGATAGCAAAGGTTTATCTGTGCTATGAATTCATGGGTGTGCTGGATCCTCCAGACACTTTTTCACTGGCTCTACTTAATATAGAGAAGAACTAGTCAAAGTCACCCTCTATTGAATTCATATACCTTAACAGGTGGTAACACCCCTCTAAATACTGTATGTAAAAATGGTGTTGTCTTAGCCCTAAAAGTTACTCTAAAATGCTGGTCAATATGAGTTTACTTTTTTTTCTGAATTTCTATCCACTGCCTGTTGTCGAGTCAAATCCTCCTTTTCGAAAAGGAAGTAGGGGCAGGTCTGTCTTTTTGCAGCAAGTGGGAAGGAACTTTGTCTGTACAGAAAGTGGGTCGGGTATTTTACTCTATACAGGAAGTGGGATGAGTCTGTGTCTCCCTCCTTGGGGCAAATCTTTGTTTTTCTACAGAAAGTCAGGTAGGGTCTTTACAAGAGGTAGTATAGGTATTTGTCTCTCTATAGGAAGTGGGACTGGTCTTTGTCTCCCTACAGGAGGTGGGGCAGATCTTTGTCACTCTACAGGAGGTGGTGCAGTTATTATCTCTCTATAGGAGGTGCAGCAGATATTTGTCTCTCTACACGAGGTGGTGCAGATCTTTGTCTCTCTACAGGAGGTGGTGCAGGTCTTTGTCTCTACAGAAATTTCTGCAGGTCTCTGTCTCTTTACAGGAGGTGGGGCAGGTATTTGCCCGATGTGGTCTTTGTTCTTTTACAGGAGGTAAGGTGTGTCGCCTAAGATTCGTTTTGTTCACACTCTACCAGGAGGTGGTGCAGATCTTTGTCTCGCTACAGAAGGTGGTGCTAGTCTTTGTCTCTCTACAGGAGATGGTGCAGATCTTTGTCTCCCTACAGGAGGTGGTGCAGATCTTTGTCTCTTACAGGAGGTAGTACAGGTGATTGTCGCTCTACAGGAGGTGGTGCAGGTCTTTGTCTCTCTACATAGGGGGTGCAGATCTTTGTCTCTCTACAGGAGGTAGTACAGGTGATTGTCACTCTACAGGAGGTGGTGCAGGTCTTTGTCTCTTTACAGAAAGTGGGGGAGAGTCATTGTCTCTCTACAGGAAGTAATATGGGATGTGTTTCACTACAGAAAGTGGGATGGGATTTGTCCCTCTACCGGAAGTGGGGGAGAGTAATTTTCCCTTCACTGGAAGTGGGATGAGATTTACTACTTACTGGAAGTGGGATGAGGTTTGTTTCTCTACAGGAAGTGGTATGGGATTTGTTTCTCTACAGGAAGTGGGACTGGATGTTTTTCTCAAATTGCATACAGTTACAATAAGAGGAAGGTTTTCCATTGAATGAAGCAAGAGTGCTGGGAAGAGAGAAAGACAATTCCTGTGTCTGTAATGCTGGCACAATGATAAAAAAAGAGAAACAATCAATGAACAAAATGAATTAATTAACTTATTAGACTGGTCGGGATCTCAAGAGCAGTTCTAATTTATTGTGTGGTATGAAAGAGACCAAGAGTATTTTTTACAGGTTATTTCTGAAAGGATGGGTACGCTTCATGTATTTCCATACATTTTAAATATTATATAAATTTAATAAAATGAAATACCAAATGTTGTTTTAGCCATCAACTCACACAGAATAGGGGGCTCTCATAGAAGAGATCAATATGGGCCCCCAACATGGTGTCATCTTTTGCCACCCTGTTTCACTCTCCATGGCATTTTAATTCACCCCTTTGTTTGGCTTACTCTGCAGTTCCTTGGGGGAGGGTCTTCCTGCACAGATTTCAGCCAATGAAAGACAAAGGGTCTGAGCCAACTAGAACTGGATTCTTTCTCTACACGTCAAGGGTTCCATAGGTAGCGGCAAGGGATTACCCATTTATTTTACTGTACTGTTGGCATTAATATAACTTGTACATCTGATTCCTACTCAGATCTGTCTCTTTAACACACATTATCCCACAGCGTACACGCATCTGTAGTCATGCCTCAAAGAAGCCGTCATAAAACTTTATAGAGCCACTGATATTGATATGATAATCAGCCTCATCCATTACATCATCCTTTCCTCAGTGCCTTGTTTTTTATGACATTGATGTAACTTAAGGAGGTTCAGAGGTTTTATGCTTAGCCATAGATATATATCTATACTATACATTTTAGATAAGCATTATTATATGACATTTTTCTGGTTATTATGTTTTGTGATTTCATCACATAAAAATGCATGTGATAAAAATGAGCTTTCTGCCAGATTTGTTTTTTTTTAAGAAAATGAAAAAATACAAATTGGACAGAATAAAAACAGATTTTATAGTGTAAGTTTATTATAAATGGTACAAAAACTGGTTTACATTACTCTCGTTGCTTTTAACCTAAGGGCCAAATTTGGGAAATTCAGGATTGAATTTTATTCTTTGGAGGTTAAAAATGATTTTTTCTATTTTTTACTGCAAGCAGAACTCTTAATACTGTCAGCAGGTTTTTGCTATGTAATTTGAAGAAGGATGCTTTAGGGGTTAGGTTAATACACAGATTTCAGTGATATGTCTCTTATCACACTGTGTGCTGTAGTTTAACTGCTATATTTGTATTATCTTCAGGAGTTTATTATTGCCAGACTAGGGCAGCTACAAGTTAGCTAAGCGGCACACTACATCCTGTGACTAGCAGCTCAATTTCTATAGACATTGTACATAGAGAGCCTGGTGTGGGTGGGGTTACAAGTGATGTGGGTGGAGCCAGCTGTGTTGTGGACAGAGATGGCTATGGTGTGGGAGGAGGTAGCTGTGGTGTGAGCAGGTTTGACTATGTATGGTTTGGTCGGGGACAACTTTGTTGTCTGCAGGGTTAGCTATGGTGAGGATAAGGGATGCTGTGGTGCCAGTAGGGTTAGCTATAGTGTCGGTGTGGCAGCTGTGGTATGGGCAGGGTTAGCTATAGTCTGGGCGGAGACAACTGTGGTATTGGCAGGTTTAGCTATAGTGTGGACAGGGACAGGTGTGGTGTTGGCAGGGTTAACTATGGTGTTGGAGGTAACAACTTTGGTGTCGACAGGTTTATCCATGGTTTGGATGGGGGCCGCTGTGGTGTTAGCAGGGTCAGCTGTAATGTTGGTGTGGTTTGCTGTGGTGTGGGTGAGGGTTAGCTGTGGTGTGGGTGAGGGTTAGCTGTGGTGTCAGCCAGGTTAACAAATTAGCTGTGGTGTGAGCCGGGTTAACTTGGGTTAGCTGAGGTGTTCTCTGATGCTTAGCTAAATCTAAAGTCTGTGTGTCAGAACTTCTGCTCTCAGTAATCTAAGTGATACATCATTGGTTTCAGGGTTCTTTGTCTACATAATGCTGCTTTCAGATGAGGTAAAGAAAACAGCTGACAGATTCCCTTTAAATGAAGAGATGCACATGTTTAGTTATACCTTGACTAAGCTTTATTTTTTTAATTCAGAATACCCTTTTAAATCCAGTCGTCATTCAGACACCACAGATTAGCACTCATTCTTCAGTGTGATACAATTGCTTATATTTGCATATTTTAAATAATAATATTCCTCATTTGAATGTCACAGACCGGCAGTGATATATGGCTGAGCTCCCGATACACCAACCTGTCCCACGCGCTCCTCCATGATTGCCTTGTTGTGGCTTTAATCATTTTATAGTTATTTAAGATTGGCGCTAAGCAAATTATTTATATTCCAATTTGTAATTAAGGTGTGAATAATGTCCCAGATCATAATAATACCTATTTTCATCTGCGGCGGGCAGCACATCCGACGTGATATTCCAGTAATGAATGACTGCTTGATAGGACGGGGTGAATCTCTGCCTCTCCTGTAAATTAGCTTCTGGTCACCATGAAACAAGACGCTCCGTTTCAGTATGCCGAGCATCACTAATATTCTCAACAAAAAAGACATAAAAGGCATTTTGTCATCGTAATGGCGCAGGTGATTCTCGCTATCCATTCATAAATCAGAAATGAGCGTATAATTCTATTAAATAGTTTTTTTGCCACTGAATAATTTCAAAGAGAAGGTAAAAACCTATCCCAAAAGGACAATTATTTTAGCATTTGTCAGCAAAATGTCCACAGCAACATGCAGTTAGTTTATAGACTTTGCATAATACCACAGTCATCAATGTACCTGGACAATGTCATGGGGAAATAGCGGGTGGAGAGAGGCCACGCTCTACGTGGATGACTTATACTGTCTTTCACAACTAAACTCAACATACAACACTCTACATCTGGAGAGGCGGACAGTGTGAGTGGCGGACACCAGTGATGATAAACTCTGCACTCGGTGGCATTGAATTGGCTTGGTGCCTTCTCCTTTAAAGGTCAGAAAATTACCTATTTTTCACTTACATTTTTTGTGTTAAATGTATTTTCTTCTTTTTTTTTTTACGTTTTTGGTAATGTTTTAGTACTTTTTTATTAGAAATTTTGCAATTTTTACATTGGCAAATAGGGCATTTTAAACTCCTAATTCCTGTTCATTAAGGAAATACATTTACTAGTAGCAATAGACTGACTCCGCCTTCTTTTTTATTGAAGCTTCAAATGAGCATGTGCAAACTTCATTGTAAAGGAGGGGAGCAGGGTCAACTGTGACATTGAGATGCATCTGGACAATAGGGCATTTTAGGCTCCTACTTTCCATATATTAAGGAAATATACACATATATTAGTAGCAATAGACTGATGCCAACCCTTTACTTTGTAAGCTTCTAATGAGCGTGTGCAAAGTTATTTGTGATGGGAGAGGAGCAGGGTTAACTGTGACACTTAAATGCATCTGGGCCTCAGACCAAAATTCTTAGGTAAGAGGAAGAAGTGTCAAACGTTCATAGTCTTCTAACTTGAGTCTGTTGCATGAACTATGCACTTTTGACACTTCTTCTTACATTAGAATTTTGGTTTCATATTCCCAGCTCCTTTCCACCCCCCCACAGCCTGACACTGCTTTACGTCACCAGTCGCATTTACTTCACCATCTCATCCTGTTTAAGTATAGTATATATGTATGTGACTTCAGAATCTGTATCCTTATCAGCCTGACAAAGGGGCCATAGTGTCCCGAAAGCTTGCTATGTTTGCCATCTTTTCAGTTAGCCATTAAAAGGTATCAACCACTGAGGACTCTCGGATTGCAATATATTTTTCTATCTACTGGCTAAGGCTGCCTTCACACTTGCGTTTGTGTCTGCATGCGTATGGCATGCAGACGCAAATGCAGTGCAACGTAGCACATACTTATGTGAACTCAGCAGAGAATCTCAGCATGCGTTCACATAAGTATGGTGCCCGGGCAGCCAATCAGCTGTCTCCGGGGGCGGCTGGGAGGAGGAGATCAGTGGCAGAGATCTTCTCCTCCCGGCACAGCTGATCTCCCGCCGGTGTCAGCGGGGAGAAACAGCTGATCTGACAGCTGTTTAAATCTCCCGCGCTGAAACTGAATAGGGTGATATCAGTGCAGGAGATAAGAAACAGCTGATCGCTGCTTCAAATCTCCCGCGCCGACATCACCTATTCAGTGTCGGCGCGGGAGATTTAAACAGCTGTCAGATCAGCTGTTTCTCCCCGCTGACACCGGCGGGAGATCAGCTGTGGCTCTGCATGATCTCCCGATTGCCACCGCTGATCACCGGCGGCCACCAGGAGAGATTTCAATGACATCTGCAGCGTTCTCCTGCACTGTCATGCGGAGGACACTGCGGATACATTGAGATCCAAGCATTTTTTTGTGCGCTTGCGGGCGCTTGCAGATAAAACAAGCGCCCGCGAACGCACAAAAACTGCTACATGCTGCGTTTGGAGTGCGGTCAGAGGGCGCATAAATTATACGCATCCGTACGCAAATGTGGCCAAATGCAGCCATACGCAGGCACATTCGTTCCCATCTTAAACATAGGAACGCATGTGCACAAGCGTTTGGCTGCGTTTGGTGCGCTGCACTCCAAACGCAAGTGTGAAGGCACCCTAACACGGTATAAATATTCTTTATCTGGGCAATAGGGCATTTCAGACTCCTATGACCAAATTTGATTATTTCAGTAAAAGTGGCCAATCATCTAATGTTACATAAGGGCTTCCTGTTGCTGAATCTTAATATTACTGATTCTTTTATTCTATGGGGCATATTCAGTCTCCAGGCCCTACAACTGCTTACTACACTCTCTCCATAAAGTAAACATGCACTGTCAGCCAAGTCAAGTGTGCATGTGTCAAGAAAGCATGTGTATGCATAAGGTTCATTTGACCAAGTGCTATGTCTCCCAATAACCCTATACACATGCAAACACCACTTGACTAAGAATACATGAAATCTATATGGGGAGAGAGGAATAAGCCACTGCCAAGCACTACTAGCCGTGGCTTATATCCAGGGCCGGCTTCAGGTTTTTGTGGGCCCCAGGTGAAAAAGTGTCAGTGGGCCCCTTTAACAGATACCATGCTTAATGAATATAATATAGAAGCTGCGGGCTGTGTACATATAATATATAGGCTCCTGGGTTAGCTGTATATATAATATTGAAGCTGTTCATGGTTGTATATGTAATATAGTGGAAGCTGGGCTGTATATATAATATGGAGACTGCAGGGCTGTATATATAATATGGAGACTGCTGGGCTGTACATATAATGTAGAGGCTGTGAGTTGTGTATATTTGGAGGCTGTGCCAGGCTGCATACACATAATAAAGAGGCTCTGGGCTGTGTATATTATTTGGAGGCTGCTGGGCTATACTTATTATTTGGAGGCTGTGCTTGGCTGTATATATTAATTGGAGGCTGTGACAACTTAGCAGCAGCAGCATCCAAATAATATATACAGCTCAGCACAGCCTCGAAATAATAAATATAGCTCAGCACAGCCTCCATATTATATATACAGCACAGCCTCCAAATACTATATACAGCACAGCACAGTCTCCAAATAATATAGGCCGCAAAGCCTTCAAATAATGTAAAAGCACAGCCTCTCTCTATTTATATACATATATACAGCCCAGGACAGCCCCCATATTATATATACAGCACAGCACACCCAACAAATAATATATACAGCACAGTCTCTATAATATATATTCAGCACAACACAGCCTCCAAACAATATATGCAAAACAAACTCCATATTATATATATAGCACAGCCTCCATATTAAAAATATGGAGACCCCATCAGCAGCCTTCAGATAATATATATTTATACATAGCTCAGCACAGCCTCCATATAATATATATAGCACAGCCTCCATAGTATATACACAGCAGAGGCTCAAAATATTATATATAGCCCAGCACAACCTCCATATTATATATTATACAGCACAGCCTCAAATATATGTAGCACAGCCTTCAAATAATATATACAGCACAGCTTATATATTATATATATACAGCACAGCACACCCTCCAAATAATATATACTGCACAGCCTCTACATTACATATATACAGCACAGCACACCCTCCATATTATATATATAGCACAGCCTCCATATTGTAAATATAGAGACCCCAGCAGCAGCCTCCAGATTATATATATATATATATATATAGCACAGCACAGCCTCCATATAAATATATACAGCACAGCCTCAAAATATTATATATAGCCCAGCACAGCCTCCATATTATATATTATACAGCACAGCCTCAAATATATATAGCACAGCCTCCAAATAAAATATACAGCACAGCCTCCATATTATATATACAGCACAGTACAAATTCCATATGATATATACCCCCAGCAGTAGCCTCCAGATAATATATAATATAGTGGTTTTCAATAGGCACCCAATATGGTCATCCATCCTTAGGCTATGTTCACACAATGAGTATTTTTTGCGTATTTTTACACTGCTTTTTCCCCATAAACACTTCTGTGTCTGCGTTTTCCGGCAAAGTGAATGGAAATTCGCTTTTGCAGTTTAGAAGCCGAGCTAATTTCTGCCATGCTTTTGGGGCCGAAAACGCACGCATTACAAGAATGAACTTGTCAATTGTTTGCACAAATATGTGCGCGCTTTCCTCCCTAGGCCCCATTATAAGCGCTGGAATTATGTATCGCCATTCAGACAATGCGCAATTCCAGCGCCTATAAACACGGGTGCAGGAGGAATAGCAGAATGTGATTTCACATGGGGGGAGGAAAAATCCTGTTTTCCTCCCCCATGTGACACGTTGGGGCTGAAGTTTTGCTTTCCCAGTGCATCTACATACGCCGTGAAAGCAAAATAAAAGAGAAAAAATGTATTAAAAATAAGAAAAATACATACTTACCTCTCTGCTGGCTGTCCGGCCGATGCGTCATGTGACATATCAACTGATCGCTACCCGCCAATCACATCTTAAGGTCCTGCTAGTGGTGATCGGACGTCTTCTCGAGTCCAGGACAGAGGTATTTATTTTTTTATTTTTATTACGTTTTCTCTTTTATTTTGCTTTCCCACTGTATGTAGATAGTGTATGTGCATGTTGCGTTCAAAAATTAGAATAAGACAGACACAGGAATGCAGGCCACACTGCACTTGACATAGAATGTATGACTGGCAGAATTCTGGGAGAGGTTACTCAGTAAAGTAGTAGAGCAATCAGGGGAATGGTGGAACACCTGAGCAACCCAGCACCTCCCAGAACCAGAATGGAAGCCTGTGCTGCCTATCAACTACTGACAGCCCAGCACCCCAGATGCCAAACACAGCAGTAACTCTATAAACTGCACAGAGGAATCATGACAGCCATCTCATATTTCTAACCCTAGAATGACTGCATTATGTAATATAGATTTAGAACAAAGGAATGAAGTATGATGAAAATGCTGACAATATAGAATTGCTCCGACAACAAGAAAAAAAACATTGGCGCAAGCAGTGTATTAGGATTCTTCACTGTCACTTTCTTCTCACATTTATTCTGAATGACTACAACCTATCCATCAACCCGTAAAGAGTTTCCTATCAGTACATTGACCTTGAATGCTACGCATTGATTTTTCAGCACAGCACCGAGGATGGGGTCGTTACATTCGCCCAGCAGTGGATGTGATTGGGAACAGGTTTTGTGAAATTCCAATACTGTGCCACCTGCCCATGATGATGGATCGTTACTCTGCTCCCCATCAATCCTCACCTGGTTCGAGAGACGGAGACACCTGTATGAAATTCATCATTCCACCAAGCAAAAGGCAAAACAAGCAGAGACAAGTTAAGCGCTTCGGCAATTCCATTGGTTTACTTAGTAATCATTCGCTGGCTGTGTGACTCTGCAGCTGTGGGCTACACAATCCCAGGACCTTACATTTATTCATATTGTCTTGTCAAGAGTCTGACTGTAGCAGAAAAAGAAAATGAATCATCCACAAGTTACATTTTACAGCATTTAACCTTTGCAGAACTAAAATATAAACTGCGTAAAGTTTTAAGTGAAGTTCCATTTTTATTTTTTTGATATGCTTAGGCTAGGGTCACATTTGCGGTTTTGACCAAAAAAAATGGTCAAAACCGGATCCGGTTCCGTAGCCATAGGCTGCAAAAGAGAAAACGGATTGCACTAATTGCAATCCGGTTACCACATCTGTTTTGCAGCCTGCGGTAAAATCATGCAGGCTGCATTTTTTGGAGGTTGAAAACCGAATCCGATTTTTTTTATAATGGGCGCCTATGGCAACTGGATCCGGTACCGCAAGGTACATGAAAGTACCTTGCAATACTGGATCCGGTTTTTGGTGCACAATTTTTTCACATTGCAGATCTGGATCCATTACTGGATTCAGATCTGCAATGTGATGGCACACGGTAAAACCAGATCCGGTTACCGGATTGTGCCTTCCAAATGTGACCCAGCCTTAACTGGGTTTTCAGAGAAATGATTAAACCCTAAGACCCTGTGCACACAGTGCGTTTTTTAGTGCAGATTTGTCACAGACTTACATGCCTGTCCTTAAGGCAGCAAAGTCAATGAGAATCCTGACGTTTTGTGCTCTTGTTGATTTTTCCCTTGCAGATTTGGTGCAGAAATAAATCTGCAGCATGCCAATTCTTGCTGTGTTTGTGCTGCATGTTTCCACCCCAGAAAGTATTGAAAAGGTAAAGTACAACTTAAGGGTGCGTGCACACGATCAGTGTACGCTGACTTTTGGACGCAGCGTCTTGCCGCTGCATCCAAAACGCTGCGTAGTACAGTACTAGCATAGTGTATGGGATTTCAAGAAATCCCATCCTCACTATGCGTAACCCGCCCGCAGCGTGTTTGGAGCTGGGAGTCCGCTCCTCCGCAGCATGTTCATTTCATGCTGTGGAGTCGGAAGCAACTCCCATCGGGTGACTGCAGGGAGAAGCCGCCCTGCACCCGCCGCACATGGTGAGTACAGGGTGGCTGCGGTCTCGCTTGGGCACCCGCGGCTTCACTCAGGTCCGGAGGAGCCGCGTCCAACACGCAGCTCCTCCGGACCGTGTGCACGCACCCTAAGGGTTTGTGCAGACGGCTGTGTTTTTGGTCCGAATGCGTTCCAACAAAACATCAGATCACGTTCTGTCCAATGGTATTCTCCCAGGCCATGCACACGTCCGATTTTTTTCTCAGACCAAAAAAAATTGCTCTATACCGGGATTCAAAAACTTGTGGTTGTTGCAGACTCCAAGCATAGGGAGTCCTTATATCTTATGGTCTTCAAGAGTTGAGACTCAATAGGCAACCATAACCCAAGTGTCACCAAATACCCGGAGGTTCCTTTATCTCTGAGGACTTCATGGAAAATTGATGTTGGCTCCGTTCTGTGTCTGTCAGCGGTGGTTTATCATTAACCAGGTTATGACTCGCTGCTCCGGGTTTTAGTGGCTTCCATTATGAATAAATTGCTTTACTTTTCACCTGGAAGTATATTTGCCTCTTTACAGATTACGTGTTCTTTGACCTGTTTGTTACATGTGTAATTGGCAGGAATGTTCCCATGTTACGTGTGTGTCAAATCAGTTCAGAAGCAATTTCAGACTTTATGCTCTGAAAAGTTTATTTACTTGGAGATATAGAGTTGGATAATTACAAGTGATCATCTTCTTGAAAGATACTGGAGAGGTCATGACACGTTGTGAATGTGCTAAGTTTCTGCCGTCATAAACTCATGAAGAAAAGAATTGTGCTATGAAGAAGTGGTGGTAGACGATCATCCAGAACACAGTGGATTCTTCCATGGCTCCTTAACCAAACCAAGAACATCGTGTCCTAGGAGGATGGAGAAAATCATAACTTATTTACAAATATTTGTATTATGGAAAATGGGAAATGATTAAAACGGATCTCCTCTCCTCCAATGATGAATGTGATAATCCACTGCAGGTGATCACAGTTAAAGGGATAGGTTATCAATATCAGATCAGTCCGACTCTTGGCACCCCTCCCCAATCTGCCATTTAAATTGGCTGTTTTGCCTTAAAAGAGTTAATGGGAGTGATGGGAGTCAGAGTCTCACTCCCCAAAATCTTCCAGTACTGCTAAGAAACAGACACTATCCCCATATGTTTTTCCTTTCTAATACAGAGGTTCAGTGTGTATTTTAGATTTAGGAAGTACATTATAAAAAAAACCTATCTTCTCAGTTACTTGTCCTTCACCATTCTCAAGTCTTTTCCTGGAAGTTTGAGGGTTCTGTGCAGGATCTCAGTTGCTCTCAGTGTCTTGCCCCTGGCGGGGACTTTGGGGTACTCAGAAGCGGGCCCTGTCGTCGTCTGGGGGCTGCTAGGTGTCACAGTGACGTGCCCCAACTCCATGGTCCCCTCGTCGGGTGAGCAGTAAAAAGGCGATTGAAGAAATGGATGAAAGGAAAAATAAAATTAAAATAAAGAAAAGAGTCGTGACCCCACCCATGGGTTATAGCCAGTATGGGCCACCATTGCCATCCAGGCCTCTGGGGATGATTGTGATAATAGGCAGCAGGGATGGTGAGCCCTCCATGGGCAGGGATTTTTCCCAGAGCAGGTGTAGGGACAAGGTAAGACACGTTAAGCAGCCAGCAAGATTCAACAGCTGCCGGCGGGATTCATTGTTAAATACAACCAGGCCGCTTTTGCCTGCATAGCAGTTCAGTCAGCGGCTCCGCGGGTGAGCTCCTGCTGCTGTCGCACAAATGACAGTCTCACACACAAATCATTTTGACCGGCTTTTACTTGCTCTTTTACAGATGATACAAGTCACAGTTCTTACTCAGCGGCTCCGGTGCTATTCCGCAGCTGGGACAGATTGTCCGCATCACCCCTTCTCTTTTGTACCTTTCAGACCTCTGTTCTGTTCCGCATACGAGCTATGGGCCAGCAGTCACAGGCTGTACTTGGGGCTCTTTTCCTGGCTCCCTTGCCCTAGTTCGACCACCTTTGTTTCGCTGTACCAGAGGTTGGATTCCGGGCATACAGTCCCTTCACCCCACCAATTAAGTTATGGCTGAGGCATACAGCGTCCTACCACTTCAACAGGGCCAGCACCCTGGTGGCGGCCCGGTCCCTTGGTGTCCTGGCTGATCCGTGTCCACCTTGGACCTGTTCAGTCTGTCAGTCTGTCTCCGATTCTCGGCCTTGGACCCAGGACAGCCTTGGTGGCATTGGCCACTGGGTCCGGGTGGTCTCAGTCTGGTGCCTGTGACTGGTTACAGGTTCTCCTCTTTCTCATGTCTCCTACTTCCGTGTCCTCTTGAGTGTCGGTGTTCTGTGGCAGTCCCTTTTTGTTGGTTTGTCTCCACCCCCTTACCGGGCTCCTTCTCTAGCTCTCAACCCTCCACTTGTTCCTTCCCGCTACCCCTTGCCTGACATAAAGTAACTAGGACTAGGGATCAGGGATTGTGTTGGGTGTTTGTGCAGGGTGAGTGACTTACCAGTCCCAGCTGCAGTGCCTTACTGTGGCCACCGATCCGCAGGGGCGCCACACCAGCTCTGTGCTTTTCTGGACAGAGTTCAGATGTTGCTCCTGGGATCTGTTGCAGCCTTTTTTCCATATTAGGGGTCACTGCTCCGAGTTCTCCTATCACCACTGTAATCACTGTTGCCTTCACCTTCCATATCTTCTCCAGTTGTTCTTCCTGGAATTTCTCCAGCTTCCCATATTCCTTCTTTCTACCACATCTATTATCATTGCTGTCTTCTGCTCCTTGTCTACTATCATAATATCTGGTTGATTAGCCAACACCTTCTTATCCATCTGGATCCTGAAGTCCCATAGGAGTTTAGCCTTTTCATTCTCCACCACTTTTTCTGGGGTCTCCCACCTGGACTAAGGGGGACTTAGCCCATACACTTTGCAAAAACGTATAAACCAAAAGGCCCTGTTTTTGTCACAGCACTTGCTATTTATTTTTACAGCAGAGCGCCTTTTGTGTGATTCTTATACAGTTTTTGCATTGGTTTTTCATGTTTTTGGTGGGGATTGGTCGCAGTTCACACTGCTGCTTCCAATGTGTGCAGACTCATATTTTTTGCCTTACTGTACAGATGTTCCTGTATACAAATCTCGCTACTTGGTTGTGTTCACTGTACACTGTTCCTACATTTTGCATCCTGCTACTAAGTGTTGGACTGTTTCCGAGGTTTCTTTGCATAGTCTGCACCTTGGATCTTATATTGTGTGGTAGATCCCTTCTTCTATGGATCTGATACTTAGCGCCTGCTCTTGTGCAGCTATGATTAGTTCCTCTGTGCTGTCCTGGAGTCCAGCTTTCTCCAGCCATTGGTAGGAATTCTCCATGTCTGCCAACTCCATTATATGTTGATGGCACATCCCATGCAGTGACTTGTCTTGCCATAACACTTTATTTATTCATGTATTTATTCACAGTGTATTTTTTAATTACTGGAATTATGTATATATTCTTAAATCAGAGGACACATTTTTATTTACATATTCAATGGAAAACTTCCAGGACTCCTATAAGGATTGAGCACCATCAAAACCTCCTTTAACCCAACACCTCCGGAGGATTTCTTGTGCCTGATTTCCTTGGACAATGATCGTATTTGTTGTCAGTTTGCTCACCAACTGTTGGGAGACATTGGGTTTGAGGGGGAGGCAGCAGTCGTGGACCCAATGCCTTCAGGGAGCCCAAGGGTCTATTTGCCACATTAGACAGCAGCCGTATTATATCTGGCACTGTAAGTGTTGGGCTCAGTTACAGATTTTACTTTGGAGCTTCGGGTTACACCTCTATCTCCAGACATAGAAATACCAGCGGTACGTGCCTGGAGGGTTGAGCACGTTCTTTGGACTGACCGCAGCACCTGCACGTATTTCAGAGCAGCAAAAACAAATATGTACAACTGGAAGCAAATGTCCTGGCGGAGAGATGTGGAGCTGAACTGTGTTACAGTTTGCATAAGTTATCAGCAGTTGTAAACCGAGCTGTTAAATTGTCTGTCTTACCTATTAACTGCAAATGACCTGATCCCATTATTTACCCGAATCGTGAACAGCTTCATTGTTCCAAGCATGACACCAGACTCTCATTTTCCTCTTGTTTGTAGCTCATTCTTTATTTTGTAAAAAGTACTGTTAAATAAAATAACGGAGTAGGAGCCGGCGGAGGAGTGCCATTACTCCTTTATGGTGTGTAAAAGGGAGAATCACTTATAACAAGTTACACCATTTATTTCTTAGGTTTGTTTGGTGGCTCAGATCAAGATGCAAATCAAATCTGTATGGGCACAAGTATCCGGGTCTGAGGTTCAACTTCCCTTGTTGGCTTACAGTGGAGAAATTAGGTATTTGATACTCTGACGATTTTGCCAGTTTTCCCACCTACAAAGAAGGGAGAGGTCTGCAATTTTTATTGTAGGCTCACTTCAACTGTGAGAGTCAGAATCTAAATAAAGTACATAAAATCACATTGTATGATTTATACATAATTAATTTGCATTTTATTGCATGAAAAAAAGATCACCGACCAACCAAGAATTCTGACTCTCACAGACCTGTCAGTTTTTCTTTAAGAAGCCTCCTACTCGGCACCCATTACTTGTATTAATTGCTCCTGTTTGATCTCGTTACCTGTATAAAAGACACCTGGCCACAAAATCAATCACACTCCAACCTCTCCACCATGGCCAAGACCAAAGAGCTGTCTAAGGACACCAGGGACAAAATAGTAGACCTGCACAAGGCTTGGATGGACTACTGGACAATGGACAAACAGCTTGGGGAGAAGGCAACAGTTGATGCAATTATTAGAAAACGAAAGATTACTGTCAATGTTCTCCAGTCTGCGGTTCCATGCAAGATTTTGTCTCGTGAGGTAAGAATAATTCTGAGAAAGGTCAGGAATAAGCTCAGACCAACATGGGATGACCTGGTCAATGACCTGAAGACAGCTGGGACCAAAGTCTCAAAGATTACCACTAGTAACACACTACACCATCATGGATGAAAATCCTTCATGCTCCTCAAGGTCCCCCTGCTCTCACCAGCACATGTCCAGGCCCCTTTGAAGTTCAACTATGACCATGTGGATGATCCAGAGGAGGCATGGGAGAAGGTCATGTGGTCAGATGACATCAAAACAGAACATTTTGGTATCATCTCCACTCAGCATGTTTGGAGGAAAAAGAAGGATGAATAAAACCCCAAGAATACCGTTCCAACCATAAAGCATGGGGTGAAAACATCTTACTTTGAGGGTACTTTTCTGCAAAGGGGACAGGATAACTGCACCATTTTGAAGGGAGGATAAATGAGGTCATCTATCGTGAGATTTTGGCCAACAACCTCCTTCACTCATTGAAGATGGGTTGTGGCTGCATCCTCCAGCATAACAATGACTCTAAAAAAAGTTCCTGGAGTGGCCTAGCCAGTGTTCAGACCAGAATCCAATAGAAAATCTTTGGAGGGAACAGAAACTTTATTGTTGGCAAATGACAACTCCTAAACCCGAAAGATCTGGAGAAGTTCTGTATGAAGGAGTGGACCAAAATCCCTACTGTAGTGTGTGCAAACCAAAAACTACAGGACATGTCTGACCTCAGTAATTGCAAACAAAGGTTTATGGACCAAATATTAAGTTCTGTTTTTCTTTTGTATCACATACTCATTTCATGTAACAAAATGCAATTAATTATATAACAATCATACAATGTGATTTTCTGGGTTTGTTTTAGATTCTGTCTCTCACACTTTAAGTGCACCTACAATAATAATCACAGCCCTCTCCATTCATTGTAGGTGGGAAAACTTTCAAAAATCTGCATTGTATCTAATATTTATATTCCCAAATGTACCTAGTTATACAGCCACTGTTTTAATATCATTACCCCTGATATGGTGCTTTTTGGAAAAGATCTTTAACAGTAAATAAGTCCCTGGAGTTATAAGTAACTATGCCATAACTATCTAACATTTGCTTTTAGTTTATTCTCGCTGCTTCACTGAGTTTTCCGTTTCCTATTTTTTTTAAATCTGCCGTATAGTATCAGAGATATAGGCCTTTTCATTTAGTGCAACGTTTTATGTTTCTACTAAGTGGGCGTGACTCACAAGATAATACTCCAGCACAGACTAAAGACATGCCCCAGAGGATCCTGTGAGCCACACCTCTTTTCAAAGGTCATAACAATTAGCAGTAAATATAAATGCCCATATGTGGCTCCCCAGGGTCCGGATGCCAGAATATTAAGCTTGGAAGCTAGGGAAGGCACCCACCTCAGGTAAAACACACGCACAACACCTTCCCAACTCCAGGCCAGAAGGCATTTCAGTTTCTAGGAGAATTGTAGAAGACATCCTACAGTTGGGTGTCGTGCTAGGCTCGTCCGAGGAAACTGACTAGCCAATGTGAGTGACCCAAGGTGAGGGTCTGAGGGAAGTGGAGAAAAGGTGTGAGGAGTGGAGCGGTTCCAGCTCACCTCAGCACCAAGCATATTACGGACACTGGAGTCTGAGGTTGGCAGGGACTTTATACCCAACAACCAATACCGGAGAGCAGGTGATTCTAAGTTACCCGCTCACCAGAAAAGGCCAGGAGACACAGCAGCACCAAAGAGCTCAGGAGACGCAGAGAAGAAGAGTAGCACAGAAAGGGCTCAAGCCGCCTGTCACACGGTCAGGACACACAAGAGAGAAGAGGGTCACAGCACAGCTTTAAGCAGCCAGGGCCCACAGGGTGCAGCGCAGAAAGGAGGCCTCAGCACCAGGTGTGGAAAACCCCAACTTGCTTCCAGTCTCTGGATCAATTAACACCACTTGTGAACTGCGCCCTGGATGAACCTGCTTCTGACTTCAGTAAAGGTAAAGAAGACTGTACCCCTGTGTCTGTCAATTCTTCCGTACACTGAACCCTGCACCCCCAATTGCCCGGCATATCCATAGACTATATGATTGCCCTGGGGACCAGCTCTTCCTGTGGAGTGCTCAACATTTTCGCTGCTACTCCCATCATCACAAAAAGTTCCAACTGCAGCAACGGCTATACCGGCGACATTCTACGGGTGGCGTCACAACATTCTTTTATTTTTGTTTTATTTTATTTTTATCCATTTTTCCAACTCCCCTTTTTAACTGCTCGCTCAACAAGGGGATCACAGACCGGCTCATGCTACCGTGACACCCCGCAGCCTCAGACAATGACGAGAGGGCCCGGTTATGAGTACCCCACAGTCCTCACCAGGGCGAGGCACATATCTATGAAAGTGTATGGCAGTTTTATAAAAAACAAACAACGACATACTCAGGAGAACAGCAAAAACAACATAAGTACAAAAACTGTCCACTTTGACCTGGTGACAGGTCCTTTTTTAATTGACACAGCTTTTATTGAAAACTAATCGACAAAATTCCATTGGTGACATATTTTTTGGAAATGTTCTTCCTCTTGACATATGAACTTTATTTGTACACAACTTTGTAAACTCCTGTTCTGAATGTAAAGTATTTAATATGTGAGGTTCATAAGAAAAAAAATTACATGGAAGAATGACAATAGAATAAGAACGTAGGAACAAGAGAAGCTCAGACCGAGCACAAAACCTCATTATATTACATCTGCTGTGGGAGAAAAGGACTCAGCAAACAGCATTAAACAGGCTGGGAAACAAGGGAGCAAATCATTAGGTTCTGAGGCTTTTTAGCCATATTTCCATACTGCTCTATATAAAGGGGTATATGGGAATTATCTCAACATTATAGAATCACAGTGTCTATTATAAAACCTTATATTCAGAAATAGGAGTGATGAAAAGTACAATTATTCCTAAATCACAGGAAAAGGTAGAATCTCTTGCCACGTGGAAATGTGGTGCCCCGGGGTCCGGTGGCCACAGTATAAGCTTGGAGGTGAGGCAAGGCATCCACTAGGTAAGCACACACACAACACCATCTTGACTCCAGGCCAGAAGGGGGAGCTCCTAAGCCCGGGTTCAGGGCAGGTAATCTATAAATTCTGGTCTGGGGGAGGGGCCAGTTAGTTCAGTTCCAGTGAGGACTGTAGAAGACACCCTAGGGACGGTAGCCGCACTAGGCCCGTCCTAGGAGACTGACTGACCATGTTTTAGACCTGTGGCGACGGTCTGAGGAAGTGGAAAACTAGGTCTGGGAAGTGGAGCCAGCGCCGGTTCACCCCAGGTCCTAGTGAAATACGGTCACTGGAGACCTAGGTCATCAGGGATTCTACACCAAGCAACCAAACTCAGAGAGTGGGCAATTTCAGGTTTCCCGTTCACACTAAATCCAGGAGATACAGCCGCACTACAGAGCCCAGGAGGGGTAGTTAAAGAAAGGTCCAGACCGGAGAAGGGCTCGTGCCACCTGTCATACGGCTTACACTGACAAGAGAGGGTCACAGCACAGGTCTATGCAGCCAAGGCCCGCCTGAACCAACACCTTAGGTAGGCCTCAGATCTCACCTGGCGTGGATAGCCCCAACACTCCTCCAAGCTCTGGATCCCGAACAACGACTTGGGCAGTACTCGGCTACACATACAATAACATCATTAAAGGTAAAACAGACTGTTCTTTCCGTGTCTGTCCACTTCTTCGTACGCTGACTCCTGCAACCCCCACCGTACCATCACACATAGACTATATACCAGACCAGGGGATAACCAGCCCTGCCCATGGAGGGCTTAATACCTCGCTGCCCATTGCCATCATCCCCGGGACCATGACAAGTAGCGGTGGCTCATTTTGGTCACAAACCACAGGTGGCGTCACATCCATGACAAACTCTTTCCCTTTTTCATTTTTTATTTTTCTCCCCTCTTATTGCAGTCGCCCAGGGCTACGGAACCGGTCCGCGGCCACCACCGTGACATCCACAGACTGTTGTCTGTTGTCACAGAGACTGAAGGGGACCGGTCTCGAGTATCTGACAGCCCTGGCGGGCAACTCAGTAAGGTTCCAGTATCACCCGCAGAGGAAGATGATGCCAGCTTAGCCCACAGTTTATCAATTGTTAAATAAAGAAATCTGATTTTGAACTCCATCCTTAAACTAATGGGTGAAGACTTGCAATGCCACTACCATTTTTTTTACCTGGCTGGTATTAAAATCTCTGAGGTTTTTGACTTACTGCCCAAACCTAAACCCTCCTGACTAGTGATGGGCAAATCCTAAATTACTCGGAATCGCTTGACTCTAGCGAGTCCGAGCACAGGACTCGCTACTCGTTGCGAGTCTAGCGAGTCCAATGTTAATGAATGGGGAAGCGAGTAATAGCGAGTAGTGTGAGATTTACAACTCGCAGATGTGTCTCGGAAGCTTCAGCCTGAAGCAATCCTAGTTTTGTCATTTATTTGCATTGGACTCGTTTACTTTGCAACTGTAATCGCTGGGGAAACTCGCACAGATAAGAGTCCTGTCTTCTCTGTGTGCTGGCTGCCACAGCTCCAGGGTCCTAGAGTCTGCCTGCTGCCTGATGTAGCAGTGCTGAGATTGTTCTCAGTCTGCTCATTCCCTGTGTACAGACATGAATGTCTGTGCACAGAGATGATGTAGCAGAGCTGAGATTGTTCTCAGTCTGCTCATTCCCTGTGCATATACATCTATATCTATGCACAGGGATGAGCAGAGAGGACATCGCCTTTTGGACTGCGTCGGACGGAAGAGGATTTTTTTAATTAAAGATGGAGTCTCTAATGGCTTTTTTTTTTATTTCTAATAAAAAAATTTCTCTGTGTTGTGTTTTTTTTAAAACAATTTAATAGAAATTCATGGCGGTCATGTCTAATATTGGCGTGACCGCCATAAATTTCGGGCTTAGGGCCAGCTGATAATACAAAGCTGGCTCTAACCTCTTTATTACCCAGCGTGCCACCACTACCAGGGCCGCTGGAAGAGCGGGGTTCAGCGCCAGAGGATGGCGCTTCAATGAACGCGCCATCTTCTGGGGCGGCTGCGGGCTGCAATTTGCAGCGGGGGGTGCCCAGAAAGCTTGGGCATCCCTGCGCTGCGGATTCCAGCCCCCAGCTGCTTAGCTGTACCTGGCTAGACATAGAAATTGCGCGGAGCCCCACGCATTTTTTTTGACTCCGACTCCGAGACGACTCCGACTCCGACTCGACTCCGACTTCGAGACGACTCCGACTCCGAGACGACTCCGACTCCGAGACGACTCCGACTCCGAGACGACTCCGACTCCGAGACGACTCCGACTCGACTCCGAGACGACTCCGACTCCGAGACGACTCCGACTCCGATTCCGAGACGACTCCGACTCTGAGACGACTCCGACTCGACTCCGACTCCGAGACGACTCCGACTCCGAGACGACTCCGACTCCGACTCCGAGACGACTCCGACTCCGAGACGACTCCGACTCCGAGACGACTCCGACTCCGAGACGACTCCGAGACGACTCCGACTCCGAGACGACTCCGACTCCGAGACGACTCCGACTCCGATTCCGAGACGACTCCGACTCTGAGACGACTCCGACTCGACGCCGACTCCGAGACGACTCCGACTCCGAGACGACTCCGACTCCGAGACGACTCCGACTCCGACTCCGAGACGACTCCGACTCCGAGACGACTCCGACTCCGAGACGACTCCGACTCCGAGACGACTCCGACTCCGAGGCGACTCCGACTCTGAGACTCTGACTCCGACTCTGAGACTCTGACTCCGACTCTGAGACTCTGACTCCGACTCTGAGACGACTCCGACTCCGAGGCGACTCCGACTCTGAGACTCTGACTCCGACTCTGAGACTCTGACTCCGACTCTGAGACTCTGACTCCGACTCTGAGACTCTGACTCCGACTCTGAGACTCTGACTCCGACTCTGAGACTCTGACTCCGAAATTCATTAAATAATAAAAAAAATGCGTGGGGCTCC
The DNA here is from genome assembly GCA_033576535.1 of Allobates femoralis. Lineage (NCBI taxonomy): Eukaryota > Metazoa > Chordata > Amphibia > Anura > Aromobatidae > Allobates > Allobates femoralis. The sequence continues at coordinate 87,987,943 of JARQOC010000010.1, forward strand.
GCGCAATTTCTATGTCTAGCCAGGTACAGCTAAGCAGCTGGGGGCTGGAATCCGCAGCGCAGGGATGCCCAAGCTTTCTGGGCACCCCCTGCTGCAAATTGCAGCCCGCAGCCGCCCCAGAAGATGGCGCGTTCATTGAAGCGCCATCCTCTGGCGCTGAACCCCGCTCTTCCAGCGGCCCTGGTGGCAGTGGCACGCTGGGTAATAAAGGGGTTAATACCAGCTTTGTTATACAAGCTGGTATTAAGCCCGAGATTCTTAATGTCAGGCCACGTTTGACCCAGCCACTAAGAATCTCCAATAAAGGGTTAAAAAAACACAACACAGAGAAAATTTTTTATTTGAAATAAAAAAAAAAGCCATTAGGGACTCCATCTTTAATTAAAAAAATCCTCTTCTGTCCGACGTAGTCCAAAACGCGATGTCCTCTCTGCTACATCCCCTGTGCATAAATATAGATGTCTATGCACAGGGAATGAGCAGACTGAGAACAATCTCAGCACTGCTACATCAGGCAGCAGGCGGGCTCTAGGACCCTGGAGCTGCACAGAGAAGACAGCTGGACTCGGCTCGCAAAGAAACAGCAGTTACTTTGCGAGTTTCCCTGCTATCACTGGCACAGTAGCCAGTGATTACTCGCACGAGTCTAATGCAAACAATGGCAATCCTAGTTTTGTCAGCGTTTCTGACAAAACTAGGATTGATATTGATTTGCATTGGACTCGTGCGAGTAATCACTGGGAAACTCGCAGAGTACCGAGTCCTGCGAGTCCCTTACTACTCGCCGAGTAACGAGTCCTAGCAAGTAGATTCGCCCATCCCTACTCCTGACACCTCGTGACCATGTCAGACAATTCTTGGTTTAACTGGTCAACTGTAGACTTTTTCTGGCCCTTGACCATTACTTCTTCACTATCTGATCCTTCGAGCAGAGGATCCTGGTGGTTCCCTCCACAGGTTGAACCTCCTAGGCTACCTGCTGCTCCAGGGACACTATTGAATTTCCCTTAAAGGTAATTAGTCCACAGGAACTTGGCATCACTTCTGTGGGTGGCACTAGAATAATGGAATAATTCTTGTTTAAATCGATTCACAACATCTGGTTCACCAGTCAAGTCAATAACCTATGGTATCCAGATGGAAGTCCTGAGAACTATCTCCTACCTCTTGGCATATCTGGCTTAGTCGGGATTATGCAATGTCATTGTTGTGATGTGACACATATGTGACATCATATCAGGCAGGCTAATCAAAATGGCAGGAGCTTATAGGCGGTCCTCAAGGGTCTTGTCACATCTCCACTAGACCCTGCTCCAGCGACATCTGCTTCTGTCAACAGGCACCGCCATATTCACTCTGTATGTGGTGCTGGTGATTGAGGAGAAGTCAGAGCCAGAAACTTTGATCAGCGCAGGCTCCACCCATACACTAAGTTTAGAGTGGCAGGGACCTGTAGTAGTTTCCAGTCTGACAAAGTGGGTGTGTATGCTGTCCAGTGGTAGTCATCAGCACCTGGCCTATTAGAAAGAACCACACCCTACTAAAGCTGGAAGCTGCCAAATATAGTTTGGGCTTCCCTGGCTAGTTTCCTACTCTGCATTTGTCTTTTTCCTGTTTTACCTCCACCCTGTTTTTAAGACCCTTCTCCTGCCTGATGATTTTGTACCTTGTTGCCATCTTGGATTTGACCCGGCCGCCTGACAATTCTAACAGATTCTGATTTGTTCTTTTTTGTGACCTCCCGGTTTTGACCCTGCTTGGCGATCTTTCCTATTTCTGGATGTAGAAGGAAAACCGGGCACTGACCTTATATTGCTGCAGTTGAAATTGTGGCACACAACCAGGTCCAGCGTTGCTCAGCCGTAGGACATAGTCATTTTTATCCAAAAAGAAAGATCTGTTGAAGAGTAAGCACTACTCGAAACGGGCTCCGTCATCCCTGCACCTCCCTCCCCGCACCCTCCACCTGATGTAATACCGCAACTGGAATAAAGAAACCTGTCTTCACCGGTCCAATGAGTGCCGCCTTCTTCTTTCTTTTTGGATAAAAATTTCCTATTTGTGGACTGCATCCATAGGTCTCTGTTGCAAATTCAGATTCCTCTATAGGGGTTAAAGGGTGTCACGGTTTCTCAGGATTCTGCCAAATGAAGTGGCTTGTGCTCAGTCTGTCCATGATAGCCATTTTGTTCTGGACAGTTGTCACAGCTCCTATCAATTGGGCATGGATTACTGACCTGGCCGCTGGACCAGTATCGACAGATCAATTTGCACTATCTCTAAAAAGTATCATAACTTCTTTATTTGAAAAGAACATTTTCACCATATTTGTAGAAAACATGCTCATTAATGGTTTTTGGGAGTGTGAGAAGAAACCCATGAAATACCATGGGGATTGTACAATTACAGGAACTCCAAAATGACGGTTAACTGATTTATTTGTGAAACGTTACAAATATAACAGTCCCTGGTGATAAGTGATCGACCCAAAAGTCAACACCAAATGGTTAATCTTCAGCCGAATCTTTGGGATTCTTAGCTCTTCGTAGTCTGGTCAGTGGTCGGTCAGTCCGACTCTGCAATAGGCTCCTTTCATTGATATTTAGTTTTTTTCTTCCTGCACGGTATAGAATTACATTGCCGTGTGCTATGTATTATGTATCTGGGCTGTTTATCTATTTAACGCTGCATGCTTTATGAATATTACCACGATTTCACCTTATAAATGTTTAACAAGAGCTATGAAATGCTACAAATACAATATGTGCCGATGAATTCTTATCGCCTTCTCAGAGACACATTTAACACTTGGCAGCCTACGATTTCAATTAGGAGACTTAATGAGGGGGTCCGCTTGGATGTGGCTACCAGCTTTTTTTTTTATAGTGATCTGCTTCTACTAAGCAGAAAGAAATAGGGCCAGGAATGACTGAAATAAGAGGAAGAAAGAAAACATTGCTACAGTAGTAGATATTTGCGTAACAAATGCCAACTATGCACATGAGCAGAAACCACACAATGGTCAATCATTTGGTGTCTAGCGCCTCTTGAGTGTCCCTCAACAAGAAGTATCATGAACGTTGAATTTCCAAAGCACTTTGCTCCCCTATCTGTCCCCAGAGTCTAGCTGATCTCCCCATTGCTTGCCCAGTGAAGCCAAACTTTTAACACCGACGTGGCAAATTTTCCATCCATTGAAGATGAAAGTTGAGCTCACTCCAATTAAAACTCTTATGGTTCTAGACGGTGACATTCATAAAATCAAGTTTGAACTAAATCCCCCCGTGTTGTGTCTTTGTTCTGACACCTAGAAAAGAAGGATCTGCTCTTTCTTTGCTTCTTTGTGTCTGTTTGTTCCTCCTGGGCCAATTCCTTGCTTGTTGACTGCGGGTGTAATTGTAGTGGAGGCAAAGTTTGGACTCACTCCGGGGTTGTGCCACTAAGAATTGCACATTTTAATGAAAAACTCTTGGAATAAAGATAAGTTTCACAATTGGATGTGTTAAAAAAAAGTTCCTGTCCCGAGATATTTTTATAAATGCAAATTCTCCAACGGGCTCCCAACTATTATGATTTGATCACTGTTTATTTAACAGTATTGGTTTTCTCATAGGCTCCCAAGTTATCTTTTTAGGCCCCCTTAGAGGGGTGTGCCACAAACAATTGTACATTTTGAGGGCCAACATCAACACCTGGCACACCCGGGTAAGTGCCGGAGATCTGGACGTCTGGGGGGGCCAACTTGTTGTCAGGGACTCCGTCTGCAACTGCTTGCCATGTCAGAGGGGACACTGCACACAACAATGAACTCATGGAGGTAAGAAACAGCAATCTCTTTACTACCTTGGCTTGCATTGTCACTGCCTCAATGGCTCCTTCAACACAACCCAGCTCAATACTACTGTCCAGTTAGTGAGAATCCTGATCTGAACCCACAGTTTGCATCTTCTTCTTTTTAAAGGAGTTATCTTGCTAATATATCCAGACTCAGGTTCTCTAGCTCTGATGCATTGGAACTCCTGCAGGGGCCCTGCCTTCATCTCACGTTGTCAGTTTTGTCATGTCCTGTTACCTCTCTGTTACAAACTCAAGGGCCATACTGCTGTTATGCACATATATACTCAAACATGGGTAAAGAGAAAAATAGAGCTTGGAAACACAGCAGTCACACCCACACCCTACTGGTTCCTGTTCAGACTTGAATATCCATATTCACACACACACTCTACTGGTTCCTGTTCAGACTAGAATATCCATAGCTGCACCCACACCCTACTGGTTCCTGTACAGACTAAAATATCCATTGCGGCACACACACCCTATTGGGTCCTGTACAGATTAGAATACCGCTAGTTACACAACTAAAAGCACAAACTCATACCTGTCTCTCTGAAAAGCAATTGAGCTGTTTCTTATTCCTCCTAAGGAACCAGAGGGGATGTCACAACACACTACTAACCAAGATAACAAAAGTGTGCTGAGGAAGACGGGGAGCCAAGAGGAGGAAACTTACAGTGCATATGCAATGTGGGGAAAAGGAGTATAACAAATGAAAGCAAAGGAAACCTCCATCCGATCTAACTGTGAAGAGAGTAAAGGCATTGGGAAGGTAAATGAGCAAACACAGTGCAGTAACACAACTTTTCTCCTCCTAATAGGCCAAAACTCTTAGTTGCAGGGCTGAAATTCTTTAGCTGAAATCCTAGAAATATTGCCAGCAAAGACAAACGGTGCAAGATGATTATAAATAACCCCACCCATGATGTGATAGGAAAGAAACAAAATAGGAAAGTGTTAAACACCTGACTGACAGCAAAACAAAGACCCATCAGCAGTTGGAAAGAGATTTACTAGACTGAGGCTCAGCAGGGAAGGAAAGCAACCATGGAGCAAGAGTTGAACAGATCGAGTCCTGAAACTGAAGCATGACAACTTCTAGGCATCATGTCCCAGGACCAGTCTTCTCTTGATCACTCTATACTTCAGTCAGTTCTCGCTCTTTCTCTGCATTCAGGATGTCCCTATCTTCTTCCTCGGTCACCTCTCATGTCAGAGATACACCCACATCATGCAGCTCAGCTCTTTATCCAGACCTTAGGTCCATCACTACTGCATGCTGGGCCCTATCTGCCCTCCAGACAGGAACCCATCACTGTTTCCTCACTCTAACCACTCCCAAGGACCAAAACTCCCGTCACACACAACGACGCATCTGCGATCCCGACAACGATACGACCTGGTAGGGATCGCTGGTACGTCACTTTGGGGTCGGTGGTGAGATGTCAAACAGTCAGATCTCATCAGCGACTTCAGCAACGATCCAGAATGATACAAAGGTCGTTGGCAATTGTCACTCTCGGGCGTAGTATTGAGATCCTTGGTCAATGTCCCTTTCAACACAGCGATGCAGCATTCCCAGCGGAAGCGCAACGACCAAAAAATTACCCAGAGCACTTTGTAACGATCAGCGATCTCACAGCAGGGGCCTGATCTCTGTTAAGTGTCACACATAGCGAGATTGTTAGCGAGATCGCTGTTACGTCACAAAACCTGTGACGTTACAACAATCTCGCTAACGATCTCGTTATGTGTGATGGGGGCTTTACCCCATCTTTCCTTGCTGTCAGGCAAAAAACATATTTCAATATCACTAGCACATGTCACATTATACATCACAATAACATTGGTGTCTTCAAGGGGAAATTTGTCAGTATGTCCATCCTCTCAGATATAGACATATATGGTGGGAAATAGATACACAAAGTATATTAGAAAGTTGCTGAACTTTTTATAATCTGTTGAGTAAGTTTTATTTATACACATTTATGTCTGATATAAAGCAGATCAATATTATTATATCACTTCTTTCTTTGTATCCTTTATCTGGTTCCTTTTCCCACTTTGGATTCCGGATGATTTTACCCTCATTCACTTTTCACGCCGTCGCTCCACCCAACTTTCCAGGACTATATTCTATCATTAGCCGCTATCTGGAATTGACAGCAGAGTAATTTGAGCTGTGTGTCCCCGGGGCCCGCTCCTTTACTTCCTGCTCTAGGAATAAGGTGAGTATTGATTAGATATCACGCTGTAATTGGGCTCCTGGCCGGCAGACGTATGATGGAGATGACAGGAAACAGATACCCTGTTGCTTCGTGTAAATTGTGTATTTGAACAAAATTGTTTGTAACCTTTCATGTCCTTATCAATTTATTGTTTGATACTTTCCCAAATAATTATGACAGGTAACCAAGTGAACATGCTGGGCAGTTACATCATTTGCTGTGAATGTATATATATAATTATTTTTCTTTTTTGTTAGTTTTTTTTGTTTTTAATATTATTTTGTTTTTTTTAGCTTTTTCCAATTACAAAGAAACTGAAACTGGCCCCCCAGTCTGTCTGTGTACACAGAAGGGGGCGGCTTTGCTCTTGAAATAAACCAGCCAGCCCCCTTCACACACAGCGATTCCTGAGTTGGAAATATCTTGGACTGTGGCTAAAACGTGAAGATTGGGAAATCCTTCTAAAGGTACCGTCACACGGGGAGATATCGCCGGCGATGTTGCCGGCAACCGAGGGGCGTGGCCAGGTTGCGGCGACATCGCCAGCGAATTGCCGCGTGTGACAGGGCGATAATCAGGCGATGAATCGCCTGAGTCACATCGCCAGGTTTCCCAACAATGTTGGGAAACCTGGCGATGTTGCTCAGGCGATTCTGCCTGATCGCCCTGTGTAACGCGGCAACCCGCAATGTTACGGGCGATTCCGCCTATATCTAACATTGCGAGTTATCACTCGCTGGGTTGCTGGGCGACCCAGCGAGCGATAGTCGCGGCAACTAGCCGGCGACATCGCCGGTAAGTTGCTCAGTGAGACATCTCACCGGCGATATTGTCAGGGATGCGCGCTCCCGCGATCCCCGGCAATATCGCTGGCGATATGTCCCTGTGTGACGGTACCTTAAGGGTGCTTTCACATCAGCGTTTTTTTCAAATTGCGGCAGATGCGGTGAAAAAACCACATCTGCTGCGATTACCGCATACCGGCTGCACTTGCGGCACGGTTGCAGCGCGGTTGCAGTAAACGTCATACAAGGTATAGGCGGACTTGAGGCAGGTGCGGCAAGTGCGGTTTTGGCACTTGTGGCAGGTGCGGCCGCGAAAAAAACTGCGGTCAGCCGCGTTTTTTTTCGCGGCCGCACCTGCCAAAAGTGCAAAACCGCACTTGCCGTACCTGCCGCAAGCCCGCCTATACTTTCTATGGGGCTTGCCGCAACCGCGCCGCAACTGTGCCGCAAGTGCAGCCGGTATGCGGTAATCGCGGCAGATGCGGTTTTTTCACCGCATCTGCCGCGATTTGAAAAAAACGCTGATGTGAAAGCAGCCTTAGACAATTTTATTGGTATATATATTAATATATTTATATGATGAACAGAGCTAAATATGTATCATAATATTAGTAATAATAATTTAATATCTACACTTACCCCACACTTGATGTGCCCCCATCCAACCTTTCCTACAGCCCTACCCAACATCCCTACAGCCCCTATCCCTATTGCATATGCAAATTGTCACTTAAGTAGACAAGCTCTAATGTCACTTAGCAATCCTAAAAGTCATGATTGACTCCTAACGAGCCTTTTAATATGACTTAAGATTTGTGCAAGATCAGAACCCCAAACTGCAGACGCTGCGTTTTGGGGTGATTGCCCCTCATCGGTGCAGTGTGTGGGATTCTGATCTAGCTATATGAGAGGCTCAGACGAGGTGTGAGGGAGTATCTAGAGGGAATAGGGATAGGGACAGTAGGGATGTAGGAAAGGTGAATGGGGCACATCAAGTGTGGGGGCTATAAGAACAATGGATGGGGCAGATCCCGGGTGAGGGCTATAAGAACTATCTATCTATCTATCTATCTATCTATCTATCTATCTATCTATCTATCTATCTATCTACACTGTGTGCAGAATTATTAAACAAATGAATATTTTGATCACATGATACTTTTTATACATGTTGTCCTACTCCACGCTGTATAGGCTTGAGAGCCAACTACCAATTAAGTAAATCAGGTGATGTGCATCTCTGTAATGAGGAGGGGTGTGGTCTAATGACATCAACACCCTATATTAGGTGTGCTTAATTATTAGGCACATGCCTTTCCTTAGACAAAATGGGTCAGAATATAGATTTGACGGGCTCTGAAAAGTCCAAAATTGTGAGATTTGCAGCTCCAGATAAAACGAGTGATATTGTAAGCGCTAAGGTACATTAACAGGACACGGCTCACATAAGTATTACCTTTCAGCTTTAATGATTCAGCATATGGATCCCTTTCGCCACTGGTGGCGAAAGGGATCCATATGCTGAATCATTAAAGCTGAAAGGTGATACTTATGTGAGCTGTGTCCTGTTAATGTACCTTAGCTCTTACAATATCACTCGTTTTATCTGGAGCTGCAAATTTCTTCCCCGCTGGGAAGCGTGATACAGAGCAGCTTAGGAATACAGGACCTGGCAGACGTCACATCACCACTCCCCTCGAGCTGTCACGTGCAGCGGGATACACGGGAAATACGTGCACTTTTCACCTCGCTGCTTGGAGCCCAATTAGGAGTGCCCAGCTGGGAGATATATTAAACTCTTACTCCAGTTGTGCGGACAGGCACAACAATAGAAGGTGAGCAGAGGGGATCATTCACCGATCCCACAATTTAATGAAAGCAGTTTGGCGCAAACATTTTGTGTATTCAAAATTGTGAGATGTCTTGCAGAGGGATGCAGCTGTCTTGAAATTGCCAAACGTTTGAAGCGTGATCACCGAACAATCAAGCGTTTCATGGCAAATTGGCAACAGGGGCGCAAGAAGTGTGTTGGGCAAAATAACTGCTCATGAATTGAGGGAAATCAAGTGTGAAGCTGCCAAGATGCCATTTGCCACCAGTTTTGCCAAATTTCAGAGCTGCAACGTTACTGAAGTATCAAAAAGCACAAGGTGCGTTATACTCAGGGACATGGCCAAGGTAAGAGAGGCTGAAAAACGACCACCTTTGAACAAGAAACATAAGATAAAACGTCAAGACTGGGCCAAGAAATATCTTAAGACTGATTTTTGAAAGGTTTTATGAACTGATGAAATGAGAGTGACTCTTGATGGGCCAGATGGATGGGTCAGAGGCTGGATCAGTAAAGGGCAGAGAGCTCCACTCCGACTCAGATGCTAGCAAGGTGGAGGTGGGGTACTGGTATGGGCTGGTATCATCAAAGATGAACTTGTGGGACCTTTTCGGTTTGAGGATGGAGTGAAGCTCAACTCCCGGACCTACTGCCAGTTTCTGGAAGACAACTTCTTCAAGCAGTGGTACAGGAAGAAGTCGGTATCGTTCAAGAAAAACATGATTTTCATGCAGGACAATGCTCCATCACATGCATCCAACCACTCCACAGCGTGGCTGGCCAGTAAAGGTCTAAAAGAAGAAAAAATAATGCCATGGCCCCCTTGTTCACCTGATCTGAACCCCATAGAGAACCTGTGGTCCCTCATAAAATGTGAGATCTACAGGGAGGGAAAACAGTACACCTCTCGGAACAGTGTCTGAGAGGCTGTGGTGGCTGCTGCACACAATGTTGATCGTAAACAGATCAAGCAACTGACAGATTCTATGGATGGAAGGCTGTGGAGTGTCATCATAAAGAAAGGTGGCTATATTGGGCACTAAGTTTTTGGGGTTTTGTTTTTGCATGTCAGAAATGTTTATTTCTAATTTGTGTGCAGTTATATTAGTTTACCTGGTGAAAATAAACAAGTGAGATGGGAATATATTTGGTTTTTATTAAGTTGTCTAATAATTCTGCAAAGTAATAGTCACCTGCACAGATATCCTAGTAAGCCAAATCTAAAAAACCCACTCCAACTTCCAAAAATATTAAGCTTTGATATTTATGAGTCTTTTGGGCTAATTGAGAACATAGTTGTTGATCAATAATAAAAATAATCCTCTCAAATACAACTTGCCTAATAATTCTGCATACAGTGTATTCTATCTATCTATCTATCTATCTATCTATCACCTATTTTATCAATCTATTATTAAATTCAAATTCAAATAAGCTTTATTGGCAGGAATAAATACACATCAGTGTTGCCAAAGCAAGTGTACAAAAGGGAATAGGGATAGGGACTGTAGGGATGTTGGGTAGGGCTGTAGGAAAGGTGGATGGGGCACATCAAATGTGGGGGCTGTAGGAGCAATAGATGGCACAGATCCAGGGTGAGGGCTATAAAAACAGTGGATGGGGCAGATCTGGGGGGGTATAGAAGTCCATGTCATATCATAGTTCATTTCCTCAGAGTCTATGGCATGCGCTCACATACCGCACTGCTATCTCCACTGCTCTCTCTTCTTCTCCCAGCAGGATATAGGTTCTCTCTTCCTCCTTCATGGTGATGAAATCCAGGAAGAGATGTGAGAGTCTCCTGAAGTGAGTGTCCCTCACTGCTGCGTATTTGGAGCAGTGTAGCAGGAGGTGGGTTTTGTCCTCTATGGTCTCCTGATCATAGTGTTGGCACAATCTTTCGTCCCTGGGCTTGTAGCTCTGCCTGTGTTGGCCGGATTTGATGGCCAGACTGTGGGCACTGAGTCTATATCTGCTCAGGATCTTGCGGTCTCTGGGGTCCAGGAGTTTCTCCAGATATGGGGCCAGTCTGTAGTCTCTCTGTAGACTCCGGTACATGGTCAGTTTCTGTGAGGTGTTTATATCAGTCTTCCAGTCACTGACATACCTCTCCTGGCCCTCATCTACTATCTTCCTGATTCCGGCTTTTGCAGGTTGTTGTATGTGATGTTCTGGTCCGGTTGGGTTCGGGTGAGCTGTTTTGAGGGTCCTGGTTTTTTGGTTTCACCTACATGTATAAAGGCTTTATGATGATGGGAGCTTGGATTGCTCCTATATAAATGAACCTGGAATGACAGCGCCTTCTTCAAAACAGTTAGATATAGAGAGAATCTGCCCAGCTCGGCCCGACAAGCACTGTTGGAGGTGCTCAGATGGACTTGGAGGAGGTGCTTACAGAATTTCAGGTGGAATATTTCTCACTGCCAATGCTTAGGGTGCAAAGTCAGTCAAGCTGTCTCCAAAGCTTCTTCATACATACTGAAAAAAGGAAAAAACTGCAGATCTGATGTAAAACAAGCCTTTAATCCGGCCTTGGGTACATTTGGTGAGGTTTCAGGCACACCCCCCTTTTGTCCAGAAATCAGTGGATGGTCTACCCAGATTTTTATACATTATTTCCTAATTCATTAATCAAGCACTTAATTACAATAAACGTGATATAAGACCGTTCAAAATTCCCATTTTACAGTGCATCATATATTGCCCCCAACAGGTGCTCATATTATATTGAATATTCCCATACTCATACTCCTTCCATTTACAATATCATCTTTTCCCTAAATCAGGAGTCTCACAGCCTCAGATGTTATTCATTATGTATTGATCATATCACTGTTTTCATGTATAAGGGAATGTACAATACATTACCGCTGCTGTGTACAGTGTGCCGGAAGTGACTCTGCGCATGCGCCCGCGCCATGTGGCATTCTGTAGCCACGATGACCAGGGCGGAGCTCCGGCGCCATGTTGGTGTTTCTGCACCTGCGCACATCTCACATGTCCTCTTTCGGTCGCTATCTTTGTACAGTACAGCGCAGCAGCTTGCAAAGCCTCATGATATTTTATTTCAACATCCAGCGTCCTGGATTTCTTTACAGTGCTATGTGCCGTGTATATGTAATTAACATTACTATTCATTATTTGTGAAAATCTTAAAATATTCTTATTTTTTTGTATAAGGGCAAATTGTCTATCTATCTATCTATTTATCTATCTATTTTCTATTCAGTTAGATATGAAATAATAATAATAATTATTATTATTAATAATAATAATTAATATCATCAATAAAAGTAATAAACATAGTAAAACACATTACAAAGACACTAGCAGTGAAAGCAATAAGACAATTAGTCAGCACAGAATATTAGAGATAGAGTCTAGGGTTAATTCTATCCTCTGACCCAGGCTCAGGCCTGTAGGTTAATCCCTTCCTCAGTAATTTACCTAATAGTTACTATTTGCACCCTGGCCGGTTTTGCATTTTTTATTGTTTCTTGCATGTTTTACAATGAAGCGTTCCCTCCCTGGCTGGAATCACCAAGTCATTAGAAAAGAAAAAAACGACTTTTTGTTCCTTCTGTATTAGTATACAGGGATGTAATGTGGCGTGGTGTGTTCTTCTTCTCGGAGCCGATCTCCAGGGAGGACTCTATTGCACAGTGTTTGTCATCCGGATCCTTTGCTCTATTTCAACCACTACTCAAGGTACCTGTCATCCCGGATTTATAGATATGCTCCCAAATTCAATGGTCTTCTTACAAGTCTCTGCTATTTTTCTGACAGTGTGTCAATGCTCAGCAATGAAAAAAAAAAAGAAGTGCCTTGGCTGAAGAAATAATTTATGTTTTCTGTCACTTGAGCCGAGTCGAAACAGGACTCTGAAGTCAAGTGCAAATTTCTTGGGTTGATACCGAGGCGTGAGGCTGTAGAGCGCTGGGAACGGTGTCACAAGCCTCCGAGCTTCTCACAAATCCAGATTCAGCTAAAGGAAAAAGAAATGCCGATTGTGGAGAAATGTTAGTGGTCACAGTTACATCTTTGGCAGGGACCTGTCAGCTCGGCAAATGAAGGATCTGCGAAACCATCGCTCAACACCAGAGACGTACACGACCCATCAACACAGCGGGAGGATAAAACACAGAAGACCAAACGTCTAAGATAGGACACCCGAAATATCAGAAAATAATACATAGTGTAGTAATGATGCCAAATCCAGAACTGAACGGTAGAACGTAAAGTCAAGTAGACTGGAGATCACCAATCTGAATGAACTGCATGCCTTATAAATAACCCAAACATTTTATATTTTACCAGAATTAAACATTGTTGGGATACAATTTGCAAAGTCTGGATTTCATCAACAAAGGGACAAGAAGGATCCGCACAAGCCTCATACACAGAAGATCAGGGGTCAGGTCATTTATATGTGTGTTTTTATAAACAGTCGACAAGTGAACGAATAGTGCCAAAAGTGTGAATATTTTGTGTCTCCACCATTATTTTCCAGCACGGCCTTAACTCTCTTGGGCATGGAAGTCACCCGATCTTCACAGAAGCCAATATATCCTCTTTCCTCCATAACAACATCATGCAGCTTGTAAATGTTACAGACCTTGTGCTTCACCACCTTCCGTTCAAGGAGGCCCCACAGATGCTCCATAGGGTTTAGGTCTCAAGGCGCTTGGCCAGTTCAGAACCTTTACCCTCAGTTTCTCTAGAAGCAGAGGTGGTTTTGGAGTTGTGGTTGGGGTCATTATCATTTAGGAATATGAAGGGAGGGAATCTTGCTCGGCTTCAGTATGTCACAGTATATTTTGGCATTCATGGTTACCTTAATGAAATGTAGCTTACACAGCCTGAAGCACCCACCAGCCCCAAACCATATTTCTTCCACCTCCTCATCATGTCTGACTAAAGGGAGAACCCACTTGTCTTTGTTTTCCTCACCTGGAGCTGCCACACACCCCTGACATCAACTGAACCAAAAACGTTTATCTTAGTCTCATCAGAGCACAGGACAGTTCCAGTATTTCATGTCCTTACTCTGCTATTCTTTTCCAAACTGTTTACGTCTTTCTTGTGCATCTTCGTTAGAAAAGGCTTCCTTCTGGGATGGCAGCCCTGCAGACCAAGTTGGTGCAGTGAACAGTTTATGGTCTGAGCACTGACAGGCAGACCCTCCACCCCTGTAACCTCTGCAGTGTATCGCGTATGGTCTGAGCACTGACAGGTGGATCCCCACCCCTGTAACCTCAGCAGTGTGTGGCATATGGTCTGAACACTGACAGGCAGACCCTCCACCCCTGTGACCTCTGCAGTGTGCAGTGTATGGTCTGAGCACTGACAGGCAGACCCTCCACCCCTGTAACCTCTGCAGTGTATCGCGTATGGTCTGAGCACTGACAGGTGGATCCCCACCCCTGTAACCTCAGCAGTGTGTGGCATAAGGTCTGAGCACTGACAGGCAGACCCTCCACCCCTGTGACCTCTGCAGTGTGCAGTGTATGGTCTGAGCACTGACAGGCAGACCCTCCACCCCTGTAAACTCTGCAGTGTGCGGTGTATGGTCTGAGCACTGACAGGTGGATCCCCACCCCTGTAACCTCTGCAGTGTGTGGTGTATGGTCTGAGCACTGACAGATGGATTCCCCACCCCTGTAACCTCAGCAGTGTGTGGCATAAGGTCTGAGCACTGACAGGCAGACCCTCCACCCCTGTAACCTCTGCAGTGTGTGGTGTATGGTCTGAGCACTGACAGATGGATTCCCCACCCCTGTAACCTCAGCAGTGTGTGGCATAAGGTCTGAGCACTGACAGGCAGACCCTCCACCCCTGTAACCTCTGCAGTGTGTGGTGTATGGTCTGAGCACTGACAGGTGGATTCCTCCCCCCTGTAACCTCAGCAGTGTGTGGCAAAAGGTCTGAGCACTGACAGGCAGACCCTCCACCCCTGTGACCTCTGCAGTGTGCAGTGTATGGTCTGAGCACTGACAGGCAGACCCTCCACCCCTGTAACCTCTGCAGTGTGCGGTGTATGGTCTGAGCACTGACAGGCAGACCCTCTACCCCTGTAACCTCTGCAGTGTGCGGTGTATGGTCTGAGCACTGACAGGTGGATTCCCCACCCCTGTAACCTCTGCAGTGTGTGGCATATGGTCTGAACACTGACAGGCAGACCCTCCACCCCTGTACCCTCTGTAGTGTACGGTGTATCGTCTGAGCACTGACAGGTGGATTCCCCACCCCTGTAACCTCTGCAGTGTGTGGCATATGGTCTGAACACTGACAGGCAGACCCTCCACCCCTGTGACCTCTGCAGTGTGCGGTGTATGGTCTGAGCACTGACAGGCAGACCCTCCACTCCTGTAACCTCTGCAGTGTATGGCGTATGGTCTGATCACTGACAGGTGGATCCCCACCCCTGTAACCTCTACAGTGTGTGATGCATAGTCTGAGCAGTGAAAGGCAGATCCCCGATCCCTGTAAACTCTGAGGTGTTTAGTGTATGATCTGAGCACTGGCAGGCAGACCCTGCACCCCTGTTTACTCTTCAGTGTGTGGTGTATGATCAGAGCACTGACAGGTGGATCACCCACCCATGTAACCTCTGCAGTGTGTGGTGTATGGTGTGACCCTGCAACGGAGTACTATCACCATCAGCAACCTTCAGTCCGGACAACACTGAGAATGCTTGCAGATAGTATTAACGCCAAGTACAGTCGACTTTCCTAAAAAAAGCATCTTGTTTGGTCAATTACCTATCCTTTTGTTGGCATTTTGTCCAGAAAAAACTTTGAGCTGTTATTTTTAGTTTTTCCTTGACAGAGGCCTGTGTTTTTGTTAGTGTTATATTTCCCTTTCCCACGTTTTGTGCCATTTGCATGTCCCCCTACTGGATAAGTGGGCATGCATGCAGCAATTGGGATACAACTCAAAGACCTTAATGGATTCTGCCCTTCATGGACTTTCCACCATATTAAGTGTCTGCTGCTGATCTCTTTGGGACTTTTGTTATATATATACTATGAATATTCACAGCGGTGTAACTAGGTTTCATGGCGCCCGGGGCAAAGACCCATTTTGGCGCCCCCCCCCTTAGAGTAGGTGAGGAGCGGGGGGGGGGCGTGGGGTATCGGGGCAGGTGCTGTCAGCTTTCAGCCCCGCCGCCCCTGTAGCCTAGGTTAAGGAGCGTGGGGGGGGCTTCGGGGCCGCCGTCGCCCCCCACTGAGTTGCGCCCGGGGCAAAAGATCCGGCTGCACCCCCCTAGATACGCCCCTGAATATTCATATGTTTATGTTTGAGACGTAGTCTTAGTTAGAGTATAGTTTTTTGTATGTCACTCCTTGTGTGCTGGCCTGTTTCTGCAGGTGCTTTGATACTACTCTACAGAGACTGGTGAACAAGCTGCAGGCCTCTGGCCTGACGGTTTGAGGTATTGAAATGCAAGACACTACACATACTCTTGTAGAACAGGAATGACCAAGTGCATTCCTCAAGGGTAGCAAAGAGAGCATATTTTCAGAATTTCCTTGGCATTTCACAAGGTGCTGGAATCATCACCTCTGCAGGTGATGAAATCAGCATCTGTGCAATGCTAAGGAAATCCTGAAAAACTGCACTGTTTTCAGACCTTAAGAACTGTAGTTGGCCACCCCTGCCTTAGAAGTCTCTCTGGAAGTAGCCAGGGAGCAAGAAGAATCCTTAAGCCCTTTCACCACAACTGCGGCTCTCCCTGGACCCTCTTAGGCCCTGTGCACATGGTGCGTTGTTTGCTGCTTTTTTGGATGCAGATTTTGAGAATCTGCATCAAAATCTGCATGTCTATCCTGAGGCCAGCAAAGTCTATGGCTGATCAGAAGTGCTGTGCCCACATTGCATTTTTTTTTCCTTGCACATGTGGTTCAGATTTCTTTTTTCGGCCCCAAAATTTGCACCAAATCTGGCAGAAAAAAAAAAACACGTTAGCATTTCACTTCTGAACTTTCGTAGACTTTGCTGGGTTCAGGATAGACATGTAGATTTTGATGCAGATTCTAAACATCTGCTTCAAAAGAAGTATCAACAACTTACCATGGGAACGAGGCTCTACAACAATATGGTGGGGTGATGTTCACAGAAATCATCCCCTATAAAATGTGAGAGCCTGCATGCGTGGGAGTGTGACAAATGGTGCCATCACAAACATTAATGCACTTTAAAGGGAACCTGTCAGGTCGTGGTAGCCCTTGTGAGGTAGCAACCGGGGAACCCGCTTGCAAAACGACAAGAACACGTGTTTATAAGGTTAACCAATGTCTACCCGTTTATTTTCACATATTAATCACATAACCCGGGTAGCATGTTTGACACATATCACATTGATTAACAACACTTTACATAAATACACCATACATTTACATTTAACATCACATAACACTTATATTGCACATAACGTTTTATAGTAACCCGGGACCTTTAGCCAGCTCTGTCCCCATTGGAGCTCTGCTAACAGCTCCCATGGTGGCTACGGCCTCCGGCCTACTTACACTATACATAAGTTACATTACGATGATGACCCTTCTGGGTTCATAACAGGGATTGAGCAACCTGAGTACCGAGTATGTCATGTATCCCCAAGGGGCTCCTTCCTGGACGCATCTCCGCCTACGTCCCGGTCAGAGTCCACATGGTTCAACCATGGTGTCCCCACTCTAGGAGCCCTTTTAACCCCTGCTTCTGACCTTCGTTACATACGCCTCAACGGGCCCTGTGGGTCCCAATGGCGGTACCTGCCGCCTGGCTTTAGTCACCCAGCATGATGACTCAACACTCACCCGTAGTCAGGAATCCTGCCTGACCGGGTCCTTACATACCGTATGTGATCCATCATTCAAACGTCCATGGATCACACACCTGCTCACAGCCCACATCCATGGACTGTGGCCCCTCCATGGCCCATTACAGGGACTGGCAAACCATAGTGCACGGGAACCTCTACATCCGTTACCTACTAGGAGCCCTATTACCCCTGTGTCTGGCACCACAGGCACACCCACACCATTAGAGGTCGTGGTTGAGGGATGGGTACCCTCTGCAAGCAGCAGGGCAAGCCTCCCTCTCGTCCCAAGGACGGAACGCCTCCAACATCATCCATACTCGCTGGGTCACTCTCTCCCCACATCTTTATACATGGGTCTTACATATAGGCCATCATCTCTCATTCAGGGCCATTACTTAAGCCCTCATACACATAATTAAACACATTGTTTCATCAGGTCCTTTAACTGAGTACTCTGACTCGGACCCAAAGGCGGTCTATGCCCGCCTGGCACACTACATACAATTGCCTCCAAGGGCTACATACATTCCGGTTCATCAGGACCTTTAACGGACTCCACTGAGTCGGTCCCAAGGGCGGTCTATACTCGCCTAACATGATTTACACACTAGGTGCACAGTTCACACTATCGCTCGGGAACTGCTTTCTTACCGGGCACGGATCCGGGTCTCGCTACCTGTGTCACAGGTTCCACCAGGCATCCCCACAGGCTCCTTTCCCGGGCGTGTTTCGCCCCACGCCCGGACCAGTATCCACCAGGTTCAGCCACGGCTTCCCCCTCCAGGTGCGGACACGACCCCGGACCTCGGCACCGGCATGGAGCTAGCATGCTCCCATCATGTACTCAGAGCCTCTAGACTGCTCTGCACTTGGCTGGTCTCAGCTTCCATCTGAATCAATCTCAGTTTTCAGGATCAATCTCAGCCTCCAGAATCCATCTCAATCACTCAGGTGGCCGGCTCTTATCGTGCCAGCCACTCCCACATAGACACACCCCCTCAGCTGCTTGTAATCAGCCTGTCACACAGCTCAGGTTAACTCCCTGTGTTCCGGGTTGTCAGCACTCACTCATTACATCCTATTCCTCATGGACTCCTCGATCTCATCCCACTCTCACTGCCACTCATTAGTCTCATGAAACCTCATTGTGTTCAGGTTGGTTCACACAGTATTATCATCACAGGAAAACCGGCCAGTGTGCACAGGATCATCCTCTGATCCTACATGTGATGTACCCCGGCCATGCGGATCATGCCGGCGGTGCCTCACACCCTCTAACCTATCTCTACCTGTCCCTGCACCTTCCTATTTAATCCCTAACCATCCCTCTCTGTGCTAAAGGGGCCATATAATGAGGGAGAAAAATAAGTTTTATACTTACAAACTGTCTCCAGTTGGAGACTGAAAAGGTCAGCTCCGGGCTCCATTCTCCCCTCTTCGCGCTGTCTCTACACACCCCACTGGGTGTAAGCCCAATGCATGCAAAACGCACCAGCGCACAGATGTGAAAATTATATAAAGTTATTTACGTTTTTCAGAGAGAAATAAGTATTTGATCACTCTGGCAAACAAGACTTAATACTTGATAGCAAATCCCTTGTTGTCAAGCACAGCAGTCAGACGTTTCTTTTAGTTGATAATGAAGTTTGTGCACATGTCAGTAGGAATTTTGGTCCACTCCTCTTTGCAGATCATCTCAAAATCATTAAGATTTTGAGGCTGTTGCTTGGCTATTCGGAGCCAGAGTTCCCTCCATACGTTTTCTAATGGATTAAGGTCTGAAGACTGTCTAGGCCACTCCATGACCCTAATGTAATTCTTTTTGAGCCACTCCTTTGTTGCCATGGCTGTATGTTTTGGTCATTGTCGTGCTGGAAGACCCAGCCACAGCTCATTTTTAATGTCCTGGTGGAGGAAAGGAGGTTGTCACTCAGGATTTTTCAGTACATGTCTCCATCCATTGTTCTATTGATGCGGTGAGTAGTTCTGTGCCCTTAGCAGAGAAACAACCCCAAAACATGTTTCCACTGCCATGCTTCACTGTGGGGATGTTGTTCTTTGGGTCATAGACAGCATTTCTCTTCCTCCAAACACGGCGAGTTCTGTTAATGCCAAAAAATTTATTCAAGAAACAATTATCAAAAAAACATACTGTGTATAGCCACAGGATTTATCAACCAGTTATCATACTGGCCTGCCCACCTGGTCCAGTGGCCAGTTCTGGATCAGTAAGTAGGATACAGACACTCTGCGCCATATGTATCAGTGTAAAGTGCGGCCTATGTATGCAGGCATTATCTGTGTGCATAGTAAATGCTGTCTTTCACCTTCCCCATGTATTGGCTGGTTGAGAGTGATTGCATCAGTATCTAGCACCTGTGCCTACCCCTACAATATGGAGTCTAGCGGTATCCTGCCAAGTGCACTGGTTGATAGATCCTGTGGCTATATGTGTATGTGTTTTTGATCATAGAGAAAATTGGAGCCTGGCTCAACAGGACTGGACTTTTCTTTTCTTTTTATTTTTCAAAAGAAAGTAAGATACATACAAAAGAAAAATTTAAATGGTTAACATGACCCAGTCGACGCGTTTCTTACTCAAGACTCATAGTCATAGTCCTTCATATTCTGGCCATCACTTAGCTTAGACTGGTACAGCTTTCTCATGAGATAAAGCTTATTGCTGAGATTTGATCTTTCATGCACTTTCTGTAACTCATCCCACATCTCCTTTGCAGTTGCACACTTACATATATGCTCAATCTGATCATCATCTACACTGAGGGAGATAGTGCTCTGTGCTTTCTGATCCTTCTTTAGCCAATCATCTGGTAATGGATGAGGCACTTGTTCCTGCATATATTTCCACGTACCTTCTCTTATGAGCAGCATCTTCACCTTGAATTTCCAGGTTTGATAATTCTGATTTGGTGAGACATTGCACTGAGCACTTGCAGTGATCACTGCTTGTGGACATCTTCTCTGTTGCTCTGTGCTGCTTTTGCTCTGGGCTTCTGTTGCAGTATTACTTTTCTGTGTCACTCTGTGCTCTGTGCCACTCCTGGGGTTCTGTGTCACGCTGGAGTTCTGTATATCGCTGGGCCCATAACCTGTTGGCAGTAGATCATTCAGGATACTCTGAAGCGTGTTGACAACAGAACAGAGCTTTAAGAAGCAACAAACAGGTATAGATATGAAAGGCTTTGTGGAATCAGGAATATACATATCTTAAATGTTTCTGTGCAGCATCAGCAGGCTGCTTCTCCTCTCATTCACAGACACGGGAAACTGGGTACAGTCAAATGGTCTTTCCTGTGTGTGAGCCTCTGGGTGCCTTTTTTTTAAATCTAACTTTATAGACAATGCACAAACCTACTAATAGAACACTTACATGCACAGGAATGGAGTTCTTGCACTAAACATATCCCAACACCTACAGACATTCTGTTCCATATGTTTCAGTGTGAAGTGCGGCCTATGTATGCAGGCATTATCTGTGTGCATAGTAAATGCTGTCTTTCACCTCTCCCATGTTAACCAAGGAGCAGGGCGGGTATAAGCGGTGACATCACCGCAGAGGGCGGGGCAAAGCGGCCATCACTGCAATAAGCTCTATGTTATGCTGCAGGCGAGGGAGACAATGATTGGCATCAGGGAGGCGGAGGTGGGCAGATTAAACATGCAGGGGTGTGAATCTGCCCTTTGGCTCCAGCCACAAGCCACCTCCTATTTGGCTCCACAATGTAAGTTTTCAAAGTGTATTATCTCGGGGTACAGAGGGGCTCAAGGGCTGGGGGACCCCTTACCTGAATGCTGCAGACATGCTGCATTCAGTGCTGTAATTAGATCACTATGCCTCTTTTGGTGACAGGTCCTCTTTAAGATAGATAGACAGATGATAAACAAATAATAGATAAATAGATATTTCCGTTTTTTTTATAGATTTGGCTCTGCAGCATATCTTGGTGAAGCTATCTATCTATCTATCTAAAGCCTCAATCAGCGTTGGAGAAAATAAAGACAATTTAGTGTGATCCGGCAACGTCTTGTGGCATTAAAATACAGAAATCAATAAAACCAACCTTAAAACAGGAAGCGCTAAAAGGAAGAAAAAAGCTTTCATTTACTGTAGTGGTTGCCTTCCAGTATCAAATGATGCCTGGATAACCTGATTTCTGAGTTCTGCTCTTTCTCCTTTACTCTAATCTTTCCTAGCAGAAATCTATACAGAAAGGTTTGGCCCAGGAATCTGTCGGTTGCACATGTTTATACAAGTGTCAGGCCGGGCTAATCAAGACATTTATTTGTGTCTCCCCGCCGGCCCCGGACGCTTTATTCTGCGCCTGGAACCTGCAGGGTTTAGAGATTGTTTATAAGTATCTGTGAAATCAAGACGTAGATTATAGAAAGAAAGGGATCCCCAAGCTTTACACTGCTGAAAATATCCGCAGAAGATGCTGATACTTTGGGGCTTATTAATTCAATATGCTGCATATCTATCTATCTATCTATCTATCTATCTATCTATCTATCTATCTATCTATCTATCTATCTATCTATCTATCTATCTATCCATAACATGGTGCAGGGCAGTAATCATGGATGAGGTCTGTCTCTCTTGTGCCTCGAGTGTCCTGGCTGGATGTGTTGACTTTTGCTACGGAGGCGGTACATCTTTGCAGGTGACTCACCGTGGCCGGCTGACTCCGGTTGATACAGGCGATTCTTCTCCTTCCTTGTCACGGGTGGACCGCGCCTGCCGGTAGTGGGGCCCGGTGTAGTGCAGATCAAAATTGAAGACGTCTTGCGGGAACAGATTAAAAAGGGGTTTAATTTGTTTTTATTCGTGACGCCACCTATGAGTAGATTCGGTAAGGGCTACCGACGCTGCGGAACCCCCGGGGGATGGACAGCAGCAAGATGTTACGCTCCCCACAGGCTGAGCGGTGATCCCCGGGGGCTGGAGCTGCTCAAGATGTTGTGCGGCAGCTGCGGTTACCTTGTTGTTAATGACGGACAGTTCATAAGGAAGCACGGACACAGATAGTCTCTGCAACGGGTCTTTACTGTAACCAGCAGGCAGTACATGGCTTACAGTGGTTGAGTAGTAGACCGGGTGGACTCAGCAGTGATAGTGTTCCTCAGAGATCCGCAGTGTTCCTCCATTCTACCTACTTAGTTCCTTCTTTTTGCCAGCGTCGCCCAGGAATACCAGGTCGGGTACGGGGAGGCTGCTTCAATGCCCTATCCATGATGTACGTTCTGGATGCTTTGGGGAGCCTTGGATCCCTCAGTGGGTACACCGCTGGTTAGACGACTGGAAACTGGCTGGTGGTGGGGTGCTCCTATAAAGCTGCTCCTCCACGGGGCTGGTTCGCGTGACAGAGGTGAACTGCTGCCAGCTTCGGTACCAGTGAACCGGCTGTAAGTTGTGGGCACGGGAGTCTTTTGGGAACCCGTGTAGATAAGCCCAATCCCGGTGGTTAAGGCCTCAGGTGCTGACACCCGACCGGTGACGGCCCAGGGGCCCGCACGGAGTGCGGAGCCCCCGCTCCTCTCCAAGCTCTGTGTTCTAGGTTCTTTCCAGACTCTCTTGGACTGTTCTCTCTCTCTCTCCAGATTATTGTGTGTTCTACTACACTACCCTAACACTCCACCCCCTAGGACCCATGATTGGTCCCCTGTTCTAGGTGTTGCATGTTGGGTTGGGTCTCAGAGTTAACTATTTCACTGCTTTGTCAGAGAATATTGCGGCTGCAATACTCCCTTGTGACGCACTCGTTGCGGGGCGCCACACTCCCCCTTGGTTAAATCAGCTTGTCCCCAAGCGTCAAACTACTCACATTACAGAGGTTTTTACATTTTATAATTTACAACAGGTAATACACTTTTATTAATGACAGGTCATATATGCATAAAAGTGAGGTAGATAAACAGGTTAACACATTGCGCGGACTCGGCGGGCGGTCGGCTGTCCTTAGAATAAAAGTTCAGGCTGTAGCCGCCAAGTCGCGGTGTTACGGTGCAAACAGGAAGAAGTCTCGTTTAATAGCAAAGTTCAAACAACAACAGTCACTTATGGAGGGCAGCGTTCCGGACCCGTATAGCGAACCACCCATCGCGGCATATATGGCGCTCATAGGTTACTATGTCCCCTCTATACAAGTCTCGGCTTGGATGGCCTCGCGGTAGGTGCGATTCCACATCACGGCGCCCCACAAACACTTCAGTACTCACACCCTCCTCCCTTACGAATCCCCACCCGGTGGACAAGTTAAATGTGCTTACCCACCCGGTTTTACGGAATTGTTCAGGCAATGGAGATTGGCGGCGAGCCTCGGCACGAGCCTGCATGTTGGCTTGCAGTCGAGTGTGCCACTCGTCTCTCCGGATACGACGTACCTCTTCGTCGGAGTGATGCGGCGTGTGGATAAAGTCACTACGGCGTGCTGGTTGTTGAACCGCTCGAGCTTGGTGGGCAGTCTGGAGTGGAGCCCGGTTCAACGGAACCGGAGAAGATACTGTTGCGGCGGCACCCGACCAGTGCACCCGAGCTGATCGCCCGGCAGAAGGGTTCCTTGTGTCTCCCCAGGCGAACCCGGTGTAGAGATCCTCAGGTGAACTGTAGATCTCCTCGTCATCCTCCTCGACCTCCTCGATGACTACGTCGGGCTGCTCGGCTGGCGAAGATGATGGGATGGAATCCTCTGGATCGGTGGGTGGCTGTGCTGCAAGGTTCTCCTCGGGGTCGTTGTGCAGGACTTCCAGGCTGCCTGCCTCTTCTTCTGTAGCAGCGGGAAGTGGTGTTTCAATCCCGGTCACCCGGTAGGCCTCTGTAGTTGCAGAGGAGGCCTCCGGTTCAAGGGAGAAACAGGCGACAGTCTCGGTAGTGTGGAAACCAGTCGCAGGTTCCGCAGGTGGAACCAGGTAGAGATCGGCTTCTTCGTGGGAGCGTGTTGGAAGCTCCGGCTCTGGAACGGGGTCGGCTGCGGTATCGTCCGCTGGAACGGGTCGAGTTGTGGTCCTCACTGGAATAACACAGTCTATGGGCTCCGGTGACGAAGCTGGACAGGTGGTGGGCGACGGTGAGGTGGTGGAAAAGCTGGCGATGTCGTCTGGGCTTGGAGAAGCTGTACCCGGTCGGCTCTGCTGCATCGCATGATGGAGTCTTCTGCCTAGGGTCGCGCTCCAGCTGCGAATCGTCCATTCCACAGTCTCAAGTAGTCGCACCCGGAGGTCTTGTAGAGCCTCTAACCAGAAGTCGGGGCTGCCGTCTATAGTAAGGGCAGGATTCGGACCCGGTTGGCCTATGGCTGCTCTAGCCTCCACCTCGACCTCCCGCATTAGGTCTTGGAGTCTCGTGCTGGCCATTCTTCTTGGAGGGAAACCACACCCGTTCAACCGGTAAGACGTTCTGGTAGAGCTGGTGAAGAAGTCTTCTCCGTCTGTCGGTATGTCTCTGACACTCCCATTTCCTGTGGGCTTTTGTAGTCCAATGGTGGGAAAAGTCTTTGGGGTCCGCCCCCATGGTTGATTCGAATAATCAGGGCGGACAAAGAGTTTGGCGCCTTTTGTCTTTAGCCCTCCCACGATGAGGAGGGGGTTGACTCACTCCTGGGCTTCACGTGGCGGCTTCTTGTGGCGGGAACGCCATCTTGGGCGCCATCTTGACCCAATGGTGTAAAGGCGGGAAAGTTCTTTTAGGGACGAACAAAGTCCAGTTGTAGACAATAAAGTCCAGTTTAAGCACAACATACCCGTTGGGTAACGGGCCTGCTCGTATCCTGTTCGTGACGCCATTTTCTGACTCACCGTGGCCGGCTGACTCCGGTTGATACAGGCGATTCTTCTCCTTCCTTGTCACGGGTGGACCGCGCCTGCCGGTAGTGGGGCCCGGTGTAGTGCAGATCAAAATTGAAGACGTCTTGCGGGAACAGATTAAAAAGGGGTTTAATTTGTTTTTATTCGTGACGCCACCTATGAGTAGATTCGGTAAGGGCTACCGACGCTGCGGAACCCCCGGGGGATGGACAGCAGCAAGATGTTACGCTCCCCACAGGCTGAGCGGTGATCCCCGGGGGCTGGAGCTGCTCAAGATGTTGTGCGGCAGCTGCGGTTACCTTGTTGTTAATGACGGACAGTTCATAAGGAAGCACGGACACAGATAGTCTCTGCAACGGGTCTTTACTGTAACCAGCAGGCAGTACATGGCTTACAGTGGTTGAGTAGTAGACCGGGTGGACTCAGCAGTGATAGTGTTCCTCAGAGATCCGCAGTGTTCCTCCATTCTACCTACTTAGTTCCTTCTTTTTGCCAGCGTCGCCCAGGAATACCAGGTCGGGTACGGGGAGGCTGCTTCAATGCCCTATCCATGATGTACGTTCTGGATGCTTTGGGGAGCCTTGGATCCCTCAGTGGGTACACCGCTGGTTAGACGACTGGAAACTGGCTGGTGGTGGGGTGCTCCTATAAAGCTGCTCCTCCACGGGGCTGGTTCGCGTGACAGAGGTGAACTGCTGCCAGCTTCGGTACCAGTGAACCGGCTGTAAGTTGTGGGCACGGGAGTCTTTTGGGAACCCGTGTAGATAAGCCCAATCCCGGTGGTTAAGGCCTCAGGTGCTGACACCCGACCGGTGACGGCCCAGGGGCCCGCACGGAGTGCGGAGCCCCCGCTCCTCTCCAAGCTCTGTGTTCTAGGTTCTTTCCAGACTCTCTTGGACTGTTCTCTCTCTCTCTCCAGATTATTGTGTGTTCTACTACACTACCCTAACACTCCACCCCCTAGGACCCATGATTGGTCCCCTGTTCTAGGTGTTGCATGTTGGGTTGGATCTCAGAGTTAACTATTTCACTGCTTTGTCAGAGAATATTGCGGCTGCAATACTCCCTTGTGACGCACTCGTTGCGGGGCGCCACACAGGCTGCATGCTGTCTCTGGCCAGGACCAAGTGTTCACCAGATCCTCCAGGGAGATCACCACCAGTTCTTTAAAACTTTGCATTGCTCAACAGTAATTAGATAGCACCTGTGTCCATTGGACAGTGGGCACAAGTCATCTCATATGCTTCATTATCATCAAGTGTCTCTAGATACAGTCTCTTCACTTCTCCTGCTCGACATGTTCCGGCCTCCATTAATCTCACTTGTTCCACCACACCCCAGTCCAGCACCACACTACAGTCAGTGAAAGCCTTATTTCCTTCCGCAATTCTGCACGTTCTTTCTTTTAAAGTGATAATTTTCCAGTATGGCAATCCCTTACTTACAGCTTGCTGATGCTTAGGGAACTCCTTACAGGGTATCTCATGTTCTGCTCTGTCCTGGCCCGTTACCTTTAGCAGTGGCAACCTGGGCTGCCAGGCATCCTTCTCTTTGGACTTACCTCCACTTGGTCACTTTGCCACTCGGTCAGTATTCCGACCCGTCTCCACCAGATAACGCTGTCCCTAAATGTCCATTCATTCCAGTTGTTCCATGTGTATATTTTGAGTTTCTTTCAATATTTTGTCATACCACACCTGATGAAGGGACCTAAGACGTCCCGAAAGCTCGCCTTGTAACATCACTTATTTTATTTTTGTTAGCCATTAAAAGGTATCACAATTACAAGATTATCATCTTGTTTCTCCCACTGAGAGCAATCAACATTTTCTCAACTGGGTAACACAGTACCAAATAATTTTCTTCTGTCTTTAAGTTACTCTTTCTCTAGGATCTCGCTATCCTCTGTCTCATTCTCAAACAACTCTAGCTCTAGGGACTTCACATAATGCGGCACTAGCTCAACCTACAGTCTGCTCCTCTGTAACTCTGGGCCTTATCTGAATTTCTGACAGTAAACTCTCACTGTCCCTGCTCCCAAATCACTCCCACTCTGGGCTAGCCCACAGATAGTAACTATTTCTTGCTCTACTGTCGTCATAACTTAATATAACATCACTAACACATGTCACAATTCACATTACACATTACTAACGCTTACCCAGTGGAGTAACTTGAAGCTCATGGGCTCCGATACAAAAGCTCCAATGGGGCCCCAATTATTGCAAGTTTTTACTAGTATTGGTCATTTCATATAAACTAAAGGGAATTTTTGGGCCCCAAGAGCTTGAGGGCCCAGACGCAATCACAACCCCTGCACCTATTATAATTATGCCCCTGCGTTTATCCCTTTAAACATTACACTATCATTCACAAGTTTGGGGTAATTTAGAAATGCCCTTATTTTTTAAAGAAAAGCACATTTTTTTTCAATGAAGCTAACATTAATTGAATGAGAAATACCTCTATACATTGTTAATGTGGTAAATGACTATTCTAGCTTCAAACATCTGGTTTTTAATGCAATATCTACAGTACATAGGTGTATAGAGGCCCATTTCCAACAACCACCACTCCAGTGTTTTCATGGTACATAGTGTTTTCTAACTGTGTAAAAAGGCTAATGGATGTTTAGAAAACCCTAGAAAACCCTTGTACAAGTATGTTAGCACAGCTGAAAACAGTTTGGCTGATTAGAGAAGCTATAAAATTGACCTTCCTTTGAGAAGAGTTGAGAATCTGGAGCATTACATTTGTTTGTTCTATGAAACTCTCAAAATGGCCAGAAAAAAAAGAACTTTCATGTGAAACTCGACAGTCTATTCTTGTTCTTAGAAATGAAGACTATTCCATGCGAGAGGTTGCTAAGAAACTGAAGATTCCCTACAATGGTGTGTACTTCTCCCTTCAGAGGAGAGCACAAACAGGCTCTAACCAGAGTAGAAAGAGAAGTGGGAGGCCCCGCTGCACAACTGAGCAACAAGACAAGTACATTAGAGTCTCTAGTTTGAGAAATCAACGCCTCACAGCTCCTCATCTAGAAGCTTCATTAATAGCACCCGCCAAAGGTCTGCAATGCTGTAATTGCTGCAAAGGGAACATTCTTTGACGAATACAAAGTTTAAGGAGAAAATTATTATTTCACACAAAAATCATTTTTCTAACCTTCCCAATGTCTGGACTATATTTTCTATTCATTTTGCAACTCATTTGATAAATAAAAGTATGAGATTTCATGGAAAGCACAAAATTGTCTGGGTGACCCCAAACTTTTGAACGGTAGTATACATCACAACAATAACATTGGTGTCCTCAAGGGGGGCATGGGCAGTATAGTGAGGGTCAAGGTCTCAGGTACAAGGCTATTTAGAACCCAGTGGTGTACAAAATACTTAAGTAAATGGGTGAAGTAAGGAAATTCAAAAATAAGCAATTTGTCATGATTCCTCCGTGCAGTGTGTCTCAGAGGCAATAAGAGTTATTGCTGTGTTTGGTATCTGGTGTCCTGAGCTGTTAGTAGTTCTTGACGGTGCAATCTTCCATTCTGGTTCTGGGAGGTGCTGGGTTGCTCAAGTGATCCATCTTCCATGTGATTGCTCTACTACTTTACTGAACAACCTCTCCCAGAACTATGCCAGTCATACATTCTGTCTGAAGTGCTGTGTGGCCTGTTCTCCTGAATCTGTACTGATTTCTATTATCTGACCCTGGACTGTTGCTTGACTTCCATTTTGCCTGCTCCCTGTATTATGATCTCCTGACATTTTGACCCCTGGACCATAGCCTGAATATTTCTCTGTTGACTCCTTGAATCCTCTTTGTGCTTTTCTGGAAACCTGACCTTGAACCGTTGCATGACTTTGCCTCTGTTGACTCCCTGAATCTCTTTGTCCTCTATTGGAAACCTGATCCTTGACCATTGCATGACTATGTAACTGTGTGCTCCTTGAATCCTCTT
The DNA here is from genome assembly GCA_033576535.1 of Allobates femoralis. Lineage (NCBI taxonomy): Eukaryota > Metazoa > Chordata > Amphibia > Anura > Aromobatidae > Allobates > Allobates femoralis. Next base: position 88,017,224 of record JARQOC010000010.1, read on the forward strand.
TTTGCTACCCTGGAAACCTGATCCTTGACTGTTGCATGACGTAAAGGACAGCGCCTCACACATTGATGTCAATTCCAAATGTCTTTATTCCCAATCCATACATGAGACGTTTGACCAGTGTGTGGTCTTTATCAAGCATCACAGTACCATACAAATGACACCCTTTTATAGTGCAAAACCCACCCACATGATTATACTAACCAATCACATATTGTATCAAATACTTAATCTAATACATAGCACCAACTATCTTTAAAAACATCCCAGTTGGTCGTATTTTATTGTTAAACTCCTAAGATATAACAAGGTATATTAATCTCACCCATCAGCGTTATGCATGCCTCGTAATTGTATTAATACAGTCCGTGTCTTGTACGTGAGCTTTATAAAGACCACACACTGTCGAAACGTCGCCTGTATGGATTGGGAATAAAGAAATTTGGAATTGACATCAACGTGTGAGGCGCTGTCCTTTCATTTATGTGAGAATTTGATCCAGGTGGAACTCCCTGAAATGATGTGCGCCCTATGGATTGGGTAATGTAACAGAACTCAGTTATATCTCACTGGTGCTGTGTCCCCTGCTATTTTTTTGTGCATGACTATGTCACTGTCAATCCCTGAATCCCCTTTGTGCTACCCTGGAAACCTGATCCTGGACCATTGTATTACTTCATCACTGTCTACTCCCTAATCCTCTTTGTGCTCTCATAGAAACCTGATCCTGGACCGTTGCATTACTTCATCACTGTCTACTCCCTAATCCTCTTTGTGCTCTCATAGAAACCTGATCCTGGACCGTTGCATTACTTCATCACTGTCTACTCCCTAAATCCTCTTTGTGCTCTCATGGAAACCTGATCCTGGACCGTTGCATTACTTCATCACTGTCTACTCCCTAAATCCTCTTTGTGCTCTCAAGGAAACCTGATCCTGGACCGTTGCATTACTTCATCACTGTCTACTCCCTAAATCCTCTTTGTGCTCTCTTGGAAACCTGACCCTGGACTGTTGCATGACTACATCTCTGTCTACTCCCTGAATACTATGATCTTTACTGAAACCTGACTCTGGACTTCCTGACTTCCTTGCTGTCTATGTTCCTGTAAGTAGTGACTGTGTCACATCCTAGCTATCAGTAGTAATTAGCATCACACAACTGCTCAAAAAGAAAGTTACTTTGTGTCCACATACATAAAAAAGTAAAACTGTAAAATTACTTATGTATACCCGGCATGGACTTACGTCGTGTCCCAGTGCAGCACATGAAATCTTGGCTGCTATAGTGGAACATTCTGGTATTCCCACTGTGTGATGGATAATTCAACGACCGAAAGATGGATGTTCCTCTTCCCTTGACATATTTAGAAACAAAATCATGAAAATATTTAATGGATGGAATGGTTTTCTTTCACTGGAAGTGGAGCCAAAGTGGTTGCAACCACAGAGAGTCGATTGAAGGATTTTTGAAGGTTTGCATCATATGTGAAACTATGTTTATGTCGGAGCTTTGATTGTAAAAATGTTAATACGGGAAGGTTTTTCAGCACGACTTGACCCTTCAGAACTTAAATGCCTCCACTAAATCAGTGAAGAGAACATAAAAATGAATGACTTCAGCAGCAGACATTTCTTCTGGTAATGTATAATGACTCCTAAGTCCAGTATACACATGGATAAAGGATATACAAATATTTGAGTCTAGATCTACATGATATTGAATAAAAACATTCTAACAACGGAAAGGGAAAAATCAGACCAACTTAACCAATATTAAGTCATTTCTAATTTTTTATTCATGTATTAGCTTGTTTGTATATTTATGTTTTTTGGTTAATTTACATGCTTTTGTGGGGAATATATTGTATATAAGAAATTACTTTCTCATTTCATCTGAGAAACATCCTGGGGTTTCGTTTTGGCCATGCTGAGGTTTCTTCACTCACTAATATCTATCAAGCAATGTGGTGCACTTTCTATGTACTAAATGTGTGAGCGGGAATCTATATGTAGGTGAGACGGGGCAACAACTGAGAACTAGGATAAACTCTCATCACCATACAATAAAGGAAAGAAGGACAGATTTACCTGTGCTTAGACATTACTGTAGGCCTGATCCCACAATATTGGATATGAAAATACTAGTTCTAAAAGATAACTTCAGATCACAGCAAGACAGAAGAGTGTGGGAATCTAAACTGATAACGTACCTTTACACGCCGCTACAGAAGGTTAGAAACCACCGGGTGTCTCACGTGCACATGCACGTTTCAATGGTTCCTAACGGTACCTGATACCGCAATTACACGCCACTACAAAGTGCTCCACAGTAGGTTTTTTCTATCCCTGGAAGCACCGACGGGTGCCGCAGGTTACCATCTGTAGAGCACCTTCCCTCATTTACACGCCGCTACCACAAGGCAATATGGGAGGACCTGGGGCAGCAGGGACAACACACAGGCGTGACAGAGTTGTGGATTAAGAGATGCTCGTACGGTGATTGGACAATGCAAAAGCATCATGATTGGCCAGCCAGCGCAGGGAGGCTGGCTAATACATGATGCTATTGCAATTGTGTATTGTGACTGGTCATCTCCTTAAATATGCCGCCCTATGCAGGAACAACCAATCTTAACGCAGGAGCTTCCACCAATGATCGCTGATGGGGCGCGGTATCCCGGAGGCTGTGTCACGCCCCAGGGAGTTCACTAGGTGACGAAAATACCTTCCTGTTCCTTGAATACACGCCGCTACCATAGGGTTTAAACATACCTGTTTTTGAGCACTGCTGAAAGACAGTGACGGGTGGCAACAACCTGAATTACACAACGCTACCTCGAGGTGTTTTGACGGTACAAGATACAATTGTCTCCGACACCCGGTGGTTTCTAACCTTCTGTAGCGGCGTGTAAAGGTACCTATAAAGAGCTTTGACACATTTAAAGAAGAAATTAATGTCTCACATTTATGTCTTTCTACATTCATTGAGGAATTTTCAGGTCATGACCAACCACTAATCATAGAACAATAATACAATCTGTGCCTCTTATTTTGGAACTCTGATTTTACCTCCCCGGCTCCTCTCCCCCTCCCAAGACTGACTACTATTTTCTGATTTACGGCACCTGTCGTATTTACTGCATCATCCTACTCTGCATATATATATATATATTTGTGTGTGTGTTGAGAATTTGTGTCATTATTAGCTGATGAGGAGGCCACGATGTCTCAAAAGCTTGCTTTGCTTTCTCTTAACATCTTTTCAGATAGCCATATAAAAGTGTCAACTACTGAGGACTCCCCGATTCTAATATCTATAAAGATGTAAAAAACAATACAAAGTATAAAATGTAAAATATTATTGTCAGTAGTGATGAGTGAACATTGCTTGGGCATGTTCACCAGTTTCAAATCCAGGCCAAATTTATCATTGTATGTTAGGCTCCCCAAAGACAAAAATTTTGCTGAATAGTCGACAAGTTTGGGTTTTGCTTGCTAACTGTTTGGATGACAAAAAGCCAAAAAGCATTAGTGCATTTGCACTAATGCTTCAGTTCTACGGTACCAGTACTGAGGGTTTTAGCACTGTCGTAAGGCCGCCATTTTTATTGCAGGAAAATCTGCCGCATGTTAATTCTTGCAGCATATTTTGCCACCATTTTCACCCATAGACCTCAATGTTAGCTCTTAAATATGCAGCAGTGTTCACACAGTGTTTACTTGCTGAGTGTTTGCTGCATATTTAGTGACAAAGGCGTAACTACAACAGCTGCAGGGGTTGCAATTGCACTCAGACCCTGGAGCCTAGGGAGCCCCAAAAGTCCCATTGACCTATAGAAAAATACTTATGTTATTAAAGATTTGCAATAATTGGGGGCCCATTTGGAGGTTTCACATCAAGGCCCATGAGCTTCAAGTTACGCCCCTGTTTAGTGGGTATATTTTGCAGTGATGACATGGGGCTCTGCTGTATGTTTGGTCACCAGCATAGGTAAAGTAGGCAGGTACGGGCTGTCACAAACTCCCACCTGCCTAGTTTTACTTGGCTGGTAATCAAAAATACATTTTTCTACTGTATTATTTTTTTTAATAATTTTTTAATAAAATTATGTGTGGCTTTGCTGTATTTTTGGTTGCCAGCCAGGTGCTGCAAGTAGGTATTGGCAGCCACCCACCCCCAGCTGCCTTGTTTTACTTTGCTGGAAATAAAAAATACAGGGGAGCACTTTTTTTTATTTTTTCTTCCAGCTGAACAGATGTGGTGGCAGGCTGTGTAATAAAGGGGTTAATACCAGCTGAAAATTACCAGCTGGCACTAAGTCAGAGATTCATAATTTCAGACCAATGTTAGACCTGGCCATTATGAATCTCTAGTAAATAATAATAATAGCAACAGAGAAAAATCATTTTATTTGAACACAAAATACAAACACATACCTTAATTCCATCTTTATTACTGCCACATAACCCTCCACGATCCTCTGTGATGACTGTTCACACCGGTACCCAAAAATGACTGAAAAAGGGCAGATTAGATTTTGCAAAAAAAAAAATCTAATAAAGCCACCCAGGTCTGGAAATGTAGCAGAATACGGATGAGGCCGCTTCACACACAAGGATATCGTTAACGATATCCTTAGAAAAGTCACGTGACTGAAATCGTATGAACGATATGTAATTATCGTTTGCACGTTGTCAGACACAAGGATATCGTTAACGATGTTCATTCTGGCAGCGCGCCAGAATCGTAGGGAAAATTGTCAATCCGAGGCAGAAGAATGGTGTTAACAATAATGTGCCAGCACTGTGACAGCAGCACTGGCACATAATTGTTTGTATAAGTCTTTAAGAAATGTTTTAATTAAATTTCCATGCCTGATTTTACATGTAAAGCTGCTCCAGCAGCTCTGTGCTACATGTCGGCACAGTGCTGCAGGAGCGGGTATGAAGCCGATGTTGTAGGGGTTAATGTTATTGTGCCACATGGCCCCAGAGAGTGCCCACGCTCCCCTGGAGCCATGTAGCCCATGACATTGGAAGTGTAGGGGTTAAATCATTCAGTTGGCAGAAGCCACACAATATCAGCTCTGCTACATCCAGTCATAAAAAGCCGACGGGTACTGTCATTGTGCAATGCACTGTGAGTAATTGCTAAACAGCTCCCTGAATAGGGGGCTGTACCAGGTACTAACACTAAATGCGTACTATAGCTGCCTCTGTCCATGGTGCTCACTGCTTCAGCATTAACAACTATGTCCTGCGCTCATTGAAACTCTGGTGCGCGGCCCATAGCTATTAATGTACAGTACGCATCTAGCATTAGTATCTGGTACAGATCCCTATTCAGGGAGCTGTTTAGCAATTACTCGCAGTGCACTGCCCAATGACAGGAGCCGACGGCTTTTTATGAATGGATGTAGCAGAGCCGACATTGTGCGGCTTCTGCTAACTGAATGATTTAACCCCTGCGCTGCCAATGTCATGGGCTACATAGCTCCAGGGGAGTGTGGGTACTCTCTTGGGCCATGTGGCACAATATTATTAACCCCTACAACACCGGCTTCATACCCGCTCCTGCAGCACTGTGCCGACATGTAGCACAGAGCTGCAGGAGCGGCTTTACATGTAAAATCACGGCTGCATAATGTTTTAGATTAAAGTTTTGTACATGACAGCGGCAGGATTAGGGAGACTATTCAACGATATCCTTCATCTTGCCGTCACACTGCACTATGCACCAGGTTAATTGAAAGTTAATTGGACGACGAACGATAGATTTCAGGTCAGTATCTCAAATCTTGGATGAACGAACGATATCTTTTGAACGATCACATATCTGTGATGTTTCAAGGATATCGTTCAGGATATCCTAGAGTGTAACACCACCATAAGATTAAACTGTATCAGAATGATGGAAGAACAAAGTCTGTAATGGTGGGTTTACACACACCAATTTATCTGTTCAATATCTGAACAGATCTCTGGTTGCAGTGAAATCATGGACACATTGTTCATTTTGTGGCTGTGTACAATGGAGCAATGCGTCCATGATTTCACTGCAACCAGAGATCTGTTCAGATATTGAACAGATAAATTGGTGTGTGTAAACCCACCATAAAGGGTTTGATTGGCTCAAAAAACTTAAGGCAGAAATCCAGAAGTAAGCAACAACTGAACTCAGCTGCAGTAAACTATCAATTGATGCATGAGGTGGCCGGTGTTATGAAGGGTACATTAGGCCATGTTGTTAACTTTGTATTTGGTCCCACAAGTGGTTAGAAAATGTCCTGTTTCATGCAGTGCAGCAAGGCATTCTCAATGCAGACTTTCTCATACAGATGCAAAACATGAAACCTTCTGACACCGGATATAACGAGTTTTAATTTAGAGCGTACTGATATCAGGAGCAATTTTGCAGCATAAAATGATGACTGAAAGTGATATTTGCAGGTTAGCGATCTTAATAAAAATCACATCTGACACAGATCTAATTTCTACACTCAGTAACATCATCATTAAAGAGCAAAACATCGCAAACAACACGTTCATCATTTTAACATCTCTTTCCAGGATTCAATTTAGATTACAGTCTGTAAAATCCCTATGATCAGAGCTTCTCTCTGCAAAATAAAGATTTCACATCTTAGCAAAGACAGTTGTCAAGTCTTGCTAAATTAAATTACTTTAAAGGCCCCGTCTCACGCTTCAATGTGTCGGTGAACCAACCAACGATCCAACATGACCTAGATTGCTGGAACGATGTTCAATGATCGCTAGTGAAATGTCACATGTATAGATATCGTCAACGATGCAGCAACAACTCCGCGACAAGCAAACGATACTTGCGGTCTTTAGCTCGCCTATGTCCTTCACTTCTAAATAGGTGAGGTCCTTAACGACATCGTTATCGAGGTGTCACACACAACCATGCTGCAGGTTGAACAAACGCTCATCGTTTGGTTTAAGGTCTGGTTCACAAACCTCCCATCAATGATCGGCCCGATTATCGGTGATCTTTTGTACATGTCACACTAAACAACGTTGTTACAATGTCGTTAGAACGACAGAAAAACCCGTGACGTACTAACGATATCGTTAACTATATTGTAGTGTGAGATGGGGCCTTAATAATAAGGAGCAAGCTACTAGTAGAGGGAAGTGCTGCCAAGTTCTTCCAGACCTTTTTCCAGACTTTCTTCCTGATCTTCTTCCAGACCTTCATCCAGGCCTTCTTCCATACATTCTTCCAGACCTTCTTCTAGGCCTTTTTCTCAGACCTTCTTCCACTCAGACCTTCTTCCAGACCTTCTTCCTGACTTCTCGACTTCTTCCTGATCTTCTTCCAGACCTTCTTCCTAGACCTTCCTTCTTCCAATGTTCTTCCAGACCTTCATCCAAATCTTCTTCCAGACCTTCCATGAGTGCACAAAGCAGAGCTGGCACCCACCAGGGATTGAAAACACCCTCAACCCTCCTAGTAATACTTCTCATACAACCACTTTAAGGTGGATCCTACATAAATATCACCACTTTTAAGGACAATTGGCAATTATAAACCATTTAAATACAGTGACCAAATGTTCAGGGTATGATGAGCACTTTTCTTTAACCCCTTCACCCTCCGGGTGATTTTCTGTTTCCAGTTTTTGTTTTTTGTTTATTGTTATTTATTATCCTTGCAAATCATTCCTGTCCCCATTGGGATTCACAATCTGAACTCTCTTATTAGTATGTCTTTTGAGTTGGGGGAACCTGGAGAAAAGCTATGCAAACTCACTGAGAGCATATAAATCTTTGCCGATTTCTCAATTGTAATGACCTCCAATTCAATAATAGTCTTGTGTTGTCAAGAAAGTTGTCGAAAAACTTAATAGAAGAGAAAAGGAGGAAAAGGGCACAAAAATATGCAAAGGCATTGGATGTTCCTGAAGATACATCTGAAGGCAGAGTTCACATGTTTAAAGTTATAGCAACAGTGGTTGCACTATCTGGGCATGAGTGAAAGTAAAAACTGTCCACTACTGACACCAGATTTTTGATGGGACAGATGGTAAAAAAAAACCTTGATTGACTGCAAAATACCTATAGCAAATTGTGGTAGCAGCAGGGACTGAGGATTCAGTTTGCACACTAAAAGCTGAAAATCTAGAAGAGTAATGAAGAATATGTTAAAAAGAACACCCTGCCTACAGTGGAGCATGAAAGGGGCTCAGTGATGCCTTCATGGAGGCATAGAGGTGACTCAGGGATGTTCTGTGGCTGCCGAGCTTTTGAGGGCAATGGAGACCCATAATGTGTGGAGAGGAAGATGGAGTTGTCATGCTGGGGTTTTGGTGTCATTGAACCTTTCAATAGGTGAATAATCTCAGACTTACCTCAATGTCTACCAAGGCAAGTTTTCAGAAGTCCTAGAAGATACTGAAGTGGCCATTGTAGTCACCTGAATTTTTAATTTTAATGTACTGGAGGCCATTACCCATAATAAATAGTTTACTGGATTTTAAGATTGAAGATAGATTTAATTCTATTGAGTTCACCCTATAGCATAAACCCCATGTGGCAAACACACATTGGGGAAAACATTCCTTCTCGATTCCACAAACTGCAATCAAATTAGTTCCCTGAATTAACACCCAATCATAAAATCTAATACACATAACCGACAATATTATAATTTTCAAGATGGGCTAAGATTGTTCAGGAATGATGCTAGATGCTGTTGACTGGCTTTGTCAGATGTCTGCAGCAGATGATAGCAGCCAGAGAGGCAGCAGGTCATAACAGCTAGGACACTCTACTAAGTACCAAATATGTTTGTTATGAAGGGATTGAAATGATTGAATAATATTAATTCCAATGCTTTTATGATATTATTATCGATTGTGGAAGAATGGTGGAATAATTATTATCATTTATTGGCCTTCAGCTTGATCTCAAGCCATGGCGACTTGATGGATGAACGTTCTGTAGGATGATCGATCTTACTCAGCCTAGATAGGTCCACCAGTATCTGCTCCGAGCGTTGGTAGGTCTACCAGGGTCTTCTCCTTCATTATCTTGACAGTATCAAGCCACTGGATTACTGACCTTGCTCTTTGCCTTGTTCCTTCTATTCTTCTTCTCATAATGTCTTTCTCTAGTGATTTTTCTCTTCGTATGATGTGTAGACATGTCGTAGCTTGGTAATCATTGCTTCCATTGACATGTCTGTTCTTCTTGCCATTAATGGTATTGATAACATCAACATCAACCTTCTCCAGCACCACTTTTCGTAGGCATTGATTCTTCTTCTGTCTTACTTCTTTATGGAATAAATATGTGAAAAAACAGCTTTGGGAAACACTCCAGGCTTCTTATCATCTAACTTAGAGACCTTCTTATCTTGTCAACTCTTTATCCAAAAAAAAAAGGTATTTTTCCATATTTATCTTCACTCACATTTTGGTTAAACATATGAAAAGAGGTTTTTCCTGACAGCATGTTAAGGTATATTAGTATTGTTGATGTTTTGAGCCCTTGGGTTAAAGCTTAAAGGGATCCTGTCACCCCCAAATCACCTCTAAACCTATTAAAACCTGTCCCTAGAGCATATTAACACTGTCCCTACACTCCTTTTAGCTCCTAAATGGCATTAGTCAAAGTGAATATAAACGTTTTATAAGTACCTGATTAGTCATGATAATGAGTGACTATGCTATTCATAGTCACTCATCAAGGCAGCCCCTCTTCTTCATATCACGCCTATTCAGGCGTGCTCGTCAGTCTATGTTCAAAATCGCGCCTCCCTGCGCGCCTCCCCTCTCTCTCATAGCGTCCGGGCTTCACTGTAAGCTGTATGACGCGATTCGCGTCATTCCCGGCGCCAGATGACGTATTTGCAGCCGCGCCGCGCTGTCAGCTTCAAGTCCCGCACTGCGCATGCGCATGGGCATGCGCAGTGCGTATTTTGAAGCTGACAGCGCGGCGCGGCTGCAAATACGTCATCCGGCGCCGGGAATGACGCGAATCGCGTCATACAGCTTACAGTGAAGCCCGGACGCTATGAGAGAGAGGGGAGGCGCGCAGGGAGGCCTATATAGACTGACGAGCACGCCTGAATAGGCGTGATATGAAGAAGAGGGGCTGCCTTGATGAGTGACTATGAATAGCATAGTCACTCATTATCATGACTAATCAGGTACTTATAAAACGTTTATATTCACTTTGACTAATGCCATTTAGGAGCTAAAAGGAGTGTAGGGACAGTGTTAATATGCTCTAGGGACAGGTTTTAATAGGTTTAGAGGTGATTTGGGGGTGACAGGATCCCTTTAACGTTTAAAAGTCATTCCATGGTGTCTCCAGTGCCTTAAGGCCTACTTCTGACAGTAATGACAGCAGGAAGCAGTCATGTTCTTTCCTCACCTCCAGCAGATGTACAGCTGATCATTGGCTGCAGATGGACATTACAGTAAAGTTATTCCCGCGAATCTCTTGTAGAAACTTAGGCTCCAGTCATGTGCTGAGTGCTTGACCTGGTGGGAGGCCCAATTACTGAAAAAGAGATTGTACAGAAAAAAACTCACAATGAATATCTTTATTGAATTTTTGGCCGTTTGTAACTTATAGAGACTTCTTTAGAAAAGCTGTAACCGTGCCACCCACTTCATCTCTCTATAAATTGCCTCTGCCTCTGGTTACTATGAATTGTTGGACCAAAATCCTTGAGTCATTAGTAGTTTATAAGGCTGATTTAGGAGACATTCCCAGCTCTGCAGTAAGAACAAATTCACATTGCTTTGTCTTGGCTACAGTATAGAAGCTGATAAGGTCTTTTCCTCCATTGCCTAGATCAGGTGTCTCAAACTCCAGGCCTCGAGGGCCGCACACAGTCCAGATTTTCAGGATTTCCATTTCATTTGACAGTTGGCAATCAAATTATCAACTGTCAAACTCTAAGGAAATCCTGAAAACCTGGACTGTGTGCGGCCCTCGAGGCCTGGAGTTTGAGACCCCTGGCCTAGATGTTACCTTCTTGAGACTTGTTTGCTTGATGAGTTAAAGGGGATTTACAGGACTGCAATATTGAGGACCGAGATAGCTTGTTAACATCAGACCGATGAGGACTTGACATCCTGACATTTGCACTGATCACCTGTCTGCATTGTATGGGTGGAGAGTTGTGGCCAGAAGGAGTGTTGAACCCACCAAGTAGGAATTTTGGACCCCGAGGCTACAAAGTCTATGGAGTGGGGAAAACGAGTAAACAGGCGTAGATCTAAGTGCAGCTTATTTGATTCAACTAAATTTTGTAGGCTATATTGCTCACCTTTATGACGCTTGCAACGTAGTATATCGACCTATTTGGTCAGGAAAAGATGCCTTGTCTCCCCGGTATGCAGCTGTAGTCCAGATCCAGCGGATCTCTCAGCCAAGAGACCGTAGAAATAAGATTCAGTAAAAATATCCAGTTTGTTCAGCGCTCCCAAGTAACAAGCACCAGACTGGTCCTTGTTACTTGGGAGCGCTGAACAAACCGGATATTTTGACTGAACCCACCAAGTAAACATTGTTGAGCTGTCCTGGCTCAGTGGTTTGTAAGGGGGTACTTGGTAGCTGGACACTCTTACCTTTAAGACACCAACCGCACTGCGTGATTTATGTCTTGTGTTATTGAATATAATGTGATGCATTCTGTTCATATATAGAGTATAAGACAATTTTATGTCATAATGTACAGTATAAGATGTGACATAGTGAGATCAGACCACTGTGTGGGGAGCAGCCTCTAGGCTTAAAGGGAAGATTCAATCTAATCCTTGGACATAAGTACCCCTATATATTGACCTATAATCCATTATGCAGTCTCTCCAGAGCATTTTTATGTAAATACCATGCTAATGTTATATACACTCATTGCCTGTAGTTAATTTGTGCCCGTTGTGTCTGTATCTCCCTACACCATTAAATCCTGTCCTTTTTATGTTGTAACAATGTTTGGATCCTCTGTTTAATGTTTTTGATTTGTATTAAACTTTTATATATTTGCATGAGAACTCTGGCTTCCGTTCATGTGTTAATAAGGTACATTAAACACAAAGTGTCTGTTGCTGGTAAATCTGTGGTTAGAGTATGACGTCTCTTCGCCACCTTCAGGGCCGGTCCCCTGGTTCCCAACCAGCCCTTCCATCCGCTTCCTGTCAAACTTGCATTCGGGTGCACGTGCCCCTAGGGCTCCCTCTGCCTTGCTTTCTGTCTGTTGTTCCGCTACCCAGGACGAGCTCCTCACTGCTCAAGTCCACCGAGTCCTCACTCTCTACTCCTCAGTCCTTCCTTCTCTACTCTGTCTTCAACTATTCACTAATTTCCCACCCCACACTTTCCTTCCCTCCATCCCCTGACAGAGCCCTCCCTCTATGACAGTTCAATGTTGTAATAACATACCCCAGTACAAGTAACAAACTCACTGAAATTGCAAGTGCAGAAATGTTTTATTTAAATACAGTGAGATATAAAACCTGGAGAAATTGATAAAACCAGGTGGAGGTTTGGAGAAAGAATGAACAAGGTCACAGCCCCTTTACATATAGTGGGGTGAGTGCATACAAAACAATGACAAGTTGTGGAGATACAGCATTTACACGGCATAAGGTATATAGTTACATAAATATTGTTAAAAGTGCCCAATAAACCTAACAGCCTAGAAGCCCATCAACCTGCCTAGACACTCACCCATGCAGTAAGGTGTTAAGTGACATGTGTTCTGGGCTACCCCGACACGTGTTTCAGAACGAGTCTTTCTTCAGGGGGAAGACCCCTTACTGCATGGGTGAGTGTCTAGGCCCCTTTTCTATGGTGCAGGTGATGAAATTAGCACCTGTGCAATCCTAAGGAAATCCTGAAAACTTGCACTGTTTTCAGACCTTGAGGAATATAGTTGGCCATCCCTACCCTACAAGCCTCTGTGGAGGTAGCCAGGGGGTAAGAGGATACCCTCAAGTCTTTTCACAACTGCAGCTCTACCTGGACCCTCCCCTGTGCCCATGGTGTGTTATGTGATGCTTTTTTGACGCAGATTTTGAGAATCTGAATCAAAATGTGCATGTCTATCCTGAGGGCAGTAAAGTCTATGACAGGTCAGAAGTGCTGTGCCCACATTGCTATTTTTCCTTCTACATGCGGTTCAAATTTCTTTTTTCAGCCCCGAAATCTGCACAAAATCTACAAGGAAAAAACATGTTGGCACAGCACTTCTGAACTCTCATAGACTTTGCTGCCCTCAGGATAGACATGCAGATTTTGATACAGATTTTCAAAACCTGCTTCAAAAGAAGCATCAAATAAAGTACCATGGGCACAGGGCCTTATAACAATATGGTGGGGTCATGTTCACAGAAAGCATCCCCCATATGCTATGAGAGCAGGCACGCGTGAGAGTATGACAAGCAGTGCCATCACAAACATTACTGCAGTTTAGACTTGAGGGCTCACAGAAGGGCTATCCCACAACTCTGAACTGTGCTGCGCTCCCTGACATCACCGCTTCTCACACGAGGTGTCTCACCATACTGGTGAGATATGTACACTATGTCTCTTGCGATATCGCGTCTCTCACAAAACAGCTGATGCACTTAGGGTATCTCAGGTCATAAAGCAGAATTCCCTGCTGTGTGATACCTGCTGTGTAACCTAAGACAACCTCATGTAATGAGGATATCTGAGGTTCATGAATGAGCCCGGAAACATGGTGAGTGGTGACAGCGGCACTGAAGTTTGCTAAGTTATAGTGTACGAAGAGTTGAGTTTGGCAGCCTTTGGACCCCTTTGAAGGTGTTTTCAAGGCCCTTGATTTTGCCTTCCATTGATCTGAATGGGGTTCGGACATTTAGCAAACTGTTCACCGATCTATTTGGCGAACATATGCCCATTCGGCAAACTGAACCAAACTTGAACTTCAAAAGGTTTAGTCATCTCTAATTGTGAGCCCCAAAGGGAACAGTGTTGATAATGCTTGCTATTGCTGTGGAAAATGATGGTGCTATATTTTAAATTGATACATGATTCAGATATCCAGTGGCATTGAGGTTTCCATTGATACAGAATGACCCCACTATCTTTGTACCCCATATACCACACCATACCATCAATGTTTGTGTTCCAACAGTCTTGGAGGGATCTATCCACTGTGGGTTAGTGTCAGACCAATATTGGTGGTTTTGTTTGTTAACTTCACCATTCACAAAAAGGTTTGGCTCATCACTCATATGAAGGCAATAGTTTATGCTGTGAAGATACGAGATGTGCAGCATCTGAAACAATGGATACTGGAAGCCTGTACTAGCATTTCTTCTGCTGTGTTGCTATCAGTGTGTCAAGAGTGGAAGAAGAGGGTTCATTGACAATCCAATACAATGGGCAGCACTTTGAACACATGTTATAAGTGGTCATAAACTTGTCAATAACTCATGAAAGAATAAAATTATGTTAAAACCAAGCACACCATTGTGTTTCTTATGAAATTCCCAATAAGTCTGATGTGTCACATGACCCTCTTCCCATTGAAAAAAATAATGTTGGATCCCAAATGACCGACTTCAAAATGGCTGCCATGGTCACCACCCATCTGGAAAAGTTCCCCTCCTCCATATACTAATGTGCTACAAACTGGAAATTGATATCACCAACTATTCCCATTTTATTTAGGTGCAACCATATAAATGGCTAACTTTGTCTGTCTGTCTATCTATCTATCTATGAAAAATATAACAATATCTCATTATTTCTGGAGGACATTTTGAATAAGTTAATGTCTATTATTTGAACTCCTATTTAAAGTGACTTCAAAAAACACCTCTTGGGGATTATTCACACGTCCAATGTACGACTGTTATCCCTGGTTTCTACAGATTGCACCCCTGTGATATTCCATGGGGCTGCACAGATGCCCAATTTTTTCCAAGACACGAGTGGTCAGCGGAGAAAATTGGAGACATGTCCAATTTTGATCTTACAATTAGATGAAAATTGGCAATGCAAGTCAATAGGTTGGAGGAACAAATCGAAAAGCATTCAGATGACATCTGAGCAAAGTCCAATGTTCAGAGACTGGCAGAATTGAGTAGGTGGAATATTTTTTTTTAATTTCTCCATTTATGAGAAGATCAGATGCCACTCGTATTTCACTAGATCAGACTCTTGGCAAACTTTAATCAGAGCCTGATCAGAATAATCGATCTGTTTTAGTCATACATAGAAAGACTGGACATGTGAACGAGCCCTTACGCCGGAGGACTGACTGATGGTCCCTGTAGTATTAGAACAGAAGTGTAATACTCCATTTCTCCAGCGGGTGCACTGCAAGGAAATTGAGCACGTGTTGCCAAAAAAACTACTTCTAAGTGCTACGAGTCTCAGAAGAACCTATGATCAGATATCATTGGAGGAATTTTAAACAAAAGGATATTTCCGAGTGCCAAATCCTTGACTGCTTCTTTCGGAAATGGTTTGATATTGTGAGATTCATTATGCACAATATATAATTGCAGGTACATTAGCCATATCTTATCAGATTCAGCCTCGTAGACATGAAAACCTCTCCTTAATAATGACATTAATTGCTAATGATATGATTCTGGTGAATGGCGCTGGGGTGCAGCGAAGCATTGATACATCGATGACATTACAATCATAAATTTAATTTCAATCTCCTGCCATAATTGCCTGTCAATATCAATACCAGCCCATAATAAATCCATGTATAGTGCATTACTCTACGGATTCATATGCTCCAGCTATTTTCTTTATTACCGTCACTCTTCACTTACGTTAACAGATTATTTTGACGTTTATTCTCTCGACAACATTTTTTTTTTTTTTCATTTATGGAAATGTTAAATAAAATGTCCTATAAAAAATCTGCATCTCGATTTATAATGGATCATTTCAAATTTGGCAAAAGAGAATGAATAGAAGGAGCCACTCGGTCTCTGGGGCGGTGTTGTTCTCATCTTAAGAAAGTGATTTTTTACTGTAAGTGTTTAAGTGGGAAGAATATGTCCCCCCTCGGTGTGATGGATGAAGCTTCTGCATTCATTTTTCTATGGAACTTAGATGACTTTCCAAACCTTTAGGGTATCAATAGGTACAGTGATGTGCTTTAATGAATGTTATTTAACAGAGCTCCTTGCCATGGGCAAATCCTCAAGAAATGCTGGCTTTTGATGGATGGATGTTTCCTTCAGTCTCAAATACGATGCAATCAAAGCTTTCTTAATGTCTCAAAAATGTAAATGCTTCAGCAAATGACATGTGGTCAAGATATTGGATAACGGCTCGAAAATGGGATTTTATGCAGAGTTTTTTTTGGAGGGGAAAATGTAACTGTCTATGGCTTTATCTGTAAGTGTGGAATTTATGGCATTCTCACTCTCCATTTAGTGGCGGAGAGTCTCGGATATCTAGATTATTGAATTCAAACCAAGGCTGCCAACTTGATGGAACTTTTAGGATCTTTTAAAGGCTTTTTTAGGTGTTTTTCCCCCCAAAAAAAGATGAAGACATAAAGAAAAATGAATTAAAACTAAATTTATACACATGATTGATGATGGCCTTAAGGTACCGTTACACACAGAGATATCTGTGCAGACATTACTTGCAACTCACTGGCTGCAGTGAAATCATGGACACATTGTTACATTTGTACACCGCAACAAAATGGGACAATGTGTCCATTATTTCACTGCAACCAGTGAGTTGCAAGCAATGTCTGCACAGATATCTCTGTGTGTAATGGTACCTTTACTTTTTATAGAATTATTATCTCCAAAAGATGCTCAAATATCTGCGAGGTTGGTGTAACGCTCACAGGGTGAGCATTCGGGAGTGGACCCACTGGGCCTTGGCACCAATCGCCAATGGAAGGAGCGAGCCTGGACAACCACCAATTGTTCACTAGAGTCCAAGGTGGTGAAGGTCAAAGACACAGCTCCAGATGGTCTTGATACCACAAAAGCGGACTCCATGGGTCGGCTGTTATGGACAGAGTCTCTGAGTAATTGTGGCCAAAGCTGGTATATGGCAGCAAAGCTCACCAGGTGTCAGCAGGTGTAGCTGGTGCAGGCAGATGTCTGGCTGGTATAGGTGAGGATACAGTAGGTGAGGTTAGAGGACCCTGTCTATGAGTGCTCACAGTCTACAATGGATGTGGGAGGATACAGTAGACGATGAGAGAGGACCCTGCCCACGAGAGCTCACAGTCTACAAGGGATGGGTAAGGATACAGTGGGGGAGGAGAGAAGACCCTGCTCACAAGGGCTCACAGTGTACAAGGGATGAGTGATGATGCAGTAGGGGAGGAGAGAGGACCTGCCTGTGAGGGTTCAGTCTCAAGGGATGGATGAAGATACAGTAGGTGAGGAGAGAGGACCTGCCTGTGAGGGTTCAGTCTCAAAGGATGGATGAGGATACAGTAGATTAGGAGAGAGGACTCTGTCCACAGGGCTCACAGTCTACAAGGGATGGGTGAGGATACGACTCTGTCCACAAGGGCTCACAGTCTACAAGGGATGGGTAAGGATACAGTAGGGGAGGAGAGAAGACCCTGCCTCAAGGAATCACAGTCTACCAGGGATGAGTGACGATGCAGTAGGGGAGGACAGAGGATACAATGGGGAGGGGGGAGGACCCTGCCCACGAGGAATCACAGTCTACACGCAGTGGGTGGTGATATAGTAGGAGAGGGTGTAGCTAGTCATGAAGTAGTAATTCTAGACTACATAAAAAATAATAAAATATATTTGTTTTGAAAATAAATATTTAGTGTATTTTGTGAACATTTTTTCTCTTTCTGAAGTATTTTGACTCCTACAAATAAGTTGTATATGCTTCTTCATGACCTTTTCATAATCCAGAATATCTGAACTTTACCGCTTTGAATTACGTCACGACACGACAACGAGCCGTCCTTCATCTGATGGGTCACATTACTATTTAATCTGAAAGTGAACTAAGGGTGTTTTCACATCTGCGTTTTTCGTAATTCGCGGCAGATGCGGTGAAAAAAACGCATCTGCCGCGTTTACCGCATAACCGTTCCACTTGCGGCGCGGTTGCGGTTTTTTCTATGCAAAGTATAGGCATACTTGCGGCAGGTGCGGCAAGTGCGGTTTTGCACTTGCGGCAGGTGCGGCCCGCGAAAAAAACCGCGGCTTACTGCGGTTTTTTTCGCGGCCGCACCTGCCGCAAGTGCAAAACCGCACTTGCCGCACCTGCCGCAAGTATGCCTATACTTTGCATAGAAAAAACCGCAACCGCGCCGCAAGTGGAACGGTTATGCGGTAAACGCGGCAGATGCGGTTTTTTCACCGCATCTGCCGCGAATTATGAAAAACGCACATGTGAAAGCACCCTAAGACGACTAATGAGTTTGTGCATTAACCTCATTGCATAGTTTGTAAGGAAGGTTCAGCTCATCTGGGTAAGTGACAAGTTCTCATTGCTGCTTTGCAGTAGAAAATGCAAAAAAGAAATACTGCATCTACATCCTCATATATTACAGCCTGAATACAGCGATGTAATAGAAGCCTCCGCGGCTGCATCTCGCCATCGTCGCTCAGCTTAATGCATGCATACTTTGTAAAGGTTGAGCCGACATCCTCCGCACGTCTTCAGACAAAATGACTTCCTTCTTACTGTGGGAAAGCACATGGGTCCGATTCTTCCTTATTCACCCTTAGAAGGGGGTTTAATGTTCCTGTCTGTCCCATGCCCAGAATTCTCCAAATATCCACATTCCTGAAATGCCAGCTCCTTCCTTATTGTCTCAACTCTTATTTGTTTATTCTCAAAAGCGTCTTTGTCGCAGCCCACGCCGACCCCACATCTCTCTTCTGACGTCAAATTTCATTTCTTCATTTAGTTTTCTTCAATAGGCTTTTTTTCCCCCTTTTTCCCAGTTTGGAAAAGGTGTAGAAGAACATAAAGGAAACAATGTTTTCTGGTATTTTTTTACTATCTGACTGGCATCCATTATTTAGGCTTATAAAAAAGTAAGAGTAAAAATAAAAAATACAGATAATGGATTGTTTTATGAATTTATTTAATGGAAACTTTCAGGAATTTACTACTAAAATAAGTTTTAAGGGTAAGCTTTCCTCCTCGTGGAGAGTGACATGCAGTAATCAGGAGACATAAAGCCACAATGCTCCTCTGGGAAATAAAATATGCAGATTGTCTCTATAGAGATGAAGAGGACTTGAACTCTAGTGCCACCAATTGGTAGTAGAATCCTAAAAGTCAATATTGACCCTTTAATGGGCCTTGCCATATGATTTAACCCTGCTGTTCTGTTCCCATGTACTATGCACTTGTATTACTCCTGGGTCACTATGACCCGGTTCATTAAATCTTGATTTTAGATACTCTAATGCAATTATTTTTATGCCTTTTGCTTACTAGACTGTATGGGAACATGTTTGGAAATAAAAAAAAAAAGAAAAATGAAATTTAAATCTTTTTTTTTTTTAATTCAGAAAAAACTTAGTACTAAGCAAAACGAAAAATAGCAAACTACACATATGTGGTAAAAAAACAAAACAAAAACAAGCAAATCAAACATTTTGTGAAAAAAAATAAAAAATAATAAACACTTCAATTTTAACATATTCACATGGTAATATTACTTTATGTATTCTTGCATGAAGAACAATAAACATGGGCTTTGCATAAGAATTTTTGGCATCCAGAACATGTAATGGTGGGTTTACACATCCCGATATCGGCGTCCAACTCAGACCAAAAGTCACGTGGTTCGTGCGTTGGACCCGATATCATTCGTGCATTGTATGGTATAAATGACCAATACGATGCACGAACGATGTCAAACCGATATCGGGGATTGAATGAGCGTGCTATTCAACGGGCCGATATTGGATGGAGGTTGGAGCAGGATCGTGCTGTGTAAACGCCCAACTACGATGTGCAGTACAACTTCCCCTATCCTCTCCCATGTTAAATGGTCGTTCCTGGGTCAGCCGTACAAGGGGGGCGTACACATTGTAGAGACGTTGTATGCCGATATCGTGCTGTATAAACCTCCGATGCGATCTTTGAAATCTGGCCAGAGAAAAGCGCGCTCCCGCGCCGTCGGATCCAATATCGGACCGACGTTGGAGCGTGTAAACCCACCATAATACTTGTTTTATTATCACAAGAATAAGGGCAGTAGCTGCACCTTTTTTTTTCTTATTTCTTCCATCTGATTTATTGTCTAGGGATCAGGTTCCTCATCAGTTTCTATTTCTGAATCTGAGTTTTCTACATTTTCTTCCACCTCACTAATGTAGACCTCCTCTTCACTCACGTTTTCCACTGGAATGTCATCTGAATCAGAGGTATGGATGAACTCTACCAATTCAGTTTCACGCCATCTACGTCTAAGCATCATTTTGAAATTATACAGTCAAAACTTGCACGGGGTAGACAACACTGGAATAAAAAAATTCTCTATAAGTAAACAATATTAATAAAATCTGAGAAAAAAACAACCAGCTTCAAAAACAAAAAGAGCTTCTATACTACATCAAAACATACTTAACATGCTAATCATTCAGTCAGAGCAGTGAGAATACTACACCACTTGTAAACACATTACAGGCCCCTTCTTAGGAGTATACAGGCCCCCTCCTTAGGAGTATACAAGCCCCCTGCTTAGTAGTATACAGGCCCCTTCTTAGTAGTATACAGGCCCCCTCCTTAGTAGTATACAGGCCCCCCTCCTTAGTAATATACAGGCCCCCCTCCTTAGTAGTATACAGGCCCCCCTCCTTAGTAGTACACAGGCCGCCCTCCTTAGTAGTATACAGGCCCCTCCTTAGTAGTATACAGGCCCCACTCCTTAGTAGTATACAGGCTCCCCTCCTTACGTAGTATACAGGCCCCCTCCTTAGGTAGTATACAGGTCCCCTCCTTAGGTAGTATACAGGCCCCTCCTTAGGTAGTATACAGGCCCCCTCTTTAGGTAATATACAGGCACCCTCCTTAGGTAGTATACAGACCCCCTCTTTAGGTAGTATACAGGCCCCCTCCTTAGGTAGTATACAGACCCCATCAGTGATCTACAGCCCCCCTCCTTAGTATCTGTCCCCCAGGCTGCGGCACACATTAAAATAACAAACTTTTTATCATAGCTACGCCCCTTCTGGTAACCCCACCCTTCATGGAACAATGTGAAGGGGTGGAGCTTCAAAAGGGGTGGAGCTATGTGTAGGGATGGAGCTATGAAGGGACAGGGTTACCGGGAGGGTGCGGAGCTATGGTACATTACCATGTATGGGTATTATGACCATATATGGGTATTAAATAGCTTTTACTAATTGTTAAAAATAACTATTCATTATTTGATATAGAACAAGTCAATGAACTAAAAGAAAGATATATTTTTTAATTTGTCATATGATGGAGAGTTGAGTGGTTAAAATCTATGGATATTCTTGAACTATTTATTTTATTGGACTTGATGAAAAATGTCCAACATTTTGCTGCAGTAGAGTCTGTGCAGCACCGGCACATAGATGGTGGCCCTGTTGGTTCTCCCCCGACTTTCTCACAGTGTTAAGCTGGTAATATATATATATATAATCATTATCAGCCAAATTATGGCTGATCAACCATCTGTGAAATTGTTAATACAAATGATCCCAGCAGTGACACATCAGACAGAACTGGCAGATAAAGCTGGTAATTAGGAAACAAAACACCCTCACCGATCAGCTGCTATCAAGACCTGTGGTGGAGGGAAATAATCAGGGTGTGACGCACTGGAACACTGGATATTGTATGCACAGGCCGTTCTTTGGTCTGTAGCTCAGCCACTATGAAGGTGAATGTAAGATGACCTACAGTACCAGGGAACGGCTGCTACACAGAGTACGGAGCTGCGCTGGCTCCATAGGTTGTAAAACATGTAAGCTTGTGACCCACTTCACAGGTCCCCACTTATCATAAGTCCTAGCCACTGAATCCTACCCACTAAAACAGTGTCCAAAATCAGCAAAGGACAAAATTAGAAAATGTTATCTTACCACAGCATTAGTTTGGTCAGTCGACCATTGCACTCATTAAAGCTGCAGCTTTGCCTTGATTAAAAAGGAAAGCATTACTAGTGCAGGACACCAGCCTTCAATTACCAAACACCTCCTTAATCTTCGAGGGCAGTGACCACTGCTGTCCTGTACAATGAATAGGATTCACATAGGACGCTGTTCACACAGGTTGCTGCAATGTGTGCCCAGCCATTAGCCTCTATCTCAGCAGGTGGGCTGTTTCTGGCACTACAACACTGCTATCTGCCAGAACAAACGTCCCATATGGCCTAACTGCACCCTGCAATATAAAAAGTGCAAAAAAAAAAAACAATAACAAATCAAGAAATTGTGGGGTATTAGTTTGTCTTTTGGTCCAAAACACATAAGCTTGTGATCCACATCACGGGTCCCCACTTATCACAAGTCCTAGCCACTAAATCTTAGCCACTAAAACTGTGTCCAAAGTCCAAAGTCTGATTTCGTGGCTAGGATTTAGTGGCTAGGACTTGTGGGTCACAAGCTTACGTGTAGCAGTTGATGAATGAGGCAATTATTATTGTACTCCTAAAAATACCCTTTAAAATTAATCTTTCAAAAGGTTTTGCTACGAAAACTGACAGCTGCATGGTATAGGGTTGAGACTCTGATTTCAGTGATATATCACTTAGTTCACTGGTGCAGAGGTTGTGATAGGATCATGGTTTCCTCTGCTGTAGATCTAGCAGAGCTCAGAATGCTGGGCCCTGTATAACCCCACCCACACCACTGATTGTCATCTTTCTGTGTATAACCCCACCCACACTGCTGATTGGTAACTTTCTGCATATAAATCCACCCACACTCCTGATTGACAGCTGTCTCTGTATAACCCCAGCCACACTCCTGATTGGCAGCATTCTCTGTATAACCCTGCCCACACCATTGATTGGCACCTTTTGTATGTACACTGTATATTGACAGAAAACTGCTAATCAGTGGTGGAGGAGAAGTTGGGCCAGGAGGCAGCTTGTCCTGTAGTGATAATCTCCTACTGATAAAATACAGGGTGTTTTAAAACAGTAGCAAAGCCAAGTAAGTAACACATCGCTGGAATCAGAGTCTCATCCCCATCATGCTGCTCTCAGATTACATACCAAAAGCCTGCTGAACGGCTTCTCCCTATCTGGACAGAGATGTCGACTGCTTGTGTTTTTGTGCAGCTCCACACTCCCGTCCAGAGAGGAGAGGCCGTTCAGGTCACTGCTCCAGCCCTTTCAGAGTCTCCTCAGTCAAACTCTGATGAATGTATCCGAACCTTAAGTGCGCACATACTATATGTACCATGTAATTCTCGAATAGCACCTTCATCCTATGCCCTGGATAGCCAGAAACACTAACCAGTTAGCGTTTACTGCATTCTGTACTATTTTTCATATCTTTAGGCACCAACCATAAGATTGGGGGCCATCAGAGCCTTGTAGCACCACCCGTAGTTGTGGCAGGTCGTACGTCTTATGAGATCACCCTAAGTTGGTCAATCTCGTGTAAATGGCTCCTATAATAATTAGATTATTATAAAATTACCATAGATATCTTACTGTAGTACAAAGCCTAATTCTACTATTTAACTTTTAATAAATTAACCTAGGAATTTGTGGTGCTCCACGGTATTGTATCCAAGGTCTGTAAGTGACCTGCCTAAAAGATCAAACTCCATCCAAACCTCTTCATGGTGCTGCAATCAAGCAGTGCAGAAAAGAACTAAAAAGCATCACAACAAGCTAATAAATGACTGGACACCTGAAATATATAACAGACAGAAATAAGAAATAACAGGCATTGATAATATTAGTTTCTTCACCAGTAATGCAGCTTTGTACAGCTTCAGTAGGATCTTTACTCCTCCATATGAAATCTCGGTATTATACCATGAGATGCTTAAAGGGAATCTATCAGCAGGATTTCATCCCCAATCTATTTATATTCATATAGTGCTCTTTAAAGGATAAGTCCAGCAATATGTTAAAATGGCTGCTCCATTTCACTGTTGCTGTGAAATCAGTGTTTGAATTGATATGTAAATGAGGCTGAAGAGCTATTTGTAGATGTGAAGCCTCCATCACTCCAGCTCTATTCACTGCCAAGCTCCACCTCCTCTTTGCATGGCTTCTTTGCCTGAAGTCACACAGCATAGACGCTGTCAGTTAGTCAAGAATTGTAGTGCTGTAGGGCTGTTTTCTAAATTTGGCTGCTATATTTGTCAACCTAGGCTCATTTTGGGGACTCGATCCAGTCACTTGCTTTTGCATGGTCAATTCCTTTTGCCTTTTCTTCCTTGTTCAAATGCTGATGGTTCCAATTGTCTTTGCTCTCCAGGTGTTTCTCATTTTTCCCTTTTGGTTTACCCTATCACTTTCTGAATTGAGTTTTATATGTTCACCATTCACTGCTTTTCCTTGCTGGCTATATCTCTAGGTGGACTTGAGTTTAGGATTTCCGGCCCTTCATCCTATGGAATTTACCATATTGAGTGAACACCAGTTTAGTTCCTGCAGTGAGTTGGTTTGTTTTCCTTCCCAGC
Organism: Allobates femoralis; assembly: GCA_033576535.1. Lineage (NCBI taxonomy): Eukaryota > Metazoa > Chordata > Amphibia > Anura > Aromobatidae > Allobates > Allobates femoralis. Next base: position 88,041,845 of record JARQOC010000010.1, read on the forward strand.
ACCTTTTCCTTTCCCCTCTTTTAGGTTTCTGTAAGGTTTTACTGGTTCTGCTTATTTGTAGCTCTTAAGCTTTCCCTATCCACCTTACATGAACATGTTTTAATTTTCTAAGTCTAAATTTTTGCATCTTTTTGCACACTTTCCTCTCCCCTTATTTGCAGTGTTATACGGCCTCCTTTCTGGTCTTCCAGGAGGTACAAGAAAACCTCTCAACGGCCTTTTAAAGAGTCAGGTCCGAGGTGGTATTTTGAGTTATGCGGCTAGGGTTTTTCTAGTCTGTACAGGGACCAGTTAAGTGCAGGTGTGTCTTCTCCCTGTTGCAGTTCTCCCCTTTTTCATTACCCGTGAGTGAGAGTACTTACCTTTAACACAGCTAGACACCATAGAACACCATTTAGAGGTTTTGTGTTGTCCATGCACTAATTTTGGGTCTTATATGCAGCATAAATAGCTAAATATGGTATATAAAGTAGAATTCATGGTGAATAAATAGCCAAAACATTGATTTTTTTTTCTATATCTGATGTTTTATTTAAGTATTTTAATAATATTTTATTAGTTACTATTATTAGACCATTTAAATTATTATTATTTACTATTACTTCACTAATTTTTCTGCTCCCAGAAAAGTTTTTGTGCTTGGCAAAGAAGCTCCGAAAAATGCTCAGATGGAGTCTGCATCATAAGAGCCTCAGTCTTTTATATTTTTTTTCTTGTATTTTTTTCTTATTTATTTTATATTTTTCAAATATCCGGTCTTTGTTCCTCCTCAGTATTGTAAACTTAGCAAATCATCCCAAAAACATAAAACGGGCCTAAATAACCTGCTTTAACAAGTCCGCCGCTTACACATAAACACATTTACATAAATATAACTGCTCCGACATTACAAAAGGTTTCAGAAATCCCATGCACTCCTAGAAGAAAGGGAAAATATCTTGATTTAACAAAATATATTTATACGTTTGTGTGTCTGCCCATCTTTTCCTACGATAAAGCCTCTTCCAGAAATAAACGAGGCATATTTTATGCTAATGCTCTCTGCTATTTTTCCATTCAGTGTTTTGCACATGAAAATACACTGTTCCCAAATAATGAAATCCCAGACTGATAACCAACCCTCGTGCCGGGGGATTTTGTTGACCTCGAATTGGCTTTCCGGGAAGAGGCCTTGTGTACTTGTTTGATTTTAGAGGACACATAATTAGCGGTGGTCTGGTAATTGTACATAAAAATGCTAAATCCTTAATGTTTGTTAAGGTTTATTTGTAGGGAATATTTTCTTTGCTTCATTATGGGGGCAGCTATAATGTCTGAAGTGCTGCAACAGCAGTTGTAGAGATTTGCTTTACAAAAGGCGCGTGAACAGAAGAAACCTCAGTCGGGAAGGTACTTATTGACTCTTATGGAGTTAATTCTGTCTTGTAATAACTAAGTATAATTCATATTCAGGAGCCCAAGAAACTTGGGTGACAAACCCTGAGAAGCTAAGCATTGGATGCTGTAATGTGGCAACCAGCTGCACTGTAAGTGACTGGTATAAAATGGGCGGGAGGGGACACAGAATAGATATTAGAAAATCTTTTTGACAGTGAGGGTGATCAACGAATGGAACGGGTGACCACGAGAGATGGTGAGTTCTCCTTCACTTAGAGGCTAGACAGATATCTGTCTGGGATGATTTAATGAATCATGCTTTGAACAGGGGGTTGGACCAGATGACCCAGGAGGTGTCTTCACACATCATTACCCAGGAGATCCCTTTAACTCCACCTTTCATTGATATCACAGAGATGGTTGTCCTCTGTGGTGTAAGTCTGGAGGTTCCTCTCTGACTTGTAGTGCCACAAAGTTGAATGCATTCAGATTCATGTTCATGGTGTACTGAGAAAGATGTAGGTGTGTCTGACTAAACACACCCCTCCAGCCATGGGTGTGTCTCAGGTGTTAAAATGGAGTCTGTGTTTGACATGTGGAGAGAGAAAGAGAGAGAGAGACTGCAGCCAATATGAAGAGTGCTGGGCAGGGAGAAGGAGCCTTTAAAAGAGGTCCTGGGAGCAGCTGACAGGAGTCAGTGAGTGACCACAGCCCAAACCTCCCGAGAGGAACACAGTCCACAAATAGTCTGTCTGCTAACTGGAGTGAGTGAATGAAGTCTGATGGTGCTCCACTGGGACACTTCTGGAGAAATGTATCTGAACCGTAACAGGACGACCCATGAGTGAGCTACAAGGTCTGTAATCCTCTATGCATGTTCTGTTATCTTGTGGCAGTTGATGAATATGTGATTAAACATAATAAACTTTTAAATGAGAATGGTTCCTATCACTACCTTGACGACCAGCAAGTGAGTAACCTCCTTATGTAGTGTGAACTGTCACAATGCATGATGGCTGGTAAAAGCGGGCTGCGAGGTGTAGTCCAGCATGTCACAAAATATGGGGTCTGGCTGTTGGAACCTAGAGAACAAGAGGTCAGAGGCTGTCAGTCAAAACTGAATAAGTTTCTATTTTTCAATTTAAAAAAATCAAACTTTGGCTTACTGACCCTCCCAGCACTGAGTCTCCGATGCTGCTCGCCATATCCGCAGTGATAGAGCCAATCACTGAGCTCCACAGCTCTGCTCGTGCTGCTCAGAGCCCCTGAATGCAGCGTTGTTAATGCAGAGACTCAATGTTAAGGGGCGTATAGCACAGTTTGTTCTTTCCACAGGGACAGGGATTTTGCATTTATGTCTAGCATTGCTAAGTCTAATTGTATGTGTGTGGCCATCTAGAGGCCAAGGTAAAGACTGCTAACCGGACCCCTTAAAGTTATGGAATTTATTAATAATAATTAGTGATATACAGTACAGACCAAAAGTTTGGACACACCTTCTCATTCAAAGAGTTTTTTTTTATTTTAATGACTATGAAAATTGTAGATTCACACTGAAGGCATCAAAACTATGAATTAACACATGTGGAATTATATACTTAACAAAAAAGTGTGAAACAATTGAAAATATGTCTTATATTCTAGATTCTTCAAAGTAGCCACCTTTTGCTTTGATTACTGCTTTGCATGGTCTTGGCATTCTCTTGATGAGCTTCAAGAGGTAGTCACCGGAAACAGTTTTCACTTCACAGGTGTGCCCTGCCAGGTTTAATAAGTGGGATTTCTTTCATTATAAACGGGATTGGGACTATCAGTTGTGTTGTGCAGAAGTCTGGTGGATACACAGCTGTAGTCCTACTGAATAGACTGTTAGAATTTGTATTATGGCAAGAAAAAAGCAGCTAAGTAAAGAAAAATAAGTGGCCATCATTACTTTAAGAAATGAAGATCAGTCAGTCTGAAAAATTGTGAAAACTTTGAAAGTGTCCCCAAGTGCAGTTGCCAAAACCATCAAGTGCTACAAAGAAACTGGCTCACATGAGGACCGCCCCAGATAAGGAAGACCAACAGTCACCTCTGCTGCGGAGGATAAGTTCATCCAAGTCACCAGCCTCAGAAATCGCAGGTTAACAGCAGCTCAGATTAGAGACCAGGTCAATGCCATGCAGAGTTCAAGCAGCAGACACATCTCTACAACAACTGATAAGAGGAGACTTTGTGCAGCAGGCCATCATGGAAAAATAGCTGCTAGGAAACTACTGCTAAGGACAGGCAACAAGCAGAAGAGACTTATTTGGGATAAAGAACACAAGGAATGGACATTAGACCAGTGGAAACTTGTGCTTTGGTCTGATGAGTCCAAATTTAAGATCTTTAGTTACAACCATCGTGCCTTTGTGGGACGCAGAAAAGGTGAACGGATGGACTCTACATGTCTGGTTTCCACCGTGAAGCATGGAGGAGGAGGTGTGATGGTGTGGGAGTGGTTTGCTGGTGACACTGTTGGGGATTTATTCAAAATTGAAGTCATACTGAACCAGCATGGCTACCACAGCATCTTGAAGCGGCATGCTATTCCATACGGTTTGCGTTTAGTTGGACCATCATTTATTTTTCAACAGGACAATGACCCCAAGCACACCTCCAGGCTGTGTAAGGGTTATATGACCAAGAAGGAGAGTGATGGGGTGCTACGCCAGATGATCTGGCCTCCACAGTCACCAGACCTGAACCCAATCGAGATGGTTTGGGGTGAGCTGGACCGCAGAGTGAAGGCAAAAGGGCCAACAAGTGCTAACCTTCTCTTGGAACTCCTTCAAGACTGTTGGAAGACCATTTCCGGTGACTACCTCTTGAAACTCTTCAAGAGAATGCCAAGAGTGTGCAGAGCAGTAATGAAAGCAAAAGGTGGCTACTTTGAAGAACCTAGAATATAAGACATATTTTCAGTTGATTCACACTTTTTTGTTAAGTATATAATTCCACACGTATTAATTCATAGTTTTGATACCTTCAGTGTGAATCTACAATTTTCATAGTCATGAAAATAAAGAAAACTCTTTGAATGAGAAGGTGTGTCCAAACTTTTGGTCTTTACTGTATACTTGGGGGGGACCTAGCTAACAAAAAGGGCCCGTGGTTTAGTCTCAGGAGGAAAGTCCCCAAGAAAAGAAGAGTCAGTAAGGGAGAACAGGAACTGCAATCTTTTTTTGATTTTGCTCCTCTGGGTCACCCCAAGATTTGAGCCCTGGGTCTCGGACATGAGAGCTGAACATACTGTGACTGTGCTCCTTCCATTGCTAGTGCTCACTTTCGGCCTTTGGCAGATCCTTGGACTGTGGCTATTTGCTCTAGTGCCAGTTCAGTGGACCTAGGCATAGACTCAGTTGAAGGGGTCATCACGTGTGAAAACTGTGAAGGAACGTTCATCTAGCGGTGGCCCTGATTGTTCCTTTGGATGGATCCCCATGGGTGGGACTGGGCTGGAGTCAAGAGAGACTGTATGAATTTACAACAGGCTACAGTAATCTCAAGGGACAAGAGTCTGGAAGTAATGGTACAAAGGAAGCTGTCTGTGGCAAGTTGTATCAATGTGAATACCCCAAACTGAGTAACGTTTAAGTTACGCACCCATGTTTCATTAGACTGTTTAAATAAAACTTCAATTATAACTTTAATAGACTTTGTGCCTGCTTGGTTCCTCACTGAGGGCAGCTCTGATCTTGACTATTGCACTGGGGAATCGGCTGGGGTGGGTGCTATAAAACTAGGGCTGCTCTGTAGCTTAGGCTCTGCCTTGCCCTCAACTATCAGGACCCCGCAAGGCCAACCCCCAACCCCCATACAAACATGTGAAAAATTGTACTTTTTATTCATAAAAATCTAACAATTTTTTATCCTTCTGTTTTGTATTTTCATTTTTTACATCTTATGTTATTCATATGTTTGTTTTTTACATCCACAATCAAAAATATTATTAAAGAGAATCCATCAGCAGGTTTTTGCTTCCTCATCTGAGAGCAGTATAATGTAGGGAATGAGATTCTGAATCCAACAATGTATCACTTAGATTACTGGCTGCAGCAGTTATGACTTATGGTACCTTTACACGCCGCTACAGAAGGTTGAAAACAACCGGGTTTCGTAGACAAATGTATCTTGCATCGTCAAATCAACCCGAGGTAGCGGCGTGTAAAGTAGGTTGTTGCCACCCGTCACTTTTGGCACCTGTTTCAGAGCAGTGATCTAAAACAGGTTGATTTCAACCCGATGGTAGTGGCATCTAAATACGGTACGGTAAGGTTTTTTCGCCACCTAGTTAACTCCCTGGGGCGTGCCACAGCCTCCGGGAAACCGCCCCCCTTCAGCGATCATTGGTGGAAGCTCCTGCGTTACGATTGGTTGTCTCTGCATAGGGCGGCATATTTAAGGAGCTGACCAGTCACACTACACATTTGCAATAGCATCATGTATTAGCCAGCCTTCCTGCGCTGGCTGGCCAATCATGATGCTATTGCATTGTCCAATCATCGTACGAGCATCTCGTAATCAACAACTCTGGCACACCTATGTGTTGTCCCTGCTGCCCCAGGTCCGCCCATATTACCTTCTGTAGCGGCGTGTAAATGAGGGACGGTGCTCTACAGAAGGTAACTTGTGGCACCTGGCGGTGCCTCCAGGGATAGAAAAAACCTACTGTAGAGCACCTTGTAGTGGCGTGTAAAGGCGGGTATCGGGTACCGTTTGCAACCGTTGGTGCACGTGAGACACCCGGTCGTTTCTAACCTTCTGTAGCGGCGTGTAAAGGTATCTTTAGAGTTCTTAGATGTAGCATATGAGAAACCTAAAGCCGCCCACACCAAAGCTTTCAGTGTACAATGTCTATACACAGTGAGCTGCTTATCAGCGGAGTGGGCAGGTCTAGCAGCTGGGTGTCATGTAGTCTACTAAATAGAACTGGAAGGAGAAAAAATAATTGGGTCTTATCCTCAAATTATATTGGTTAAGATAGGGGGAGGAGGTTACCACCTGAGAGGGTTGTAATAAAGTCACAATGCTTTGTGTTAGTTAATAATGAGGCCGTTGAAGTCCCCAAAAGCACAGATACCACGGAGTAGGAGGAGGAAAGGGTTAACACCTTGCTACCATATATAAGGAATCACACAATATCATGAAATGTGACTTTATTTCTGTACGCATATCAGGGAATAGGATCCTTTTTCAGGAGAGAACATCAGTACATTGGTGACTTTCTCCTAAGGGGATCCTATTCCCTGAAATACGTAGAGAAATGAAGTCACATTTCATTGTAATGTGTGATTCCTGATATATGACAGCGCGATGTTAACCCCTTCCTCCTTCTGCTCCCTAGTATCTGTGCCATGCAGTATAGCAGTGATAATCACCTGGTAATGAATCCTTCATTATAAGTAAACCCCAGCATACAGCCTGATAAGTGACACATCACTGAATTCATATAAACTAAAAGAAGGAAGCAAGCGCAGATAGGGTCTTATCTTTTTAACAATCAGCGGCTAAAGAGCCGTAATGATAACTGCTCACCTGGTCAAGTTGTGTAACACACAACCAGTATGAAATCACTGAATTCAGTGTTTTAAGCCCTACCTCATGCTATCCTTATATTACATAGCAAAAACCTTCTGACAGGTTCCCTTTAAAGCACCAATCAGTTTTCTATGTAAAAATACCTGTTATGTGGATAGTGTCAGTATGGCACCCATTTTTTTACTAACCCAATGGATGAGTTTCATCTAAAGAACTGAAAAGACTAAAAGACTGGTGCTTGCTGTATTTCTTCCAAATGGACAAGGTGTTCACAGGCCAACATGTCCGTGTAAGCTAGCCTATTCACTTACATTGTTCCTTGTGTCATCCATGTTCTATCTTCTTCACAGAAAAGAAGCTGGTCTGAACCTGGTTGTAGCTGTAAACAGGGTTGAGTCTCCCAGATTATTCACCATTGGGCCCAGAGTTTAGGGCCCTAGATTTATCAAAGTCTAAGCCAGAAATCTGGTGTAAAAAACCTTGGTATGCATCAAATTTTTATGCAACATCTGCGACTTTTACCATTTTCAGCCCATTTTTCCAAGCTCCGACAAAATGGGTGAAGATGGGGTGAGATGGTGGTGTGACAGGAGCCGATGTAAAAAAAGAAACATAATTCGGTGTCCAAACAATAGTCCTTCCTGCAGGCCCCATTGTCACAATGTAAGTCCCAGAGGCTAACCTTTATTACAGTTGTGCTCAAAAGTCTACAAACCCCAGAAGATGTTTTGCTTTCTTGACCTTTTTTCAGAGAATATTAATGATAACACGAAAACTTTTTCCCACTCATGGTTAGTGGTTGGGTGAAGCCATTTATTGTCAAACTATTGTGTTTTCTCTTTTATAAATCATTATGACAACCAAAAACATCCAAATGACCCGATCAAAAGTTCACATACCCTGGTTATTTTGGCCTGATAATATGCACAGAGGTTGACATAAATAGGTTTCAATGGCCTAAAGGTAACATCCTCACCTGTTACCTGTTTGTTTGTAATCAGTGTGTGCATAAAAGCTGAGTGAGTTTCTGTGATCCAGACAGACTCTTGCATCTTTCATCCAGCAACTGACTTTTCTGGATTGTAAGTCATAAGGAAAGCAGAAGAATTGTCAGAAGATCTACGGGAAAAGATAGTTAAAACAGGAAAGGGATACAAAAAGATATCAAAGATTAACAAATGGAAAATCAGGGCTCTTTAAAAACTAAACCACAATCAGGGAGACCAACAAAAAGTTTGGCCACAACTGCCAGGACAATTGTTTGGGATGCAAAGAAAAACCCACAAATAACATCAGCTGAAATACAGGACTCACTGTAAACTAGCGGTGTGGCTGTTTCAAGATGCACATTAGGAAGGTGTGGCACCCCAGTATCCGGTTGCCACAGTGGTATTGCCTCCCTCGGGGATGATGTCATGTTTGGAAGCAAGGTAGGGTATCCACGCCAAGTAGCCCACAGCACACAACACCTTCCTGACTCCAGACCAGAAGGGGGAGCTCTAACCCAGGTTTAGGGAAGCCCTCCCTATAAATTCTCAAAACAAAGTATTCACTGATCTCAGGGAGACCAGTTCAAGAAAACACTGCAGGCAGCCGGCTAAAGCGCTCAACACAGTGAATTCCTAGGCCCCCTGGGAATTTTGAATATGCAAATAGAGTCTGTGGAGCCTCGTTTAGGAGTCTCAACACAGGACTAGCCAGATCTTCCTCTAGTGAAGGACCTAGCCATGATAACCACCATATTAAGTGGCCCTATGAGTCAATATTCAGCTCTTTACAAGCTTAAAGATATGACAAGGGAATACCAAGGCCAGGTATCCATCCACAGACAGCTGTTTCGGGGTGTTGCCCCTCATCAGTGTGGAGTAGGATTCTGGCTAGGTGGGAGCAATGCCTAGTAGACCAACAAAACAAAGTATTCACTGATCTCAGGTAATATGGTGGTTATCATGGCTAGGTCCTTCACTAGAGGAAGATCTGGCTAGTCCTGTGTAGAGACTCCTAAACGAGGCTCCACAGACTCTATTTGCATATTCAAAATTCCCAGGGGGCAATGGGCCTAGGAATTCACTGTGTTGAGCGCTTTAGCCGGTTGCCCGCAGTGTTTTCTTGAACTGGTCTCCCTGAGATCAGTGAATACTTTGTTTTGTTGGTCTACTAGGCATTGCTCCCACCTAGCCAGAATCCTACTCCACACTGATGAGGGGCAACACCCCGAAACAGCTGTCTGTGGATGGATACCTGGCCTTGGTATTCCCTTGTCATATCTTTAAGCTTGTAAAGAGCTGGATATTGACTCATAGTGCCATTTAATATGGTGGTTATCATGGCTAGGTCCTTCACTAGAGGAAGATATGGCTAGTACTGTGTTGAGACTCCTAAACGAGGCTCCACAGACTCTATTTCCCTATAAATTCTGTCTGGGGGCGGGGTTAGTTAGTTCAGTTCCTAGGAGGACTGTAGAAGACATCCTGTTAGCTGAAGCGGTGTCAGGCTCATACTCATTAGCCAGTGTGAGGGTCCCGTAGGAGAGGGTCTGAGGAAGGAGAAGCGTAGGCCTCATGAGTGGAGCCAGCTGACCGGTTCACCCCAGAGCAGAGTGTCAGTACCGGACACCGGAGTCCGAGGTTGCGAGGGTGTTCTAAACCCAGCAGCTACAACTGAAGGGTGGCAGATTCCAAGTCTCCCGTCCACCAAAAAACTTGAGGCGCAGCAGTGTTGAAGAGCTCAGGGAGATTGGCCAGAGCAGAGACACCCGGGAAGGGCTCAAGCTGCCTGCCATACTGGTGACTTTCCAGCATGAGTAAAGGGTTGCAGCTTAGCTATAGCCAGCCAGAACCAGCAGACAGGAGCACAGCAGGGAGGCCTCAGAAGCAGCTAGGTAAGGAGGTCCTTAACTTGCTTCCAGGCCAACTGAATTTCCTACAACATCTGTGGACTGTACCCTGGCTTTCACCGCTACAGTAAAGGTAAATTAAACCATATCTATATGTCTGTCGGTTATTCGGCGGCCTGAGTCCTGCACCACAACGGCCTACCACTGCCATAGACTCTAGTGGTTGTCCCAGGGAACCGCTCCACGCCTGGGGAGTGATATCACCACATCTGCCCATCCATCATCTCCAGAGGTCCTGCACCGCAGCACCAGCTTTCATAGCCGGACACTGCGGGTGGTATCACAACAGCTATTCCCTTAATCCTATCCCCCAGAACTTCATGAGATTGACGCCCAGGGTCAAGGAGCCGGGGCTCGACCCCTGTGACTCCCTTGAAAGAGCCAAAGCCCGGGCTCCGAGTGCTCCACGGCCCTGGGGCACGTCAAAGGCACTTGAAGAAAAATGGGCTGCATGGTCACCAGAAGAAAGCCATTACTGCACAAATTTCACAAAGTATCTCACCTACAATACGTCAAACCGCACAGAGACAAGCCTACAAACTTCTGGAACAAGGTAATGAGATTAAAATCGAAATTTTCGGGCACAACCATAAACATTACATTCGGAGAGGTGTCAACAAGGCCTATGATGAAAGGAACACCATTCCTACTGTAAAGCAGGGAGGTGTATCGCTGATGATGTGGGGATGTGTGAGCTCCAAAGGCACAGGAGACTTGGTCAAAGTTGAAGGAAGATGAATGCAGCACGTTATCAGCAAATACTGAAGGCAAATTTGCCCTCATCAGCCCGGAAGCTGTGAATGGGACGTACTTGGATGTTCGAAAATGACAATGATCCAAAATACAAGGCCAATTTGACCTGTCATTGGCTACAGCAGAACAAAGTGAAGGTTCTGGAGTGGCCATCTCAGTCTCCTGACCTCAATATCATTGAGCCACTCTGGGGAAAACTCAAGCACGCAGTTCATGCAAGAAAGCCCAGGATTTTACAGGAACTGGAGGCTTTTTGCCAATAAGAATGGGCAGCTTTACCATGTGACAAAATAAAGAGCCTCATCCACCACTACCACAAAAGACGTCAAGCTGTCATTGATAATATCATTGATGTTAGAGGAGGCAATATATGGTATAAAGAACTGGGGTATGTGAACTTTTGATCAGGGTCATTTGGATGGGTTTGGTTGTCATTATGATGTAAAAAGAGAAAACACAGTAGTTTGACAATAAATGGCTTCACCCAACCACGAACCATGAGTGGAAAAAAAAGATTTTGTGTTATCATTCATATTCTCTGAAAAGAGGCCAAGAAAGCAAAAAATCTGCCTGGGTATGTAAACTTTTAAGCACAACTGTATATATATATATAGTCTTTTTTATATACTCATTCTTTTGGAGCCTAAAAAAATGAAAGGCAATCAGAGGTGCAGTATAGTATTAGTCTATAATATATCCCCTGAGGAAGCTTTTGGTGGCGAAACAAGCATTGGGGAACTCAACCGCAGCCGCCATCACCGTCATGGGTAGGATTTCTTCGATGATCTATGGTATCACACTCTTCCTACAGATGGACTTGGAATTTCTTTGTTATATATGAGGCATCATTAATTCTGTGACTTGCCCGGACTATCGATCTAGTGCAAAATATTCCGATGGAGGGATTGTGCCATATTCTGGATAATTCCTTTTCATGATTGTGAGTTTAATTATGTTTTATAATATGAATTTGTGATAACGTGACCTATTTTTATGTTCCCGTCAGTGGTTATTGACTGTGTAATCGTCTATGGGCCAGTACTGATCCTTACAGCAGGATGATCCCCTTGAGTTATTGCACAGCAGAGTCAGTGCATGACACATTCAGCTCTGCTACATCTGTAAATCCAGTTATACTAAAATAGTGACAGTGGGGGATTATTCCCTGATGTCATCGCTGCCACTAAGGAGCCTCATCCTGGGACAGGTGTGATAACTAATTGTACTTCCAGGTGCCCCGGTATCATCTTTCCCCCTTATTACAGGACTGATAGCGCTCCTTTCTCATAAGGTCACTTTTGGCAGTCTATGAATTTGACATCTTGCATGTTTCCCCATGAAATATATGCACACTGCAATATTTTCCATACATTAAGGAAACCTATAATGACCACTTTGTCCACCGCAGAACGCTGGCGGAGCAGCTGCAGAAACTCTCAGGAAACAGAGCTGTCACTCATCATTCCAGTTCATGAGCTTGGACGGCCGCCATTTATGAAGCAAACAGCTGCCGTAAAAGCCGTGTGTCTGAACTCTCACAAACTGAGCAGGGCGGCTTCACACCCCTGGACACGTGCAACCCAAAATCACATATATTGTATCATAAGAGCTGTCAGGAGTTGTGAGGCCACGCTGACACCCCTCCCCAACAGGGGCCTCCGGGCCATAGATCTGGAGACTAAATATTTATAATACCATTATATATTAATTGTGTATGATTATTTATCTAATTATTGATATAATATATTATTTACATTTATTTATTATATACGATATATAACACTATATATTAACTATATATTATTATTTATATAATAAAATTAAAGTGCTGCGTAATATGTTGGCGCTATATGAATACAATTCTTCTTCTTATTATTATTATTAGTATTATCATATATTATTCATGTAATATATTATATATTGTTTACATTAATTAGTTATTATGTTTATTATTTATTATTTATTATATGCACTACATAACATTAAATATTAACTATATATTATAAATTATATAATATATTAATTACATTATATTACTTATATGTTATTAATATATTATTTATTAATTATTTATATACACTGTATAACACTTGATATTAACTACCGTATATATCATAATGTATTTGATATATTCCTTATATAATATTATCCATATAATGTATTTTATATTATCCACTTTTATTTATTATTAATTATTATATCTATTAATTATTTACTATTTATTATGCACACTATATAGCATTATATATTAACTAAATATTATCCTTTATATAATATATTCATTATAAAATGTTATTTATATAATATGTTATTTATATATTATTTACATTTATTTAATATTAATTAGTATATCTATTGATTATTTATTATATAACATAATATATGAATTAAATATATTATATCATATTATTTATATAATAATATGTTATTTACATATTTATTTACATTTATTTATTCATTATTTATTATAAACACTATATAATGTTATATATTAACTATATACTATTTGTTATATAATATCATATATTTTATGAATTATTTAATTATTGTTATTAATCATGTATTATTAAATATATACACTATATGACATTATAAAATAATTATATATTATAATTTATATAATATATTAATGATATAATATTATTTATATAATATATTATTCACATATTATTTACATCTATTAATTATGTATTATTTATTATATACATCATATAACATTCTATCATTAATTACAATTAATTAATTATTAAAAGCACTTACACCTCTACAAATGTAATAATAGAATATATAATATAATTTACTGCAATCCACTTTGTAAAGCTCCCAAATGGAAGCAATTGTGAGAAAAAGGCCTATAGTTTAAATCATGGTTTTATTTTACGTGTTTTTTTCATTTGCCAATGTTTTTTTTTTATCATGATCTTTATTAAAAAAATATAACAATTTTGCAATTTTCCATTAGTAATTGAGTTTTTTTTTACATTCAAACTTCTTGCCCTTTCAGAATTTTTTTTCAGTAGTCTCATTATCATCAGAGGCAGGTAACACATTTATACACAGCTGATGACACAGGATCCACCAATCACAATTTCCAAGCTGACCCTGATTCTCCCTTCATCTTTGCACTGACTCATTAAATAAGCCAACCCAAATCATAGTCAGGGGTGTAATCATTGAGTCTACGTACATGTATTGTTTCCTGAAACTATAGGAATATAGAGCCTAAAGTATTCCACTAGCCAGTGTGAAAACCATAATATCTATTTATTTTTAATATTAACACATATTTTGATATGTAAAAATAGTAATAATATTGCCATTTTTACACTGGTCACTAGGACTTTCCTTTGACTCTCAACTTCCTGTCCTTTCAGAAAAGGTTTTTGGGAATCTCATTATCACTAGAGGCAGCTAATACATTTATACACAGCTTAGAAAACAGAATCCACCAATCATAATTCCCATCCCTTCACAATGAAGTTTGCACTGACTCAATAAGGAAGTCATTGTAACTGGTAGAGTGAGGATCTAATCATTGTGGCAATGTACATGTGTTGTTTTTTAAAACGATAAGAGTATGGACTGTAAAATACCCCCAGTGGTTAGTGTGAAAACTGCAATATTTCTTTCCTTTTAATATTAAGTCAGATTGTTATATGTAAAATAATAATAATAATAACAATGCCATTTTTACATGTTTTTTTTCGACACATACTTTCTGTCCTTTCAGAAAATGTTTTCAGGAGTTTTATTTTCATCCAAGAAAGTTAACACATTTATACACTGCTGATAACACAAAATCCATCAATCAAAATTGCCATCCCTTCACAATGACCTTGCATTGACTTATTAGACACGTCAATTCAAATGATAGGCAGGGTCTGATCATTGTTGCTATGTACATATATTGTTTCCTAAAACAATAGGAATATTGAGTCTAAATTATCCCCTGTGACCAGTCTGAAAACTGTTATATATATTTACTTTTAATATTAACGCATTCTGTGATGTGTAAAAAAAAATAATATTGCAATTTTTACATTGGTCAGTAGGGCTTTTTTTTACGCTGATACTTCCTGGCCTTTCAGAAAACGTTTTTGGTAGTCTCATTAGGCAGCTACCACATTTATGCACATCTGATAACACAGGATCCACCAATCATAATTTTCATAATTACCTTTGCACTGACTTATTAGAAAAGTCAATCCAAATAATAGTCGGGGTCTAATCATTGAGGCTATGCACATGAATTGTTTCCTGAAATATTAGGCATATAGAGACTAAAATATTCCCAATGGCCAATGCAAAAACTGCAGTATTTCTTTGTTTTTAAAATTAAGACAGATTGTGATATGTGATGAAAAATATATCCATTTTACACTGGTCACTGGGACTTTTTTTTCACTCATACTCTCTGTCCTTTCAAAAACAGTTTTAACACATTTATACATAGCTGATAACGCAGGATCCACCAATAAAAATTTACATCTCTTCACGATGAAGTTTGCACTGACTCATTAGAGAAGTCTATCCAGCGGGTAGAGTAGGGAGCTAATTATTGTGGCTGTGTACATGTATTGTTTCCTGAAACAATAGGAATATGTAGCCTTAAATATCCTTGGTGACCAGTGCGAAAACTGCAATATTTCTTTATTCTTTACTGTTAATATCAATACAGCGTGCTTGTATTGTTTCCTGAAACGATAGGAATATGTAGCCTAAAATATCCCTGGTGTCCTGTGTGAAAACTGTAATATTTCTTTATTCTTTTTAATATCAATCCAGATTGTGATATGTAAAAAAAATGAATTTATATTTTTCACTTGTCAGTAGGTTTTTTTTTTTTTTTTTGCTCATACATCCTGTCCTTTCGGAAATAGTTTTGGTAGTCTCATTATCACCTGAACTGCGGAATTGCCATTTTTACACTAATCCTTTCTTATTTTGTTAAACTCAAACTTCCCATCTCTTCAGTAAAACTTTTCAGTAGTCTCATTATCATCTGAGGCAGGCAACATATTTATGCACAACTGATAACAGAGGATCCAGCAATCATAATTTCCATCCATTCACAATGGACTCATTAGGGAAGTCAATCCAACTGGCAGAATGGGGATATAATCATTGTGGCTATGTATGTGGCGCCCCACTAAGAGTGCGTCACAAAAGGGTACTACACCCCTGAATGAAGGTGTCGTATTCTTTGTTTTAGTAATGAGTAGGATAATCCTGAAGCTCCAGCACCACATGTAACACTTAGTGTTAGAGGACCAATTAGACACCCGTCACTAGGGTAACCGGTCCTGGTGGGAGGAGAGGCTAGGTTATAAATCAGTGGGGAAGCACCAAGGAGTTAGTCAGGTCAAGTCGAGAGAACAGCAGAGTGGAGTTAGAACAGAACAGAAGCTGAGAAGCAAGAAGGAAGCTGCACAGAGCTGCGCAGCAGATGTAGCAGAGTGGAGAAAGAACAGCAAAGCAAAGAGACAGCTAACTGGGAGGGCACCTCAACCTGGTGACCCAGAAGAGAAAGGGGCCAAGAGTAGAACGGGTAACTGAATATCCTTGCCAATTCAAACCCGGAGTACCGGTTCCGAAGTGGTCCAGCAGGCTACATCCCTGAACCACAAACCCGGAGTGGTCGATGTATCTATAGGAGCACGACCCATCAGCCAACTACCATCGCAGTCTAAACCAGGAACACCCACCATTGAGGACCAGGGCCCGCGAAGAGAAAGACGTCTGCAGCGGTGACCCAACCAAGGGTCTTCAGTGCTCCCATATGGGTATAGCAGGGCAGCAGAGCAAGGGACAGAACATGATAGAGAGGGAACATCAGAGGAGCTTCAGGGGGACACTACTCATTGCAAGAACCACCCGGTCCACTACCTGTCAATGAGAACTGCATTACTTTGTTTGCTGCAGAATACCAGAGTAAATACCCGTTCAGAGTGAGCAACGTGTCAGTGTCTTCTTCCTTGAACTGCTATTGATCAGCCTTGCTCCACAGTGACTGCGCTGCTGTATTCCTCCATTACTACTTCCAATACCCGGGGCACCGCTCCTCCTGTAGGGAGCCACACCATCCAGCTGCCGCCCATCACCCCGGAGGTTCCCGCAGCGCCGATGCCATCACCGGAACCTACAGGTGGCGTCACGAACAAAAACTTTACTTTTATTCTATTTTTTTCTTTTATATTAGCCCTTTTTCATTGACCACCAGGGCCACAGGCACCGCCACCCGTGACATACAGACGCGCCTGAGACCTAAGTTCCCTGGCCTGGGTGAGTCATGTACATGTATTGTTTCCTGAAACAACAGGAATATCTAAAATATCTCTGGTGACCAGTGTGAAAACAAAACTTTTCCTTTATTTTTTATATTAATGCAGATTGTGATATGTAAAAAAAATTAAATGAAGAAAACATTTGCTATTTTTGTTAAAGGTAACACAAGAACCTGATTTAGTGAGCACACAACAACTTCAGTGTGATGGTAATAATAAGGAGATGTGTCCCTGGTGAGCTGTGGTCAATGAGCTCGCACGTTGGGAAATTACAAGAACTTGTAAAAGTTTCTTTGACACCGACCCGGATTAACGTGACTCATGGAGTTTTCCACATTTCAGAATCCCAAATTTCTTCTTTTATTGGGAAAAGTACAGAACTGTTTGTAAAAACCACAATGTAAATAGTTTTAGGTAATCTGAACACAAGCTTCATTTAGCCACCAAATAATTGGCGGGAAGCATGATTTGTTTCATCACATACAATGGCATAAATATAAGGAAGGGGTTAATGTCTTCAGGCCGCCAAATCTCACAGGTTGTGGTAATTCTCATAAGAATGCACAAAGCTTTGAAAGGTTGTGAATAAGATGAGTAGTGAAGTGGAGTAGATTTTACTTATTATGTTGCTATGTAATTCTGCTATTTGCTGTCATGTAAGAAGCACCTAAATGTGTGCACCAAAGGCTTATATCAGTGATGGCGAACCTATGACACGCGTGTCAGCACTGACACGCGAAGCCATTTTCAGTGACACGCGGCCGCCGGAGAAACTAGACTCGCTATTTGGATAAAAACCACAGACACGGACACAGCAGCAAAAAACTGTTGCGAGTCGGGTTTCCGACACGGCAATGCGAGCGCTTTCCGAGACATCTGCGATTTGTAAATCACACATTACTCGCTATTACTCGCTTCCCCATTCATTAACATTGGACTCGCTAGATTCGCAACGAGTAGCGAGTCCCGGGCTCGGACTCGCTAGACTAGAGTCAAGCGATTCCGAGTAATTTAGGACTCGCCCATCACTAACTACAGCTGAGGAAAAAAAAATGTGCTGGAGGTCTGTAGCCAGAACAGCAGAGCTCCGGCACAGAGCGTCTAGTCCTGGGACTTCCGGTAAGCGGAACCTCTGGCTGGCGCAGCAGGGAGCAGCGGAACTCTGTGGGGGACGCATATCTGAGGCCCTGTGATCGCTGTCTGGAGGTCTGTCTGGAGGTCCAGTGATTACTACAGCAACCATCCTCCAGTGAAAGGTTCTGGGCAGAATCTGGGGTGTCATGAATGTGTGATTGGTCATTACTGAGATAAGTGAGGGGGAGGCTGGAAGAGGCCTGTGCTATGGGTGCCGTTTCCCGCCATTAATTTACATAAGGAACGCCATCTTGCAGCATAGTACAGACTCCATTTCACCACTATTATTGTTGCGCACCCTATTAATCCCTATTTCTGCTTATTAACTCTGCCCTTTCCTAAAAGACAGTTAACCCCTAATTGCCTGCAGGGCTATCTATAAATCTTCTGTCACTGCCCCTCTTATGGAGAAGCCAAAAAAACCAAGGTTAAGTAAAGGAAGTGGTAGTAGCAGTAGCCGACCCTTTCAAGAGACATGGACTGAGATGTATGGCATTATAGAAAAAAATGGCAGATCATTTTGCGTTCTATGTAGTGAAACGGTAGTAAGCAGAACGTGGAATATAAATAGACATTTTGACAGATAACCTTAGTAGCGCTTGCTTGGCCTTGAAGTGTACAAAATACCAACCTTCAATTGAAGATTTATTTTAGCCAATGAAATTCAGCAACAAAAAAGTCACTAAATCAGTGATGGTGAACCTGTGGCAGTCCAGCTGTTGCTGTTGCTGTTGCTGTTGCTGGACTGCCACAGGTTCGCCATCACTGGAAGAATTCCCCCTCCCTCTCACTTATCTTAGTTCATGGCACCCCACACAGGTTAAATAACAGCAAGACCAACAAAAGAAACCAACTGACAGATTAACAAAGAAGTCACTAAGTTAAATAATTATACATATTTGTTATTTAAACTATAAATATCGTAAAATTAGGGTTTTTTTTCTCAAGGTGACACACCTCCCGATTTATGCGCGGTTTTTTGGCGAATTTTGACACACCAAGCTCAAAAGGTTGCCCATCACTGGCTTATATCCAGGAAGGGTATGATAAATGGGCACTCCACAACTCTTTGAACCACAAGTCTGTTTATTTCTCTGTTCTCTCCAGACAATGGCTGAATCCCCATTTGTTTATACCCTTTCATTGCACCCATAAAGAGTGACGACAACAAAAGTGCCTCACAAATACTATATGATCCCCCCAACTGGTAATACCACCACAGTGCAATCAACACACAGTATGATGACCCTACAGTAAATTCCTACACACACAGTATGATAACCCTACAATGAATATCTCCACAGTACAATCCACACACACAGTATGTGACGCTACAGTACCTCCTGAAATACCCCGGCAAAGTATAGTGACCCCAACACAGTATAATCCCCAATGGTGTCCTACAAACAGCCCTCCATAAGGTATAATAGGCCTACATACAGTATAGTAGCCTCCACTATCACTCCAAATAGTATGATGGCCCCACACAGCCCTCCGCACAGTATGATGGGTCTCACACAGCCCTCCGTACAGTATGATGGACCTCACACAGCCCTCCGTACAGTATGATGGACCCCACACAGCCCTCCAGACAGTATGAAGGACCTCACACAGCCCTGTGCACAGAATAAGGGCCCCCACACAGCCCTCTGCACAGTATGATGGGTCTCACAAAGTCCTCCACACAGTATAATGGCCCCCACACAGCCCTCTGCACAGTATGATGGGTCTCACAAAGTCCTCCACACAGTATAATGGCCCCCACACAGCCCTCTGCACAGTATGATGGGTCTCACAAAGTCCTCCACACAGTATAATGGCCCCCACACAGCCCTCTGCACAATATGATGGGTCTCACAAAGTCCTCCGCACAGTATAATGGCCCCCACACAGCCCTCCGCACAGTATTATGGGTCTCACACAGCCCTCCGCACAGTATGATGGGTCTCACGCAGCCCTATGCACTGTATGATGGACCGCACACAGCCCTCCACACAGTATGAAGGACCTCACACAACCCTCCGTACAGTATGATGAACCACACACAGTATAATAGCCCCTATACATCCCTCTGCATTATAATAACCCTCACGTAGAATCCACAGCGACACAGATCCATGGAGAGAAAGCTCATCCATAGCCTGTAGCCCACGGAGGAGTGAAGACAGAACCGGACTGATACCAGCGGGTCCAAGGAGTACGGCAGCATTGACTGGCTGCAGGAGGGAAAGGTTTCACTCGAAGTATCTGGATAGCCCACGGGTGGGAAAAAGCCGGTGATCCCTTGCAAGACAGGGACACCCAAGCTAGGCTAAAACCAGAGTGTCAGCTCTGAGGGGGATTGATGTTACACGCTGGCTCCCCAGACAAACTGGCGGGGAATACAGATTCCAGGCCGTATTCCTACTACACGGATTGGAGGCTAAGCAACACTTTAGAGGACCCGGCTTACTGCCCATATACATAGGGAGAAGCTACACACAAGGGACTGAGTTGCCGTCATACAATCCACACTGAAGAGCAGAGAGAGAGAACAAGCCTGAAAGGTTACTGAGAGAGAGTGAGGGGTCTCAGAGCGACAGCCTGGCTGCAGAGGGTTCAAAGTGTCTGGAGTAATCTGTGTTAAGAACTGAACTGTGTTGAGAACTGTACTGTGAACTGTTTGACTTGGAAGAACTTGCAAGTAAACCTGGTGGACCCTGCTTCAGTTTCCCGTGTATGATTCCAGGCATACAGAACTTTATTCCACCTTTACACCCTGTCGGGAGCAGCCCCGACCCGCAGCGGGCTCATCCACCTTGCTGCAGCATCCATCTAACCTCCTGACAGAAGTACACTGCAGCGGTGGTCCTCTTACTGACCACAACCAGTGGGTGGCGTCACGACAAACAATATTCCCTGTATATATTCCCTTTTACTGTGAGAACCCAGGACACGGTCCAGGCCAAGACCTCCGTGATATCCCCAGCAGTACCCCAGTCCGGTACCGAGTACCCCATCCCAGTGGGCTCCACACTTCCTCATAACTATCCAAATATTATAATGGCTTCAACATACCCCTCCAAATAGTATATTGGCCCCCATGTAGCCTTCCATATTGTATAATTGTCCACACATTGTCCTTCATATATATTATACACTCCACATATTCCTCCATATAGTATAATGTACCTCATAATTCCATATAGAATATAATGCATACCTCATAGTCCTCCACATATTTTAATGCTACTATAATTCTCCATATATTATAATGAACCCCATAGTCCTCCATATAAAATAAAACAATCCCGTAGTCCTCCATATATTATAATGCGCACTCCATAGTCTTCCATATATTATAATGCTCCCCACAGTCCGCCATATATTACAGTGCAGCCCCATAGTCCTCTATATATTATAATGCACCTCCCATAGTTCTCCATAAATTATAATGCACAGCCCATAGTTCTCCATATACTGTTATGCACCCCCCATAGTCCTCCATATTGTATAATCCACTCCCATAGTCCTCCACATAGTATAATGCACCCCATTGTCCTCCATATAGTATAATGCACACCCCATACTCCTCCATGTATTAGAATGCTCACCTTATAGTTCTTCTTATAGTATAATGCACCCCATAGTCCTCCATATAGTATAATGCACCCCGATTTCCAAAAGCCTTCTTGATGTTTCTGAAAAGTCAGAAAGAAGCTCAGCATCTTATAGTCTGTGGTTTTTTGAGACAAAAGGTCCAGCCCTTGTTCTTTACTATACACTTTGCTACTGCAAAGAAATTACCTGCACATGATTCCCATTTAAGGAAGATTTATGGTGTGAGCAAACAAAAGGATTCATTATTAACAAACAATTTGGAAATAGTGTAAGTAGCGAAATCAAACAACAAACTCTTCTGTTTTGATTATTACAAAATTTAGGACCATAATGGAGCGACCCTCTGGATGGTTGAGATGGGGCTCTGTCTTTGCTAAGAATGTTGCAAGACTGAATCATAAACATGATCTAGACTACTGACTCAACCAACAGACCTGCCTCAATTTCACCGATGGTCCGTCAGCCTTTTTCTCCAAATAGGGTTATCTGTTTAGAAATCCATTTTATTAAATGATATTAATGAATTCTGCATACTTAGAAGGGAGGGGGCTATATTTGTAACCATCAATTAGTCTAAAAACAGATGACCTACAAGGCGTGTCTCTGGAGGACCAAACAAATTCAAGACTTTTCCTTTTAGCCTATTGATTTCAGTGAACAACATTTAATACCTTTGTTCCCCTGTGGAGGTGCTGTAAGGAAGGTCCTTCCCATTGACATGGTCCCTCTAGTATTACCGCTGATCGTTGAAGGTCTCAGTAGTGGGACAAACCATCTTCAGTTTATTTTTGTTAAACACTTCTAGAAAAAAAAAGACTTACCAAAAAGTGGACAGCCCTTTAAAATAGTTAACAATCAATCTTAGAAATTCTCTACTGTGAAATGAAAGGATCAGTTTATAGCAAACATAAGAAAGCATGAATTAATGAATACCATATTACTTGAGTAGAAGCCGGCCCCGAATATAAGCCTAGTCCCCTAATTTTACCACAAAAATGGGAAATCTTATTGACTCCAGTATAAGCCTAGGGAGGAGCAACCCCCAGCCTTGTATATCATCCTCATCCTGGTATATAGCCCTCATTCCCATCCTGATGCATAGCCCTCATCCTCCATCCTGATGCATAGCCCTCATCTCCATTCTGGTACATAACCCTCACTCCCATCCTTGTACATAGCCCCATCCCCATGCTGGTACATAGCCCTCATCCTCCATCCTGGTACATAGCCCTCATCCTCCATCCTGCTACACGGCCCGCTATCATGGTATATCTGTCCCCTTCTGAAATATAGCCCCCTAATCCTGGTACATGCCCCACCATCCTGATATATAGCCCTGTCATCAATGTATAGTGTGGCACCCTGGCACCTGTTGGGCACCACAGAAATCCTTAGTACAATGGAGTAAGTAACAGCACAGAAACCACAAACACAAACAACAACTTTAAACACCTGGTTTCACCCGAGCCTCTAGGGGGAGCTACCACTGGTCACTTGAGCCAGTTCCCCTATAAAAAGAGTCTTGGAGGAGAAGAACTTCAGAGTGTGGTAGACGCTACAAGAGCTGCCTGCCTGTGTGAAACCTCCACCCTATGAGGAACACACTAGGGCCCATCAGCCTGTTTTAGCCAGTGGAGATCCCTGCAATTGGGATAATAGGAAGAAGGAGATCACCTCTCAGGAATACAGAGTTAATCCAACTCTTTCCAAATCATCCGGTTACTGGAACCGAAGCTGTGGGAGCTACAAAGCCACCGCAGAGAACCAGCATACTACACAGGAGTCTAGCCCCTGTTCCACTGCCGCACCTACCAGCGAGAGCCAGGAAGAAGGTTTGAATTATCATCACCCTTTTACAGTGCCCTCAGTGCTGACAACCAGGTGAAATCCGTTCCATTGACAAACTGCCCGGTCCGGAAGGATTCCATATCCACCCGACCTTAGCACCAGAAGTAGAGAAAGGAAGCCTAACACTGCTTGCTGTGAAACTCCAAAAGTGCCAACTTCACTATCCCGGTCCGAGTGTACCTGATTACCAACCAGTAAAGGTACCTAAAGAGGCGTGGTGTGGTTGTGCGTTATTCCTGGATACAGTGCGCAGCATCCCGCAGCTGCCTCACAACATCTTGCGCAGCTCCCGGCTCCGGGGATTCCCGCTCATCCTGTGGGGAGCGTTCCATCTCGCTGTTTAACATCCCCCGGAGACCTGAACAGCGCTGGTAAAGTTACCAGAACACCCGCAGGTGGCGTCACGAAGACAAATCACCCCCCACTGTTCCGCCATCCCCCTATTGATCTGGACCACCGGGCCTACACTACCGCAGGCGCGGTTCCGTGACTGGAGGAGAAACAACGCCCGCTACGTGTACCCCCGGCTACGGTGAGTCAGAATTTGGCGTCACGAACAGGATCACCCCCCACTGTTCCGCCATCCCCCTATTGATCTGGACCACCGGGCCTACACTACCGCAGGCGCGGTTCGTGACTGGAGGAGAAACAACGCCCGCTACGTGTACCCCCGGCTACGGTGAGTCAATAGCACCCCTCATCCTGATATATACCCCCCATCCTGGTATATAGCCCCCATCACTGTATATAGCCCCCTCATCAAAATAATAGACAATTTAGCTCATCTTTCCATCGCACCAAGCATCCTCCGGTCTTCTAGTCCCCGGCATCCGACCATGTGAGCGCTGCGCACAGCGATGATGTCACTGTACTGTGCTGCCCACATGATTAGATGCTGGCACAAGAATGAAGGATATCACAGTGCTGGGAGCAATGGAAGGTGAGTTAAATTATTTATTATTTTTTGTGTCACTGTCCCCCCCCCTCCACAGCAAACAGATCTGACTCAAGCATAAGGTTGACGTGGGGCACTTTTCAGCACAAAAAGTGTGCTGAAAAACTCGGCTTCTACTCAAGCATATACGGTAAATTAAGAAGAAGACCTCCATTGACTAAGTTCCTAACCACCAACCTTAAGATAATCCATATTTTTAGGCTTCTGTTGTTTGTCCCCCTTTGTAAGGTCCCAAAAACCTGAAGTTCTCAATGTTTTCAGCCACCGGAATCTACAGAGAAAGAAAAGAGAAAAGTGAGATTTACGCTCGGAGCCTTGAAAATAAATCCCTTTATTTAGATTAGGTTTCCATTGAAATGGCTCCTGCTTGTAATTAATCATTTCAATGTGTTTATATATCTGGGGGTCACTGGAATAAATTGAATTACTTACTAATAATCGTACTGCTATAACGCTTTTCTTGGGGATGAAAATAAATTGTCTTTTTTTTCTTCTTTCTGTAAATACATAAAAACGGAAAAAAAAAATAAAAAGATAAAGCTTGTGGAATAAATAATGTGTCAATGGAGCTAGGAAAAGGCGCGGGGTGTACAATGAAAGGGTTAAACTGTCTAAAGAAATGCAGATAAAGGGACGCTCCAATAACGACCTGCAATGATCCAATTTTTGGTCCAAAATTTTTGTTTTTCAAAATTTTTACAAACAATTTGGGATAAGGAATGAAAGACATGTAGGGAAGTAATAAGATATTGATCGTTATGGGGTAAAATCAGGGAAAAATGGGAAAGAAAAGATAAGGAAGGGTAGAAAAGATAAGGAAGGGTAGACAAGGATAGGAGAATCCTTAAGTGATCCCATTGGTCGTGATGAGTTAAAATGAAAAGATAAATAAATAAAATGAAAGGTGTCCATTAAAAGGCTGAATAGGTCACAAGATTCCCCAACCGGAAGAGGAGGATCAGTAATTTATGGGGGATGGGGTTAACAGTACAAGGATCAGCAAGTCCTGGTAGGTGAGTATGTGTTGGTTTTTTTTTAGACCGCTATGGGCTCACTGTTAAAATAATACAAAGTAATGGACAAGCCCTTAAAGGGGTTGTTTGGCCTTAGGGTACATGTTGACAGTCTCTCTGTGTGACTGCCGACTTGTACATTCTTGCACTGTTGGGGTTCTCGGGGATTGGTGATTTGTATACATACGGTCACATGCCAACTAGACGTGCATGGCCTTCGTCAATACAAGTGAATTGTGCGATGCCCGACATGTCTTTATAGAGAGTAGAGATGAGTGGTCCCGTTGAAGTTTGAGTTCTGGAGGTTCAGCCGGACTTCAGGGTGGATAAAAATCTTGATTTTTTTTAAAAAATCAAAAAAATCAGATTTTTTTGATTTAAATCAGATTTTTTTGATTTAAATCATTTGATTTAAATCAGATTTTTTAATCAAGTTGTACACAAGCAAAACTTTGTCTTTTTGCAAATCTAATTGTTTTACACAAATAAAAATATTAAAACAGTTGATTATGAAACCTAATAATTTTTATTTGCACTATTAAACACTCAGAATTGAACTACAGAGAGTAAGTACTTTTTAACAATAGTCTATCTCTAACGTTTGAAGTAAGCAAACATCTTCAGTGAATACATCAGTCCTTTAAGCCTACTGTTTATTTAGGACTTTTAATAGGAAAACCAGTTGTCCTGCTTTAGCAGTTCCTACAGTACAGCCTGAGCCAAGCACTGCTGATGTTACTACAGCCTGAGCCAAGTACTGCTGACTATCCAACAAGTTTGGGCATGTCAACTGAATGCAGGGAAAAAGAAACTAAACCAAAACTGAAACCAAGCTAGAAGTGTGGAATTAAAGGGGCAGTATGAACAAAATGTGGAGGCTATTAATAGTTTATACAATTAAGACATGCTGCTTTTAAACACCTACCTATTGCCATATAGTAAAACAAAAAAGATTTTTACTTACTTTGGGGTCCCCCCCTCACCCTGGCGTTAGATCGTTGCCCCTAGTTTCGTCCGTGTAACTATGGGCGCACATGCACACTGCTCTCACTTCTCATTTTAATCGTGATTTATATTAAAAAAAAACCTTTTGATTTAAATCAGTGATTTAAATCATGATTAAAATCATGATTTAAATCGATCCGATTTAAATAGAAAAAAAACTTTTGATTTAAATCGTGATTTAAATCATGATTTAAATCGGCGTGATTTAAATCAATCCACCCTGCCGGACTTTATATAAAATTCTGTTCCAAACACAAACTTGACTCGAACTGCATTGGAATTCATTGATTGGGCAGTTCTGGTATCCACCAACATACAGCTATCCAAAAACAAAGCACTCCCGGGGGATGGAGGGCATCGCCCACCATTATTGTCATTATTTTTATTTTTTGTGAACAACATTTCATCTGATAACGCTGATTTTACCCCCAATTCAGCAAATCAAATATTGCAAGCTGCTCACACTGGGCCAGGCTCCAAGCGTACCCAAGCACCGAGTGTACCCGAGCACAGCGATGCTCACTCCAATGGTTTGTGTATGTAAAACACCTGATATCCTAACACAAACACTGATTTTGTATGTAAGGTCTGTGTTTAGTATTAACTCTGAACTGTAAAGTTCAGTTCACTCATCCCTAGTAGAGTTTGAGAAAAAAATGGCAATTACCAAGAAGAGAGTAAGAATTTGCAGACTACACAATTTTCCAAAAAGGCCCCATGGGGGAAATAAGTTATGGACCAGGTTGGAATTGTTTTAACAAGTCTCCAGCCTGTTTTTAAGGAATCATTGAGGGTGCATATGAGTTGAGCTTTATTTGTGTGGTGATGTAACTATTGGGGATGAAGAGGTCATTACACCCTGTTAGGATCCATTGGATCATCTGCCATTATGGATATCAGCCAATGGGTGGCATGGTGGCTCAGTGGTTAGCACTGCAGTCTTGCAGCACTAGGGTCCTGGGTCCCAATTCCATCCCACATAGAAAAATATCTTCAAGGAGCTTGTGTGTCCTCCTTGTGTTTTCTCCAGGCACTCTGGTTTCTTCCCACACCCCAAAGACTGATGTTTAGCTTGTGAGCCCCACTGGGGACAGGGTTACAATTGTGTGTAAAGTGCTGGGGAATTAATAGTGCTATTTACTGGATTATAAAATGCAATTCACCTTCCCCAAAATGGTGGAAAAATGGGGGTGCATCTTATAATCTGGTTATACCATATTGGGGTGGAGGCAGGGTGCGGATCCAGGGATAAATGTCCTGGCAGCGCAAAGTCGGCGCCATTGATTTCCTGGCAGCAGATGCGACAGGTAGAAGGAAAATGGTTGTGGAAGCAGTGCACGTGTAGATGGAGATCTCAGACAGCCTCAGCAGCTATTTTTCTGAAACATATCATGTCGGAAGCAGTGCACGCGCAAATCTCAGTTATCTGAGATCTCCAACTGCACGTGCGCTGTCTCCACAGTCATTTTTCTTCGGCTTATCATGTCTACTGCCGGGAAATCAATGGTGCTTACTGTGCACGCCAAGACAGCCCCGCAGCACTGCCCCACCATGTCACCACCACCAGGAAACCCCATATTCCCAGCCTCAGGTGTGCAGCATTGCCCAACTCATGCTGCTGCCATTGTGGACTCCTCACTGACTAGAAAATGGACATACAGATCTAAAGACAGACCCCCTTTTTTACCATTACAATTTTTTTCCCATATTCTTTATCTAAATTTGAGGTGTGTCTTATAATCAGGTGCATCTGATAATCCGCAAAACACGGTATACTCCTGCTCTTTTTTGGCATTGCTTTAGTCATGGCGATCTGTATAGTAAAATGATATATTGAGGGCCAATGTATTCACGTTACTAAAGTAGTAGAGTCAATGGATCATGCACTGGACGCAGGTTGGAGAGGAATGTAATAGATTATAATGGCTCATTGTCACGCCACCACAGGCGGAGCTAAAGAGTGAACCCACTTGACCACGGAAGTTACCATGGAAGCTGACATCAGAAATAAGCCGAACAAAGACGTCAGATGAAGGAATAGAGTTTATTAAATAATAAAACAGGAATACGCCCCCAAGGGAAATCCTCAGGGCCAGAGCACAGGGGGTTCCCCAAGGGAGCACCAAGGAGCGGATCCCAATACAGGGATTGTCGCAGTACAGCCAAGGAGGATTCAA
Organism: Allobates femoralis; assembly: GCA_033576535.1. Taxonomy (NCBI): domain Eukaryota; kingdom Metazoa; phylum Chordata; class Amphibia; order Anura; family Aromobatidae; genus Allobates; species Allobates femoralis. Next base: position 88,070,452 of record JARQOC010000010.1, read on the forward strand.
TGAACCAGCAACCTGAGGTTCCGAACCAAAGGGACAGAGATACCAGATGGAAAGGAGAGCTGAAACCAAGGACCCGGGAAGGAAAACAAGAAAGGGGCTCGGTGTTGCTGGAGGGATCGGAGAAGCTGCCAGGGATCAGCGGATGCTGTACTGATCTGCGGGTGAGTTAGGCAGGCGGAGGGATCCAACACTGAAACCAAGAAGGCAAGGCACGTTAGAAGGTCAGAAATTACAAGCAAAACGCAAGTACTGCTTAGGGAGCAGAGCTGGCAACTATACTAAGAACGAAGTTGCCCAGGCACCTCCCAAGGAAAGTGAGGGCCTTAAGTACCCACCAGCCTCTCAGTGATTGGCTGAGAAGTGGTTTCAGAAAAGGGTGTACTAACCCTTTAAATTTACTGATAGCGGCGCGCCCGAGCCCTATGCGCATTCCCCCGCAACCAGGAAGTGAGGAGGTGGGAGAGAGATGCCATAGGGCTGCTGCAGCTGGAGAGGATGTTGTGGGAGCGCGGGCCCAGTAAGTATTCTTATGGGGCACAAAAGGATGCCAGCAGTCAGATGGGATCCAATCCCCCTGCATCCCAAGGGGGGTCCCGCTGGCCACAGGGTTACACTCATATTAGTGTAAGAGAAAGACACCTGTAGAGTAAAGAATTCACATGTGAGTATATCTGCCGCCACTATCCTTGGATTCATGAACAGCCGTATTTTATCATTGCTCATTCTTTCATTAGAAGGATTTAGGGTGAAAATGGTTTTAAGCCGGCACAAAAAATATTGCAGATTAATAGAGCCGGCTCAGCACAGTAAAGCATCTGATTTCAGCTTCCATATCCTCGGGTCCCATAAAGCACAGACCGGGCCATTTACATACAAATAGACAGTGTTCTGATTAAAAGCAGCAGCAGTCTAACAAGCCTGGAGAAGACGGGGCGGAAAGGAAGAGGACACACGGGATATAGAATTCTTAGGACGTTTATATCCCATATAGGTATTTTTGTTTATTATGAAAAACATGGTGGTGAGGTGATGGTAATGAGGCTACGGGCGATAATTTGCCCCATGACATTGGGAACAGATTTTTAGTGTCGGCTCACACAGCCCTCTCTGTATCTGCAAGTGTAATAGGAAAATAACTTTGGCAACTATCTCCTACAGGTACAAATGATAGGACATGTTGAAGTACAATATGCCTGATCCTTTATTCCCCTGAAAATCTGCCATCAACAGAGTCAGGACAATCCAGCACATAGACGACACCTCAATGGATTTGGCTGATTTGCAACTAATGTACTGTATATCAACATTGAATAGTAGGATTCAGCCATTCAGTGATTTGGTGGAGAAACATTTTATCTTTAGCTCTTTCTATACAGAGAGTGGGGATACAATCAAGTAATAGCTAAAGCATTTTATTAGAGAGAATGGATCTAATGAGGTTTAAATTCACTATCTCCCTAAATTTTCACCCCAAAATTGATGTTTTGAAGAATACATTTGCACAAATCTCAGTTCTAGAATGCTTGTAATTAATTGTGAAAATACATTTGAAGGACAGAGAGAGCACCCGCTGACCACAAGGGCTTATATTTACAAAGAGAGAGTGGACCCACAGACCATAAGAGCTACACTACAGGGAGTGGACCATGACCATAGACTTAACTCATGGATGAGAGGAACATGACATAGAGTGACACCTCAGGAGACAGACCATTACATGAGCTTACACTCTACTAGGCAGAGAGGGATCACAATAAGAGCTAACTTACAGGAGAAGGGACAACTCCTAATGTTACCCATAAGAGTGAATCTTACTCTACAGGAGAGACAGGACCCCAATGACCATAAGAGTGTACACTTTACAGGAGAGAGAGAGGACCCTGCTGACCATAGTAGCTTAGACTTCCAGGAGAGAGAGAGGATCCCACTGACCATAAGAGCTTCTACAGGAGGAGGGACCCACTGACCATAAGCTTACACTTAAGGAGAGAGGGACCCCTGACCATAAGAGTTACTAACTCTACAGGAGAGACAGGACCCAATGACCATAAGAGTGTACACTTTACAGGAGAGAGAGGACCCTGCTGACCATAGTAGCTTAGACTTCCCAGGAGAGAGAGAGGATCCCACTGACCATAAGAGCTACACTCTACAGGAGAGAGGGGACCCAACTAACCATAATAGCGTACACTATTAGGAGAGAGAGGACCCGCTGACATAAGAGATTACTTACACTACAGGAGAGACAGGACCCAATGACCATAAAAGCTTACCCTATATAGGAGAGAGAGAGGACCCCACTGACCATAAAAGCTTACACTCTCCAGGAGAAAGAGGACCCTATTGACTATAAGAACTTACACTCTATAGGACTGAGAGAGAATACCCACTAACCAGAAGAGCTTACACTCTACAGGAGGGACAGGATCCCACTGACCAAAACAGCTTACACCCTACAGAAGAGACAGGACCCCACTAATCATAAGAGTTTACATTCTACAGGAGAGAGAGCTACCGCTGACCAGAAGAGCTTACACTCTACAGGAGAGAGAGAACCCCACTGATCATAAGAGCTTACACTCTGCAGAAGAAGAGAGAAGGCCCAATGACTATAAGAGCTTACACTTTACTGGAGAGAGAGACTTACCCGGTGACTCTGGAGATGGAAAATGGCTCTGTTGAACAAACTCTGCTCCTCTGGGATCTACTGATCTGTCATGTCCCAGGTACTGCTTTAGGTCATTATGGGGAGGTTGTGCAGCAATGCAGACTGTTGTTAGCCAGCTTTGCTGCTTCAGCAGTGTGCAAAATGTTGATGGGAAAATGTTTTTGTAAACCACAAATTGAATCTCAAAATTTTAAAATTTATATGTATGGCGCCCCTGCGGACTGGTCGCCACTCGATGGCGCAGCAGCCGTGATTTGTAATTCGGTCTCCCCATACACACACCCAACACAATGCCTATCCTAAGTCTAGGGTCTCTATGCCCAGCAACGGGATAGTGGGAGGAGCCAGGTGGTGGGTGTAAAGTTAGAGAAGGACCCAGTTAGGGGAGGTAACAACACAACAAAAAGGACACAACACCAAGTTCAGAGTTAGTTAGTCGGAGAGGAGAGTCAGCTGTGAGACACCAGAGAGTCAAGTCCAGTCAGTAAAAAAAGAGGTGAGAACACCACCAGACAGGACTGGGAGGACACGGACCCGGCGGCCTGTGCTACTATGAGGCTAGCCTGGGTCCAAGAATGCAAACCGAGGTAAAAGACAGAGGGAGTCTAGGTGTGCCCGAATCAGCGGGGACACTGAGGGACTGGGCCGTAACCAGAGTGCCGGCTCTGCTGAAGTGGCCAGGATGCTGGGTGCACCAACCACGAACCCCAGCGGGGTGCGGGGTCTTTATGTCCCGAGACCCAACCTCTGGCGCTGCAAAAGGAAGCCCGTCAAATTAGGGCTAGGGGACCCGGAAAGTCCCCACTGAAAGTCTGTGACCGATGGACCGTAGGTAGCGTGCGGACAGACCGAAAAGGCTCAAAGAAACAAAAGGGGGAGATGTAGCTGAACCATCTTGGCTGCTTAGACCACACTGGAGCCACTAGTGAACTGTTATAAGCTGTACCACCTGTCGAGAAAAGAGAGTAAACCCAATTAAACCTCTATGCTATCTGAGCCTGTGATTCTTGTGCCTGAGGGGAGATAGACTGATTCCATGATCTTGCAGTGGAGACTGCCTGAGACTGTGAACATTGCACCCCTGCATATCAATAGACTTCACGGTTGCCCTGGGGACCAGCTCTACCCGTGGAGGGCTCAACATACTCGGTGCTACTCCCATCATCCCCAGAGGACCTGACTGCAGCGGCAGCTACCCATAGACGCACACCACGGGTGGCGTCACAAAAATTCCTATTTTATTATTTTTCCCCCCACTTTTTTTTGATTGCCCAGGGCCATGGAGCCGGGTCTCGACCCCCGTGACTTCCCTGGCAGAGCTGCCACCCGTTCCGAGTACCCCGCGGCCCTGGTGGGTGACTCATATGATATTGTGAATTTCAAATATTTTAACTCAAACTTGATCTTCGACTGCTCAATCTGCTCATTTGGTTGATTGTGCATTTAAATAGAGGATACCGTAGGTACATATTTATTAGTGAAACTAACTATGATCACATCAACTGCCAGAAAATGATGGTGGCGGGATAAAGCTATGGATCGTGAACATTTTGGTGCTTACTTTTTCGTGTAGTTGTTGAGGGGCCATTACAGGTTAGAGGGGTCTCAGCAGAGGGACCTTTTCAGTTGATATCAATGGTTGCTCAGAGAAAAAATAGCATTTCTGGAAGATAATAATATTTCCCAAACCTTTTTATAGTAACACTTATAGGTGTTATCTTTTGGCTGCTGCCGATAGGGACAAACAAAACTATCTAGAGTCCAATGTGTAGAAAGGATGTTGTCATATCTTTAGGTTACAGACCAGGAAACAAGGAGATCAACCACCAAGTATTGTCCAAACCGTCAAGGACAGACGGATACATCAGACTTGTTGATTGAATGTGTTGTGTTGTTCCAAAATACAATGAGGACCTGATTATTGATGACTTATTTATGACAAATATTATCATAACCGGCTGCAAAACAACACTAGCGATAACATAACGTTCACCGGACCACGTATGTCCCACATTATCTGCTTCCTCTGAATCTTTTCTTCTAGGTTGTTTAGAACATGAAGTCAATACTAATATTTCCTTATTTTCTAAACTGTGAGGACAGATAAAACTAGAATTGATATGAGGATTTATAATACCACTGTGTAGCTTCAGGTTAGGCTTCTTGGCGATGTCCACAGCGGTGCACCTAAAGTGCAGGGGTCCCAGAACAAATATTAAATGGGTGGTTTCGACTTTTAATAACATTACCATAGAGCTGGAAATGGTATTTAATCCAAAATTAGCCATTATTTGCATGTTAAAGAGGACCTGTCATCCCCCTTGTGCTATGCTAACAATGCAGCACTGAATGCAGCGTGTCTGCTGCATTCAGGGAAGGTGTCCCCATGTCTCTAGCCCCCCTGTAAGTTGTAAAAAAGACTTTATAAAGTGTATGGATAAGGAGTCCAGAGGGCCTTACTCAGTAATGAGGAGAGAAAGAAATTGGAGAGCGCACATGAAGGGGGGGTATCCGCTCACCTTCTGGTGTTGTGCACCCCTGCAGAACGTCGGTGGGAAGTGCAGCTGTATTGTGTCTCTCCAGGTCGTCTCACCCGTCTGTTTCCTGGTTCGGATGCTGTGAGTGGTTCGTTCCTGTCACGTGACCGCCACGTCACTCCTGACGTCACCGCAGGTCCTTCAGTCACCCGGTGAAAGGTCTCTCAAGTAGGGATGGGTGAATCTACTCGCTAGGACTCGTTACTCGGCGAGTAGTAAGGGACTCGCAGGACTCAGTACTCTGCGAGTTTCCCAGCGTTTACTCGCACGAATCCAATGCAAATCAATGGCAAACGCTAACAAAACTAGGATTGCCATTGTCTTGCATTAGACTCGGCTACTGTGCCAGTGATAGCAGGGAAACTCGCAAAGTAACTGCTGTTACTTTGCGAGCCGAGTCCAGCTGTCTTCTCTGTGCAGGCTGCCGCAGCTCCAGGGTCCTAGAGCCCGCCTTCTCACAGAGATGATGTAGCAGTGCTGAGATTGTTCTCAGTCTGCTCATTCCCTGTGCATAGACATCTATATCTATGCACAGGGGATGTAGCAGAGAGGACATCGCGTTTTGGACTGCGTCGGACAGAAGAGGATTTTTTTAATTAAAGATGGAGTCCCTAATGGCTTTTTTTTTTTATTTCAAATAAAAAATTTTCTCTGTGTTGTGTTTTTTTAACCCTTTATTGGAGATTCTTAGTGGCTGGGTCAAACGTGGCCGGACATTAAGAATCTCGGGCTTAATACCAGCTTGTATAACAAAGCTGGTATTAACCCCTTTATTACCCAGCGTGCTACCGCCACCAGGGCCGCTGGAAGAGCGGGGTTCAGCGCCAGAGGATGGCGCTTCAATGAACGGACTATCTTCTGGGGCTGCTGCGGGCTGCAATTTGCAGTGGGGGGTGCCCAGAAAGCTTGGGCATCCCTGCGCTGCGGATTCCAGCCCCCAGCTGCTTAGCTGTACCTGGCTAGACATAGAAATTGCGCGGAGCCCCACGCATTTTTTTTTTATTATTTCATGAAATTCATGAAATAATTAAAAAAAAGGGCTCCCCTATATTCTTGTGTCCGGCCAGGTACAAATAGGCACCTGGGGGTTGGGGGCAGCCCGTCGCTGCCTGCTGGATCCGGCTGGTTCCAGAAATACGGCGAAGCCCACGTGAAATTTTTTTCTGACAAATCCAGAAAACAATGTAAATAAAAGGGACTGCATCTTTATTAACCCCTGGACCATGGGCGAGGGGTTAATAAAGATGCAGTCCCTTTTTTAGGATTGTTTTATTGATTTTTCAGAAAAAAAATTACATGGTCTTTCTGGAACCAGCCAGATCCAGCAGGCAGCGACGGGCTGCCCCCAACCCCCAGGTGCCTATTTGTACCTGGCCAGACACAAGAATATAGGGGAGCCCTTTTTTTTTAATTATTTCATGAATTTCATGAAATAATTTAAAAAAAATGCGTGGGGCTCCGTGCAATTTCTATGTCTAGCCAGGTACAGCTAAGCAGCTGGGGGCTGGAATCCGCAGCGCAGGGATGCCCAAGCTTTCTGGGCACCCCCCGCTGCAAATTGCAGCCCGCAGCCGCCCCAGAAGATGGCGCGTTCATTGAAGCGCCATCCTCTGGCGCTGAACCCCGCTCTTCCAGCGGCCCTGGTGGCGGTGGCACGCTGGGTAATAAAGAGGTTAGGGCCAGCTTTGTATTATCAGCTGGCCCTAAGCCCGAAATTTATGGCGGTCACGCCAATATTAGACATGACCGCCATGAATTTCTATTAAATTGTTTTAAAAAAAACACAACACAGAGAAAATTTTTTATTAGAAATAAAAAAAAAAGCCATTAGGGACTCCATCTTTAATTTAAAAAATCCTCTTCCGTCCGACGCAGTCCAAAACGCGATGTCCTCTCTGCTCATTCCTGTGCATAGATATAGATGTCTATGCACAGGGAATGAGCAGACTGAGAACAATCTCAGCTCTGCTACATCAAGCAGCAGGCGGGCTCTAGGACCCTGGAGCTGCGGCAGCCAGCACACAGAGCAGACAGGACTCTTATCTGTGCGAGTTTCCCAGCGATTACTTGCACAGTAAACGAGTCCAATGCAAATCAATGGCAAAACTAGGATTGCTTCAGGCTGAAGCTTCCGAGACACATCTGTGATTTGTAAATCGCACACTACTCGCTATTACTCGCTTCCCCATTCATTAACATTGGACTCCTGTATGTGTCATTGATGTTGTTGGTGTCCTCCCCGCCTCCATCCCTCTCTTGTTCAGTCTCCATCCCTCTCTTGTTCAGTCTCCTTTATGTCTCCCTCCACAGAGCAAACAATGGGCGGGAGCGGTCCCAGCAGCTGAAACGCCTCCTGCCAGTGACATCAGCGCCAGAGCCCGCCTGCTGTACATACATAATCTGGAGCAGAGGAGACACATAAAGGAGGCTGAACAAGAGAGGGCTGGAGATGGACCAGAGAAGGCTGGAGGTGGACCAGAGAGGGCTGGAGATGGAGCAGAGAGGGCTGGAGGCGGGGAGGACACCAGCAGCAGCAATGACACATACAGGAGGCTGAACAAGAGAGGGCTGGAGGCCGGGAGGACACCATACAACAGCGATGGCCCATTACTGAGTAAGGCCCCCTGGACTCCTTATACATAAACTTTATAAAGTCTTTTTTACAACTTACAGGGGGGCTAGAGACAAGGGGCACCCCTTCCCTGAATGCAGCAGACATGGCTACATCCAGTGCTGCACTTAGTTAGCATAGCACCAGAGGGGTGACAGGTTCTCACCCCCAAAAGTCGATTAAAACTACTTATAAAGTCCCATAGGGTTAAATCTAACAAGGGCAGTATGCATTTCACTTCTCAGAGTGTAAAAAAAAAAAAAAAAGCATCTTATATGTGCATATGCAAATAGGGACTCCTTGGTGCACCATTGGCATGGTCCAAAGCTTGGTGCAGCTTCCGCTTCCAATACTAAATTTACCAAGCACCTCCCATTAGCATCATTGACCGCACTTCAAAGTAAATCACAGATCTGCATCTCTGCACTGATGTCTGCTTGCTAAACACAGGATCACCCAGTGGCCTCCTCTGTTGGAATCTCCCGCCCTCCTCTCCTCCTATGATGCACCGGCCGATACGTCACATCCGGCCCGGTGCAATGTGGGTCTTAATCAGGTGGTACGGCGCCGGCTTCTAGCGCATGCGCAGTGCACATATAGAAGCCGGCGCCGTACCGCATGATTAAGCCCCACAATGCACCAGGCCGGATGTGACGTACTGGCCGGTGCATCATAGGAGGAGAGGAGGGCGGGAGATTCCAACAGAGGAGATCAAGACCGAATGCTTTCGCCCAGCGGGGCGTGCAGTGATACAGCGAGGAGGGGAGAATGGAGCCTGGAGCCGCCTTTCCAGTCTCCTGACTGAGCGACGGCCTGTAAGTTATAAGTAATTTTTAAACATATTTATAGGGCGGATTTACAGCAGAGAGGGATGGTTAGGGAGCAGCTAGGAAGGTGTAGGGACAGCTAGAGATAGGTCATGAGGCTAGAATAAGGTGACAGGTTCCCTTTAAGCTTTATGGAAAGCAGTGTTTTGTACAAAGGAATCCAAGCAAAAAAAAAGTGTACTTTACGATGTGAGAGTCCATGTCCATCCGTTAGAGATATTTTTTGATAAATATTTCCAACATATACCTCTGCCCTTCACTACAAAGACAGTATGAGTAGAGCATAATAGGTGGTCATACGATTGTGTTCCCACAATGATGGTACATTTTTGGAATGATCCTTGGTTTACAATATCTAGTCAACTTTTTCTTGGTGTTTGTGAACTGAGCTCCACAGGATTGAGATTAGTAAAGATGTACAAATGCCATTGTCCTGGGACAAGTCGGAGGACACGCTCCCTTATATGACCTCTTCAACCTTGTTGAATGTACAAAATGATGCTGAGAAAAATGACAACACACAAGTTAAAGTTCTTAATGAACATGAGTTGTCTGACCACGTTGCTTTGGTCGGTGGTCCTTTGATTCTTGCTAATACTGACTCTCCTGTGTTGAAGCCACGTCTGATCCCCTGTGTGTGATATTGGACACGTTACCTCCAGCTGGAGACAAATTGTTGAAAGAATGCCGTAAAATCCTCTGCACCAATTCCAGAATTTCCATCCGGTCCATCTTTCCGCCTGATGCCAGATCTCAGATTTCTGACCCGTTAACTACTTTTATTTGCATTATTGTTTAAAATGTGGCAGTGAAGTGTGTTAGTTCCTGTGATGTTACGTGATGAATTTATTCCCAGCAGGACACATAAACTTGTTCCCTATCAAATGACTGGTTAGCAGTAACATCCTGTACTGGATGGAGTTTTATACGGTTTTATCGTATTCACCATAAACAGACACACAAATCAAAGTGTCAGCACGTTAGGCGTGTGTCTTGGAAAGCGAAAATATTCATCTTCTTTTCCAATACTTTCATTCTTTAGCCGCTCTGCTCAGCAGTGTTCGCAAGCCAAAAAACTCTATACAACTATTGTCAAATTGTTTTTATTTATGTGTAATTAGCTTTGTAATATGTATATACTGTATATTTCAATGGGCACAACTAATGCACTAATGACAGATATTCATAAGCCAGAGACAAAGTACAGACATTGTTGGAGGTCCCAACATATAAACAGGCAATTGTTTAGAATAAAACCCCTGTAATGCTTCGGCCTTCCTGTGGGAGTGCTGCAGGTACCATAGGTTATGTCCTTTTAGGTTATGACCAAGGATGAACTACACTCTCCACTCCATGGCTGCCGACTATTGTTGTTCTCCATGTCGGGGCTTACAAGTGACCCAGTGTTTCACCATGACATCATCTCCCAAGGCCTTACCTTTTTGAATGCACCCCTGTGTCTCACTATTGACTTTGAATTGTGCTTAGTTGCCATTTTTTAACAGATTGCCATCACCCAGTTTCACCGTTTACAATGATTTTGTTACATTACTGTGATTTGTTACTATTTACAATTGCTGTCTTTGTGATCTGAAGCTTAACCCATCATTTGCTATAAGCATCACAAACTGTTATTGGAGACTGTTTACATTACACTGCAATCTTCTGTGGATTCTGCTATTTACATCTTTCTGTTTCTGCGGTCTACTGGTTAACCCATTGATTGCAGTAAGCATCATGATGTGTTATTAAAGTCTGTTCACATAATGCTATTATCTGCTGTGTTTTTGGCCACTTACACCTGTTTGCTAATTCCATCACCCCCAAAGATTATTTGGCTTCCGATGTGTCCTGCCTTGCTTGCTATCCGCCGTCCAGCATAACCTGTTGTCCATGTCCTGATTCGTCTATGATTCCTCCAAGCCTGCTGTACCAACTCCCAGTTCTTCATTTATATATCAGCTATATAGCAGTTAATCAGTGGTACCCAGGAGCAGCTATTAAACAGTGTGATGTTGTGCTGGTGTCCCGCTCCATAAATCGTTTACAACTGTCCCCTACCAGAGCTGGGTAACATCTGACCAGTGGGATGTCAAGTCTCAGGTCCCCACCAACCCCCACCAACATTCTGATTGCGAGGATATGTATCAATATAGTGGACAATCCCTTTAAGCTTTCTTGTCATACTTATCTTTGCTTGTAACATCAATACATTACAAAAAACTGTAACATTTCTACTGGAATTATACTCTCGAGCCTACAAGCGTTCATGTGTTATGTGTCCAGGTTCAAAGAACTCAAGATCCTTGATAATACAGTAAGTGGAGTGGGCTGGGAATTTCCAATTATCAACATTTTTGATAGATTATAGAGAATCTAATGGGATCTTTCAACTGTCTATTTTCTTTGGGGATTCCGGCCATATAATTTTAAACTCAGAATATCTAGAATTGTGTAAAATAGTTAAAAAAAAGTTCCTTGGTCTTGCTCACTTCCATCACTGGTCTCTACTTTTTGTCCTGTCTGGTGATTGGTTGCTGCAGTCGTGTGTCCCTCCATGGTCTTTGTATTTACCGCTCCATCTACATGGACATGTGACCACTGCAGCCAATCATTGGCCACAGTGGTCACATGTCTGCCTATACAAAGCGGGAAGTATAGAGACCAATCAGGGACCTGGAAAGCTTCAGAATTGATGCATAGTGGGTGTGGTTTGGTGAATATGACTTTTTAGAATCATTTTACACAGCTCTGCAACATTTAAAATAATATATAAATAAAACAAGGCGAACAACACCTTTAATAAATGCTGTTTCCTGAGATCTTATTAGTGTAATATTAGCATAATATCTCACGCCACCTTTGTACCCTGAGACTGCGACATTCGACACTCTACGTCTCCTCCGCGCTAATTAGGAAGCCTCGTTATGTTGTGTTCTAACACGTAAACTCTCAAACTACCGTTTACTTTGCGCTGCTACTTTGAGGAAGCCGTTAAGAATTTTAAGCCATTTATGAGCTGTTTTTATGAGATCATTTGGATGTCTCATTTTACACCTAGAAATTAATTTCATCCATGAGGAGTTTGTAATCTAAGGCATGTTATCAGGAACCATATAATTTTATTTAGTCGCGCAGTCAAAACAGTTGTTGTCTGAGCTATTGTAACCCCTTCACACTTCATATACTTCAGCGCTGTCCAGACGGGTTGCATCGTAGTATGCCATAGGAATTTATTTGGTTATTACAAACTCTATGGACAAAAAGTTAGTGTCTCATTATCAAATATATGGTTATGTTTCCCGTTGTCTTAACGGGTTTATCCATTTTGGATAATACCTACTTGGTAGAAGAGACTTTATTCCCCTGGTGGAACCCAGTCTGGTATGATTTGTGCAAAAAGCTTATGCTAAATTTACCTGCAGCTCCTCCATAGGAGGAATAAGGTATTGCACAGTGCCCATAGAGAACAATAGGTTGTCTGTATACTATAGGACAGAACAGAGTCTTCAGAGAGTTATTCCTTATAACAATTCTCTACTATGGCACCGAGATCGACAGTGGACTCTTCTATATTAACTAGAATTCAACTAAGTATATGAAAATATAGTTCCTAAACCCCCTTAAGGTACCGTCACACGGGGAGATATCGCCGGCGATGTTGCCGGAAACTGAGAGGCGTGGCCAAGTTGCGGCGACAACGCCGGAGAGTTGCCTCGTGTGACAGGGCGATAATCAGGAGAAAAATCGCCTGAGCAACATCGCCAGGTTTCCCAACATTGTTGGGAAACCTGGCGATGTTGCTGAGGCGATCATGCCTGATCGCCCTGTGTAACGCGGCAACCTGCAATATTGCGGGCGAATCCGCCTATCTACAACATTGCGGGTTACCGCTCGCTGGGTTGCTGGGCAACCCAGCGAGTGATAGCCGCGGCGACTAGCCGGCGATATCGCCGGGAAGTTGCTTGTCACGTCCTACAGACGGACCCCACACGTGGACCCACTGGACCGCGTAGAGCGGATGCTGATACCGGGTGATAGAGAGGCGGACCAGTACAGTAGAGTCAACAGGTTTATTTGAATAACAACAAAACAAGAACCCACGCCCCAGGGGAGAGCCACAAGGTCGCAGCACCGGAAACCACCGAAGGAGGCCCCGGAGCGCTTAACCCCTATACAGGGGTACCGCTGGTACCAACCTCGGGGGGACCAATGAAGCGAACACGAGTGTTAAACCGACCCCAGGCGACGTGGTAACAAAACAGCAACCGGGTGTAGAATAGGACACGGGAAACCGGGAACACTGAGAATCCGGAGCAGGACTGGAGACAGCTCTTCAGCAGGGAAGAGGTCCGGGAAGCAGACCGAGACCACTGGAGTCAGCGAGGAGCCGGCACGGGAGGAATCTGCAGGAAGGAACACAGAGTAATCAGATATCAAGCCAAATAAGAAACAACCTGACCAGACCAGGATTAGCAAGTTCACTACATAGAAATTGCCCTGGCAAAGAGTAAGAGGAAACAGGAAGCTTATATCACAGCAGGGTACTCCTGATTGGCAGAACACAGAGACATGGTGATTGGCTGAGGGGAGGAGCAAGCTCCCTGCAATTCTCCAGCAGATACTGATTTGGAGATGGATTGTCATAGCTCAAGCAGCGGCCCCGGAAGTGAGAAGAGCAGCGCTGCTCAAGCAGAGGGTGCTGGACCCCTGCGGCTGGGGGCAGGTGCGCGCACCCGGGGAGCATACGGTAAGGAAGACGCTACCTGACCGACCCGCGGGCGGCGGCTGCCAGCGCCCCTGAGCCGTCGGCGGACGGTCGACACCCGGGATCCTTGAAGCCGGACAGGGGCGGTAGGAGCCGAGGGAGTAAAGGCAGCAGGCCACGGGGCACGGGCGGCAGACCCCCGGGTGGTAACGTTGCTCCGTGTGACATCTCCCCGGCGATGTTGCATCGCCGGCAACATCGCCGGGGAGATCTCCCTGTGTGACGGTACCTATAAAGATAGAAGCCTTTAGTTAAAAAGTCTAACTGCTTTTATCGTAAAAAACACAACAACTTGTACTTGTGAATTTTCATGCTTAGGTAGGCACTAGGGATGAGCATTAAAGTTTGGACTTTGTGCCGAACACAGAGTTTACAAAAAAATGTCAGTATTGGGGTTTGGAGTTCAGGTGTTTTACATACACAGACCGCTGGAGCCTCTCTGTGCTTGGGTACACTCAGCGCTCAGGTACACTTGGTCTTCGGGTACACTCAGCGCTCAGGTAGACTTGGTCTTCGTGTACACTCAGTGCTTGGGTACACTCAGTGTTTGGGTACACTTGGTGTTCGGGTAAACTCAGTGTTCGGCTACACTCGGTGCTCGAGTACTCTCAGTGTTCGGGTACATTTGGTGCTTGGGTACACTCAGTGCTCGGCCCAGAGAGGGCCGCTTGTAGTGCTTGATCAGCTGCACTGGGGGTAAATTCAATGTTATTGGATGAAGTGCTTTGTTGATGGCCAGATGTGGGTGAATAGGCAGAACTGCCCAATCAGTGACTTCCAATGAGGTTCAGGTCCAGTTTGGGTACAGAACAGAACTTTAAATAATTATTTAACATATTGAATCAGTTTGTTCATTACTGTAAGCGTCACTATTTTATTTAAGGCAACTCTAAAGAATTAGAAAAACATGGCGGCCATCTATCCCGAGGTGTGTCTGGTATTGATGCTCCGCTCCATTGACGTTTTTAAGCCTTAGCTGCAATCGTGAGACAATTTTGTTTGTTTTTTAAACTAAATACGCCATGTTTTCATATTCCTGTATAACTACCATGCTTTAAAATATGGAATACAACATAAGAAATAGGGGAAGTTGGTAATTTTGTGGCTACAATATTGAGTTTACCATATCAGTCACTTTAATGGTTAATTTAGGGTGGGTGAGCTTCTGAATTTACTTTATAGATTGAATTTGTATATTGTAATCAGGATGTGATTGGTTAAATGACCATTGGCAGCCAATCAATGTGACCTGCAACCAACGACCCAGCATCCAGAGGGAACGGGTGTGTTGAATTATAGCATCCATGCTGAGCCAGAAAGGAAGGAAAAAAACAAATACATTTTGGATACTTTCTGCCAAACCACACTACTTAGCACTGAGTTGAAGAATAGTTACTATTGGCTTATTACCCAGCCCTGCTTTTCATAAATAACGTGATTAATGCAAGCTGATAAGAGACATTTATGCTGTGCCACAAATGACCCTGCTTTTCCTTCTCATTAATAATCTTACTTTGTGATATTTTAGGAAACAAGGAAATAGTTTGCTCGTTCATAGATGGTTGTGATAAGAAAGTTGTACTAGAACATAGATAAGTGCGATAATCTGATCTCTAGAAGACATTACACCATGTTTTACATAAGAACAAGATTTATGTTCATAATGTCAGCTTCAATAGACTTCTTCGCGATTGACAATTCCAAATTAAGGATTCCTTGTCAATTCGCAGATAACAGATAGAGTCCTCCTCATCGGGGATCATATGTGATTTGTGGGGAAAACTGGCAGCCAGTGTTCAATTTCTCTACAGCACCTCCAGAGGAGAGAATAAGTATTACAGCCTTAAATCCTCCAGACTAAGAGATGAGATAAGCGAACCTTTCAAGGTTTGGTTAGGTTCAAGTCACTGAATTTCCCAGGGTTGGGCAAACCAGTTCGGGTTCTTTTCATTTAATAAGCACTGGAGCGAGCATCGCTAGGGTTGGGTACAGTTTGTGCTTGGCACAGTGTGAGCCGGTTACAGGGCACAGTTTTTGGTAGTATGTGTCCAAAATTAATTTGGAAGAAAACGCCCTCCCACCTCTGTGTTTTACTTATGGTTGGCTGTATGTGGACTGTGAGCTGGACTGCCAATCAGTGACTTCCATTGAGGTTCCGGTAAAGTTATGGGTAACAAACAGTGCGCCAACATATTCAGCTGCACCAACCGCACCCGAACTTTAAAAGGTTCACTCATCTGTACTCTCTGTAACTGCTCTGCACTGCACTCTATGGGTACAGAACACATCTTTCTTAATAATTAGTCATTCTTGACTTCTGAATGTTTTGATCATTAAGCTTAGTCCTAAATTCTTTGGCAACTAGAGATTATCACCATGTGCGAGTGCAGTCACATAAAGGAAGAGATCCAGAGAGTCAAAGTCATGGAATGCATAAAAAAACCTCGCTTTGACCCTCCAGATCTCCTCCTTGCCGTGAGCTCAGCCTGCACATCAGAATAATCTCTGCTTTACCAAACTGCTATTCATACGATACTTTCCTCCAGCCACACGGCAAATCAGGCTTCTACAGGTGTGTACTCAAACAACCATATTTCATTTCCAGGGGAGCATTGTGGTTCTAAGTCTCCTCATTACTAGCATGCTAGATTGGCGTGTCACTCTCCACTTGGAGAAATCTTACCCCTTAGATCCCACTTAGCCTTTCATTCAGCCAGATCAGATCTCATACTTTGCACTGACAAAGGGCAATACTCCAAAATACCGCAAATTGAGATTCCAGTCGGGTGTAAATCGTAAGTCACATGAAAGGCTCAATAAAGGGTCAATGACTTTACTATTGCTACTTCCAATAGATGGCACTAGAGTTCTAGTCCTCTTCCTCTCTAAAGAGACAATTTGCATATTCAGTGTGCTATCCGTGATTTTGTCGGACCCATTGACTTGCATTGGCGAGTCTCAGCCGTGACTCGCATGCTGTCGCAGCACGTTGCAACTTTTTTGTCATCCACATTCTGGATGAGAAAAAAGCATCCGACACACGGTAATCTGTTCTGAGTCATTAAATAACATTGGTCCGAGTGAAATGCGAGATTTCCTCGCATTGCACTCGTCCGTTTGGCATTCCAGTGTGTCCGTACCCTTAGACTTGCATAACCCTATACATGAGGACTACTATACCCTCACTCCCAGTTTGTGCCTTAGGCTGGCTTCACACCACGTTTTTTGAGCGGTCAGGCTGTGTCCGGTGTTTAGCAGGAAGCACCGGACACAGCCTGACAGCTCCGGACAGAGCCGAACATGCAAATATGCCCTCCGGTCCTGTTTTCTGCTGGAATTGTGAGCTAGCCAAAGTTCTGAAATCTCAGCCGGGAGCTTTCCAGGTGCTGAACTTAAGAGCTGGGCGCTGCTGAACCTTAGCACCCGGCGTCTGATTTTCTGGTGAATCCAGCGCGATCCGGTGCCCATAGAATCTCATGTTAGAGGGCGCCGGATCGCATCGGATCCGTGAGGATACGATTTGTTCATATTTTTGCCCTGGAAACAAAAACGCTACAAGCTTTTGTGTCTGGGGGAAAAAAACTAATTCTGCCAGATCCACCCAGACAGATGGAAACCGGATGGCGAAACACTGCCATCCGGCTCCATACGGCCCCATAGGAATACTATGGGGCCAAAATCACATCCGGGGCTGTCCAGTGTGAACCTTGACCACTTGCTCATCTGCCACAGATCCCAGTCGCTGTCCTTCCCTAGTCCAGGCAGGCCTAGGCTGCCCCTGTTGTCCAGTTGGTCCAAATACAACTGTGGACGCATGCCCTATGTCGTCGTTGGCCTGGAGGTGTGGAAGTGTTTGTGACAAAAATCTATCAATCAAGCTAATAAAGCTGGAGCTGACAAACAACTTCAGGATGTACTAACCTATTAAGTGCTCTGTCACTCCCAGAGCACTTAAAGCCTAATTTGCATAGGAATAAAATCGCTAATCTTTGGGAATGCAGCAAAGATTGAAGATATAATGGTATAGATGGATTTACATAACAAATACCGGCATTGGGGGGGTGGAGGTTTTGGTGGGTGGAGTGCGTCATTCTCACTGAATAATCCTCCTTAAAAACTATCTTGGGAAAGATTTAGAAGGAAAGTATTCACAATTTTTTGAATGCAGATGATTCTAATGAGATATATTGGATACAGATCACGCAGGGCTAATTATGACCTAATTCATACAATTTGGTGTGATCAGTATCTGCGTACCACTTTCTTGAGTGTAAGGTTGAAGTCAAGGATTTTGGGTGGAATTGCAATATCCAAATCTTATTATCTTTGACTTTTTTTTCAACAATTGCTGTAGAGACTAATAAAGAGATATAAGTCCAAATACAAATACATGTTATTTACATTAAAATGCACAATGATGGACGGAGGCCAAGATCCTCTGCCAAAGAGACCCAGCTCAAGATCTCATAAAACTTTCTCATGATTGCCAGCTGGACGTACGGCAATAAAGTTACTTTAAGGATTTCTAATTCTAATGGACATTTTTTTCAAGGCAATAAAGGTCATTTCAAGGGCAAATTGATTGCTGTAAGACATGGTCAAAGCGGCTTTTGTGCAATGATAAAGTTAGAGAAACTCGCCAAGGTCATTGGTATCACGGGATGAAGTGTTGCCCATATGTCTGTATTGTACAATCTGTAAGTTTCTCCTATGACATGATTTTCATATCTAGATAGTCTTACTGCAATGATTTATGCATTTCATTGAAAGAAAAGTAGAATTGAGCCAGGACTAGGATAGGACGTGCGGAACAAAGGTTTCCAAATCTAACCGGGCCAATGTAGCAGGAGAGCTAGGACTGTGACAACGCATCCCACTACACCTACAGGTGAACAATAGACCCAATACATGAATCATATTACTTCTGGCATAATTCTGTGATATATAGCTATTGTGTTTCCCCAAAAATAAGACAGAATCTTGTATTATTTGTACTCCAAAAGATGCGCTAGGTCGTGGGATGTCATATTTTGTATTGATGTCAGGTGTTGGTTGCACGTTAATGAAAAGATGAATATTCACCACTTCTCCACCCATAACCTGCCCACCACTCTGCCGTCGTCAGTGATTGGAACTTGGGTTGTTTCAAATAATGAACTACCCCTCGAGAAGACGCACATCAGCTGAAGTGTCATGTGGCATCGAGACCCACAGGTCCCTTGCACCTTAATTCAGCCAGTCAGTCAGTAGCCAAAAGTTAACGTCAGTGTGCCATTAATGCCAATGTAATCTGCTCCTGTGCCAGCTGTACAAAAAGACACCGCACAGCAGGGAGGAGGGGGAAAGTGGATAGAAGGCTTTTTTTAATTGCAGACACAGAAAGGGAACATATATACTAGGATGGACCACTTATACCTTAAGGAGGATAAAGATGAAGGACAAATAAACCAGGATGGGGACATATGTACCAGGATGGGGATCATATATAAAGGATGGGACATATTTAAAAGGATGGAGGACATATATACCAAGATGGGGGACATAATACCAGTCATGGAGGACATATATACCAGTGATGAGGTAATATTATCAGGATGGAGGACAATATACCAGGATGGGGGACAAGTACAGGATGGGGACATATTTATCAGGACGGAGGACACATATACAGGATGGGATCATATATAAAAAGATGGGGACATATATAACAGGATGGGGACATATTACCAGAGATGGGGGACAAATAATACCGGATGGAGGACATATTTACCAGGATGAGGTACATATTTACCAGCATGGGGACATATGTACCAGGATGGGGATCATATATAAGGATGGGACATATTTAACAGGATGGAGGACATATATACCAAGATGGGGACATATGACAGATGGGACATATTTATCAGGATGGAGGACATATATACCAGGATGGGATACATATTTACCAGGATGAGGGACATATTTACAGGATGGGGGACATATATACCAAGGATGGGGACATATTACCGGATGGAGGACATATATACCAGGATGAGGTACATATTTACCAGGATGAGGGACATATATACCAGGATGGGGGACATATGTACCAGGATGGGGACATATTTATCAGGATGGAGGACATATATACCAGGATGGGGATCATATATAAAAGGATGGGGACATATTTAACAGGATGGAGGACATATATACCAAGAGAGGAGACAAATAATACTCCGGATGAGGACATATATACCAGGATGAGGGACATATATACCAGGATAGAAATAATATAAAAAGGATGGGGACATATTTGCCAGGATGATGGATGTACGTATATATCAGAATGGGGAATATATATATATATCAGATGAAGCATGTATATCCGAATGAGAATGGGGGACATATTTATCAGGATGGAAGACATATGTACAAGAATGGGGGACGAATATACCAGGATGAAGAAAATATTCCAGGATGGGGGGACATATATACCAAGATGGTGGACAAATATACCAGGATGGGGGACATATATATCAGGATGAGGGACATATATACCAGGCTAGGGAGACATATATACCATGATGGTGGAGGGGGAGCAACACATATTTGCCAGGACGATGGATGTATATATCAGGATGGGGAATATAATATATCAGGATGGAGCATGTATATACCAGAATGGGAATGGGGAACATACTTATCAGGATGGAGGACATATATTCAAAATGGGGGACGAATATACCAGGATGAAGGAAATATTCCAGGATGGGGGACATAATTACCAAGATCGTGGGCAAATATACCAGGATGGGGGACATATATTCGGGATGAGGGACATATATACCAGGCTGGGGGACATTATATCATAATGGGGGAGGGGGAGCAATACATTGCTTTACTAGGATTTAAAACACTACAAGTGCCCGTACATCTGACCAAGGGGGACCAGATCCAAATCTTGCACCGAGGCCCATCAGACTAGTTACACCACTGATGCCCGCCATACTCTATTACTGGGCTGTGCACCATCATCTGTACCGGTTGCTGAGAGCAGAGGAGCTTTAGACTCTCTTTATCACTCACAAATATTAACATTTGCCTGGAAGTTGACTGATTCCGGCTGTAACAAACAGTAAATGTGAACATATGTTATTCTTCGTGCCGTCTGCCCAGATGTTCGTTAGATGTGCACTCATGTGTAGATGACAGGTACACTTTAAATGGAGATTTCTAAGAAAATCCTGTTCTAGGTCTATACCAAATAGCCTTTTTCTATCTCATGGACCATATTGCTAAAAATACGATGTCAACTACATTAAATATCCTGCATTATTTATTCAATAGCAAGCATGAATAGGCCATCATCCAGGGTCTGAAATCTGTTTGCATGTATTTTTCTGTAGTTTTCTGCAGACTTTTTTCTTCAGGAAAACTTTTCAGAATCCTTGGAGCAAAGATCTGGTAATGTTACAGGAGTTAGCGCAATGTCACACAGTCTACAAAATGTTAACGTATCGCAGCTCCAGTAAATAAGCGTTCAGCCGCTGCATTTACCTCCTATTATTATTTATGGGGATTCTGATTGGACTTTTTCCGGCTGTGCATTAGAGTTTTGCAGTTATACATAGATAATAATGGAGTGGGAGAAGTAGAAATGTATTGTAAATGAATTGAAAAGCTGGCGCTTCTGTTGTATGTGTGACATTACTGCTGGATTTACATTTATATTTGTTTTAATGCAGCCCTAAAGCTTACACAGTAGGGGTCTTATATGGAAGACGTGCATTAAAATGGCAAGGGGGATGTATCGCTTTATAAGTACCTAGGAGATGTGAATGGGAGCTGTAATGGTAACACAATGGCTGCATCTCAACATTCCAGTATCAGACAAATATGTCATCAATAAACATATTTTTTTAAGACCGGGAGCAAAAATAATAATTTAGCTGGGGTCACAGTACATTTTTCACATGGATTTTGAAACCTGGTTGCAAAAACACATGTAAAAACGCACCCATAGGCCCCCATGTTAAAAACGCATGCCCTAATAGCCAAAAAGCATGTGTGACTGTCCCATGCGTTTTTGGAGCATATCCAAAAACGCATGCGTTTTTGTAGAAAACGCATGCGTTTTTGTAGAAAACGCATGCGTTTTTATAACATGGGTTCCTATGGAAAACGCATGCAAAAACGCATGTACAGTTAGTACCTTTTAGTGCCATTCAAAAACGCATGCGTTTCCCATAGGAGCCCATGTTAAAAAAACGCATGCGTTTTTCAGGAAACGCATGCGTTTTTTTAACATGGGCTCCTATGGGAAACGCATGCGTTTTTGAATGGCACTAAAGGTACTAACTGTACATGCGTTTTTGCATGCGTTTCCATAGGAACCCATGTTATAAAAAACGCATGCGTTTTCTACAAAAACGCATGCGTTTTTCAAAACGCTCAAAAAAATACTACAAGCACTATTTTTAGGTGCAGATTCAAAAAACGCAGCCAAAAACGCAGGGAGCCATCACAAACCTTACAAAACTCATGCTGACATGAAAAAAAGCATGAGTTTTGTTAAATCACTTAAAAAAACGCATGGCAACTGTGACCCCAGCCTTAAAGGGGATAATTTCATGTTGCCCCAGTCAGGATTTGTACCTGGTTGCCGGGCATTTCTCTGGGCCGGCTTGTGGCCGGAGGAGCAGGCAGGGGAGGTGTGGTAGGGAAGCCTCATACCAGGTAGTCTGGAACATGAGCAAAAACGTCTGGTGAAAGGCTTGTTTACATGCGGGTGAGGTCAAAGACTAATCAGGATAGAGGTTGTAGATCATGTACAACCAGGGCTAACAGAACATATAACTGGCAACTATTTGTAGAAAGTCAAGGGGGCTTTGTGCCTGATGGCCTGGCTTTTCAATGCATGGGGCCCCTGCAGTCCAGTCACCACAGTGGTATTGCCTCCCTAACAGGTGGTGGTATCATGTCCAGAGGTAATTGGAGCTCCCTTCATTAAGTAAACTCATGCATTCACACACAGCCTGATACCTGACCAGAAGGGAGAGCACAAACTCCTAGTTTTTAGGTTGACTCACTCTTCTGGCTGGGAGGAGAGGTTAGAGTAGTGAGTGAGGAAGGAAAGAGAAGCACGAGGAGGATAGAGAACATATCTGGAGCAGGAGCTATGAAAGCTCGCTCTAGGACTACGTCAAGCAGGACACCAGAGTCCTGGCTATCTAGGGATTTGCAAACCCTGAAATCAAAGTCTTGTAGCACCAGCCACACCACATTAGAAAGAGCTCAGGCTGGGATGTGGAGAACAGCTTACAAGAGGCTCGCAATGCATGCTGGATGGAGCAGCTGCAGAAGAAGAGGAATAGGGAGACAGATCAGCTCATAAGCGGTTGAATCCCCAAGCAAGAGGGCAGAGAAGGAAGGCTTATTGTACCCACTTAGTGGATGACTTCAATTGCTTCTGGGACAGACTGGACTGGACTAATGGTGTACCCTGATTCAACTTGTTAGCACCTTCAGTAAAGGTAAAGACTGCATTCCTTTGTCTCCTTGTCTCAGGGCCACCAAAATGGGCAATCACCACCTTGATACCCGACAGATTGCCTGCCTGGCTACCGAGTACCTCGGCCCAGCGACTGCAGAGGAACAGGCTGGGGTAGGGGATATAGAACTTGCATACCAGGTAATCCAGAACAGTAGCAGAAATGTCTGGTGAAAGGTGAAATGTTCTGGTGAAAGAACTAGAATAAACTGATCAGGATAGAGGCTATAGATCATATGCAACCAGGTCAACAGAACCTATAACTGGCAACTAGTAGTAGAAAGTCAAAGGTGCTTTGTGTCTGGTGGCCTGACATCTCAATGGGTTGGTTCATGGCCAGAGATGCAGGCTGGGGCAGCATAGTAGAGATGTCCCATACCAGATAGTTCGGAACAGGAGCAGAAATGTCTGGTAAAAGGGTTTTGTGAGCTGAGATCAAAGAACTAGAATAAACTAATCAAGATAGAAGCTGTAGATCATGTGCAACCAAGGCTAACATAACCTATAACTGGTAACTAGTAGTAGAACGTTATGGGGGCTTTGTGCCTCGTGGCCTGGCTTCTACATGAGCTGGCTGGTGGCTGGAGGAGCAAGTTAGTGTAGAACTAGAACTATAATAAACTAATCATGATAGAGGTTGTATATCATGTGAAATGAGGTCTAGAATACCTATAACTGGCAACTGGTAGTAGAAAGTCATGGGCCTAAATAGTGTGAGTCCTGCTCAGAGTTAATTAGTTGCAACAGTTAAGAGTTAACCCCCAACTCTTTTTCTGGACAGCCCCATTAGTACCATGAAAACAACCAGAAATGTTGCACTGTTGGCCAGCAGTTTCTATAATAAAGGCCCAAAGTGATGAAAGAAACAGAAACACAGGGAATGAATATAGAAGTGGATGCAAAAAAAGTTAGAAAAGTTACAGGAGGAGTCCAGGTACAAGCAGAAGAGTCCACTGGGTAGCTCGCGCTGCTTGATGTGGTTGATTGACAGGTCTCTTCTGCTACCCAAATTGAGCAAGACCTGTCAATCAAGCAGAGCCAGGAAAGGAACAATTAAAGTTCAGGCCCCCATACACATCAAATGAAAGTCACCCAAACCCCCCGATTTCAGCGGAATGACCCGACCGTCAGAATTTTACAATGAGAGATAATGTTGGGAACAAAATGATTGGGTAGCTGATGTGTCAACACCTGATTTTTTTGTTTTCAAGGGAAATAGGCAGTTGTCAGAGATGTCTGGCAGCGTTTTTTCTCCTCTTTCCCCATTGTAAACACATGAAGAATTAGCCTAGTACTCATATACATGGCAAGCTTTAACCTCTTGGAAGACTCTTCCCTTCATCTCCAGATTCCTTATCTCATCTTTAAGCTGTTTTCTCTGAAAGTATCAAAGAAGTATGAATGAGCGTCATACTGCCTAAGGCTAGGACCACACTAGCGTTGTGGCCTCCGTCCTGTGGGGTCCGTCAAAGAGCAAGATTCCGGCAGCGTTACCATAGTGTAACGCTACCCTAACGCTGTCAATACGACTATCTGCGCTTTCCTGTGCCAGTGTTTGCATGCGCTCGGGAGTCCATCACCCATAGGATTCTATTGGCAGCATTAAGGCAGCGTTACACTACGGTAACGCTGCGTTAATGCTGCCAGAATCTTGCTATTTGATGGACCCCACATGACGGAGGCCACAACGCTAGTGTGGCCCTAGCCTAAGAGTTGGAAAATATAAAATGGTCAATAGGTTCCCTTTAATGAGGTTTTCTCATTGGAAAACTGTTGTTTTTGTTAGAAGGATCTAAGCTGGTGACATTGACCCCAAAATCCGCTGTAATCAGTGGAGGCACCAATCATTCAATTTCCCTGCAGTGCCCCTACTGGACAAATGATGCAGTACACAGTTTCTATTGAAGCCAAAGAGATGTCTATGCAATGCATGGACTCACCAGGTCCTCCAGAGCAGAAAATTTTCTTCACAGCTGTTCTCCCTTAATAAAAGATGGAGATCCTGAAAGAGGGGCGTCCATATGCTCCTATTTGAGAGTTTTCTTTTTAGATCAGACAGCCACCATTTTTTGTAGGTTCTGAGAATCCTGAAAATCTAAAAGCTTTGTGGGCTTCAGGATGAAAACTGAACATATGTTCAACAGACAAACATTTGAGAATTTCAAGCAGAACTTGTAGCAAAAGGTTAACGAAGGTCTAGTTTCTAGAAAATGATAAGAGGATGAGATTCCGTAAAGAGTTACTCTTCTGAGATTTCCATGTTGATTGTATTTGATTATGATACAAAATGTTTTTGTAAAGAAATGAAGTCAGAGGAGGAGAAAATGCATTTTAGCTTCTGCCCTACAGCGACGGGCAATGAGAACTTTCCCACAAAGCCAACGCGTATGAGTTAACAGTGTATCTACTGCCTGGCATGTCTCCCAGCCCAAATCAAGCCTGCTTCATCTCATATGGATTGGAGACACAAACTGTACAGATTGGAAACATCTGTATCCCAACTGAATGAGACCCAGCACAGCAGTGACACGCAGGGATTTACTTAAAGACTGTCCCTTTTTGTTTGACTTAGCCGAACAGAGCAAATAAATACAGTAGGTTCTGTTTAAAGAAAGGTCCCTGATCAATAGAGGTTTGTAGACTTTACGACCTTCAGCTATAAACACAGTGCAGACTTAAACCTGCCCCAACTATACAGCAGGACACAAAATGAAATGTTTGCAGTCTGTGTTTGGGAACAGATGTAAATTCAATCACGCCCTACTGTAAAATGACATAAGGTCCATTTAGGCGCTCAGATTATTCCTCATAAACAAACGTCAGTGCTTATATATGGTACTACTCGATTCGCCAAAATAAACTGTATGGGGACAAAGTGATTGTTAACATGACGGTTCTGTACCCATACAGAGTACACTCCCTGACAGAAGTTGTGTCGCTTATACATGCTATGTAAATAAAAGCTTATAATCTGAAGTTAAATTCATCCATTGGTTTTATAAATTACTCTTTTGAAAGCTGAAACCCTCCCAAATGTGTTTTAGGTTAAGAAAATAAATTGGTATCTATGCTGAAATATTGATAATTTAATGAACACAGAATGGTCAGATTTTGGCAAGACAAAAGTTTTGTCGCCTGGTCATATAAC
The DNA here is from genome assembly GCA_033576535.1 of Allobates femoralis. NCBI lineage: Eukaryota > Metazoa > Chordata > Amphibia > Anura > Aromobatidae > Allobates > Allobates femoralis. The sequence goes on from JARQOC010000010.1 coordinate 88,096,543, forward strand.
GCACCCAATCCTAGTTTACATCCTCACCTGTGCTCCATAAATGATTGGTTAATTACTGGGTGTGTATAAAAAGAAACCCAGCACCCCAGACCTTCACTTGAACTGCAACTTGAGCTCTGACAACATGCAAAAAATCCATCCTGCGACCAAAGCCTTGATTATCAAGAGGCTGAAGACCAGATCCACTAAAAGGTGTCTGGCACCTTTAATGTGTCTCAGCATCAAGTACAAAGAATTAAAAAAAGATTTGAAAAGACTGGAGATGTGTTTGACAAGCCCAGGTCCAGCAGACCCCTCAAGACAACTGCTCAGAATTAACGTTTGTTGGTTAGAAAATCCAAAGCAAGCCCCTCTTCCACTGCAGCAGAGTTCCAACAGGCCTGATCACCTCAAGTCCCTGTGTCAGCTAGAACAGTTTGCAGGATTCTGTCTCGAAATGGCCTCCATGGTCGAATCAGAGCCCAGACGCCAGCACTAAACAAAAGGCAGATAAAAAGCGGTGTGGCATTTGCAAAGTCCCGCAGCCTGCTAAACAGATGGACCCTGGAATGGTGGCAGAAGGTGGATTTCTCTGATGAATCTTCAGTAGAATTACACCACAGCCGCCGAAAATACTGCAAGAGACCTACTGGAGCCCGTATGGATCCAAAATACACCCAGAAAACAGTTACATTTGGTGGTGGAAAGATCATGGTCTGGGGTTACATTCAGTATGGGGGTGTGCAAAACATTTGCAAGGTGGAAGGCAATATCAATAGCCTAAAATATCAAGAAGTATTAGCTACCTCTTACATTCCAAATCATCAAAGCGGTCAAATTCTGCAGCAGGATGGTGCTCCATCTCATATATCCATCTCTACAACAAAGTTCCTCCAGGCAAAAAAGATCAAGGTGCTCAAGGACTGGCCAGCCAAGTCACCAGACATGAACATTATTTAGCATGTTTGGGGTAGGAGGAAAGAGGAAGCTTGGAAGACAAAACCAAAGAATCTAGAACTCTGGGAGGCATGTAAGACTGCATTCTTTGCTATTCCTGATGACTTCATTAATAAATTGTATGAATCATTGTTGAACCGCATGGATGCAGTCCTTCAAGCTCATGGAAGTCACACAAAATATTAAATAGGACTCTAATAGCACCACAACTTCATTCACCAATGTTATGCAACATATACGGTATTTGTATTTTAAGTTAATTTATTTGTTTGAATATGACATTACTTTTTGTGGGAGACAAAACTTTTGTCTTGCCAAAATCTGACCATTCTGTGTTCATTAAATGATCAATATTTTAGCATTGATGACAATTTATTTTCTTAACCCAAACCACATTTCAGAGGGTTTCAGCTTTAAAAAGAGTAATCTATACAACCAATGGATGAATTTAAGGTCAGGTTATAAGCTTTTATTTACATAACATAGATAAGTGACATAACTTCTGTCAGGGAGTGTACAACTTATCGGCTCATCATCCCAATTCTTTTCTCTGGACAATGTGCTGCTGTCAATGATGCCATCAGCTTTTTCTAGAGAAGATCTTTAGATTCAAGATCTGTTAACTCAAGAATTAAAGTTGATTGAGGACACTTAAAAATGGCCCAGAGACATTTTTTTTTCATTTGGTATTTAATTTAAACAATTCAAGTAGAGGCATAGGGTAGATCTCCACACATTTAAGAGTACCATTTTTTTAAATTGAATTATTGATCAATCTTTGCAAACTATCTTTGTGATATACTACCTTACTTTATTTTACTTCCTTTTCTTCTAAACTCTATGGTGAAGGGACTGTTTTAACTGACTTTATATGCAGTTAAAACAGCTGATTTGAACTACAGATGTTCCAAAAATTCATACTTCAGTGTGAGCTTCTTGGCTCCTCTCCACCATGCTCAGACAGGGAATACACAAATGTCAATAGTTATATACTATTTGATCCACTAAAATAAACTGTATGGGGGCAGATCGATTGTAAACATGATCGTTCAGTCCCCATGTAAAATGCATCTTATTGACTACTCATCCCATTTTTACACTGGAAAATGTGTTGCCATCAACATTTTCTGGAGAGGACCTTTAGTTTCAAGATCTGTTAACTCAGAAAATTAAAGTTGACTGAGGACACTTTAATAGCCCTAGATAATTTGCTATTTATTTTATACAATTCATGTAGAGGCACGTGATTGACTTCCACACATTAAAATGTAACAAAACAATTTTTTAATTTGAATTATTGATCAATCTTTGCAAAGTTATGAAACTTTGTAATATTGTCCCTTGCTTTATTTTGCTTCCTTTCTTCTAAACTCTTTGCTGAAGGTACTGTTTTAACTGCCTTGATAGGCAGTTAAAACAGCTGATTTGAGCTACAGATGTTCCAAAAATTCATACTTTAGTGAGAGCTTCTCTGCTCCTCTCTGACATGCCCAGACAGGACATAAACAAACACCAATGGTTATGTGACTGTAGTCACAACTAATAGCTAGGGTATGACACAGTCACCACTTACATGTAGTATAGACAGTAGGAAAGTCAGGTCATTTGCAGTCAGGTTCCAGGAGAGTTCGTAGTATTCAGGGAGCAGACAGAGAGGTAGTCTTGCAACGTTCAAGGGTCAGGTTTCCAGATGAGCATGAAGAGGATTCAGGGAGTCAACAGAGGTATATACTGGTAATGGTCAAGGGGTCAAAATACCAGGAGTTCACAATAAGTACAGGGAACAGATAAAAGGGAAATAAAGCAACAGTCCAGAGTCAGAAAACAAAGATTAAAACAAGGCAGACATACGAGTGCAGGCCAAACAGCACTTCACATAGAATGTATGACTGATAGAGTTCTTGGAAAGGTTGCTTTGCAAAGTAGAAGAGCAATCACAGGGAAGAGGGAACACCTAAGCAACCCAGCACCTCCCAGAATCAGAATGGAAGCCTGCGCTGTTAACTATTGACAATTCAGCACACCACGTGTAAAACACAGCAATAACTCCTATTATGTCCCAGAGGTACTGCACAGAGAAATTGTGACAGGTTATATAGTATTCAATCTGTCAAAATAAACTCTAGGGGATGTTTGTTAACATGATGGTTCTGTCCCCAAACAGCAGACATCTTGTTGGCTACTCATCTCATTTTACACTGGACAATATCAACAATCATATCATGAACAATCCAATTGGCAGAAAAATTATTATTTTGCTAGTTCATCATCTGATTAGTGGCATTTTTACATCAGCCAATATTCAGACAAGAAAAGTCCTATGGAAGTTTATAGAGCCATGTTGAGTTAATGGATGAATGCTCTGTAGTAAGGTCGATCTTGCGCAAGTACAGATGGTCCATCAGGATCTTCACCGCCATTATCTTGACAGTATCAAGCCATTAGGTTGATACTTCAAAGAATAGCTAGTTTTAGAATGTAATTATTATTCACTAGCTGGGTGCCCGATGCACATGCATCGGGATTCTAGAAGAGCGAATCTCTGACTCGCAATGGCCGCTTCGCGGCCAATGCTTCGGGCGTATCCACATGACCACGCTGACTCGCAGCGTGAGCGGACTCAGAAGGGGCAAAAAACCCATTTGTGATTATATAATAGATTAATAACTTACAAGGATCTGAATGTTTGTCATATACATCATAATTTTAGGTTGTTTCTATTCCTCTCAAATTCCCTGCTGAAAGTGCTGTTTCAACTGCGTTTTTCATGCAGTTATAGTAGCTAATGTGAACTGCAGCTATATAAAAAAAATCTGGTGTGAGCTTCTCTGCTCCCCTCCTTTACACTCAGACACAGCAGAGAAGTTCACATTGGAGCACAGTTTTATGGAAGAACTGTTATTCAAATCAGCTATTCTAACTGCATGATCAAAGCAGTTAAAACAGTTCATTCAGTCAACTTTAATTCCCTGAGGGAAAATATTTTGTCACTAAATACCCTCTCCGGAATCATCTCTTCCGCTTGATCCTACAATTGTGGTCACTTCTACTGGTTTGGATCGCTGGGAGTTGCTCAAACAAAATATCATGACTCCTCCGCTCAGTGTATCTTGGGCGCAACGAGTGACAGTTTGCTGCACTATGGATGGAATCAGGGCTGTGTTTAGCTGTCAGTTTGATGAGTGACAGCTTAATCATCCAATCTGGTGCTTGGGCGTGCTGACCTGCCGGTGTATTGCCATCCAAACTTAGAGTGGAAGGTGCAGGTCTTATTCAGGTGCTCCCTGTTCTCTGTGCTTTCTGAGTTCTCTGCTAGTTAGCTGATCCAGTTAGTCTCAGACACTGCCAGTTGTAGCGTCTTGCTCACTGGTGCATATTGGCTTTGCTTACCTTTGCTCTATGATCTGTTGCTGTCAGACCTTGGTCCTCCTCTGACCATCCAATTGCTTTGTTCCTTTGCTCTAATCTATCTTCCGGGTATTCTGATCCCAGACCGTGACCTGACTACGCCTTTGTCTATCCCCTTAGTACATGACGTGCTCCCATCTGACCTCAGAATATTTGACTACCCTGCCTCACAGTTTGGCTGTGCAGTGACTAGTATCACACAAGAGGATTTGTGAATTGATTAGTGATATTTTTTTATCACTGTCAAAGCTGAAACATAAAATATCACTAATACTGGGAATGTAGAGCACCGGCAGGGTCACAAACCACGTATGGAGAGGTCAAAAGGTGCCTATCCTGAGCATAAAGCATACTAGTAGATGTTATTTGAATATACTATATTTTTTTTAAATGTGGCATGATCTCTTTAAGACAGATGATGACCCCTTGACTCAAGATGTTTATGTGCTTCTAAGGTCAATTGAATAAAGCTGCCAAAGTTAGAAAAAAGAAAAGAATTTGATGCAAAGACTATTCTAAGGTCACTGCCCGTTCTGTGAGGTTTAGATGTGCCCTAGGTGGCACATTGTGATGCACCAGGGTCAATCACGGCAGAGCCCAAGTCCTTATTGTAGTTGATTTTATACATGCAAAAACCATGTTTCTTTACAAACAAGGACATTTATGAAAATGGAAACCATGCGGCGTAAGTCATGAAATGTGGCTCTCATTATATTTCACATTAGTTAAACAAAAAGTCAGAAATCACCTTCTACAATATGACGACTTTAAAGTTTTGCCAACTGGCCGAGGAACACAACATTCTCATAGTTTGAGCTCAGAATGTTTTCTCAAATTGTACACGAATCCGCGATGCTGAGCTGGCGGCCTCAGCTGTGATGGAGATAACACATTTTAAAGAAAATTTACTAGGTCTCTTGTTTAAAATGTTTGCCCACTTTTTCACCTAGGCTTATTTTTGTTTGAGTGTGACATTCTTTTATGAATGCTCGATTTCCCTCGCTCATGCTTCTATTTTTGAACTAGAACGCCGATGGCTTCAAAAGTCTTGTAATAATAATAAAAAAAAAGAAAATGCACATACTAGGATTTCTGTACAGTTGATTGAAAAAGCAGAGTCAGTTGGGGGAAGTTACTATGTTAGAAGGGTTTTCTCGGACGTTACTATTGAAGAGTTAGATCGGCAATGGATCACAGCACCTAACCGGTCAGCTGGAGCATGAGAAGTTACTCCCTTCGTACATTGTGTTGTGTAAATGTGGCGCCCCACTGGTCAGTGCGCCACAGTAGGGGTACTGCACCCACAACAGAGTGTGCAGTATTCCTGTCATTGGGGAGTGTAAAGTCAGCCTGAGGCTCCTATCCCAACATCCTTACACCTAGACTAGGGACCAATTGGCAACCCATTACCAGGGTAACTGGTCCCGGGGGAAGGAGTGTGAGGAGTAAGGAGAAGAGGAAAGTTCACACAGTTGGATCTAGTCCATACTGAGGGAAGAAGCAAGGAGGGAGCACTAGAGGGGTCTCCCAAGGAGGGTGCCTGAGAGGAAAAGGCGACCTAGGAAAGAAAGGAGAAACCCAGTGCCAGACCACCGGACAGGTCTGGGGGAATCCTAGTCCACCAATGGAGTGCCGGCTCCAAGTCACGGTACAGGCGAGTTCATCCCTGAGCAGTCGAGGGCCGAACTATCAACCCCGACCTCCCGTCCAAACATGCAACTGTACCAGTGTCACCAAACCGGATTGAGCCCCTTAGAGAGAAGAAGGGTACCACATAGCACCCAACAGGCCTGGTGGACAAGCAGGCTGTGCAAGGCAGCGCAAGGATAGTGAGGAGGAGCAAGTCAAAAGAACGGACTGAGAAAGACAAGAGAAGGTACAGTACGGGAGACTCAGAGAGAGACTTTATCCTCCTCAATGACTACCCGGCCAGCTACCCACTAAAAGACTGTGTAAGCTGTAACCTGAAGTGACATCTGAACCAGTTCCAGTAAAGTACCAGTATAGAGTCTAAAGGCCTCATGTCTCATTTCAATGTAAACCACTGCGCAACTGCGCTGCCCACATCCAGCTCCATGACAACAAGTGCTACAGTATCCCTCCCCGGGGACCCGGCTACACCTGCAGGGGGCCATACCATCTAAGCTGCAATACCATCGTCCCCGGTGGTCTGATAGCAGCTCTGGTGAGCATCACCAGACACTGCAGGTGGCGTCACAAGACTTTTATTACCTTTTTTACTTTTCCCAATATTCACTTGACCACCAGGGCTACGGGTCCGGGCAGGCCACCAGTGACATCCCTGCAACTCCACACCTGGGTTCCGAGTTCCCATAGACCCTGGGTGAATCATAAACAGTTTCCTGGATGCAACAGCGCAGAGAAGAATGAATCAGCGGTAGCTGAAACAACAGATGTTTATCTTACACAGAGAGATAGAACCTTGTCAAATGATGAGGAATAAAGCATTATATTAAAATGAGAAATTCAGTAACACAGATATACAGAGTATAAAAACATGTTATTACACGTCATTACTTCTACCACTAAATAATAGTCACCATAACGGTATCCTAACCTTATCTCCGCTATTAGGGGAGCGTCAGTGTCACTGCTCTTTCCATCACTGGCATTAACTATCTAAATGATATAAAACGGCACTCAGGCTCTAACAGGGGTTACATAACAACCCACTAGGTCACAAGTCCAATTTAGCGATAAATGTCCTCACTTGCACGCTCGGTTGGCTTTTTTATCCAAAGTGCGGCACCGGTCCCCATTTAATAACATACGTCCGGAAAGGAAGAAACAAGCCACAAACACGGCCTTCTGCCATGGCCAGGTTGCGTTACAGATCTGGTCATGATCCTTCACCACCACTAGTTTCAGTCTACCTCTGGGATCGGTTTCAGTCCCTCCTCTTGGAGCAGTTTCGATCTTCCTCCAGAAGCAATTTTGGTATTCTCTGATCAGTCGGTCCGAATCAGTTTCGGTCTCCCACTGGAATCAGTTTTGGTCTACCTCCTTATTTGGTTTCGGCCTCCTTCTCAAATTGGTTTTAGTCTTCTTCAGGGATTGGTTTCATCCTGTCTCTGGAATCGATATTGATCTTCCAAGATTGGTTTCGGTGCTCCCCTGGCATCGGTTTTAGTCTTTCTCAAGGATTAGATTTGGTCTCCCCTGGAATCAGTTTGTTTTCAGTTGGTTGTTTTCTAAAAACAGTTTCAGTCTTCTTACAGGATCTGTTTCAATCTGTCTATGGAATCGTGTTTGTCTTCCTCTGGAATCAGTTAGTTCTCCCAGGATTGGTATCAATCTTCCTTGGCTATAAGCTTGCTCCATCACTTACACGTCCATCCTGTACAGATTCTGGTTCCAACTCTGCCCCTTCTCTGCCATCCGGGGCCTTTATACAATAACTACATGACAACTGTCACCAGACCTGGTTTCCTTTCCCTTACCTTGAGGAAATACACACTTCACTCCTTAGTTCCTATTTGTGATTATGACCAGAAGATGGCAATGTTCTCTTGCTGACACTGTAAGATGTTAACAGAGCATATTCTGATTCACCTACTCCTTTACAAATAGTATTACAAATTCTCTCCCATTTACTATTTTGGGCAAGAACTTGAAGTTCTAATGGCCATAGTTTTACTTATATAGAGCCATTAATTCCACATTGCATTATAGGCATCATCATCACTGTCTCCATTGGAGCTCACAATCTAATTTCCCTGCAGATGTTGTTCTTGGTGGATTTGAATCAAAGTACCAGCAACGTGCCAACCACTGACCCAGCTATGATACTTCAGTGATGTTAAACATTCAATCCGTTGATCAAGTGAGATGCAAGAGTTGAACCAAACCATTCAATACAGATGATCTATCCTATACATTGGGCATTAATATTATAGTCCAGAAAACACATTTGACTGTGCCAAAAGTAGCAGAAATCAAAGCCTGTCTCCACAAATGCACCTAGCTATCTGGCATTTCAAAGAAAATATAATTTGAAGAGTTGGCAGGGTACTGTAAGAAGAAACATAACTATTGGTCTGTGGTCATAAATCAGCTGAGAGGGCTCAGATAAAGATACTTTGATGCTATTATTAAGGGCACAACAGAATGAAGGCATTATACAACAGTATGAGTAGTGTAGTGAGTATTCAGCTTTGGAATGATAATACTAAAAGCAGCAACATGGTTGGTGTGTCTGCTTCTGTCTCTCACGCTCCATTTCCTTACCTCCACTCACCATAGACATCAGTAGGTAGCTGTCATTTGATTCCCAGTGAACTAACAGTATGTCTTGGTTTGATCAAGATGGATTTTACTATAAAATGGAAGACTGTAGATCAGGGGTCTCCAAACTGTGGCTCGGGACCGTCTTTTAGCTTGGTGCTTTAGCATAAGGTCTAGAAGCAGCTATGAAGGTTGTGGTCTCCAGATAGTGACTATTGGTGAATAGCCCACATAGAAGAGCAGATCTAAATGGGGGTAAGTATACTGCCTCAATAAGTTTTCTGTTGAGAAGTACTTGTTGTCATTATACCAGTAATGGGGCTTTGGGTGTCACTACTTTGAGGACAGCGAAATGTGGATTTGGCTCGCGAACCTCTTACTGAGCTTAATGTGGCTCATGACCATCTTTCAGAGCTAGATATAGCTCCCAAGGTCAGAAAGACTCTACTGTTGATAAACCCATTAATTAAAGGAGACAAGGGAGCACTGAGGGCAACCAGGGATTAGGGAAATGTTGATGTCTTTATCTTAGGTGACACAAGGTCCATTCACAACTGGATATCTCCACTCATGGAACCAGTGACCCTCACTTGGTAAATTCTACAGCGGAAGATTCAATTTCCAGTTGGGCGTCTACATTCTGCACAAGTTTGCTGGTTCTGTCGCTGAATGAGAATGTATTTTCCACATACGATTTAATTAACTCTGTCTGTGCCAGGTAGGAGCCAAACATTGCTTCAACGCTCAAAGTTCAGGAGAAGGTGACAACGCCTCACAGGTTCAATTGCTCTAGGCTTCTTAAATTCTAAATTCAGTCCTGTTCCAGGTGACACATGGAAGTAGCTGTAATACAATAACAGTCTAGAAGGTGGATAAAGTTCTTGGCTTCACAGAAAGAACAGCTTATACATTACAACTATCTGGTAACTCAGAGGTCTTTGGCGAGCAAAGGAACATCCCAACCATTGATTCATTAACTGTAGGAGAAGCAAGTTCTCTCATTAACTTCGGGATCTCTTAAGATTTGTGTACGATATTAAGAAACAAGCAGCCTTCCGGAGAACACACTATTTTGGTAAAAACTTATTGTGCAGGGAATGTGCTAAAACCTGATTATGTTTCAAGAATAGAAGCTATTTTCTTTTGGGAAGATATGACCTCAAGAAAAAGGTCAACGGCTTTAATGGGCAGAATCCCAACATCTATTTAACAGTAATCTTTACTCCAGTCTACAACATCAAATATATTATAACAGCGTGTCATTATAGTACATAAATCAAACATAAAGACGGTCAAGAATGTGGTCGACAGAACTTAAGTATAGAGGGCAGCACAAGGATTGGTTGGCGGCTAGCAAAAGTTGTTGATGCCTAACTCATCAATCATATTTAGGATTTTCATGGTTGTATAATATGTATAATTTAGTATTAGGTAAGAAATGTTTACCAGGGTAACTAGAATGATATTCAGAATAGGTTAATATGGGTCCACCAAGTCATGAAATTTATCATTGGGGTTGGAATAAGCCATTGTTATGGAGGACAGCATAACACAAAGTCAAGACACTTAACTCTTGATTTACTCAATGAAATAACTTAAAAAGGGGAAACATATTTGAATATATGTTAAAGAGGTTTTCCATACTGGTCAATCTCTTACAGAGATTTTCCAGGACTTTGGTTTTTTTTTTTACTTTGAGGCTAGAAATTTATTGGAAAGTAATTTCTAACTACCGGCCTGTTCTAACCTGCGAGAGAGTGTTCTCGATCAGGCGACGACTCTCTAGCTTCACTTGACATCACATCAACAGAGAAGGTCTTCTAGTCTGCTCTACTGAAGGAGCATAAGTTGCCAAAGTCATAATGATTGACAGCCGGCTCCCAGCAATTAGGCAGAAGAGATCTGGCTGTGAATCAGTATGATGTTAGCAGTGATGGCCAGTCAACAGAGTAGAGTGGAAGAGAAGGAGCTGTTTTGTTGACATGGCATCATAGAAAGAAGGTGAATTTCTGTTGGAAGTAATCTGTGACGGCTCTGAGCTAGACATTGCTTTGTCCTGAGGAGGGCCAAAGAGCCTTGAAACGCATTGGCAATAAATCCATGTTATAACTTTAACTCTGATGTTTCATAGATATCGGCAGCGGTGTCATTAACTAATCTTTGCTTCTCCTGGATAAGCTAGAAGACATAGGCACAGAACAGAGCAAGCAGATAAGGCCTTTGCCCATAGTTAAAAATTCCAAAGTCCTGGTTAACTCTTGAATCACTTCAGGGCCTCATAGAAGTAAACCAATTCATACTCAACAGTGGTGCGATTTAAGTAATGTCAGCACTGCGATTCCTGGGGGGTTACATATTATTATTGTTCATGTGACCACCACAGCCAATCAACAGCTGCGTATTGCTGCAACTCATTAATGTTCCAACAGAGTGAGCCTAAGGGCACAATGCTTTGGTGATTAATGTGTGTGATGGGCATTGCCAGCTGAAAGAGTCACAGGTCATCTGTGCCAGATACAAAAGGTGATTTATGAGAATTTGAGGATTGATGCCATCTACTATCTCTGGAATATGTTTTAAGAAAGGTCCAATACACACAATATTATACTGTCCACGCAGCGCCTCCCATTTGGCGTCCTACACCTTTCCTTGCTACTGCAGTTTCCAAAAACATGGAATTGTACAAGCACTATTGTGGTGGATTCACAGTATGTAGCAAGGAGCCAAGATCCCTGGTGTACAGATCCAGTGATGGACTATGCCAATTGAGATATCCAACCAAGCACATGCCTGTAAGTTAGTTAGGTAATGTGAGGCCAAAAGACCTGTTGGAACTATTGAAACTGCTAAAAGGATGATTAAGAGTGGAGCAGCTCTGAAATATTGAGATGTAACCATCAAGAGCTGAGCCATCACTGTTGTGCAACTGTCGAGCCCAGGCTTTGTGGTACTCAGGTATCAGGCTTCAGAGGTTAACTGCTGTGTCACGGGGAATGGTGTCCGCCTGATCCCGTGTCCTCGGCCTTTCTTCAAAAAGGGGGGTTTTATATTACAGGGATTATATACAGTTTGTCGTGACACCACCTGTAGTTCTGGTGAGATGTCACCAGCGTCGCCACAGTCCGCCGGAGGTAAATGGTATGCGGCTAGTTTGGTAAAGTCCTCTACAGGTAGGGCTGGACCTCCGGGGCAGAATTCCTGTATGGGAACAAGTTCATTTGAAGAAAAACAAGCAGAGTCAAAAGTCACTTTTCCCCTGGGTACTTTACTGTTCACTTGCATGCATACAACGTTACAGTTCAGCACTCCTGATGTTATGAGGACAGGTAACTTAGCGAGTGGCTGCAAGTAGATCCAGGTGGTATGGTGGAACCCTTGGTGTGCCTGCTTGCTCTAACCCTGTCCGTTCCTTCCTGCTTCCCAGTTTGTGGTGTGAAGCCTGGCGACTTGAAATCAACCTGACGTCCTTTCTTCTCTCACCTTCACGGCCGTCGGGTAACCTTCTACTGGCCAACCACTCGTTCCCTGGTGGTGCCTGGTACCCTCTTTTGGTCTGTTCTGATGCCCAGGAGAATTAAAGACTCCACTGGATTCCGGATTCTCTGTGGTCCTAAAGAATCCCACAGATGCGGGCTCCTGTGCCCAGTAAGCTGTCTGGAATGAACTCCCTCGAGTTTCTCACTCCCTTTCGGCTGTCTGCTACTGGAGAAGCTCTCTTTCCTTAAGCCCTTTCTTCTTCCTCCATCTCACCTCCTGGTCCCTCACTTAGAGGCAAAGGCAAAAGACCCACAAAGGACCTCCAAAAGACAAAATACCTTCTTGTTCCCCCTAGAGGTGGTTTTATTCCCTCCCGGGTAACCTCCCACCGTGTAAGCTAGTGTGAGAGTGCTGGTTATGGGTCCCACCACCATCCTAGGGTCCACCTGCAGCTGGAGTATCTGCACCTCTTTTACGGGCGCAGTAACCCTCTGTAACGCCTGCTTGGTGGGGCGCCACACAACCATTAAGCTTCTGTTCTCAGCAAGAGACTGACTTCTATCCTTACTAGCCGTGAATATTCTCAAGTTAACCCTGCCACATCTGTGTTTGTCCCTTGTTTGGGGTCCATGGTCAACACATAGTTCTGAAAGGCTCATATGTCTAATTCTGACTGGTGTAGAGTACAACCCAACTCAAATAGAGAAGATTCTAGATTTTCAAGTGTTAATGGCTGATAGTCCAAGTTTATTGAAAAGGGAATAATCGATCTTCCATGAAATTTGGGAGGCAAATACCTACCGTATTTTAAAAATGGCAGCATGACATGGAAAAAGTCAAAGCAACTGCTGTTCAGTTGTCTTCTCCAGCCTTCGATGTGGACGCACTGCTCTGCAGAACCATCACGCCTTCATCTGCTGCTCCTTCTGAAGATTTTCCCTATAAAATATTAGGTAGAAAAAATGGTGACAACTGTCTATAAAACAATTCAGGTAGAAAAAAAAACATACCAAGAATCATTAAATGATAACATTAATTTGAAGTTAGTAACTCAAAAAAGAATCTTCGGCCATTAATTTTATGGCAGAAGCAGACACTAATATTTTATGGCAAGTGGAAGTATCGTGTATAATGTAATATCCCGTTTGTCTGTCTTAATTTTTTTTTGCTCATTTTATGTTAAGACAACAATAAAAGTAAGACAATAGCACATCATTATACCACTTTAATGACATGATGTTTAACAACTATATTCTTTATGGGGAATGTGTTGTTTTTCCCTGATGGTAAATATTGTTTTTTACTTAATGTTGGCATCATTGATTTTAATAATTGTTGCAATGTTTTTATTGGAGCATTTTACAGTGTTTTATGTTGACTGACTTATTAATTGACCTTTCTTTAGTTTTTGTTTTTCCACTTTGCATCAACTTTCTTATTTTGCCATTTTCACCTATTTTTATTTTATACGTCACTGTCATGCATGGATTAGGGGAAGTCCTGCTCACGGGCAACGCAAAGGTTATAATGGGATGGAAAGAAAGAAGAAGACCATGATGATAGAGATTGAGGGATAGGACACCTCCTGACATGTGTGTTATTTGTGTGGCACCTGAGCTCCCCTAATGTCCCTAAGTGGGCCCCCCCTCTCAGCTGTCACATGCCCAGACCTTTACTGTCCCTCCACTCATCCTGTCTAGTGCCAAGGACAGTGAG